>CM038354.1:7519195-8719195 GCA_021464625.1 Proterorhinus semilunaris
ATATGTGCACGTGCTGGGAACGCTCTGTGACCTCAGCCTCACATCTGAGCAAACATACTGTAACCCTCCTCTCCCACACGTTTATAGACTTTTAACAGACTCTCCCTTTATTTAACTGCTCTAACCTGCTGCGTGTTGCCGAAGCCCACACACTCACACACACACACACACACACACACACACACCCACACACTCACACACGCGCACACACACACAACTCATCCCTGTCCCTGTGGTGCGATCCATCCTCTCCATGCCGTTTAAATATTGTAATGCATAAAAAGAATTCTCTGACCAGATGTCGTCAATCGGTTGCTTCATTTTGGCAATGTTTTTTTATTGTTACCATCGTGGTCTGTGGTTTCCCCCCCCCCGTGCCGTCGCAGGTGTGGTTCAGTAACCGGCGAGCGCGCTGGAGGAAGCAGGCAGGAGCCAATCAGCTGATGGCGTTTAATCACCTGATCCCCGGGGGCTTCCCTCCCTCAGCCATGTCCAGCCTGCAGCCCTACCAGCTCTCCGAAAGTTCTTACTCGTCCACGCAAGGTACAGAACTGCTGCTGACACTGGGAAGTACATTAGTGCATTACGCAGCAATAAGTCTGTAGAGAAATGAATAAAACCCTGTACATGCAGTAAAACACTTTTATGTATCAACATTTCTTTAATTTCAACACTATTTACATTGTACGATTCTCACTGACATTAAAGACATGAAACTAAACACATGGGATTAGTATGTAGGAAACAAAAAAGGGTTAAATAACTCCAACTATGTTTTTTATTTTAAAGGCCCTATACCTGATTTATTTTATGAAAAACAATGAAAGATGAATCCAGGAAATTAAAATGTTCACTGTGGTCCAAAATCATTCCTGACTTAAAACATGTAGCATCCCCAACAGGGACACATTTATTGGCACATTTCACAAGGTGAGGGCTCACTCTCACACAAATGCTACAAAACTAGCCTGCAAGTTCATGAAATGCAAATGTTTTAGATTAGATGCATTTGTTTCCCCATATAATGTCGGCATTTACAATAAAGGAGGACAAAACAAATTCCGTTCCATTATTAGAAAAACGTCAGGTGTAGTGGCTAAGTTAAATTCTTCAACATGGCCTTTATTCTTGGCTTCATACAGAAGTCACCTGTCAACAGTCTGAGAAATCAAACCCACTTCTGTTTACTACATCATGAAGCTCATTGAGAAAATGTCAAGTAATTAAGCAAAAGAAGAATCTATTTCACCTTTTTTTGTTTAAAACATAATTCCATATGTGTTCAGTGAGAATCTACAATATAAATGGTTTTGAAATAAAAGAAAAGTCAGTTCATAAAAAAAGCCTCCAGTGCCTCTCAAATATTCATTATCATAAACTGTAATTATAATCCATAATCTTTTCATCTGCCCCCTCTCCACTGCCAGACCCCCCCAGCACAGTGCACCGACCCCAGCCCCTGCCCCCGTCGTCGGGACACCAGAGCTCCAGTGCGAGCCAGGCAGAGGGCAGCTCGGCCTACTGCCTGGCCTCGGGACGGCACTCCTTCTCCGGTTACTCCGACGGCTTCGTGAGCCCCGGCGGACCGGCCAACGCCATCAACCAGGCCCTGGGAAGCGGACTCTCTCCACAGGTGAGGGCTGGAGCTCAGAGGACGCCCCCGCTGTAGTCAAACGCACACGCTTGAATATTAAGTAGGACCAGTGTTGATGTTTGAAAACTATTTGTAACTGAAGCCCTATTCGCACGGGATGAGAATTACTGATATTTCTCCAGGACGTTGGTCAGTTTTATGGGCTTTCACATGGGATTAGCGTTCCCTCATAATTCATTTTTGGGCACTTTTTTTTTTTCCAGAAATGATGGACTGGTACTAAAAAAAGAATGATGACGACAATCTATTCATGGGTGCATATGGGATTTTGCTGTTTTCAGAGAATGCCTGTATCCCTTTACATTCAATCCATTTGCGCGGATGTAGCCTCCTCGTTCGAAACTTTGCATCCAGACTTTCTCAAACAGCCACCGAGTTGCTTCCAAAACGAGTTATGCTTTGGTGGCAGACTGTTACTAATGTTCATTTAAAAGGTGCCTAATGGAATATTCGATTGCATATTTGACCCTGTATGAGTGATTAGCATAGCGCCTTTGGTTCCAGGTCATGAGTGATTAGCATATAGCGCCTTTGGTTCCAGGCAGGGTCAATTGTTTTTTAGAGTTTCTGGTAGGTTTTCACTGCTGACAAACCCTCTCATCCCGAAGCCTAGGAAACAATTGATCCCGGAGCATTGTACAGGGCACCGTGATGGAAAGTAAAGGCGCTATGCTAACCACGCACACAGCCATTGGGTCACAAAACGGTCATTTACGCACAAATATCACGTTTTTTTGTGTGTATATATATATAAAGTTCCATAATGCACCTTTAATGCAAATGTAAATAGACATTTTGAATCAATGTTGTCTTTATCAGTCTTCATTACACATCTTACATTTGATTATATTATATTGCACGCATACCGATTGGCACATTTATCGTAAGTGTTATCGTAATCATCCTAACTTTCCAAATTACCAAACACGGCATATTCCCACGGGCATAGCAGGTCCAAGGACGTCAGAAATCTTACCTTTTATCTGAGGTCCCGAGATAATTCTAATACCATGTGATTTTAGATGAAATGTCATGAACGTCACGATTTCTTCTTTTCGTTGTTTGTGAGAATTTTTATTTAAACATGTTGCTGCTTATTGAACTCTCTAAAGTGTGTATTGCTGTTCTCGTTGTAGTTTCTCATGTATTTTTTTTGCTATCTATCCACCACTGATTAACTTAAAACACTTCTTAGTCACACAGGATCATTTCATTGGAAAAACGAAATCTTATTGTTAATTAATATTTAGACAGACACATTTACGTCCATTGAGCCCCCTGTTGTTACCGTATCATCTAAACATTTGGTGGGGCAGTCCTGGCTCTGAAAGGCCCGTATTTGTATTTGATATAGAAGGGCAGGAATGTCCGGCGTCCCCGGCATTCTTCGCCGTTTCGCTCCCGATGCAGAGGGCTGGGGCCTGAGGGCGATCCACTGGTGTTTGGGACAAAGACTAGACAACATGACGAGAGTGCTCAGAAATGCATTTGAAGAAGAGCTTCTGAACGACACATTTCCTTTTGCTGAAACGCTACACACAAGTAAACATGACACAGCACTGGGAAATATACCATTCACATCTGTGTCAAATTGAAACTCTGCAATCAAAACCGAAACTCTGCATATGATGCAACTATGTGTCATTTTGTCATCAGAGATACATTTTGACAAAGGAGTGTTAGGTTTTGATTGCAGACACTTTCAGATCAGGGGGAACACTAGTCTACTTTATATAAAACACCGCAGACTTTGATTCTGGAAGTGAGATCAGACAAAAACAATTTGGGTTTTCCTTCTTTCTTTTTTTTTTTGTACCACATATTATCTCGGGGGAATGGGAATATTGTAATTTGTGGTGTAAAAAAAAAAGACAAAATGTTTTACTGTATTTTTTATATTTCTTCAATAAAAGAAAAAAAAAACAGAAAAGAAATATATATATATATATTTTATCAAAAAAACCATTTATTTATTTTCCCCAAAAAATGTTTTTGTCCGATGTCACTTCCAGGGCTCCGTAGCCTCTCGCTCTCCCTCCATCCATGCTTGCAAAGTTCTTGAAATAGCTAAACTGAGGGCTTTTTGTAGCTGGCTTGTTGGTGTTCAATTTTGCAAGTCAGTGGTTGCAATTACCCGATGTGTTTTGTATTTTGGATACATGTGTTTTCCAAATGGCACCCTGAGATTTCCTTTTTGAACAAAGTGTCTTATGTATGAAATAGAGTATAGTATGCAGGACCAAGTGTGTTGCATAAATGAGTATGTGTGTTACAGAATTGCAACTAGAGTGCAAAGCAGCGCTTTTGTTTAAGGTATGGGTACATGTGTTTGAGGTATGGTAATAAAAGCTTCAAGTTGTGTTACTTTAGTCTAAGCATGGGTCTATAGTGTTCAAGCAACGGGCAAAAACTGTAAGAAAAACGGTGCCAAAGAGAACATTGGCACCTTGAGTGTTGAGATTTTTAGTGCAAACATGAAGAAATGTAATGTTACATTTCGGAAGGGCAGTTATTTACTTGACAGAATACGTCGCAGTGGAGAAACGCACATGTGTATGGCCACAGGTGGCAGCGGCAACAATATTTACTATTACTCCAAGTCCTGAAGAGAGAGTACAAATGAAGTTGACAATACTATTCAAAGGAAACGTTCTGATTGAGTGTCAGTGTTTTAGTTGTTACTAAAATACGGTGTTCAAAACTTTCTGATATGTTCATTAGTCAACTTTTTTTTAAGGAAAAGGGTTTACAGGGTTTCCGTGGACCATTAAAAATAATTTCAAGTCATTAAAGGAATTGTGCCAAAATCAAGGCCTTGCTTGTCATTAAAAGCATTACATTGGATTCAAACTGGCATTAAATCTAAATTTATTGGACAATTCTGACAGTACTCAAATGTTTTCACTGTATCAGTTCATCAAAAATACCAAAATGATGGTCTAGAACATTCAGGTGCAGTTTTTGGCTGAAATTTAAAACATTTTGGCAACAAAGGTTTCCTGTTTTGTCCAATTCTCTTCCCTCTGTTTGATGAAGTGTTTGCAAAAAGAAATGAAATATGCACAGATTTTTTTTTTCTGCATGTGTGGCATTAAATGATAGTATTTGGGCATTAAAATGATGGCATTAAAGCTCGTTTCTAGCTCTCACAATCCCTCTTGCGTGTCCGAATTGATCAAGAAAATTGTTTATATGCACGTTTCACGCCCGTGTACAGCTTTGAGCGGTGGCAAAGTGAAGAAGGGGGGGATCACCCCAAAACAAATTTCCCTTATTTACATTCTATTTCTATCTTCTATTGCTCAATCAAATACTATATAGGTGAAGACCATGAAACAAGGTCTAACATACTCTGTGGTGGTGAAAACAAATTTTCTTTACAACGACAAAAAGTCAGGTGCCCCAGCTTTAAAAAGCATAACATTTGACCTGCCTGTATAAACTCTTCAAATAATAAGTACAATTTATTTGAGAAGGTTCTCAAGACCATGTGCGTAAACTGATTATTGCCCAACAAAGCCCATATTCCAGTAAAGTGTGCAAGCAATCTACCTGTTTGTTAAACTAGTTAGTTACAGTATAGCCGGAGCTTCAAATATTCGACTGAAATCCCACCCTTTTACGAATGACTTAACATAATGTGAACATAATGTGTGGGTAAGGAAATAAAACCACTCCCATACAGCATAAAATAGATATGACAACGGTCTATATATCACTCTCTCGTCTGCAGACTGCCCCGCTCACCTCCGTCTGTTCCGAGTGTGGAAATGGCTTAAGCAGGACCATGTGTGTGTTTGCAGGACCGTGTGTGTGTTTGCAGGACCGTGTGTGTGTCTGCAGGACCATGTGTGTGTCTGCAGGACCATGTGTGTGTCTGCAGGACCGTGTGTGTGTTTGCATCTGCAGGACCGTGTCAGTCAGAGGGAGGCTGTGTTTAGACCTGGTTTTGATCAGGCCCGCAGCCCTTTACACACACAGAGAGATGTAATGCGTTTGGAAACAGCATTGCTCAGGACTTCGATAGGGAGGCACCAACTGAACAATAGAGGAAGATATCGGATTGTGATTTTACAATAAAATCGCAATGTCCAGGAGTTTTGTCTTGGGCTGTTGGATGAAAATGTTAAAAAAAAGTCCCATTTGAGTCTTTTCTAAATGTGACTAGTCTAGGTTTAGTCGACGAAAACAAAAAAAAGGTTTTAGTCAGTTTCATTAAAAACAAAGTCATGAAGTATTAGTATTCCAACACATGAATTTAGATCGATGAGTTTTGGAAATAATTATGGGCAATTGGGAGGAAGGTTGACGGGTCGTATCAAGAAGTGTCATTGTGGTCCTGACCTTTCCCAAAAGCGTCCCGCTCTCCTCATCCTTTCGATCATCGCATCGAAAATGTTCAACATCTGTTCATCAACATGCTTTCTGTGTTCATACGCTATGGTTTTTAACTGTTTTTTATTTTTTTTAAAAAATTTTTTAGCTCGTCACCGTTACGTTATCATACTATTAAGAAAGGTGCGTCGACATACTGATATCATTATAGTCTTCGTTTTTATTTTATTTATTTATTTATTTTTTCAAGTGTCCCATTGTCATTTTGGTAGATTTCAATCAAAAGGTGCTTTAGATATGAGTTATCTGGCTACCGTCATCAAACACATTTATTTAAAAAATAGAATTATGAAATTATGTTTATTGTATTATTTTTAGTAAACTATTACAGAAAAGGGATTCTTTTTGTTGGCTCAGTTTAAAGACTGAAATGATATGGGTGTTTGAAACGGGACTTGCTGGTGATGATGTGTTCCCCTAAATTATTAAGTCGATTGAACATAATAAAGACCTGTAAATGTTCCCTTTTAATTGAATGTTCCAATTTTATCTCTGACCTTCCAAGAATGCCCTTTTCGCGGCATTTCCTTAAATAAAGAGGGGACGTGGTGTTGGAATCCGCTGAGCCCCGCAGTGTTTTTCCATCCTTTTGCAGCCCAAAGAATATTCCCGCTAAATTCAATTACCTGTCGCTAATACGGACCAGGTCGAGCGCCAGAGGATTTCCCCCTCCCAAAAAACGGCGGCCCTCGCTCTTTGTTAAACTTATCTTTGTTAGAATATCTACAACTCGGAGATAAGTCGCCGGTATCTCGCGGCGTAGACGTTCGGAGCGGTGGCGAAAAGGAATTTCAGAATGAGGGAAAGTGAGGCCACGCTGAGTTGGTACAAATTGGTTGAGTCTCGAGCTATCTGCGTGCGGGACGTCCCACGCTGAGCTGCGTTTGAAGTGCACAGCGGGGGATTTCCTCGCTGCCCCCGTCCTGATGCAACACAGACGCCAACGCTCGGCAAGAGAATGTAACTCAATAGTGACCGAACTTCCCTGGTAATCTAATAAAAGGCTGGTTTTAAAGCAGTTTGACATTTTTAAGCTGGATTTCTCTTTTTATATTTTCTGCTCAAAAGTATTGTCTAAATCACACGTTGAGGCATTTGTCTTACTATATTTTGGCCACAAAACCTATAGATCTCTTTTTGAAAATACTTGAATTTTTAGATCTTTGGTTACACTTTATTTTACACTACTTTGATACATTGTACCTGCCAAATTTAGTACAGTGCAATGTGTAACAATAACCTATGGGTTACACACACGATGGAATAATATGTATTTGTAGTTTGGAGGATGAATAATGTAAAAAGACCCTTAGGGTTAGGGCTTAAGGTTAGGGTATTTTTTCTTATTACATTATGTACCTCCAAACTACAAATTATTATTATTCCATCGTGTATGTAATCCATAGGTACAAGTTATTACACATTGCGTTGTACCAAATTTGGCAGGTACCAATTTTTTGTATAATCTGTGACTATTCCTCACACATTTTGAAAGGCTCTGTATCAAATGTTTTCCCATTTTCAAACTGAAAATTTAAAACTTGTTTTAAATCATTAGTTGTAGTCCAAACGTATTCCTAAATTTCCAATCATATCCCATTTTTTCCGCCAAAAAAGTATTTTTTGTTATTTTATGTTTATGGAAACAAGTCGCTTTCAGTGAATGACCAGATAATGTTAGCAATAGTTACTTTCACGAGGCTAACTGCTTCTTCCAGGTTTTCGACTACTCATCACTCACTCATACACCACGCAGCGGTCTCCTTTTCTGAATTCAGTTTTATTATTAATTTTTGTCAGTTACTTTCGTTTGGGAATTATTCGACTTTTTCAGTTGCTCAAATCATTCACTCTCTACACTTGGGAGGCACCGCTGCCCTGGGGTGGGCTCATGGAAGAATTGCCCCTTGGCACATTGTATCCTTTGGTTGTTCAAATCCAATTCTGTCGTTCAACCGCTCACTTCACTTGTGCACGCGTCGCCATTGTATGTTTTGATTCTTCGCACTGTCATCATTTGTACGTGAGATTTGGCTCTCGGCTGACATACCTGGTTGAAAAATAAAAATATATAAATGTAGGTTTGCGCATTACTACTTTATAAAGCCTTGAAAACAAGCTGTTACCTTTGGCTGCATGCTAACAAATCTATGGCGCCTTGATGAACTCAATGATGATTAAAGATTTAAAAAATGGCGGACAGTTTCATGTCTCTTCTATGACACAATAAAAACAAATAGATTGGCGCACTTTTGCAGTAGAAGAAACAAGTCAAAAGGATTTGCTCAAACCCGTGTAAACGAAGTGAATTAATATACTACAACATAGGTGTGTTTGTTTAAAAATGCCTTCTCCTCGCTCTCTCCCGCAGGTGATGGGTTTGCTGAATCCCGGCGGCGTCCCCCACCAGCCCCAAAGCGACTACGCCATCTCCCCGCTCACCGGCGCCCTGGAGCCCCCCGCCGGCGTGGCGTCCAGCTGCAGCCAGCGCCTGGAGCACCTGAAGGGCCTGGAGGGGCTGAGCAGCGTTCCGTCCATGTCCGCCCTGCCTTCCCTGCCCGGCTCTCAGTCCTACCACCCGTCGGCGCCCTACCCCTCCCCGGGCTACACCGTGGACCACGTGGGGCACTACCAGTACAGCCAGTACGCACAAAGTAAGGTCAATACGGCTTTGTTACTATTCCAGCGAGCACCGTTTCGGAAACAGGGAGAACTTTTCTCACGAGACTCGCGGTTGTGACCAGGCTTGTGATTTGTGACTCGATTGAACCCCTCCAGGACCAAAGACTGAAATACAAACTGCTAGACAAACTGACGCATTTCAGGGACATTTTATAACCTAAACAAGTGCAGCCTATGCAATTTTCTTATTGATTGAGTATTACAAATTTCACTCCATAGATTTATATGGGACTTGGTGAATTCAAAGGCCGTTTTTTTGTTACACTCTTATCGTGGGGCAACACTCCGACTCAAGTAGCACCTACAACTACATTTACTCCAAAACTGGCCATTTTTTTTTTATTTTTTTTTTTTTATCTGGACATCATGATGAAAGACGGTGAAGGGCAGACAATATTCAGCAAAAATGTCAAAAGCCAGGACCCGAACCCACAATTTGACAGTGAAATGAACAAAATAACTGCCAAAACAAATAAAGATTAGCAAAATGTATTGTTTTATTCATCGGTTCTGCTTTCTAAATTTGAACCAATATTAAACACTGCTAAATTCAACGATGCGTGTGTCTGGAGTCTGACCCCAAACGGGGCAAAAGGCAAGGTTTGTGACCCTCGAGTAGTGATGTGACGTTCACGAACGAAGCGAGTCTTTTGAACGGCTCTTTACCGTGAACGATGGCAGCCGAGTCCCTGCAGAGAGCCGTTCCATTCTTTTTCTTTTTTTTTTATTCCTCTCCGGGGGTAGGGCGTCACTTTAGGTGTGCATGCTTACTTTGCATAACAAAAGTGGCTGCTGGAGTGGGGCGGCGAGAGGAGTGTAGGATTCACATCTTCCGCCTCTTCCGAACGGCAGCGACATCACCGCCCGCTGCCTCCTCTTCAGGCCGCCCCGATCGAGTCCTAATGAAATAATAAACAACTATTTAGGGGCAGACGCGCCATAAACTCCGGTTACAGAGGAGATCGCGCTGAAGCCTGACCACTTCTCTTTCACTTTCATACGTTTTTTTCTCCCTCCCTGAGAGGGCCAGAGAAAAAGTTACGGGTGAAGTGCTTGTTTTTTGTGATAACAAACTCCATGGAGGGAAATATCGAGGTTATATTGTGTGAAATTGTGACACTTTTGTTCAAATAGAGTCAGTTCGAAGTGTATTTACTTTCTTAAATAGCAGCATAATAACTCAAAAGAACGGCTCCCTATAAGTCATAAGTCCCATCACTACCCTAGGACACTGTTAGTTGGGGACCCTTGGCTGCTCCTAATTTACAGTATTGATCAGATAAATGACTGAAAATGGCTTGAATAAAGTTTATGCTGAATTTGAGTCAGTTTGAGCAAATCGAAAATAAGATTAAAAAAAATAAAAAATGCTATGGCCAGTGTAACAAGCAGAAATCCCACTTGAAATCAGACGCATTCACTTTTACTGTTACAAAGATTAATTTTTCGCTTGAAATGAATCCGCATTAGGAAGAGAGGTACTTATTCCATTGGCAATAAAAAGTTTCATCTCATCTCAAGTCCAGAACACATTTACTTATACTTTAGATTTAATACGCACAGAACTTTAGACCTGGCTCTTTCTATAGTTCCGTAGTTCAAATAGTGTCCATTTTATCCATAGAATCCCCTCCATATTTGTGTTAGGGAACTACAGAATAATGTTCAAAGTGATCGATCTAAATGAAATGTTTCCCGTTCACCTGCGGTCTCTCGCCTTCGATGCAACAAACCCGGACACGTGAGCGGGATTAGACGGTAGAATACCGCGTGGTCGCCGTCCGGCCCGGTTCACGTAACGTTAATCAAGCGATCGCGTTTTTTTCCGAATAACTGTTTGCGGTCGCACGTGGCGTTGGCGCGTCCTGTTCCCCCCGCTGCGGACCGTGCAACCTCAAGTGTCGGGGTTAATTGCGCGCGTCTGATTGCATCTCCAAAAGCAATCAGGTCAGCGTCGGAGCCGAAAAATCACGTTAGCTCCGGTTTCACTCGGCGCTCGTCGTTTCCAATCTCGTCACTCGCGAGAGGGCCCTGTCGCTCAGGATCACCGCTAACGGAATCAACTTCTGAAAGAGATTCCGAGTCTGCGGAGGGGGCGGTGGCGGCGGCCGCGTCCCACCGTGATTGCAGCGGGGGCCCGCCACGTCCAAAACTTTCGGTCCGTAGGCGGGGGGGCGGGGTGGGGCGCGCCAATCAGAATTGTCTTTCCGCTGACCTCTTGGCAACCTCTCACGACGACTTGGGCCTTCAAAGAGCGAGCCGCCACGGGACCTTTTGGGGTATCAAATTAGTAACGGGGTTAAATATCCGAAAAAGCCGCGCTTGTCCGGTGAAATGACTTGGTTCGGGATCACGGAAGAGAAGGCACTGACAGAAAAGTCGATGTCCATGTAGAGCTAATAGCACGAGGACGCGCTCCTACCGCGTTTGCGCCATGTTGAGTCGATTAATCAGGTAGTGCGTACAGCCGGTGTGTGGTTGGAGTCGGGACGGGGGTATTTTTGAAGGGGTGGGTGGGGGGCAGATCCTAATAGCCCGTGGCAGGGTGGATATTGGAAACAGGTGCTTGTGCCGAGGTCAGACGTGGAGGAAGAGGGTCCTAACTAAGTTCGTGGACCAACACTGGATCTGAATTGGACCATAGACATGTGTCTGGTGCTTTCATTGCGGGACGCTTCTGGACACCTGTGGTCTGTGTGGTCTGTATGTTCTTTACCCTGAAACATGGGAGGGGGGGAGTCAGACACTTAAGTAAGATGAATGGTTTCAATGGGCTTAAATTAAGAGAACGTATGCAGACTTTGTGTAGTTTTGGACGGTCTTTAAGTAGGTTTTTCTGGTAGGTTTCGCTGCTGATGGAACCATCTTCATGGTTATACTCACATTCCATCCAGAAAACCTATACCAGAAACCCTCAAAAACAATTGGTCCTATGCCACTGGGATGGAAAGTGAAGGCACCAAGCTAACCACCCATTCCTCTGGGACCCTGAAAGGTTAAATACACACTAATATCAACTCTTTATTTTTTATTTATTTATTTTTGCATAAAATGATATAAAACATTACAAAATATATATAATTATATAATATATTTTTTCATCAGGCCACTGGCCGAAACGTTGCATTAAATAAAGGAACACTGGTGTTGCAATTATACAGTGTGTGAGAGATTGTTCCCGTTCTACGTTTGGGCCTTATGCCTTCTCTCACGCATCTGTTCCAAACAGATGTGCAAAGTAACCCGTCTTTATGTAAGGACAACATTCTTTTCCCCCAAAAAAATTATGTTGTAAAAGTAATACAATTTTATTTAATGATGATAATTTGTATGATTTGTTTTTGTTTTTTTCATTATTGTTTATTATTTTCTCAGAACACCCCAAGTGGACATACAAAACAACACATATATAACAAAACAACAAACAATAATGACATAACAGTACTAAAATGTTATTAAAGCAGCACCAATTATGTATGTACGAGTTTGTTGTTGTTTTTTTGTATACATATACGCATACACACACATTATGTGTATGCACATATTTACATACACAGATACATACAAACATACATACACACACACACACACACACACACACACACACACACACACACACACACACACACACACAAACACATATATATATATATATAATACATACAGTACATGCCTGGGTTCAGTTTTTACACAATTACCATAATTCCTGAATATAATGTATTTAAATTCAATTCATCACCAATACATTCTCATAATTAATAATATGATTTTTTATGTGTATGGTCAACCCAAATTATACAACATTTGTATTAAAAATTGTGTCGATTTTGAATAAAAAAGTAATTTTGTCAATTTATAGGTTAAAAAAAAGTAGGTGCCGTGCCTGTACATTAAGTTGACAGGAGAAACATTCAACTTTGTGCTAGTTTTGGTTTCATGTGCATTAGCCCAGTAATTCCAGAATAAAACCACTGAATTCCGACAGGCTAATTCAGGCATACACACCTTATAGCTGGCCACAAGCTCAGATTAAAACTACAGGCTCTTTGGAATACCTAATCACATCGACATAAATAAAATAAATACTTCTCTAATGTGAACGTTAAAATGTACTGCGTCACGCTTCTGTTCTCTCTTGCCCCTACGATCTTTTACACTCAAACCTCTGTTAGCGCGCAAACCCCTAACACAGTCCACATGTGCGGAAATTTATTACGGCCATATTTCTCTTTTTATTGTCTTTCTGCCTTTTCCCTTTTCGCTGGTAATAATTTCACACCTGTTTCACGGCTTTTCACAGGTGCCCTTCCTTATCTGAGGCCTGAGATCACCTAAAGGCTGGACTACAGCGATGTGGGACCCCGGGAGATTTCCAATGGACCAAATTCTGGACCAAAATGCTGTTGTTTTTTTTAAACCAATTCCAGGGACTAGACGTGTGCTTTCAAAATGGAGGAGTAAACAAAGGAATTTTTAAACGTTATTACGATGAATGGACATTACAGAGTCTTAAAGAGGAACGTTTTTTTTCTCTCTACATCATGGAAGCAGTAAGGACCACGAAATGAACTTTTCCTGTTTTGTATTCGGGGAAGGGGATCTGAAAAAGGGACAGATTCCGAGCCAATCGGGTTATGGAGATATACTTGCTGTTACGACACATTTATCGGTAAAGTGTGAGTGTATTTGTAGTGTTGGGTACTTTTAAAAGTAACTTGTTATGTTTCCCCTTTACCCCTCTAATTGGTTACATTACCACGCTACTTTAGGATGAAAGTAATGTGTTAGAGTACTCTTGATTAACCAATAATAAACAGTGCCATAACAGTAATTATTTGCTGATAATGTTTTCCATTGCTGAAAGCTCCATTTCACGAGCTGAGCCATCAAAGTACCGAGTAAAGAAGTAACAAATAAAGGCAGATAATTATGCGTCTCTGAGGAAGTCGCGAACATAAGAACACGTTAAAAAAGCAGTGAAGACACAGAGAGAGGGCTCAAAGTCAAACGCACACGCTCAGCATCCGTCACTGAGCAAGAGAAAGATCCAACACTGCTTAAAAACTGTATCATGTTAATAGAACAGCTTTAAGATGTAATATGTTTGTATTACTGTTTCAACATTTTAACCGAGTTACACTACTTTGAGTTACTTTTAGCAAAGTATAAACTGGAAATAATAATAATAACGCCACAGAGAAAGAAATATTTCCTTTTCCTTTCGTGTTTTGTTTTGACACTTGGTGCTGTATTTTATATTGGGGGAGTTTTTCCGCTCATACATTAATACAAATCCATTGTAACTAAGTTACTTAAATTGTAATGACTAATATATTACTGTATTTTGTTATTCCTTAGTTACTGAAAAAAGTCATATACTTTTGTAACTTATTATTTTTGTAATACGTTACCCCCAACTAGTAAGATAAGACCCATAAGCTTTAGAGCAGGGTTTCCCAACCAGGGGTACTTCTTACTTACACAGTAAACTATTTGGATTTGAGAAGATTTCAGCTTCCTTTTGGCACTCTACTGAAACATGTTTAGAGTTTAGTGGATCACTTTGTATAAATATTGGCAGGATCCTCGGGGTAAGCCTTTTATTTCAACATTTATCTTCTAAAAGTACAGACACGTCTGATTCTGTCTGTTATTTTGGTCATAACTTCCGCTTTAAAGGTTTGTTCAGTGTTTATTCAACATTAAATGGTGGGGAAAATACTTGATGTATTGGCGATTTCTTGTCCGGGTCACGGCTTGTCATCGTAGGATTAGGGCGGGTCCTGAAAACGTCCCGTTTGAGAAGTTGCTTTAACATTCAACATTTTTGAGCACAGATTCCAATGTTTCTGTTTTTCTATTATTATTCTAATTCGTGAGCACTTAGGGGACATCCTCGGGAAAATGCATCATGGGAAATGCACTTTCGAAATCAACTACTTGAAAAGCCATAGAAAGCAAACAATTACTTTCACAAAGACAGACTTCTGATTATCCTGGATATGGTCACATTTGTTAACACGGTCCAAAGTGTCTGTAAAGGTTCATTTTTCTCCAGTCTCTCACAAATATGCCATGAGCCCATTGGCTTTACCCAAATCTAAACGACAAAAACAAGACAAAAAAAGCCACAAAAGAGGACCCAAAAATCAACAAAAATGTATAAAAGTGGCAAAAATTCAATGATGAAAAAAAAAGAAGCAAGGAAAAAGACCAGTTTTGTAGAAAAAATAACTAAACAAATACTCAAACAATAGTAAACTGAGTACTCATTGAAAATACTAAACTGGTTTCAATAATCAGTTTCATACGGCTCCTTTGTTGAGTGTAAAAGTCGTATTATGTTTTGAGCGTTTTTGTAAATCAAACAGAATCCTCCCCTAAACTATATAAAACAAACATTCCCTAATATATGGTGCAAGGCGGTCAATTTAAATATGGCTTCAGTTCCTTTTTGTTTGTCAACATGGCGCATTTGTCCCAGGCAGATTGACTCACGGTGGAAAGAATGACCAAAGGCTTTCTGAGTCGGGGATTTCAGTTTGTCAACACTCGTGTATGTGTTAACAGCAAGTATATCTCCGAGCGTGAACGTCCACTGCCACATCCCTCCCCCACGCCCCGCGCTCCCCCCCCCCTCCTGTTTTCATTGATGTTCTGGGACGCTTTTGTAGTTGGACTCCGGAGGACTCCGAAAGCTCAAAGGTCGCGGCGAGGAGAGTGACAGATGAGGAGGTGGCTTTAAAGCGGGGGATAGGCTAGATCGATCACAGACTTCGAGGAAAAAAAAAAAAAAGTCTGAAAAACCCTCTTAAAAGATCTTTTTTGTGTTGTTTTGTTTTTGCTGGACAGACAAAAGGAAAACAGGTCACGCAAGTCACAGGACTCGGGACGCGCGAGGGAGGCTTTGGGACCAAGGCGGCGGACGTGGCAGCAGCTGACCAAAAGTGCAATCATTTAAAACAAATATATATATATATATATAAAAAAAAAATCTTTCGGTGCCTCGTGAAAAAGTCTTATCCATCACTTTTAAGTCATTCGTGCCTTTGGAGACCGCCGCGCCCAAAGACGACAGCGGGACGGGGTCAGTACGCGTGGACCGTTGTGGGAAAGTGACGGTATCAGTTCAGAAAGGGCATTTACATCGACTGGCCACATTATTAGGTATAGCTGCTCTGAAGCCGATGGAAACCAATATTATTAAATGCTCTACAACCTCGATTACTTTTGATAGATTTGGGGCAGTTTCTAACCTGCCCCCAGCCCATCCCGCAACGTTGCTTCTATTTGTACAACCCACCTGGCAACCTTTAAAAGTCACTAATTATAAATATGATCTGAGTGGACCGTGACTTTAATTCCATCCAAAAATGTGCTTGAAAGTTGCCTAAAACTAGCGACAAAACGCAAGGTGGTGATTTGTATACTCACTACTGCCACCTCAGGTCCTACGCGTAACTGCAGTGTCTATATGAAGCTCGTGCATGGGGCGGCACGGTAGTACAGTGGTTAGCGCTCGTGCTTCACAGCTAGAAGGTCCGGGTTCGTTTCCCACCTGGACGGGGCCTTTCTGTGTGGAGTTTGCATGTTCTCCCCGTGTCTGCGTAGGTTTCCTCCGGGTACTCCGGTTTCCCCTACCACTAAAAACATGTACAATAGGCCAGGATGAATGAGAGTGTGTTTGAGAGTGTGCATGGAGGACGACGGATGCAAATTAGCCCAAGGCTACAATCCGGTGTGGCTTGTTTACATGCATGAGACCCATGTATGTTCATTAACATGCACTGTCCTGACCAAATAAATAAATAAATAAATAAAATAAATAAAGTGCATGACAGCACTTCGGACCCGGATTAACACCGTTTTGAGTGACAGGGCAGGATTTTAGAACAGGCCTGGGCTCGTTCTACACATTAGGACATGACTGGGACATGTAGGGCGAGGGAAATGCATAATATTAACATTTTTAAACTCCGTATAGTCCCTTTAACCCACATGCATCACTAATAGGGAATACATGCACGAAACTTTTTATGTTTCTCCCTCATCAAAAACTGGCAATTGCAGGTCATTTACAGGTGAAACTGGGACATTTTGAATATCTCACTAAAGTGTGGAACTAATGTATGATATAGACTCATTACATGCAAAGTGACATATGCCTTTGTTTTTGCTTTTTATTTTGATTATAGCTTACAGTCCATACAGTTCAAAATATTCAGATTTTTTATTTGGGGGTTTTTACAAGCTGTGAGCCATAATCATCAAAATTATAGCAAATCAAGGCTATAATATTTCACTTTGCATAGTTTCACAGTTTAAGTCAATGCACTTTTTAACAGTATTCTAATTTTCAGAGTTTTCACCTGTATTCCCGAAAACACACATTTCACCCTCCTTACTGAGATGGCAGAAGCGCAGAACTTCTTCTTAACCCGTCAGGAGCAACAATCGTTCAACCCTGTAATCGACTGATACTGATACTCGAGTAACACCAGGTCTATGTACCTTCCCTTCGGATTTAACAACCACACTTTCCCACAATGCTGTACCTTACGTCCCGGTGCCTGCGCGCACTTACATATTGGAGAGCCATGTCGTGGGTAACGTTTCATACCAGATAATGTCATTTAAATGGAATGTTAAGGGAATTAGAACCATTCAACCAAAAAAAAACAAAAAACAAACACAAAAGCAGCTTCTGGGACATTCAGTGCCACTCCCGCTCTCTTTATCATCACGACGACGGTACTGTGCAACGGTTTCAGAGCAGTGAGAATCAACAGTCCCGTCTCTCTGGACTGCGCAGCGGGAAATCTTGTTGGCAGTGCGCGACGTCAGCACCGGTGCGAGACGGGGCCAGTGCCTTGGTGGAGGTCCGCGCTTCTCTGTGGGGAACATCGATGCGCCTTTAAAGCCTGCACAGTACTTTGATCGTATCTCCGCCTGAAACGTGTCTAATCCATCATGATGTAAAATAGCATGTAAAAACAAAAGAAAAAAAAAGGACAATTACTTTTCACCATTTGATATATTTTTTTTTTGTATAATCAGATACAAATAAACTGTCGTGTCATGTGTACAAGCGCATTATCATCACTATTTATAATAAAGTAAATTGCTAAAAATATATGTGTTTTGACTCTTGTAATTTTTTTCGCTTTTCGGATCGTCAGAGGGGTTAGCTTAGCGAGCGCAGCGGCTTGGAATTTTGATTTTCAACGGTGAAAAAAATAAAAACCTTGACTGATGCCTTACCCGTAACTCTGCACCCGCTCGTTTCCATGGCGAAGTTGCTGATTTACTTTGACACCTCTGTTAGCTGAACCTTAGATCCTCATCCAAACGTTTCATTTTGAAACCCACAGCGAAAAATATGACTGTCAGAGTCCGCCGGAGCAGTCGGAGCATGTTTTTCTTTTACATTTGTTCATGAAAGTTTAGTCGCCCTTGTGACATAACCTTAAAGAGGGAGTGTTACGCCTTTGCAGGTATTGGCAATAATCTCTAAGGAATATTTAAAACAAAAAATTATGATTTTGAATGGGCCCAATTGTCAGCTATATTATAAATCTGAATATTTAGAAGTAGGAGTCTGAGCAGTTTTGTTCATATGAAAGATCAGTAGACTATTTTAAGTTTATTTACAATAAAATCAATAAAAATCGTAATCGTCCAAACTGAGTAATAAAATCGATATTTAATTTTTTGGCCATATCGCCATGCCCCAATTCAAAGATTACTCAAAGATGCGCTAGTAAGCCGAAACACATCTTCAGGTATATTTTTGATGAGAGAGTAACTTTTAAAATAATAATAATAATTAAAAAAATGCATTTAGCATAATACCTGTTATTTAAATGTTCCATACAGGGTCTTTAACATTTAATTTAAGAAATTCCTGGAATTTTGATATTCCCCTGTCTGTCTGATTCAATCACTGATGATCTTTTGGTACATTTTCCACTGAAAACGGCCCGGCTTCCCACTTTAGAATCCTGACCCAACAGTTTCAAACCACTGAGATAAGTATAGAGAGTTAGGCTGAATTACGTTTTATGAAATTGAATACACAGACTCTTTGTTTGTATTTTCAGCCCAGAATTGAGCAAAATTGCCACTGACTGTGATCAATGCAGAGACAAACGTGTTCTTTTGTGAGTGCTCATGTGAACATGGATATAAAAATATCCAAATATAAATCAGCAGATGCTGGGTACAACAGGCTTCCTCAGCCCGGAAAGACTGCGCTAACAAACTCACTTTTGTTCAATAATCTCCTCAAGCCTTGGAGCATTTTAGAAAAACAAGACCAGCCCTCAAAATATCACTGCTCACACATAGAGACTGCTTTGTGTGCGTTTCTGCGCTACTAGCATACAAATATTAATGTTCAGATGAATCATATGAAAAATGGAGCTGTCGATTATGTGTCAGTAAACAAGTTTATAAGGGCTCAGTAACTTGTTTTTGTTGTGTTGCTGCCTTGCCACATATTTTACCAACACATTCAAGACAGAACAGGTCATAATACTTTTGTATGACAGACTGAACGGCCCATTTCACCAGGAAAAAAAAAAGAAGCTACAAAAATGCACTGAAATCATACTGACTCTTGCTGAAGGTGGTGGGGCAGGGAGTGTTTAATTGTGTCAATTAAACACTCATTAAATAAACCAATTACTCCTTATTGGTGCAACATTTTATACATTATATTACTGATTAAGATTAATAAGACTCTTATTACCAAATAGTAAACATGATAATGATCGCCTACAAACTAGCTGCTCGGTGACGGTGGCGCAGATGGTAGAGTGGGTCGTCTCATGATTGGAAGGTCCGGGGTTTGAATCCCCCTCCTGAAGGTGCAAGCTGTCGTTGTGTCCTTGGGCAAGACACTTCACCCACCTTGTCTCCAGTGTCTGCGTACATTGGTGTATGAATGGGTGAGAGGTTCCTTGCTGTAAAGCGCTTTGAGTGCCTAATGTAGGTGGAAAAGCGCTATATAAGTTGAGACCATTTACCATTTAGCTGCTCACTTACTATATGCTAATTAGCACATAGTTAGCTGTTAGCTGTTATTGTCACAGAAAGCAATACATACATGTCTGTGTAGGCTCTCAGTCGTACAGGAGTTGTCCATCTTCAATGAAGGTTCTTCTTTATCTTCTGTGCTCTGTAGTTGAAGTGTAGAACGTCAGCGACACTAAAGTTTAAGATCAACCCACAGACTAGATACAGACCACAGGGAAGAGTCTAGCTTGGCTAAGTCCCTCCCCTCTATTAACAGCTACTCTCACCTGTGGGTAAACATCTTTGTAGTTATGAGTCTTTGTAGTTCTAAGTCCTAACTCACACCTGAGTTCAGCTGATCACTGCTAATTACCTGCCTATTGATCTGACCTGGGCTGAGTTTCAGCCTCATTAGCATTAGCATTAGCATGACAAAGCCCTCCAGGCCTGGGGCGCAGGAGGCTGCTGTGAAGTGGTCGCAGGTGAATTCCCAGGCCTCCCTTCCTGCTCATGGAGGGGTTTTGTTTCAAACCAACGTTTTCCTTTAGCTAAAATGTTTACCTCCCTGTCCTCAAACCAGTTTTTATTGAAACTCCAGTGTGATTTGGGTCGTTAAGACTTAGAAGGTGGGAGTGGCCGTCAATAGAGGGGAGTGTCTTGGCCAAGCTAAACCCCTCCCAGTGGTCTATATCTAGTCTGCGGGCTGAGCTTAAACTTTGTGTCGCTGACGAAGGAGAGGAAACTTCAACTACAGAGGAAAGAAGATGACTCAAGAACCTTCATTGAAGATTTATACATGGATGTTTTTCATTAGTTTTTAGTACATTTATTTTGAATTCTTGGCACAGAATATTCTAAAGGACGGTGTTATTCTAAAGGCCAGGAGACAGAAATAGAGACACAACAGACAAAATATTTATGATACTTTTAGTGTTTTTTATCTTTGGTTTTATTTTACTCTCCTCACCTTGACTTAACGTGCCAATCTGCCTTTCAGCTTTTAGCCAAGAGTATCTTTTCGGCTAAAACTAGTGTTCCTTAGTGCGCTCAGCCAGTGTTTTTTCAGCAAATGTCGGTGGTCTGGCTGTTCTAAATCTTAGTCCTCTTCATTTTCATCCAATTTGGCACCTGGTGTGTTTATGTGCCACCTGAATTTATAAATTAGCCCTTATTCCTGTTCTGGTTTCTGTGCGCTGCCTGCGGGTATCGGGCTCATTATAACATGCTTCTGATTAATGCCGTCTGCTGCCGGACCACAGGACGGAGCAGGTTTCAGTGCGAGTCCGTGTTTGGATACATGTGTGAGTGAAGTGCACGAGGAGACCACACACTGTAAAGTCTGAAAGTTTGCTGAGTCTGAACTATTACAAGACTTTGGAAACTGCATGTGGTTTAATCAGAGAAAAGGAGGTGTTGACTTGAATACAACGACATGGGTCTTGAGAAGATTGGATGCATCTCTTTTATTTTATTTCTTAAGTCACATTCACAGTAACAAGGCCTCTCCGTGCCGCAGAGACATGTGACTTGCCTGAACCAACATTACTAGCAACCACAACTGTCAAAATGTTAAAATAAAATTTTATATTGAAGATATTTAATTTTACATAATAGATGACTGAAAATTGAAAGTTTTAAGTTCAAATTCATATAATTTCTTTATGTATGAACCGATTAATATGAAATGTTGTATGCTGCATTAGGTTGATAAAGTGAAATCACATATTTTGGTTATTTTTAAACTTACAAAGCTAAGATTTCCTTTTAAGTGATAATTTGTCAAACTACACATACAGTGCAGATTTCACGAGAAAATCTTGTACATAGCTGAAAATGTGACTTTTCGGTCAACATTCTTGTTTAGTTTAGTTTAGTTTATTTGTTTATTTGAGCATTATACATAGTGCTCAAAAGGAGTGGGCTGATGCAAAAGCTTATGAGTGCCCACCCCACTCTTGTCTTATTTCTTCAATAAAAACAAACAAAGACAATGCTAGCATATTTCCACTGGACTACGCGGAATAAGCCTAGCATGTGTGCAGTCTGGTCCGAGTTTAGTATGAAGTCACATTTCAGTGACAAGGATCAACTATGCTTTCAGCGTTGAATACAAATCATATGTATGATCGAATGCTCCTCGGCGTTCAACACTGTTGTTCTTCAGAGACTGCATAACAAGATTCTCTCCCTCGGACTGACACTATCCCTCTGCAGATGGGTGCTGAACCATGTTACCATGGCAGCGCTTAAACAGGCTGCAGCTTTTCTCTCTCTTGACAAGGCGACGTTTCTACCCTTTTCTGCGAACTGCATTTGCAGTTTTTGTGATTCACATTGTTTTACAAGATGTTTTTGTACATCTTTGCCATGTTTTTGTGGAGTTCAGCGGATTTTTTACTGCCAAAGATCTTTGCTAGCAATGAACAGAGGATGTGTTTTAAAAGTAAACACACAGTTAGCATCCGAGCTAAAGGCATTTAAGCAGCATTTGAAACCTACAAATCCAGAGATATCATCTTCTGAAGTTCTGACAGGTCACCGAGGGCCCCCCACACCTGCAGCGCAGTGGAGGCGTCACAAGAGGCGCTACAGGAAACAAAAAAGGGGCAAACGAGGAGGTATCCGAGCAAGACTCACAGCTAAACCACACAGGCCTTCTATCCCTACTATTGTTCTGGCTAATGTACGTTCACTGGACAATAAGATGGATTATATTCGTCTGCTACGCTCCTCTCGGAAGATGGTGAAAGACAGTTGTGTTTTTATATTCACTGAGACTTGGCTCAATGGTAATATACCGGAGAGTGCAATCCAGCTTGAGGGGCTTTCCTGCTGCAGAGCGGACAGAGTGATCTCCGAGGGAGGCAAGACGCGCGGAGGTGGTCTCTGTGTCTACACCAATGACGCCTGGTGCCGTGACGTCGCCGTGGTCTGCAGACACTGCTCACCCCTCGTGGAGTTTATTATCATTAAGTGTCGCCCTTTCTACCTGCCTAGGGAATTTACTGTTGTACTGCTTGTGGCTGTCTATATACCGCCCACCTCCAACCTCAAAAACAGGAAAGAGGCACTGAATGAACTGTTCCAGAGTGTCAGTGACCAACAGACAGCCCACCCAGATGCCTTTCTCATCTTAGCTGGGGATTTTAACCACGCAGACCCAAAGAGCGTTTTCCCCAAAGTCTATCAACACATTGACTTTCCAACAAGGGGAAACAACATCCTGGATCTGGTTTACACCACCAAAAAAGGAGCGTACAAGGCACACCCCCTCCCCCATCTTGGTGCCTCGGACCACATAACTATTATGTTACGGCCAGCATACAGGCCACTGGTTAGAGTCACTAAACCGGATCGGAAACAGATTCAAGTGTGGAGTAAAGACTCTTTAGAGAAACTTAAGGACTGCTTTCACACAACGGATTGGAATATGTTCAAGCGGGCTGCCATTCACAACAATATCACTGATCTCCAGGAGTATACAGAGACTGTCACTGCCTACATCACCAAGTGCACTGAGGATGTTACAGACTCTAAGACCATCATTATCAGGTCCAACCAGAAACCTTGGATTACAAGTGAAGTCCTCAGGCTCATGAGGGTTCGGAATGCTGCCTTCAAATCTGGTGACAGAGACCACAGGCTGTATGTGTCGGCAGAAAGTCCTCCAGAACCATCACACTGAACACGGGCGCTCCCCAAGGCTGTCTGCTGAGCCTCCTCCTGTTCACTCTGCTGACCCATGACTGCGCTCCAAAGTACGACTCAAACCTCTTCATCAAGTTTGCAGACGACACAACAGTGGTGGGTCTCATCAACAACAGAGACCAGTCAAACTACAGGAGTGAGGTGAGCAGTCTGGCCATGTGGTGCACACAGAACAATCTCTCTCTAAATGTGGAGAAGACAAAGGAGATTGTTCTAGACTTTCGAAGAGCGCAATGTGCAACTTCTACAGAGGGACTATAGGGAGCATCCTGACCAGCTCCATCACTGTGTGGCACGGCGCCAGCACTGCCTCCTGCTGAAGGAGCCTCCAGCGCATCGTGAGAGCAGCGGAGAAGATCTGTGGAGCTCCTCTCCCCTCCATTAAGGACATGCACTCCACCCGTCTCACCCGCAAAGCCGTCAGAATCACAGGGACCCTACGCACCCATCACACAGTCTCTTCAGAGTAATGCCTTCAGGGAGGAGACTGCGGAATCTACGAGCCAGGTCCAGTCGACTTAAAAACAGTTTCATACACAAGGCCATCGGGAAGCTGAAATCTCTGCCCTCCCCCCCCCCCCCCCCCACCCCCGCTCCACAATCAAGGATGAGAGAAATATAATTTCAAACCATTCACATGGTTTGACAAATAAAAAATCTTGAATCTTGAACTTCCAAACTGACGGGCCACAGTCTGTGTGGGGAATCAGACACACAGGCACAAGATCCGTTAGCATTGGCCGTCCCCAAGGCTATGTATTCAGCTCCCTGCTCAATACCCTCTTCACCTCTGCCTGTGTGGAATCTCATAACACCAGCATCATCAAATTTGCTGAGTACAGCACATTTGCATGTGGCAGAGGTGGAAGCACTCCAGGTCTGCTGTAGGGAGAACATCCTTCACCTCAATTGACTCTGTGCATAACTTCAAATCATAACAATGCCGCCCAAGAAGTGACTTCCTGTTTTGATTCAGCACACCAAAATAAAAGCACAATCTTATTTATTAGCTCAGCAGTTCATTAGTTAAACTTTCTTTCTGCCTAACTATTAACAGACAAATAACTTAAAATGTGTGTATTTAATTATATTTTTGTAATGTCGCAAATACCTGCTGAACTAATCAATGAGACGAGCTGTGTGCTTTTATTTTGGCGTGTTGGGTCGAAACAGGAAGTTACTTCTTGGATGGCGTTGTTATGATTTGAAGTTATGCACAGAGTCAATTCCAACGAGATCAAGGGGGTGATCATTGACACCAGGAAGAGGATCGGAGAAACAGGTGGTGAGAGGAACAGCTTTTAAAGTCCTATTTAGACCACATCAGTGAGGATCTCATCTGGTCACAAAAACACAACAATTCATCAAGAAAGCTCACAATAGGCTTTACTGTCTGAAAAACAAAAAGCACAGTAGAGAGAGTGGTCACAAGCTCTATCACTATGTGGTATGGAGACTGCACTAGAAGCATCAAAGAAAAAAACCACAGGTCTTACGAACAGTTTCTATCCTCAGGCCATCAGACTTTTGACTCCGACATACATTGATTCTTTTAATGAATGCACTGTACACTATTTGTGAAAAGAGAACGAGCAAGTAAGAATGTCATTGTGTAGTTTAAACTTACGTTTTACTGTACAATTTACGACTCCTTGAATCTTGAAAATTGTCTGTATTCACTAAAATGTAACTTTATGGACACCCTAACCTATTTGTGCTGCCGTATGGTCTGCATCTTCTGAGATCCGTCCCAAAAAATTCACATTTCAGTGACGATATACCTGAAACTGGTGGTTCTTAGGCTTCTTCAGGTGGTACGCAGGTTGTGATAAACCTGAATGCTGTTCTAGAGATCTTGAGCTTGAGGAATGTTTTGTCCGCAAACTTGTTCTTGTGTCCATGCAGCTGTGTAAGTCCTAATAAACCACACAGTACATGTTTCATGGTAAAGTACATGTACCGAAGACAGGCATCTGACTAATAACGTCAAACGCGTGAAGTCTCCGGTCCCGGCTGCCCGAGGTGCGGACCAGATGAGTGGCCCAGTGTTTGCCTGGTTAATCAGGCCCCAGCGCTGCGGATGGAGACGAATGTCACCTGTGGAAACCTCCGCGAACATTAGTTTTATTAATGAACGCCGCCGTGAAAAGACTATTATTTCTGTATTACACCCCAGAGTGCAGTCAAATCACGGCATTTTTTGCTCCGCTCCGGCCCGTCGCTTCGTGATGGAGGGAGGAGAACACCGCCTGCAGGGAATATGATCACTGGACTTTCTGTACAGTAGGAAAACAAATATTTGAATCGGATCGGATTCAATTTCTAAATAAAACGCCAGAAATTCCACTAGAGCCGCGCCAGTGAAACGGATTTGTTGAATATTTCGAGAAATGTGCTTACGAGGGAAGAACCCGCCATAAAGATATTGTATGAAGAATGTTGCTTTGTTTGTGCTGCATAGATATTGCACACATTTTACTGATTTTATGGCTGTAAGTGTGTTCTGTTCAGATCAGAGAAGCTCATGATGAGGGTAATGCTTTTCTGTGCTTGATTTGCATAAATCACAATAAATGTCCTCTTTTAAGAGTATTGTGTGTAGTAGAGCAGTACAACCCAAGATCTTTAATAAAACTCATGACACTCAGTTTCATGGCAAACGTAAAAGTCGTCTTGTGATTGTAATCAGATAAGACAAATTAACTCTAAAAAATATGTTTGCAAATCATCCTACAGATGGGCGGGTAGATACCATAGTATCGATATATCGTTACCAAACAGCTACTTTTTAAGTATCGATATCGGGTGCAAAGTATTGATACTAATTATGCATATGTAAAAAGAAGGCACGGCAGCAATCATTAACACAAAATTATTTACTTCATTGTTCTACGCCAAAACGCTCCAGAGCAGCAGAGGATTGGGCTGAGCTGTCCGTAGCATTCGAGTTTATGTTCGGTGTGTCATTAAACTATTCATTTGAAACTTTGTCTATGTATTTAATGTCACATTAACATTGGTTAATTAGCCAGTTAAAGTAACATAATTAAAATTACATATTAATAATATCAAATAAAAAAAGTCATGAAATGAGCAGATTTATGACATTATATAACTATTTTTAGAATCAGAATAATTTATTAATGGTCACACAACAGAACTGATGGAGTTTGTTTTTGGCACAGCACATTTTACACATTCTCACTGCATACATCTTTTTTTTTTAAATGAAAAATGAAAAAAAAACTCTCTTTGCTCTTTTGCTGTCTCCTTATGATAATGTGTAAAAAGAGGTCCAGTAACCAAGTGTTCTCGCCACGTCATTTGTCCTGAACAGCTCGATTTTAAACTGTCATGTCATCACTAAATAAACCTAACCCAAACAATTGTCCAAACCTTATCCAAAGCATTATGCTAACCTTAACCTTAATTGTTTCCCTGTTTCTAAACTCCTGGCCCTAATCTTAACCTGGCAACGTTAAATATTGTCCATATCAAACACACGTGACGGTAAAATAGCCGGGAACCGTCGGTCGGCGTCATAGACACTTTGTTAAAGAAACGTTTTTTGCAGAAACTGAAAGCAGTTTTTGGCTCAATAGTTGCCCTTTGTATCCAATTTGCTTTTCGAAATATCCTCTCAGTCTTCTTCACAGATTTTTTTATTTTTTTGCTCAAATACAGAAGAAGATGGTATTTGGGCATCAAAACTTCATTACATTTTACTTGCTGCTACCTGTATAAACTCTGACTTTAAATTTCCAATCCTTTCACAACATGAACCTTGTTTGTACATATTTGAAATACTGCTCTACCAGGGAATTGTGAATTGCGCTCAGACAGCTGCGCAGACAAAGACAAAGGCAGGAATGTGAAGGAAATGATGTCTCTCTTCGACCCACTTTGGACAGTCTCGGCGTCCTGTCCCGTTTTCCCCCGGCCCACCAGATGACATGCTTTTCCTATATTCTTTATGAAGATGTGTGCAAAGAAATGTAAAAGAACTAATCTAAATCACACAGAAACCAACCCCATCGCCAAAAAACTCAAGTTATCCATGCCATTCTCGCGGCGCTCACATGTGATTGACGGCGCGGGTCGCTATCGACACTCGACGGTGAAACTCTGGCTCCAAAGTGCGTGGTCGTATTGAAGAGTTATACGGTAACCCAGCATTTGGGAGAGGTGTGGTTATGTCTGAGGCGAAGTGTGAAAGCAGCAAAGACAAGGGCCAATGTGAGTGGGTTTACAGCAAGTGGAAGTTAATATGGTGAAAAATATCTTATGGTACAGTGGTGATGAGAGGCAGTTAGGTGCCAGTTCTGAGAGTGGGTGTCAAACAGAGGTAAAATCAAAACTGCTAAGGTATAGTGGCGAGGACACACCAATCTGTCTGAAATCTGGACTTCATAGATTTTTGAAGGGGCTTGTAAATGGCATAATACTTTACTTTTTGTTTCACATCTGTGTGGAAACGTACAGCAAAAAGGAAACAAAGATAACAGCAACCTTAAGTACACAAAAAACATAGCTTTTTCAAAACAGAAGAGAATATTTTGGCCCATTTAAGCTGAAAAAATATTGAGTGAACAAAGCAGGACTTGAACCCTAAACCTTTGGGTCTCCAGTGCTCTGCTGTATCCTCTGATTACACTAGGGCGAGGAACATCGCAACATGCAGCACTGTGACTCCAAATCAGAATCCGGTGGCTGCAATCAGCATAAATTGACTGGGGTCGGCCCGTCAATCTGACACCCCTCCATTGCGACGTCCCGTCAATCCGACACTTTTTGGCACCTCTATTCCGACAATAGGTCCTTACGGTTAGGCCTAAGGTAAGGTTAGGATTAGTTTGTAAACTCCACTATCCTTAAGGTTAGGGTTAGTTTGTAAACTTCACTATCCTTAAGGTTAGGGCTAAGGTAAGGTTAGGGTTAGTTTGTAAACTCCATTATCCTTAAGGTTAGGGCTAAGGTAAGGTTAGGGTTAGCTTGTAAACTCCACTATCCTTAAGGTTAGGGCTAAGGTAAGGTTAGGGTTAGCTTGTAAACTCCACTATCCTTTAGGTTAGGGCTAAGGTAAGGTTAGGGTTAGTTTGTAAACTCCACTATCCTTTAGGTTAGGGCTAAGGTAAGGTTAGGATTAGTTTGTAAACTCAACTACCCTTAAGGTTAGGGCTAAGGTAAGGTTAGGGTTAGCTTGTAAACGCCACTATCCTTAAGGTTAGGGCTAAGGTAAGGTTAGGATTAGTTTGTAAACTCCACTATCCTTAAGGTTAGGGCTAAGGTAAGGTTAGGGTTAGTTGGTAAACTCCACTATCCTTAAGGTTAGGGCTAAGGTAAAGTTAGGGTTAGCTTGTAAACTCCACTATCCTTAAGGTTAGGGCTAAGGTAAGGTTAGGGTTAGCTTGTAAACGCCACTATCCTTAAGGTTAGGGCTAAGGTAAAGTTAGGGTTAGCTTATAAACTCCACTACCCTTAAGGTTAGGGCTAAGGTAGGTTAGGGTTAGTTTGTAAACTCCACTATCCTTACGTTTAGGGCTAAGGTAAGTTAGGGTTAGTTTGTAAACTCCACTATCCTTAAGGTTAGGGCTAAGGTAAGTTAGGGTTAGTTTGTAAACTCCACTATCCTTAAGGTTAGGGCTAAGGTAAGTTAGGGTTAGTTTGTAAACTCCACTATCCTTAAGGTTAGGGCTAAGGTAAGTTAGGGTTAGTTTGTAAACTCCACTATACTTAAGGTTAGGGCTAAGGTAAGGTTAGGGTTAGTTTGTAAGCTCCACTATCCACTAGACCAGTCTGTCCTGAAAGCTCTGTCATTCAGTTATGCATTGAGGTTAGAGGATGTCTCAATTAGGCATGGTTATACCAGGTTTCTCCAATTTTTAAATTTGACCTGGTGGTGAGCTACTTTTTTGTAACAAAAACAACCAGGAGCTTCTTATGTTTGAAATTGATTTCTCCAACTATTCAACTTAGAAATGCACCCTGGAGAGGGTAGTAGCCAAGATTATATTTAAAGATTTATACTTGACATGTCCTTATACTTGACTTTATCTAAATGTTTGCAGACTGTGTTCAAATGTCCCATGCAATCAGAAAATGCGTCTAAAATTTGATGTATTAAGCAACGTGTAAAACTGTTAAAAGTTATTGACGAGCTACAAAGAATGTGCTGGAGAGCTACTTGTAGAGATCCATGCGCTACCATTGTGACTTTGGCTATGGGGTTTTCTTTGAATAGCATTCAATGTTTTGTTCAAAAGTTGTATGTACTTTGCAGTAAAATACTTCAAACTGCTATGTTTCTTTTATCCTTGTTCAATGAAAACGTATTCATTGTGGAAAGGAACTGTTAGGGTCCAGTTTGTGTTTTCCCCCGCCCCTTGTTTTTCAGCAGGCAGTGTGAGGCAGGGGGTGTGGCTGACAGCTCCTGGTGCTGCAGACACCTGTACCTGATTTGGGCAATCAACATGGAGTATATCAGCCTGGTCGTCTCAGCACCACACTGCTGGATTGTTCCGTCTTGTTGGTGTGTTTAGAGCAACTCTTGTTACTCACCTGCTCTGCTCTAACCTTCTGCTCCTCGTTGCCCAGGTCCGGACCGCGTTGAGAGAGATCCGGCACCAGTTGGCCAGCTCCCTGCCTTCATCGCCTGCTCGAGTTTCTGTTGTTAATAAACCTGCTTGAACTTTCCACCTGCTCCCGTCTCTGCTTTGGGGTCCATTCTGTAAAACCTTAACAGGAATTCCTATACAATTTAATAGAAAGATTTGTACAACACAAACATCCATGACAAAAGGACAAACAAGGGCAACACCTGGATCATTTTGTCATTTGGGATTTGGGATTCATTGCTTTTGCTCCTAAAAAAAAAAAAAATTCTACATTTGTACAAAACAACTACATGAGAACTTCAACAACAATTACCTTACACAATTTCCAACAGCACGCTGCTTCGGCCTTGCAGAGACAAAAATCATGTCGCGAACCCGGCCTGGTTTCACACCCTGGCAGCACATAAAATGATAATATGCCATTAGTTACAGTACATTCTTAGAGAGAAGGCATGATATATGTAAATCACATAAATATTGGTGTTGTTATACATAAAGTAAACATGTCTAACTAAATAACTGATGTTATTAACAACTGTAATATTTATTGTGAATGACTTTAATGTTTTTGATGTGTTTAAAAGGCCAGCAAAAGTTTGTGTCGCTCACATTGTGCGTTCTCTCACTGTTACCATGTCTCATTGGACAACACCAAAGTATTGACACTTTCATTATGCCAGTGTTAATTCTATTCTGTAATAACTCCACAGCCATTTGTGTTTTAACCAGGAGCAAAAAAAAGAGCACACCAAAGCCCATTGGGATACATACAAATATTAACTAACTGGATCCACTTTGAATCCCTATAGACATTTTCACATTGGGCATACTTTTTTGTTACCTTCTTCACTGTTGTCCCATGAAAAGTTATGAAATATTTGCATAAATATGAAGGGTGTACTTAATTCTGTGTCATACTGTGTATATATATCTCCAGGTTCCCTTGAAATGTAATCTTACCATGGTCCTTGGTTTGTGCCAGCTTTGTTCTGTCTCTGTGCAGCTCAGCACTGGTGGCACAGCTGACAGAGCAGAGTAGTGTGCGGTCTGGTACAGAAGAGCAACACTGTGATTGCACAACACGGTACCAGCCGCACAAGAGCACTCCACCTCCGCTATCTCGACAGGGGAGCGGTCTTCAAACATAATCTAAACATAAGACAAACTGTCACAAAAACAGCATAATAATTACCATTGTCAGCCACTAGAAAATGAGAATCTGGAAGCTGGCAAGTAAAATATAATGAAAGTCTTAAGCAGACTGAACTGGCCCGTGAACTGGCCTTAGCATTAACAAAGTGAAAGAATTGAAAGTAGAACAAGGAACGCAAGTTACGTATGTAACTATGGTTCTATGAATCCCGAATGACCGCCAGAGGCGGTGCTTCAAGCACTGAATGATCATTCTTGAGCATGCCCAGGTCGAGAAATGAATAACAACACAGTCACCTGTGACCTACGTGAGTCTATAAAGTCACGTGACACCGGAAACACAGTCCCTACAATCTTCTCGCACAACGAGAGGATTCCAAGGGACTGAACGCTCTGGCGGTCATTCGGGATTCATAGAACCATAGTTACATACGTAACTTGCGTTCTATTTCATCCCTTCTGACCGCCAGAGGCGGTGCTTCAAGCACTGAATGACTAATGTCAACAAGGTCCCGAGGAATCCACGGACCCAAAGACACTCACCTCACTCAAGAGTGGTGTTGACGGAGGACGCCCTCCAACGGATGTGGAGTGGCCACATTCACCCTGTAGAACCGGGTAAAGGTGTTTGAAGATGTCCATGAAGCCGCAGCACAAATCGTCGCCAGCGGAACGCCCGTCATCGCGGCCCAGGAAGTGGAGACGCCCCTGTTGGAATGACACCTCACACCTGCAGGCAGTGACCGGCCACATCTGGCATAAGCCTCAGTGATAACACCCACGACCCACTGTGACAAACGCTGTTTAGATAGCGGATGACCCACTCGGGGTCCTGCGTAGCACACAAACAGTTGATCCGACTTACGTATCGCCGCGGTCGCCCTAACATAAGCGGCCAGCGAGCGGACAGGGCACAGATGCTCGGAGTCGGAGTCAGAGTCAAAGCGGGCGAGTTGCAAGGGCCCGACAGGACTGGCAGAGGGCACCTTCGGAACAAAAGAGGGATCAGGCCAGAGAGTAACCCCCGAACCATCAGGGTTCCATCGGCAGCAAGAGTCCCCGATAGAGAAGGCCTGCAATTCACCCACCCGCTTGGCTGAGACCATCGCCAAGAGGAATGCAGTCTTCATGGACAACCACTTAAGGCTCACCTCTGACAATGGTTCAAACGGCGCAGAGCCGTGAGCACCACGTCCAGGTCCCATGAATGCACCACGTGGCGTCTGGGGGGATGCAGTGTCCGGGCGCCCTTCAAAAACAAGGAGACCATTTTATTGCCGCCGACTGTAGCACCGTCCACGTCAACATGCCAACAGGAAATAGCCGCCACGTATACCTTCAGGGTAGAGGGACAGGACAGCGTACAGGGTCCAGGCCACGGTTACGACACCACCCGCCAAACAGTTTCAACCTGTTCGCATACAACAGGCGTGTGGACGGCGCCCGGGCATTGTCAATAGTGTGACCGACACCACCGTCAAAAACGGAAAAATCTATGCCAGGCCTCGCAGTGGACAGACCCAGAGTTGGAGGCGAGCGGGCTCGGGGTGCAGCACCCGCCCCCTCATTTGGGACAACAGGTCCGCCCGGCAAGGGAGACGCATCGGCAAGTCGCAACAAAGCCTGCGCAGCAGCGGAAACCAAGTCTTCCCCGGCCAGAATGGAGCCACCAGGAGAAGCCGGTGTCCCCCCTAAAGGACCCGGAGAAGCGTCGGGAAAATGAGCGGCAGCGGAGGGAAGGCGTACAGCAGAACGTGGGGCCAGTCGTGTGCCAGTGCGTCCTGGCCCATCGGGCTGGAGGCGTCCGCCAGAGAGAACCAGAGTGGGCAATGGTTCGCATCTCTCGAGGCGAAGAGATCCACCTCCGCCCTGCCGAAGGACCCCCAAATCAGGTTCACCACCTCCGGATGGAGCATCCACTCCCCGGCCGGCATCGAATGACGGGACAGGAAATCGGCCACCTGATTTTGCGGTCCCGGTATATGATTCGCCCGCAATCCCGCCAATCGAGGCCACGCCCACGTGAGTAGCTGACCAGCCACCTGAGTCAACCTGACCGACCCGGTTTCCCCCATGTGGTTGATGTGGTAGACAACAGACGTGTTGTCTGACCGTATCAAGACGTGTCGGCCCCGCAGATACGGCAGGATATGACGAAGCGCCAAATGCACCGCAAGCAGCTCCAAGACGTTTATGTGTTCCCGCCTCGACCGAGGGGGCCACACACCTTGCGTCACCCGGCCCTGCCACGTCGCACCCCAGCCCGTGGACGACGCATCCGTACACACAACTTCTCGATCCAAAGCCTGTCCCTCCACGGAGCCAGAGCCACAAGACACTGACGCGACACCAGTAACCGCACACGCCGGTGTGAAAGCCGCGATGGATCTAACTGCTGGCCGTTCAACCATAGTTGTAGGGGGCGCAGAAGGAGCAGTCCCAAGGGAACCACACTGGAAACCGACACCAACTTGCCTAGGAGCCGCAGGAATGCGATAAAAGGCAACCTTCTGGCCCTTTGAAACGCAGAGAGGGTCTCCACGATACCCTCGACCCGCCGAGGTGAGGGTCGCGCGGTCATGGAGACCGTGTCGAGAGCAATCCCCAGAAAAAACGTGGCCTGGGTCGGAACCAAGTTGCTCTTGGGGAGATTCACTCTGAGCCCCAACCGGCGTACGTGCGCGAGGACAGTCTCCGTGTCCCGGACAGCCTGTGCGCGGGATGGCGCACAAACCAGCCAGTCGTCTATGTAGGGAAGTATCTTCAAACCCCGCGCCTGTAATGGCGCCAGCGCCGCCGCTACAAATCGCGTGAACACACGGGGGGACAGTGAGAGCCCGAAAGGGAGAACCCTGAATTGATAATGGCGCCCCCGAAACACGAAGCGCAGAAACCTCCAATGAGGAGGTGCGATTGGGACGTGGAAATACGCCTCCTTCAGATCGATGCTGGTGAACCATTCGTCCCTCTCTATAGCGCGAAGCACTTCCGCGGTGCGCAGCATGCGGAATGGCAAGACCTTTAAAACTGGTTGAGACCCCTCAAGTCCAACACGGGACGCAGATCCCCGGTCTTTTTCGGGACCAGAAAATAACGTGAATAAAAAAAACCTGGATCCCGCAGGGGATCCACAGGCACTATCGCGCCCTTGTCCAGCAAGGTCACAATTTCCAGTTGTAGTGCCTGGGCTTCGGCCGGGTCGCGGATGTGAGTGACCCGGACCGGGCCAGAAACCGGAGGCCGGCGGCGGAACTGTAGCCTGTAACCCCCGGACAATGTGGTCAACACCCAGGCGTCCCGGGTGTGAGCAGCCCAATACCGGAGTTGTTCCGGGGTGAAACGACCGACCGCCGGCCTGCGGGTCTCACTTGTGTCCCCCACGGCCCCTAGTGGACCGGGAGGGTTGCCGTGACTGCTGTCCCGTGCGGGGCGGACGAAAGGCCTGCGTTCCAGGTTGATCGTCGCGAAACCGGTCGGACCTCGGGAGCGGTCTCCGAGGAGCGACAAAGGGGTCCGACGAAGGGGGGAAAGCCCTCCGAGACGGACCAGGAGCAGTCGTACGTGGAGGAACACGCCGATGAAGACCCGCCAACTGCTGACGCGTCTGGGTGGCCTGTGCCGTACGCTGCAGAGCCTCCAGTGCCGCCGAACCAAAGAGTTCCCCCGGACGGACCGGGAGACCCCGCAGAGTCCTCCTACATGCCTCAGTCAGAGGAGATTGAGCCAACCAGACCTGCCTACGAGCCTGTGTGAGAGTGGAGAGTAGGCGGCCGAGTTCCCTGGACATGAAGGCAAAGGCCTGCAGAGACGTGTCCACAAGGCCTTGCGTCGGAGAATCCAGGCCGGCGTCCTCCAAAGAGGAAGCCAGACCCAGCAGCAAATGGGACATGGAATTCCCGATGCGCCCCATACGAGCACCGGCCTCGTACGCCTTGCACAAGAGCTCATCCGTAGCCCGACACTGAGGACGCGGACACCTCGCGTCAGTCCTCAGGGCTTCGTCCGGAGACACCATCAGCGAGGCCACCGCAGGTTCGACAGACGGCATGCGGTCCAGCCCAAACCTGGAAGCCTCCTGCATGGAGGCAAGCGCCCTGCCGTCCGCTGTTCCGGGGGTGAAACGACCGACCGCCGGCCTGCGGGTCTCACTTGTGTCCCCCACGGCCCCTAGTGGACCGGGAGGGTTGCCGTGACTGCTGTCCCGTGCGGGGCGGACGAAAGGCCTGCGTTCCAGGTTGATCGTCGCGAAACCGGTCGGACCTCGGGAGCGGTCTCCGAGGAGCGACAAAGGGGTCCGACGAAGGGGGGAAAGCCCTCCGAGACGGACCAGGAGCAGTCGTACGTGGAGGAACACGCCGATGAAGACCCGCCAACTGCTGACGCGTCTGGGTGGCCTGTGCCGTACGCTGCAGAGCCTCCAGTGCCGCCGAACCAAAGAGTTCCCCCGGACGGACCGGGAGACCCCGCAGAGTCCTCCTACATGCCTCAGTCAGAGGAGATTGAGCCAACCAGACCTGCCTACGAGCCTGTGTGAGAGTGGAGAGTAGGCGGCCGAGTTCCCTGGACATGAAGGCAAAGGCCTGCAGAGACGTGTCCACAAGGCCTTGCGTCGGAGAATCCAGGCCGGCGTCCTCCAAAGAGGAAGCCAGACCCAGCAGCAAATGGGACATGGAATTCCCGATGCGCCCCATACGAGCACCGGCCTCGTACGCCTTGCACAAGAGCTCATCCGTAGCCCGACACTGAGGACGCGGACACCTCGCGTCAGTCCTCAGGGCTTCGTCCGGAGACACCATCAGCGAGGCCACCGCAGGTTCGACAGACGGCATGCGGTCCAGCCCAAACCTGGAAGCCTCCTGCATGGAGGCAAGCGCCCTGCCGTCCGCTGTCGGCTTCGAAAAAACCTTAGTGTCGGTCCAGCAGGCCTGAAGCTGGCCGATGTATTCTGTGGACGGAGGAACCAAAAAGGCAGTGGATGAAGCCTGCCGCTGAAAAAAGGCACTGGGGGCCGCCGACTGCGCGGGCGGAGCGTCCAGCTGCAAACGCGCGAGCGCGGTACGCACGGCAGAGATAGCCGCGCCCTCCACGCCTCTCGCGGGGGAGTCAGAAGCGCCGCTGCCCGTTTCAGATGCCTCCGTATGCACGTCCACGGGGTCACGGGGTAGGTCCACATCATGAAACTGAGAGTCCGATGCCGCAACTGACAGGGCGTCATCGTCGTGAAGGGACGCCACGTCCTCCTGCGGCCCCCCGTCCCTCTCCGGACGCAGGCCGTCCCCGTGAAGGGCCTGAAGGAGAGCCTTCATCTGGGCCAGCTCGGACGACAAACTGTCGACCTTCATCACCAACCCAGAAGGACGACCCACCTTGCCCTTCTTCCGGGCAGAGGCCTCTGCCCCCGTAGCGGAGCATTTTCGGCCAGCGGAGGGAGGAGCTCCAGCAGCGGAGCTCACCCCGTCCAGCGCCTGCTGAGTAGGAGGCAGAGAGGAGACCGGCCCCTGCGGCCACTTCCCCGCGCCCCCGCAGGCAGCCAGGAGCGCCTCACGCACAGACAGCGGCATTACACGACAGTCCATGCAAGCGGCCTCGGTGAGTCCCTCATGAAGGTGATCAACACCCAGGCACGAGGTGCACAGATCGTGCCCGTCATCCAAGGCCAGCGGGGCTACACAGTCCCTGCAGCAGGGAGAGCCCAACATGTCTCCGGGTCAACACAGCCGTAAACGGCACACACGACCCGTAAAAATAGAATAAGTAAAAAACCACACGAGCGAGCACGCCACCGGTGGAGACAAAAAACAAAGCGAGCCGGGAACACAGAACCCCGGCCGAAAACCACGAAGGTAAACAAAAACGGGACAGCCGAAAACGGCAGCGCCGTGTCAGAAAGGAAAACAAGCCACAAAACTGGCCGCAGTACGATCAGACGTCCCGCCGAAAACGGCACCGGACACGTAAAATGCACTCCAAGCCGTAAACGGCAACAGGGATACTCACCGACGCACACCCCGCCGCGTCAATCGTCCACGCAGCCCAGGAGGGCGAGACACGCTCGCAGTTCCCACCACGGTGAAGGGGCCGAAAATAGCAGTGGAGTCAGCCAAAAACGCAGCAGTGGAGTCCGTCAAAGCGATAGCACTCGACCATGTGCGAGAAGAACGAAAGGGACTGTGTTTCCGGTGTCACGTGACTTTATAGACTCACGTAGGTCACCCGATCTTACAGGTGACTGTGTTGTTATTAATTTCTGGACCTGGGCATGCTCAAGAATTATCATTCAGTGCTTGAAGCACCGCCTCTGGCGGTCAGAAGGGATGAAATAGAACTGAAGCCACAAGACCAGCGTCTGGGGTTCTCATGAAAGCTAACGATGCCAGTAACATGTCGTCATCATCATCATCATTTAGATAAATCTGAACCCGGACGCACTACAAATTACGTCGCCGAAGAGCTTATAAAACATTTTCTAGTCAGCATTACGTTCAGCCACTTTTTTTTTTAAGATAATTTGAATAAACTTGCCCTAGTCAGTTCAGGTCAGTCAAGTGCGCTACATCATGGTGCAGTAAATAATTCAAAGAAGAAAAAAAATATCGTTTATTTATATTTTCCCATATCGGAACGATACCAATATGTGAAAAAATGACAAATATCGGCCATCCCTATACCCGATATCATATTTTTTCCAGTATAGGCTCCGATATCCGACACCAGTATCGGATCGGTGCATCCCTAGTGATAACTACTGATGTTACTTTTACTAAACTGAACTAACACATGTAGTTGAATGAATGAAACAGGGTCTGCCTTTGCCCTTAGCTGTAGACAGTGGTAAATAGTTCATATTATTGCTGTGTTTTTCTATCTTACCATCGCATTGGTATTGACTGTGAAATAGGAATTGTGGTGTTTTACAAAAAAACATTGATAATTGGTTGCGTTGAGCCCTGGGCTCGTATTTGTCTGACAGTCATTTTTCATTTACAGCTGTTTATCGATTTTAAAATAGTTTTGTTGCTCCATGATTCAATTAGCATAAAACATAACCATGGGACTTGACTTGTGGGTGTTTTTATACATTTAAGTAGGTTTTTGTTGATTTTTTTCTCCAGTGTAAGATAACTTTTTTTCCGACAAAATATATTTTTGGGCCGTCTAAAATATTTAGTTTTTCTTTGAGGATCTGGTACCCTGGACACGTTGTGGTTCCAGTGAGCGGAGATCCAAAAAATCTACAAAGAAAAAGACATAGGCCATGATCAAATGCAAACACTTCCGATCTGATTACTGGATGATCTGATTTCTCCGCCCGGGGCAGTACTATCAAACTTTTCACACCAAGCACCACCCGGCCTATAGATCGAGAGAGACATCCCCAAACCGAGTCTTAAATAGATCCAAAAATGGGCTAAATGGCCAAGTGCAACACTGAAGAAAAACAACATTTTCTTAGTCTCCGGGTTGGTCCCTGTTCCGCGCAGCTCCACATGTTTGGGATGAGTTCTCGGCTTCACGCTGCCTCAGTCGGATGATTCATGATCTGGGACATGTTCAGCTGCTCCGAAACATGCCCCGTTTTACACTCGACACATAACTCTGGAGTACTTGCATACCGACAACATGCAGGGCTCTCCCACGCCGACCGACCGGGGGAAAAGCAAGCACAAGAGATTTTTCTCATTTACGGCCTTTTGTGATTTTATAACTAGTTTTTATTTGGCCTGGTTTTCATTCTTATTAGAAATGTGTTGCATCACACAATCACACACAAAATATAGGCTATATATCATTTTCTACCCCAATCTAAAAGCTTCATGACCGGTGTAACGCCTCAATTTGAAAGCTAAGGCCTACAAAGCTGATCGGAACTTTTTGGTTGCATTGTCGCCATTTTTTGGGTCACGTTTTTCAAGCGTTTTTGTCACTTTTTTATTGTGTTATTGTGTGGCATGTTTTTGCCGCTCTCTTGCTGCGTTTTTGTTGATCTTTTGTTGCTTTTTCATCACCTTTTTAGTCATGTTTTTGTCACTTTTTGGTTGCTATTTTGGCTTTTTTTTTCTTTTCTTTTTTTTTTAAGGATCTTTTTGATTTGGGTAAAGCCAAACTGGAGAAAATGTGCTCGGTTCAGGTGTGGGTTAAGAGAAGAGATTAGATTAAAAAGACAAAAAAAACATATAATATATATATATATATATACATATAATAATAATTATTAGTAATGAAATCCTTCCCTCCACAAGGAACTTCATACATCACACACTCCTAATGCTATGTTTGCATTTTGGAAGAGGACCTATAAACATATTTCAATCTCCATATTTTTCAACCTTAAAAACATCTGTAATAAAAATAAATGCTTGTATTTGATTGTATTTATTAGGTGAAATGTCAGGCACTGTGGCTTTAAATAAAAATGTGAAAAAAACATCGACACTGGAGCCTTCATCTGAAAGCTAAGACCTACAAAACTCATTGAAGCGTCTTCCTTGTTTTTGTTGTCACCTTTTCTTTGCTTTGTTGCTTTTTTCATCGCTTTTTGGTCACGTTTTTGACGCTTTTTCAAGAAGCTTTGGGTAAAGTTGAACCGGAGAAAATGTGCTCAGATAAGGCGGGGGTTAAGAGGTTAAAGGCCTTAAGTTTCTGAACTTTATTGTACTGTTTTTTTTATCCACGATTATTCTATATATCTCTTAACCCCCACCTTAACCAAGCACATTTTCTCCAGTGGTCCACTTGTTTTGTACACAGTGTGCCTCGGATCTCTTGCTTTTCTGCCGTCCACAGTCCTGGTATGGGTTCAGCAAACCTTCTTCTGCTTTAGCATACGTTTTCTCCAGTTTGGCTTTAACCAAATCTAAAAGAGTCAAAATAGCGCCGACAATGAGACGTAGACGAAAATGCTACAACAATGGCTACAAAAAAAGTGATGGAAAAAGCAAAAAAATGAAGCGTAAAAAAAATGCTACCAAAAAGTTACAAAAAACGCTACAAAAAAACGCTACAAAAAAACATCAAAATCGATGACAAAAAAGTCTTTGTAGGACAATTGAGGGGTTACACTGGCCTATAGGCTGGAAGCTTTTAGATTTGGGTAAAGCCGAACTGAAGGAAATGTGCTCGGTTATAATGGGGGTTAAGAATCATTACAAAATTGGCAGAAACGTTGTAATTCGATCACCCCATAGCTTTCACTTGTCCCCTGCTCAACACCGCCCTCTGCTGTCGAACACAAAGCCTCCTCTTCCCTCTTCTTGGCCGGGGCTGCGCTGTGAGTTGAATCCACCAGATGTCGCTGCTGGTCCGTGAGTGGCAGGGGCTGGGTGAACTCGTTAACCCGGGCTCCCAGCGCGCAGAGCGGGGGAATCCTCAGCTCGGAGGAGGGAGGCTGCTGTTTGAAGCGTGTCTGACAGACGGAGGAGGAGGAGGAGGCTGGAAAACCTGCTCTTTTGAGAGTGACGAGCCGTACTCTATTGCAAAGGAGGAAGTAAAATGAAGTCGATACGTTTTCCATGTTATGTTTTAAAATCCTAAATGTCATTATAGGGGAGACCAGGGCTGTTTGACACACGGGTTGGTTGTCACATTCCTTCATATGACAACAACCAGGGGGCGCTGTGATGTTACTAACCATAAAGTTCAACATCCCGATTCTCCTGCTGTAATATGTTTTCATTCACTCAGCAAATAGTCAAATGAGGAGATGATTTGTCTTCTCGAGGCGTTTGTCCAATTTCCATGTTTTTAAACAAAAGACACTGAGATAGATTTTTCAGGAACAGACTATCTGTTCCATGTTTTTATGAGCATATTTTATTTAACCTCTTATTTAACCAAGTGCAATTTCTCCAGTTCAATTTGACCCAAATCTTAAAGCTTCATAACTGGAGCTTACAGCCTGTATGCCAGTGTAACGCCACATTTGAAAGCTAAGACTACAGAACTGAGCGTAACTTTTTTTGTTGTTGTGTTGTCGCCGCGTTTATGTCACATTTTTTTAACCGTTTTTGTAGTTTTGTTTGTCACGTTTTCGTCACGTTCTTGTTTGCTTTTACACCACTTGTTTTACCTTTTGCTTTTTTTATTTGTTTATTTTTTTGTCCCTTTTTTTTTATTGCGTTATCGTTGCTTCTCCGGCACGTTTCCGTCACTCTTTTGTCGCTTTTTTGCGTTTTCATCCTCCTTTTCGTCACTATTTTTATGCTTTTTTTTTTTCAAGAGGCTTTCAGATTTGGGTAAAGCCAAACCTTTTCCAGGGGTAGGTTTTACACAAGTTCTGTGTACTTCAACCTACTCCTTTTGAGTGTGCACATTCTCTCCTTTTCCTGGGATAACATCTGATTGCGGCTCAAACAAACGGACGGGATCAAGAGATGAATGCACTTGACTTGGTTTCATTGCTCCGGTAAAGTACACACCCACCTGGTGACGCCTCATCTACTTGCATAGCTCATTTTTGTTATTCATTTGTTATTTTTTATTAGTTTTTTCTCTATTGTTTGTTACATGACCATGAAAGTCGTGAAACGTGTTCTTAAACTCATCTCTGTGAGGAATTCTGGACCCACAAATAACATCGTCCAATAATGGTTATGGATCTTTAAGAAAAAGAAGGCTCTTACTGTCCTTCTCTCAGATCTGGTGTTGTTTAGGTTATTGTGGAGTGTTATGGCCTGATCCTGAGTGCGTGAAATGATGATATTCTAAACACAACGAGTGGAGGGAGAGAAAGGGGGATTAAGTTGTCCGTGGATGATCCTGCGTCTTCAAACATTCCATTGGTGCTTCCAACACAGCCTCGTCTGAAATGATATATTGGGCATCGGTGAAGCAGGGTGGCCAGATCCGCTGCAACTCTCGCTGAAACAACTGAAAATGGCAAATTTGAGCGCAATAAGCCCTCTCTCTTTGGTCCTGGCGCGGCTCCCTCTGGTGGGCTCCGCTTGCGTAACGCGGCTGACCCACTTTGTGTGTGTGTGTGTGTGTGTGTGTGTGTTGAAGGGAAGCGTGCGGGGCCGGATGTGAGACTCCAAAGCGATGAGGGACCATGACATCAGCCCCGTGTGTTCAAGGTAAATATTTCTACAGCACAAGATGTTCTGGGGAGAGTGCCGCAGCTGCTGATTTCATCGCCAGGTCCGAAACGTACAGATCGGCCGCCACCCCTCTGTTAGTTTACCCAAGGGCAGCTATGGCTATACATGCAGCTTACAAGAGGGTGGATGAGTCATGAAAATTGTGTAGCAGTTTGAGATGCTTGGAGAGAATGGAAGCTCTTATGAAGGCTCATGTAAGTTGAGACTAAGGGGATTTTCACACCAAGATCTGGACTGTGTTAAACTATAAACAGTTTCACACCGTGTCCCTGAAATCACACTGACGCTGACTCCGCTATTGGCATAATCTATTGGAACCAAACAACAACAATATTATCAATATTAGTGCTGTCAATCGATTAAAATATTTAATGGCGATTAATCACAAATTAACCGTACATTTGTATCTATTCTAAAAGTCCCTTGAATTATTATTTTAATACTCTAATACTCTTATCGGGTACCTCGAATATACGGAAAACATTGGATGTGGGCGGATCGGGTTAGAAACTTATTTCTCCATTACATTGATGTCTTACAACATAAAGGGCATTCTTAGCATTCAGCAAGAAGCCAGGCACAGTTAAATAACCAGACAGCATCTTACTCACCTGAGGAGCTTTTCCCAGCGTCAGGTAAACGCTGCTTCACTTCAGTCAAAATTCCGTTTTGTTTAAAAGTAAAGCCTCAGAATAGTTTCTGCTCGTTTCCTGATGAGTCCATAAGCGATTTCAAAGGTGTCCTCAGCGCCGCAGTGCCAAAACAGACCAAGTGCTATTTCTCCTGTAAACTTGCGGTCACATGACACACTCCCGTTTGAGTGACAGCAGCTTCAGAGCGGCTCATGCGGCGACTTTTTAATGTGTGTCGGCAATTACTCGTGCGATAAAAAGAGTTACGCTGTTAAAATTGATTTGCGTTAACGCGTTAATAATGACAGCACTGCTCAATAGAGAGTTGTTTTGAGGCTCCCATGTTGCCACTGTTCAGAGAAGATGCAAAGAGGAGAAACAATCCCAGTTATGCCTAATTGTGTTTAAATAATTCTAGCACACGTTCCATAAATCATGTAAACTTTATTTCACTTCTCAAATATCACTATATTTCCCAAAAATGTCTAATCCAGACAACCAATGATGTATAAAGGAAAATCATGAACATTTACGGGGTGACCAAACTTTTGCATACCACTGTAGCTGTGAAATCAACTGTATTCACATAGACTAGCTATAAAGAATCCACTCTCCGTTCTTGCTCATCTGAGTGTGTGTTTGAACGTACGCCACTTCATGTACTTAATGCGAAAGTCCAGACTGTCACTTTGATACAACAAAGGACCAGACCTTAGTTTGGACTGAGACTCGTCTTCCTGGATCAAAGAATAGTCTGCCTGGTACGAACCACGATCCATCTGAGGGACTTCAAAAGTTGGAAAACAAATGAAAAGGACACGGGCCAAACCAGAACCAGTGTACAGTAGATCGAAATCACCTTTTATCCTGGACTAAAGCCACGTTTAAACCAAGTCAAAAGTAAGATGATACACGTTTTAGACAGGAGAAAGTACGATTTGGTCCAATGTCCGAGACTGAGAACCAAGACAATGAAGTCCTCCGAAAATCTCCTGATATTGTCCAGACTATGAGGGCGCATGTGTGAAAGGGACTTATGCGACTAAAACTGGACCCAATCTTGGACTAGGCCAGGCCTTGTGGTCACATTCTGGTCAAGAAAGACAATACTTCTAATATCGGAAAAGGCCAGGGGTGAATGTGTTCACTGAACCCTGGCAGGTCGATGAGATTGGACAACACAGGCACTTGAAGGAGAATTTGAGTTTAAATTATGAAACAAGTTTGAAATGGATGCTGGTGTGCTCTCTGAAACGGCAAAGGTTGATCGTGTCGTCTGCAATCTCTGGACCAAAGGCCGAAAAACCAGTGCTGAAGTTGAGACACAATGGACACATCTGAGGAAAGTCTTAGTGGTCCATTTCTGTTCGCCACCAGAGAGTAATGTAAAGGTAGCTTTTTCCTCTTCCTTTGCTGCTCCCCCCCCCCCCCCCCCGTGCTTGTGAGGCCGCGCGAGGCCATGCACACAGCCCCGACGGAGCTATTGAAATATTGATGAAGGCGGTGCGCTCGTGCTGATGAAAAATCACCCTTTCGATAAATGTTTCATCCCCCACGCTCGCATCACCCACCATTTTTTACAGAGGAAGCAATCCAGGCCGGCCTGGGAAGAGAGAGACAAGGAGTGTCTCAACACATTGGCCTAGAACGCTGTGGGTTTGTCTGTGCTCACCCCGTGTCAATACAAAAACAATACTACTGTGCTTTCCTTCGTTTAGAGGAGAGACGATTCAAACTGTTTTTGTAATCTTTTGAGCTAACACTTGGTTTGAGGCCCTAAGGTCTCAATGAAGACAGCAATGAAAATGAAGACAGCAATGTGGGACCACTTTGGGTATCCGAAAAGATGACCATGTCCAGGTAACAAATTGTACAAAAAGTAAAAAGTCCAAATATACAGAAATAGTTGCTGTCAAAGGATGCACACAAAAAGCAAATGCTTCATCGTAATAAGCCGAAAGAAAAACGAAACTATGCACCGTGAATGTTTAAAGTGTGTTCGAAAAGCATTTCAAATACAAAAGCTACAAACCTCGGTTTCATCCCTACTCTCCATCATTGCAATTTCTTCAAACTGAACCGGAACTGAACTTCTCTTTTCACTGCAGCAGGAGCGGGAGTAGTAGGAGTCGGCTGTGCACCCTCTGCTGGTGTATAATGTAACTACACTTTATGATAAGTTTTAGGGGTATTTTCTTGTCACGCATGGTACTGTATTCCATGTTATTCTATACAGATTTTACTGCAACTAACTGCAACTTTAACGGAATGTACAACACTCAACTCCTGAGCTAAACATTTGAAACATCCTCCTCGTTCGTAAACCTTACCTTAAAACACAGTCCATTCTATCAGTAAGGTGCCGACTTGACACTTGGGGGCATAATAAATGGAGCTGGTGGGCCCCCTGACCCAGTGCGGAGCCGTCGACCGGAGCGTGCCACCGCTCCACATCTGCTGCCTCGCTCACGGCCCCTGTCTCTATATCTGTACGCTGCTCGTAAACTCGGTGCATGTACCAGCGCCAGAGTGACTTTTCCATGGGAGAATTTGATGACGCTGGACTCTCAGACGGAGGTCCGGGGCCGAGGTGGCTTTCAAGGAGCGAGAAATCTCCCGACAGAAAATGTGCAAATGTGTTCCTTGATCATCGTTTATGTGTTTAATGCTTGGATAATGCTTCCGCTGTTTAATGTTCATAATTCAGATGTTAAGATCATTTCTTCTGATGGGGTGGACATTAAAACAGAGGTGGGAAATTCATTATTACAAATGGCCACATGAGTAACCTGGATTGAGTTAGAGGACTGCACCAATGATAACCTGAACTTAATTCTACTCAACTTTCTCCCAGGGCAAAAGGCACTACTCGCTTGATGGTAATTGTAAATATTGTAAAAAAGACTTTTAAGGTCAGCACTAGCCTGGTCTTACCATACCTGGTGTACTCATTTCGTACAGAGGGTTTGGAACTTCACAATTGAGCTCCGTTTTCAGGTGGGAGGGATGAACTCCTTTGAAACGATTGGATCCGTTTTTTTCTACAACCAGCAAATCTGGTGCAAATGCGTAACGTCACCTACAACACCCGCCTCCCCCGCTCGCTGGATGGAAGGTTGGAATTCAACCGATGAAACGCGGCCACTGAGATCAGACCCAGACGTAACATGTAGGGAAAAGATAATTGACCGGAGTTGACGGATGGCAAAGGCCAGGCTAGGTCAGCACATACTACACGATTTTTATGCCCTATTTTGATACAATTCTCAGTCGCGCCGAGTCGTGGCTAGTTGAAGGCAGTCGCAGAGAGTCGTGTCGCGTAGTGTGGGGGGTCACGACTGGACTCGCGTTCGAATCGTGTAGTGTGGGCGGCAGTCAGACGCAACTGGACTACAGTCGCAGGAAATCAAACATGTTTGATTTTTAAGCCTGATTTTGGACGCACAGGAGAAACGTGGGTGATTTCACTGTCCCCAAAGTGAACACACAGAAAGCAGCGGCCAATGAGAGTGAGAGTTTCATGGCCACAGCCCCACACAAAACAGCACAACTTTATATCAGCAAAAGTTCACGAGAACCACCTTTTCAAGCTACATTTCAACCAAGAAGAGTTTAGCGGCACTTACTGAGTTTGGAGACGAACTGTTCAGCTTCACCTCGCCTCTCTCCGCTTTCTCCGTTGTCTCCTCCGTCTCCTCCATCTTGGAGCGGAGGCCCGTCTTCGTTTCTTATTAAATCCACTGAAATACGTCCCGCTTCTTCTTGTCGCAGACTTTTATCTCCATTTGACAGATATAGTCAAGTTGAAGGTTTCGTAGCAGTAGGAGCCTTGCACTGCGATGTTGTGACACTGTTGACCAATCAGGCCACGCACACGTTTTGCCACGCTCACAAACACAGGCCTATCTTTGCGGATTTTGGATCCGTTTTTGAAGCTGGAGGAGAGATGAAGCGGTAGAGAGGACAGACGTGATGTGTTATAAACATCAGCTGTTTGTCAGAATCATGTAGCGTGTTCGCTCTTACAATTCTCAGTCGTTAAGTGTGAACCCCCAGACGTTCTATAATCGCACTAAATCCAGTCGTGTAGTGTGGACCCCCCATTCTATACAAAATCGTTTAAGACTAGAAAAATCGTGTAGTGTGTGCTGACCTTTAGAGATAGATATTGATGAGCTTCTGACGACTTCAAATCCCCCAATATGGGGCTGACTGTCCTGCGTTACCATGGAGATCAGCTGCCATACATCACTTTTAATAAAACGCAAATGTGTGTGTTCTGAATGAAAACCCGTTAATCCGAGCTCAGACTTGGCTCGATCACAAGACGGTGCCAGAACAACTACAGCTGCTGACATTGTCTGTGCCCTTCATAACTCAGCGTTTATCTCCCTCGCTCTGAATCCGTCTAAATTGTGGAGTTTACTGATTTCCCAATAGCAGGCGGAGAGTAATTCCTGGCTGCCGCTGCTGGTAAACACAAAAGAAAATGTTGTCGACAGATGTTTCAGGGACAATAATGTCACTCAGGAAATGGCACAGGAGAAATGGGTTTGCAAATGAGAAATGCAGATTTTCACATAATGGAAGCGTATTATGGAAAGTATTTAGTCGACGGCTGTAGGACAAGGTTTATGTTCTAATTGGGTGCTTTCCAACAGGCGGGTTGGTGCTCAGATGTGGGTCACAGAACCATATTTTGGTGGCCATCACCACAAAAGGACTCTTTCGTATTCCCAAAATTCCTGATTTCTAATAGACTCCTGATTAGAGCCATCCTTCGTCTTCACCTTATTCAGGAACTCACTATGGGCGGTGCCATCTTGTGTTCATGGCCGAACTGCAGCTCTGACTTGAGCTGACATTGGCTCTGATGAAATATGTAACATTTGCAACACTCCGCTGTGTAAATAAATCCATCGGCTTCGGTCTCTAACAGTTCCTCACAGCCAAACTATCGTTGCAGTGACAACACAGAGTAAACAAAAATATCACCCAAAATAAATAAATAAATAATATAAGGTCACTTTTTAATGTCATCTTCCAGCTTCAATCAGCCTACTGCTGCCTTCATGTGCTCTCGTAATTATGGTAAATACCGCTTGCCGAGTGGAAGGATTGCAAATGAACGCCGCCTCGTCTCGTATTTTCTACTGGGAACAACTGGGAGATTGTTTTGATGCCCGGGTTCCCGAGATGAGATAACCTCTGACCTTTCAACACGACAGAGAGCAGCGTTAATACATGTTCATACCTTTTAGCTGATTGTTATGAGGCCTACACTGTGCACTTAGCCATTTAGCTACTCAGTTTAATATTGTCTCTTTTTCCACTTAGCGTCATGTCAAAAAAAAAAAAGACCGGACTTGATGTGTTTTCCCGATGAAAGCAGATACAAAAAGCAGTTCAGCGGTTTGTAGACGACTTTCTTTCATGAATTTATTTCTTCATAGTGTGTTGTTTTTAGTATTCACATTCACATGTGAAGGCAGCACGAGGCCACGCAAGCTTATTTCCTTTGCGCCTTTTTCGTCGGTTTTCCGTTCACACCCATTTGATTTTCTGCACTCTCTTTGATTGACCATAGTAGAAACCCGCGCTCACAGGAAGTGCCAACCATAACAGGAAGGGCTTACACCTGGAAAAGTGGGCGGGGCTGAATAAGGTGAATTCAGTGAGTGCCTGGTTTAATGGAACGTACACTTCCTGCTTCGATGGTTTATGCTCTAACACATTGTATAGGGAGGATCGCTGTTGTTGTTTATTCCCGCGATTTTCACCGGATGTTTTGGTGACTGGTGGGAAAACGGATGATTTTTCCGAGTTTGAAGAGCTGTTTATTTATCTTTGACAGCGCCGATCTTTTCACAGAAGCAACGCTCTGTTTGTGAACGATGTTTTGACCCACCATAGTTACTATTATTATACTATGTAATACATTTGCGTTGTCCACCAGTGCCTCGGACGTGACGACATGTCGATCCCCCTAATTGTTGAGAAGCTAATGGGTAGCTGTTGTTTTATTTTGGGGCTGTAGCTGCTGTTGTGTCGACCTGTCATGATTTACTTTTATTACAGTCATTATGTCTTCTTGTTTACAAATTAGTTTTGAAGGGTATTTAGAAAAACACTAGGTAGAACAAAAAGCTTTTGTTCAAATACCTTGTGCGTTTGCATAAGGTATTTGAACAAAAGCTTTTTGTTATACCCTAGTGTCTTTTTAAAATAACCTTTAAAGGAACACCGTTTTTCCATAGTGAGATATGTTCTTACCTGAGCTTAGACGAGTTGATACGGACCTGTCTGGTCGTTGTGTGTGCCCGTGGAAGAGCGTGGTCGCTTCCAACTTCACCCCTTCAACTTCACCCCCGTTTGGAGCCATAGGAATATACTGGGAGAGGCCAAATGCTAACAACACCTTTGGTCTTTTTGCGTGACTGAGCGCACGCACAAGTACCAGACAGGTACGCATCAACTCGTCTAAGCTCAGGTAAGAACATATCTCAGTATGGAAAAACGGAGGCCTGTTCCTTTAAAACTAATGTCATGATTTAGTTCAGTCCTGTTTTAGACCCAGCTTCACGGTCGGGCATCCGGGAATTTTGAGCCCCCCCTCTCCTGGGTTACGAAGGTGAAGGGGCAAACGTCAGGCAGCATGGGGTAATGGTGCAGTAGACACTATAATCCTAAATTTCAGGTGCAGTAAACAAACCACAGTGTGACAGAATGTAAAATAAAGACGGCACAACTCGAGGAAGAGTCCGTTTGCGTTGGACAAGCAGCTGCGACAAAGCCACGGAATTAAGAAACATGCTCCAAATGTTAGACTAACAGACTAACCACAACATTCTAACTGCATTTACTGCAGCCAACTCAACACTTAAATAATCCTGAACATGTACTGGCACATTTACCCCATTTTTAACCACAAATGGACATTTTAGAAAAGTGAATGAATCGGTTTCGCCTGATCTGACAGAGCCATATGATGTCAGGTAGTTTGGTGTCGGTTTGAGTGCAGTTTGAGGACATTATCATTTCAGAGATTTAGAGGATTCGAGTGAAGTCGCTCATTAGTTGGCGTTGCCTTCAAGTGACATGGCGGCTGGTGAAAAAAACATGGGTCATTCTGCGTTGGCATTATGGAGCATCAAATCTGCTGGTAGTCAGTGTGTTGCTCTAATAAGCGAAGTCGTAATCTCGCCCAGAGGTCAATCGGGATTCATTTGACCCGGAAGTAGGTTTTGACAGCGCTGAAGCATATATGAAGACGAGAGAGTGCAGACAAATGTAATTTCAATGATTTGTTATGTTTGTATGATACTCAAACCTTACTAAACTGTGTGAGAGGCTCAGTTGGAGGATACAGAGATGAGTTGCTCTGTTTTTAGACAATGGACGATTGCTAATTTGAAGTTTGTGTGGAGACGCGGGCTATCGCTAAACGGCTAGAGGACTTGTTGGTGGCAGACACAAAACTCTGGCAGATCCTTGAAACTTCCTTCAGTGAAACGGGTCGTGGAGATAGATGGAGTTTGCTGCTGATCTACGATGTGTTTGTGCCGGGACATCGGTGAAAACAGCATTTTTGATCTACTTCATGTATGCCCTTCTAAGTTTTAAAGTTTTTATAGTTTATTATTTACGTTTAATGTTTCATGTTGCACGATTGCTCTGAAGAAACTTCCTACTTTGTGAACCTGTTCACTGTCAATAAAACCAATCATGATTCTGATTCTGTCGGATTATTAACAAGGAAAAGCTTTCAGTTTCTACACATCTGGATGGTGAGGGAAATGTTTTACTTCAGTGCCAAGTACGAAGTACAGTTTCTTGAAGGCCGAGTGAGTTATCAGAAAAGATCCAACAAATTACATAAAAAGCATGTGATCACTGAACAGGACGCATATAAGGTGCTATTGTACATGTTTTGCAGGGTATGTTTATTGTTTCCTTTGCTGCATGACTTTATTCAACTTCTAGGCATATGCCATGTAGCCTTTCCTTCATACACAATCTTCGTAATCCCTCCTCCCCCAGTACAATGCTGAGAGAAGGCATGTTCATTCAGGCCAAAGCATTGTATAAAAGTAAAGATGACTTACTTTCTGCTTTTCTATAGTACAATTTATAGAGAATGATCCCCCCACCCAATAAGTCGACATTTAATTTAGCTTGTGTCACCTGCTATTGGAAATTAAAACAAATATATTTGACCAAAATGTTAGTGGAAGCACAGATACTCACCCTCGATATATTTGTGATGATCTGTTAATGTACCACCGTTTGTATGCCTGTAAAACAATCTTTATTCATGCATATTTTACATTGGGTTTACTGGGAGACAGCGCTTTTATCTCGATTGACCTTTGACCTTGCATGCGCACTACGAGATTCCGACTTCGCTTATTCCATGAAGATTTTTGGAACTGCAAACACATTTAAGTGTGTTTTTGCGCCTGTTTTCATCATACAATACTTTTTCGCCCTAATAGAGTAATTTTGGGCTGTCAGTACAATCATTTTGTCGGGAATCTGGCAACTCTCTGACTTCAAGGCCCATTTTTCTCACATTGCGGCGACGACATTTGCGCTCACTATTGCGCCTACAGACTCCACATGGGCCGCTCTTGCACCTAATCGTATTTTGAACGATTTTTCAGTAGGATATCATCGGGCAAACAGTAGTAATACCTTTCTTATTCCAAAACCAAACACGATATCCAAATCTGAACAAATCTCAGTCCATAATATGTCAACATTGAAACCTCCATGACAACATCTCTCTCTCTCCCACAGTCCTGTTTCCGACGTGACCACACTGTCCTCTAGGTGGTGACAGTGTGCAGCGATTCACAGCTTAACGGCCACTTGCAGGGAGAAAAAATAAATAAATAAATTGGAGAAGAAAACATTTTCCCCATTTTGCTTTTCAACAGAAATCCTCCTTTAGCTTCGGCTTGACCCCTTCATTTTGTCACGCGGAGCCACGTGTATTGGGTAGAGAAGTGGCTGCTGCGTCTAATTGCATCGAGGCATTTGTACCATTGATCGTACGCGGTTTAGGCTGGAGCGCTTCCAGATTTATTAAAAAGCCTTTCACAGAGCAATACGCTTCTAATAATAAACTGCGCAGGTGAAATGCCGCGCGGTCATTATGCACACTGCCGTATATAGAGGAGTCCTTTTTCAAACTTTCCATTAAAGAGGCCAAGAATATCACGGACAAATGACTTCCCCTCGGCATTCATCGCAATCAGCCCATATTTATTATTTCAGAGATGCCGTTTTCTGAGCGATGCCTTTATTTAGTGGAGTGGCCTTTCCTCTAATTGGTTTTGCGGGTGTCATTAACAACCGTGGTTACTTTAATGGCCAATGAGTGTCCGGGTAAACACGTGCAAAGTGCGATCTTTAATGCTCTGAAAGGATACCGATTACACGCCTTCTTGTTAATGTGATTAATATTTAAAAGGCACTGGTTCGTAATGACTTTGAAACAACATGAAAAGGCCCACAGTTGAATTTTGTTTGCATCTGGTCCTTTTACACCTTGACGCTTTTCCATTGTTAAATATAATACATGTTGCAGTAATATTGTGTAAATAAAAAAAGGTCTATAAATTGTACTAAATCCAACCAGCAGATGGCAGTTGAGACCATTTCCGTCTTTACACATGGGACATCTGCTGTCGGAAGCTCATTTTCCTTTTGATTTGCAGGAACAATCCTCATGAATACGAATGCGCGGCATGTAAATATAATGACACGGCTCCACCTCCCCCTTTCTCTCTCCGTGTGGGCAACAGGCAAATGAGGCTCTGCCCTCGCCGTCGCCCATCGAAATCAGCCCTACTATTATTTAAACACAATGACGACTGTAATCAGCACTAAGTCAACGCAATGAGTCCAACATTATTTTCCTGAAAGTTCATTGCCCAGTTTGAATAGTTTTCTCTTCGTCGACGTCAAGGGGGGTTCAGTGGTGGTGTTGTCGACCTGGAACCCGTGGTCAAGCCGCAGGTCCCGCAGGTCTGGGCGGTTAAGTCAAATATTTGGGAAACTTCGGGTGGAGGGGGGTTTCAGGTTTCCTTTTCCCTTACATTGTTAAGGCTCACAAGATGAAGTGCGTTCTTATCCAGAGATGGCACTCGAAGTTGGATACGTTTTACCCACGAAACAGGACATTCGACAAATCTATCATCAGACTGGTTTGTTTTCTCATTGTGCCCAGTTTGAATGCAGCCCATAGCTCTTGGTAAATGGTCTCAACTTGTATAGTCCATGACACGGTAAAAGTAAAGCCTCGTGATGGTTTCTGCCCCTCGTCCATAAGGGATTTTTAAGGAATCCTCGGCAGCTCAGTGACAAAACAACATGCACCATTTCTCCTGTAAACTCGTGGTCACGCTCACACGCTTATTTTAATGTGTGCACGTTCGGTTTTTCGGCAAATTAAGACAATTTCGGGTGGTTCGGGTTTGATTTTCATAGGGTCGGGTTGGGAAAAGTAGGTGACCCGCGCATCACTAGTGATAGGACTGTGGTCCAGGGGTCAAAGGTGGCCGTCATAGTTAGTTTTGTCAGCCTTCACGCGTCCTCCTGAATTGGCCATATACTGTATATTTCATTGCAAGATTAAAAAAAAAAACTAAATCCTATAACCAAATACACACCAAAGACAGAGCAGCTTCACCATGTCATCAAACACACACCGTAACTTTTGAGTAATACCGTTAACTTTTATCTCCTCTTCAACTGCGGTAGTGTGCCAACTTGTATTTCCTGGATTTTTTGTGTAATAGAGCACAAATCTTTTGTACTGAGTAAAAACAAACTTTCAGTTTCAGCTTAGCATGGTTTGCAGCTTCATGACGCGGTGACAGAAAAAAAAAAAACTACAGTTTACATCTGAGAAGGGTGGGTGGGTGTAGGAACAAGTTTTCCCTTTGATAAAATGTACTTTTATTTTTTATAAAATGTAAATACTTCTGTAAATATTATCAACTGTATTGTTTTATGCTTTTTGTAGTGTTTTGAAATTGTATGTCTTGGGGACTGCAGATGAAAATTAGCTCCAAGAGCTAAAGTCTGGTACAAAGCATCTTTTCATATGCTGATTATTGCTCCTGTACATGTCCCTGTCAAATAAATAAATGAAGACACATTGAGCAGAACTGGAACCAGTCCAGTGTTCGATTATGAGGTTAAAGAATGCTTTGACACAACATAACACAGAAAGTGCAGCTTGGGGCTTTTCCATATAGAGATGATTTCAAATTCACAAAAGGGCAAATATCCACGCTGAAGATACACTCCTCGCCTGCTCTTTGTAAATCTATCAAGCGAGACAACGCCGAATGATCAATATGCTACCGTGGTCTCTGCTCCTGCGGTCCGACCCGGCCCACCTTCAAAAGGCCGCCCCGCAGGCGCTGCTCCTGGCATCGCTGCGTCCAGGTGAACGCGCGTGTGATTGACTGGGCCCACAATGGAAGCTCGCGTCCACAGAGGAGCACACGGCCCACTGCAGGCGCCCGGATCAGAGCCCCGCGGGTTCGCCTCCTGATTAAAAGGCTTACATTAACCCGCATGAATAAAAGATGCAGATGATTCTGTTTGGTGTGAAGCCACAAGAGAGAGGACTGAGTGTGTTTACATAGTGGCTGATACAGTCAAAAGCTGCACACAAGATGAGACGGTTTTATTGAACCAAGGGTATATTACGTTTTCGCCGCAGAGTTAATTTCATTCAACAAGAAGTCACTCTTCTTCACGGGACTCGCTGTTTTGGATGCGACTATGTTTTGCATGTAAATAGCATATGCAAATAGTGGCATGATTAATAATCTATTAATTCAATTCACAAATGAACCTCTCCCCAACCCTTTGCATGACAAATGAAATCCCTTGAACGGCCAAAACTAATACAAAACTCAACGTGCGTTACAGAAAACGTGTGTTCAGTTTTAATTTCCGGGTTAGGCGATGTATACGTGATACACCATTAGGGAGACTGATGTTTTTCTGTTTGAGACCATTTAAATTGGGACTTCAATTGCGATTAATCTTTTAACCCGCGCCATAACCAAGCACATTTTCTCCAGTTTGGCTTTACTCAAATCTAAAAGCTTCTTGGAAAAGGACAAAAGCTTCCGTCGACAAGCTTTTAGATTTGGGTAAAGCCGAACTGGAGAAAATGTTCTTGGTTATGGCGGGGGGTGAAATATAAATGAAGAGAGTTACCAAACTACATAAACAGGGTTCTTTTATTCCTTGCCTACTCCTCCGTATTGAAAAGGAAGAGCAGCGTTTATATGTGGAGTGTAGTGGGAAAGAGCGCAAAAATAACTGAAATGGTTCCTAAAAGATCAAACCATGTATAAGCAAAACATTGAATGGCAAATACAACTTATTTGCATAGAACATGCGAAATAAGCTCACCCTCTTAGCTTGAATGCTACTGGTACATACGGCAGCTTGCACTATCCAGGCTTGAGCAAAACAGGCCAACTGTGGCACATTTGAATAACACATTTAACATTTGAATTATACTTTTTGAACAAACAAAATAACACAAAGCTTAGAAATATCGCCTGTGTGTTCAATATGCTCAGTTACGAACACCACATCTAACCTCACACCATCACAGAAAAATCCAGGATAAACATCAATCATCTGTCGGATTGGCCATAACATGTGTTAATTACAATTGTATGGTACATATTTGAGTTATATTAGGACAATGCACGTCAGTTTATAACACATTTACCCGATGTTTAGGTCTCACTCGCTTCCGAGAAATGAATAGCTAGCGCTCATGGCAGTGAGAAGAGCAACCTTCCCAAGAGAGCGCCCTCTTGTGGCGCGACAGAACAACAGGAGTTTTATCACTGGGCCACACATGCACGTTTACAGCAGTGGTTCAAACACTTGACATCGCTTAAAAGTCCGTAATGAGCTGCTTCAGGACTGGCTCAAGACTTAGCATAACGCTATATGGAAGTCTTGAAAAAGAGGAAGAGAAACCTCCTCAGAGTATGATTAAAAACCAGAGGTGCTCTTTGGAGCAGGGGAAGTCAATACAAAAATAGAGCTGGATTCGCTATGGCAGTCTTGTTTTCTCGGGGTGCATGATTTTTTTTCGATGAGGAAACCTTGGCATATCCCTGTATTATAAGAAGAAAAGCATCCTTGATTTATTAATTATTCTGCATCCAAAAGAAATCCCCGAATTCGGCGTCAAGGATCCAAAGCTGAAGCCTTGTCGCTCAAAACAGCCGCACATTCACCGTCAATCTCACGTTTTAGGAGAGTTTTCCTTCGTAGACAAAGGTTCTTAAGCCGTCATCTGTAATGGGTTGTTTTTGTATTGAAGAGTTATTGAAGTTGAGTTATTGAGTTATTGAAGTTGAGTTATTGAGTTATTGAAACTGATCCTCACAACCAGAGGTTGTTTTTAAAAATAAAAATAAAAGTTTATTGACTGGAGAGCTTACAGTCAATATGCTGGTGTGATACCTAATTTGAAAGCCAAGACCTTCTAAAAATATGTGTGAGATCTGTGTGAGTGAAACACAACTTACGATTAGGGTTAACTAACCCTAACCATAGTCCCCTGATCAGGGGAGACGGCAGTTAAGGGCTTAAATTACATGAATTGTGCCAAAATGAAGGCCTTAAAAGTCATTGACTAGCATTAGATCAATTTTGTGGGTGTGAAATAATGGCATTGTTTTACTGCATAAGTTCGTAGAAAATTCCAAAGATTAACTTAAAATATATATATTTTTTTGTGATTGTGGCATTAAAATATAATATTTGGGCATTAAAAAGGATTAGATTTGACTTGCTGCCGCCTGTAGAAACTTTATTCTTTCTACTCCACTACATTTCTACAAATGTACAGATTTCGTCAGTCTACCCCAGGGCAGCTGTGGCTACAATAGTAGCTTACCACCACCAAGTATGGAGTGAATGAATAGTGCAATGTAATGCGTCTTTAGTGTCCAGAAAAGCGCTCTATAAAACTGATGCATTATTATTATTACAAAGGGTAAAGGCTCAAAGTAAAACGTACATTTGTCCATGTGTTATTTTAAAAGCCTCCACTCCACCACAACAGATGGCGCTGTGTAGATGTACTGTCAAATGCCACTGACTCCCACCAAGGAAGAAGATTTGTCCCCGTCGTGTTGCCGTACCGAGGGGAATTTGGCCGCCATTTGTTTGTGTTTTTGAAGCTGCAAAGTTATAAATACTTTATAAGTACTTTCACTTGAGTAAAAATTGGAATCACATTTGACTAACGGTGTCTGTAATACCAAACTCGATTAAATAAAGCCTGCTGCTAAAAGATCACTAGCTGCTGATGAAACCTCGACTCTAAAACAACCCAGCACAGATGATCACTTCCAAACTGCAAAACGGCGATGCGACACTGATAGTGGTGGGATGACTTCCCGTCGAGCCTCCGCCAATTACCGCGCTATCCCTATTAAACAGGCACACACCCACACATTTCTGTTACACAGCTGCACTTCTACTTGTGCAAGGGCATTCCGAGTTTTATTATATCGTTACCTGCGACAAATTGTACAAATGGGACGCTGGGAATACGATTATGCCGGTGTTAAAGGTTAGCTCATTCATTTGGGTAATTACATCTCCACAGTCGGGGCCTTGTCGGAGCTGCACGGCCGCCGCGGCGGGAAAGGTTCTCCGGAGACGCGCGGGCCGTGGACAGTGTTACGGCTTAACGAGGACACCCCGTAGCCGCGGTTAGCATCATTTTACTTAAACTTTAAGAAGAGGCACCGCGCTGGGCACATTTTTATGATTTTAATCTTTCTAATTGGGCGTACAGTGCAGGCGCTAATGTAATGAAGGGAAGGAGGCGCGCTAATTGATGGCGGTTGTCGGTAAACTGCGGGTTCGAACCCACCCCCTCGGTCAGCCGCCCGAGCAGCGCTATTTCATCTTTAGCCGTTAGCGCGGAGATCACTTAGCCAAATGAGGAGGCGGCCCGCATGTCGTCACGGTGATATTTCACACATTTACTTCACCGGGGCAGTAAATATCACTGTCGTTTACCGCTCGGCGCGTTTAGCTAATTATTTATTCATGCGTGATGGCCCAAACAGCGTTTTACAGTTTGTTTTATGGCCTGCACGCTTTGTGTCCCGGACAAGCTTGGTACCACTTTTTAAAAATGACATCATATCCCAGGGTTTCTGAAATCATTTTGGTCCATTAGTTAGATTCTTGTAAAGCACTTTGAATGAAGCTCATGATTGTAGATATTAGGGTCTACAAGGCAGCGTTGAAAATGAGGCCTTTTCTCTTCTATACAGCATTGTGAGGTCTGTACAGTAGCTATATATTCTTGAGTATAGCCAAGTCATTGCAGATGGAAAGCTGCAGCACATGCTTAACAACTTTGTATCTTGAGTTCACCTCCGGGCTTTAACCATGTGCAAAGTGTTTCTTTCCACTCTGTCTCCTTTCGCAAAGCACAGTAGCCTCTCTCTACCAGAGACTGCAAGCTAAAAAAAGGATATGCATTTCCCTATGAATGACAAAGGCAGGAAGCACATTGGACATTCGCCTGATGAAGGCTGTAGCGTCAAAACGTTATAAAAGAAAATATATTTTTACAAGTTATGATGCTGTGCAGGATTTTTCTTGATCGATCAGTATTGGGTTGCTCCCTCGTACCCAACCAACCTGAGGTAGTATTTGATGTGCAAAGTATGTACTTGAGGAACCTTTTGAAGTAACTGTACTTCTTGGAGAAGTCACACAGTACTTTTTATGTATTGTTATTTACATAAACATAAATTGTAAATTTTAATCTTCGTAATTTTAGACAAATCCGAACATCACTGCCAGAAAATGCAGCTAAAATGTTTCTTCATTGTATGATCTTTTCACATATTGAATATTGCATTACTAACTGGTCACTGACAAGTCTGACTACTTTAAAACCAATTGAGTCTCTATATAAAAAAGCTTTAAAAATATTTGATAAAAAACCATATTCATTTCATCATTGCATAATACTTGAAAAATATAATATTCTAAACTTTGAAAATTTTGGAACATTTAAAATGGCTTGTTCAATTTATAAGATTCTGCATGGACTCTCTCCGCCATCCTTGAATGAATTCATTAAGTTCATATCCAGTAAAAGTGGTAGAGTGACCAGAGCCGCCGCCAGAGGCGACTGTGTGGTTCCTTATAGACGCACAGCGTTCAGTCGACAGGTGCTGTCAGTGAAAGGGACCATGGTCTGGAACAGCATCCCAGCAGACATTAGAGACTGTACCACTTTCACAGTATTTAAAACTAAACTTAAAAGTTGGCTGAAGGGGAATCAGACATGTGACCACTGACCATTATCTTTGTTTTATGTCTCAAGTTTAATTGTGTGATGATCTTATGTCTTTAATGTTGTATACTGGTCTTTGTATTTTCTTGATCTGCCAGGGACTACAGATGGAAAGTAGCCATTGGCTAATTCTGGCATATTTACATTTATATGTTCATTAATACAAAATAAAAAAATAAAATAAAAATAAATAAATGTTATTTGGAATAATAATGATATTTTTGAGTAAAGCATTCTATGACAAAAGCCTCATGTTAACCACCAACTTTGAGTTAAGAGTGGACTAATCCAGTGGTTCTCAACTGACACACAAATATTAATTGAAGTTAAAGCCAAAATTTTGTTTAAGTATTAGTTTGATCTAGTTTCACCATGTATTCTTTGGATTTTGTATTATTTTATGTTTTGTTTTGTCAGATTACAATCACACACACTACTTACAAAGATTATATGTTTTACATACACCCAAACACTATATAAAACAATGCATTGTTATAATCATACACACAGTTTTCTTAGCACTCAAGTAACTTTTACTTGAGGAATTATTTGGGTAATTTATACAAAAATTGGTCTAACTTTTGAAAACAGAAAACCATATTAATGTCAAAGATAGTTGGAACAATTTTATCAGTTAGCCTAATGTGAAAATGAGGGAGAATTAGCATAACCCACGACTCTAAACTAGGCCTATTGTAACAGTGCCTAATTTTACAACCGTATTTTATTGACTGTTAATCCACGACTCAATACCAACTAAGACACACGCAGAGCCAAGCCTCTCTCAGATCAGCATTCTCCCATAATCAATGCCACATTACAGACCGAATTCCCCAAATATTGACGACGACGCTCCCTACTGTTTACCTATTCACCCGCCGCGAGGTCAGTTATGTCGCCGTCTATGCTAACGCTGCGCCGTTGGTGAGAGCAGGCAGCTGTCCCCCCTGAGGTCGTAAGTCCAAAGGTTAAGAAGCAAGGGATTGTGGGTATTAAGGCACAAAGATGTCATCCATATCGAGTAGTGGGAAAGACTTCCTTATCAGTCCGACATCGGCTCGAACACAGGTGCAGCGTGGGACAGGCTTAGTTCAATAATGAAGCCAGGGCTGTAGGTAAATCTATACGCGTTCACTTTAGGCAAACAAGGCAAATGTGCAATTCTGTGACCAATAAACCCGATATGAAAACCAGGATTAGCGTTAGACTTTGTGGGGCTGGACTGTAGGCAGTGGGACATGGGGATGACGACCGGGAAGAGACATTGTTCTAGTCGACAAAGGCAAGGGTAGCTTTCCAAATAAAAATAGTTAGTTTGGTTTACAGTACCAGTACATAAACAATATATTTGTGTTGGTGTATACTGTATATTATCTCGAAACTTTCTCTAATAATAAAACAAAATGATAAAGATCAGGAAATGTATGAGATTTCTTCTTTGAGCAAATTAAATTTCTTTTGTGCTAAGACACACGAGTAAGTCAGCAGGGAGATACCACGACCAACACACGGACTTTCTTCCTGCGGGGTCTTGATCCATGCCAGGTCTCACTGACTTAAAGGATAGCTGCTCCCCTGTTGTACAAGGTAAAAGCACAATACATAATGTGTGCCTTTTTTTTTGTCAGATTTTGACTAAAAAAGTATTTTGGTGCGTTTTGACAATTTGAGCTGACCATACCCAACATCAACCAATCATAAAACGATGCAGACGGTACAACATACCCGTATGGGGCAAACATAATGTTACCATACAAAAATAAAACCCCAAATATAGGGCCTTTATGAAAGAGTAAGCAACATTTAGAATTTGTTGTATTGCAATAATTCAGGGGGGGGGTTCTCGCTCTGGTTGAACCTTTTTTCTTTTCCAGTACCACACTGCCCATGTCTGTTGAAAGATACGAGGACACCCCAGAAGAGCTGCCGTTTTGCAGATGCTCTGACCTACTAGTGACGCCATGACAATTTAATTGTCATGGCGTCACTTTTGGTCTCTCTAAAGTGATCCGTCGCCCGCGAACAGGTGCCACGATAAGCATCTGTTATTCACTTCACCTGTCAGTGCTCTCAGTGTTACGCCTTGTTTGGAAATATCAAACTGGCATGTGCTGGATTTTACCAAACACTTTTTGACACTACTTTCCTCTACACTATTCTGTAATTGGCTTTTAACATCTTGTCATAAAAGATAAGACAACATTACCTATTTTCCATTTTCTTCATCTCCGAGTCACTGGTTGAAGGACGGATGAATTCCTGCGACAACAAAGTCTACAAGCACAACTCACCGTTGGTGGGTTTAAAGGCGCTTTCTTTCTCAGCTGTCGTACATATCGATCGGCTACTAAAGCGGCCATTTGCGCTACTGGATCCCCTCCACTCCCCGTTTGGACAAGCCCATCCCCTGTCCCCTTGTCAAAGCACAGGTCCGTGATCCTGAAACCAGTCGATCTCCTCGTACGTAAATGTTTAGATGTCCGAGCCGTGTAACTTCCCGTGTTCACCCCCACACGCTCGTCCCATCATCTGATAGCGCTATCGCTGAGACGCACCGCACCTGGGCTCGCTCTGTGTATTTGTGTTAGGGATGTTTGTTTTTACGTCCCGGGTCAGATTAGGGGGGGGGGGCAGAGTGTAGTTCATGACATAACAACTTGAACGTAGAAACACCATGCAGCAGTTGCAAGGGAGAGGGAGGAATGCCCATTTTCCAAGCCGGGCTGACTTCCCTGTTTGAATTAGAGGAGGGTGATGGATGGCGTTGACTCGAGGCCGAAGGATCAAGGCGAGGCTGTAATGGGGTTGATATGCGTGGAGCAGAAACAAAAGCAGCCTGCTAAAGCAAAGGTATTGATGTACGCGACTGCAAATACAAGAATAATGGCCTACTTCATGTGGACCAACTTCAGACATAGCAATTATTGACTGACCGGGGTTTGTGACATCATCTTGTGTAAACTTTAACTTCTATAGTAGTATATTAGAAGAATGGGAAATGAAACAGCCTCTGCGTAAGAGGTTGTACCAACACCCGGGAAAGCCAAGCATCAAGCATATAAAAGGAGACAGTTTAACATTGATATTAGACATTTAATTGAATACCAATTTAAATCAGTAGTTATCCTATAGTTATTGGTAGAAGTACTTTTTAATATCTACATTTATGAGTAAAAAAAACATTGTGTATTGTTTTGAATGGAGTGAATTCCAAACCCTTTGGTGTCCATGCCCCTGCCTTGTAGAACACTGTCGACTTCTGTGTAACATTACGGTGAAAATGTGAGAATATTCACATCGACTACACATCGATACTTTTCCAATTTTTAAATATGCCCAAATGTGGAATAATCAGTATTCCTTAAGAACACTAAGTTAGCTCAACTCCATCCTTTAGCTCACCTATGCAGGACTTAGAAGCAGTACAGCCACAATTATTTTTCAATACGGAAAGAAAATGAACGTACTGTTCTTTAATTACATTTCTAAATGCTTGCTTAGAATTTATTTGGTGCACAAATGAAAGACGACTAGCTACTGGTATAGGTTCAGAGTTTCAGGATAGAGGAGTGTGTCTATTGGATGGATCACATTCCGACCTATCCTCCTTTCCTTGGACCACTTTGGATGGACACTGACCTCTGCAGCCCTTCGGGAACACCCCACAAGAGCTGCAGTTGGGCGATGCTCTGCTCCCAGTTCTCCTGCCATCACAACTTGTCTCTTGTCAAACTACCTTAAACCCTTTGTCAACAATGAGGTCAAAACTGGACCCGCGATGATCGTGCCATTAACGTTCACCCGCTTGTGCTCCTCATTTCAGGCTTTGTTCAATGTTACTTGGTGAAAACAACATGAAAGAGTTCCTCTACTCATCTTCAGTAAACATGTTTATATATCCACTGGGTTGTGCAGTTATCTCTCGTGGTGCATGCGCCTTTGGGTAAAACAGAAACTCAGATATTGCAGCTTATGATCTGGGCTTAGCTACAGAGCCTCAGAATATGACGCAGATTTTTTTAATATTCCGATGACAGTTTTCCTCCAGGGCGGTGCTTCTTCTGTCAGGGTCCCCACGGCAACCAATCACGGTCATTCAACACCAAATGCCCTATACCTGTCGGTGAACTCTGCAAGTAACACCATGGCCTAGAGCCCTGCATTTGAGCCCGAGGCCCGAGGGGCCCGACGGCCCGCGGGCCGGGCTTCGGGCCCATTACTGCATCATTGCGTCGGACACGGGCCGGGCTCGGGCTTGGTTTTTCCCCCCTGCCAATGCGTTGTGCTGCTATTTTTTAACCAACTTAAATGGCGACATTAAATGCAGCACCCGCTCTCCTCTCTTCCTGCCCACCTGCTCTCTCACACCTCGTCTTGTCTTGACCCGCCAACTCAACACAAACATGTACCTGCCTTCCCCGTGGACCATGGCGTGGGAGTTTTCCTCGCCGTGCGTACAGCTCTGCAAAGCGGTCGTATTGAGAGAGAGGACCGGGCGGTCCGCGTGCGGATGTGCTTCTATCGATGTCCTCTCGCCCCGTCGTTAATTATAATTCATCCATGGTCTTGACCCGCCACCTCTTGCCACAAACATGTACCTGCCGTCCATGTGGGCTGTGGCGGGGGGGGGTTTCCCCGCGTGGGCAAACCTCTGCAAAGCGGTATGGAGAGAGAGGACGGAGCGGTTCGCGTGCGGAGTGCTTCTATCGACGGTATGTGTTCGCAGTGTTTCCAGGAAACAAATGCATGCGTGTTCCTCCCAACAATAAAAAATAAACACTGTGCTTTATGTTACGTTTAGATAGAAGTGTTTATTTATTCATACAATACAGGTCAACTGTTGCAGCGCTGTTTAATCACGCATTTGGAAAATATTAGAAAGGGAGCAAGAGAGAGAGAGAGAGTGAGAGGGAAGAGCCGGGCCGCGGGCCGGGCTCGGGCCTGATAATTCTGAAAGTCTGTCGGGCCGGGCTCAGGCCCAGAAATCAGGCCCGTGCAGGGCTCTACCATGGCCTCTGTGAAACGGTTGCTTCAAACATTGCTCCTCATGTCAGTATTAGTTTGGATTTAGAGGAGAGCCGTTTATATCTATTTGGTTCCCAGCCGCTAGAGATTCCATGTTGCTGGCGAGGCGACCGTTGTGGGCGATGGCGGGAGACATCTCAGGCTTTCATCCTCCTCGACCTAAATGATAGAAGGAAAGAGAAAATAAGGAGAGGAACCTGGAAGATAGAAACCGGAAAGGGTCTAAGTGAGGTGTGGTCCTGCCCCTGAACTTAAGATAATCATCTTCATTTATATTTATGTTTTTGATGCATTTTTGCTTCGGGGTTGGCATCCAATCATACTAGATACAGTACAGCACCGGGCTCTTGCATCATATCGTGAAGGTTCTTGGTCTTCTTTGACCAACGGCCAGGTGGGGCCTTTCTGAAGTCAAGGTCTTTCATTTTTACCCCTTGAGCCACTAATGCTTTAAAGCAGTGGTTCTTAAGGATGCAGTCAGGACCCACCATAATCCTAGAACGGCAAGCTGCGACGTAAACAAGAATTACATGTTTTATGCATCGAGTGAAATGCTGTTCTTTCCCCACAAATTAATCTATAAAGCTGAAATTATGAACAAAACAACTGTGATTTTTTTACAGATTCAGATGTTTCTATATGTTTATATCAGACAAATATTGAACGAATGTATCCTGGAAAAGTTTCGCGATCAACTTAAAATGGTTCTGCGACCCACTTTTGCGTCCCGACTCATCAGTTGAGAACCACTGCTTTGAAGACACTTGAGTAACTTGGGAGAGTTTTTATAACCCCTAAAATAATAGTCGATTCAATTCTCCGTCTAGCTTTAAGCTTCCTTCTTTTTAAAAATTGGCGTAAATTAAAGAACTTAATGAGTACATGAAGCTGTTCTGAAAAGCTGTAGGCAGAGAATCGACCAAGGCTTGAGTGTAAGAGGCTGAAATAAGGGGATAGGCCGAGCCATGCAGGCAGGGGGCAGGGGGCAGGGGGCAAAGGGAGCGGGCAGGAGGCATGTCCGCGGGCCACACTTATCTCTCTGAATGAAAGGAATGTGCACACGTGTGGCGCCTAAATTGAGATGTGCGCCCAAGGAGAAGAGCAATCAATGGCCTTTTATTTATTTTTTTCTGGACGCCCCCGGACAAACGCAGATCCACTGTTAAAAAGAATGTTTGCAATCATTACACCGCCCAGGATATAGAATAGAAAGCAACATTGTCCATAGACTAACATAAGATAAAAACAATATAAAGTTGAGAAAAGACAACTCTGTTAGCTCATAGATCGAACACACTTTTGTGTCCAAATGCTGTAATGTTGATTAATAACACTAGTTTATTAACTAAAAGACTTTGAAATGCAAAACGCTGGGGTATCTTTGTTTAAAGGTGCATTATGCAACTTTTTTTTATGGGAAAATAAAGTTAATATCAATATGATCTTTTGGTGACCCTGCAGCTTTGCTTTTTAGGGTTTCTGGTAGGTTTTCACTGCTGATGGATCTGATCAAATTGGTCCTGGAGCGTCCTAGAGGCCACCATGATGGAAAGTAAAGGCACCAGGCTAACCACCCATACAAAGGTCAAATACGCACTAAATTCAACATTTTTCCCCGACATAAAAAAATGCATAATGTAACTTTAAGGAAAACCAACAAACACAATTAATAAACAAACAAATAATCAAATGCATGAAGAGATGGAAGGATAAAAAATAAACTAACATAATGATTCAGAATTCAAGTCCCCGAAAAGTCACATTGCGGAAAATTCCTAGCTTTTGGCTGGGTGAAATCGTCCATACACCTTCATTATATTGCAGTGACACAGTGTTCACTCGTGCACGTGCTTTCGGGGGAGGACTCGACAGAGAATTACACTTTATAGTTTTAGCTGCAGGGGGGGGGGGGACCAAATTTAAAAAAGCACATGCAATAAGGCCGCCCTCTCCTCCGCCTCTGCAGCGGGACGCTCCGAAGGGACATGCCCACTGCCCGGAACCGCTCCGAGCGCCTAGTAAGAGACGGGCGAGGCAACGGGGGTGTTTAATGACAAAACGGCAGGGTGCCCTATAAGCCCCCGTAGGGTGTCTCGTGAGGCTATCCACTTTTCAAAACGTTCAACTCAATACAGGGGATGGGGCACTTAAAATGTAGAAGTACAATGATAAATACTACGACTGGGCACGATTCTGGGTTCAAACTTGTACTTTTTATGTAGTTGTTAAGTAAGGATTACAGTATAGTTGCTTTTGTATAGGCAGGTCAGAGTGCTTTGTGTAGCACTCTTTGATGTCATAACGGTTCTTATCCAGTCACAATAGAAGCTATGCAGCTGGATGAACTTAGAGCAGGTGTGAAAGCTGAATCTGCCTCCGGGCAAATCTTTACAAACAGACAGGCTCCATTCATACAAAGGCAAACGAAAGCACTATTTTGGTTTGTTTACTGGTTGAAAATGTCGGCTGCGCGGCTTTTTAATGAAACACACCGTCGGCTTTATCCATGTACAGTAGCTAAAGCCGCGTTGGATTCCCGAACATGTGATGACCGTGTTCCTCGGCCTGACCCCGCTCCTCCTGGTCATCCATTAGAAATTAGAGGTTGTTTCCTGCCGCCGTTCGCCCAGAAGGACTTCAGAGGAACCATAACAAATACTCATCAAAGAGCGATCAGCCTGAGGTATGCGCTGACCGCCTCCACGGGCAACTCGGAAGTTAGGAGTTATAAGACGTGCAGATTCAAACAGTCCCACCGCATGAGTGTGCCGTATTATTTGGGAACTGCTATCGTGTGCTTGGCCTGACACTTTGATCGCTGTGCCCATATAGGAAAAAGGTTTAGGCAGACTGAAATGGAAAGTGAGAGCTCATCTTTGAGTTTCTGCCTAATTTCTTATAGGTGCTCAGTTGTCCAGGAAGTTTCTCAAATATCATCAACAGGACTGGTTCGATTGGGTTGCGTTTGGATGGCGGTTGGCGCAGCGTTGCTCGACCCATTGAGTCAGGATGTCCAGGGGCAGCCGAGAGTGAAGCCAATGGGTGAAAAATCAGCACCATGCCACCAAGCCATAGGAACCGAGTAAATTCCCTTCAGCGCTGTTCCTAAGTAGAGTTTTTGAGAATATACTAAAATACTGTAATTTCTACTCCACATCTATAAAGGCTCCAGAGTAAAAAGCCAATTGGGCCATGTATTTTATTCAGTTTGAAAGCTGAAAAATGGAAACTCTGTGACAAGTAGGTGGTGCTGTGCAGATGTACTGTTGAATGATTCACGGAGTCACAACAAGGAAGAAGGTTTCTCCCAGTTGTGTCGAGGTACAGAGGGCAAATTTCGCGTTTTTGAAGCCATAAAAGTTATTTTAGCTAACGCTTATTTTGCACTTTTGTAATTCAAATGTCTTTTCTACAGCAAATACTTCAGTACCGTCACTGAGGTATTAATTCGACTGAGCAACTTCTACTTCCATCCTTCCATCTATTTTCTTCCACTTTTCCGTTGCCGGGTCGTGGGATCACATTGCACCAGACCCTATGGCTCCTCCTGCAGGTGGAGCCATAAGGGGTCCACAGAAGGACGGCCTCATGGTTCTAACCGGGCCTGTTGGTCTCCCATAAGGGGCTTCTGAACCGCTCTTTGTCTGACCCGTCAACGAGGACCTTTTCGCCATAGGAGACCCTACCAGGGGCAACGAAGCCCCCGACAACATAGCCCCCAGGATCATTCGGGCGCTCAAACCCCTCCACCACGTTAAGGTGGCGGTTCTAGGAAGGGAACTTTTATCAGAGTAATATTTGACCAATTGTATCTGTAAATTTACTTCAGTTATGAAATCAAGTGGTTATGAACTGTGGGTCATGACAGAAAGCAATATCCCAGAAGAGGTTGACGTAAATGTCCTTTTCAACAGTAGCGGACCTGTCAACATGACAATAAAGAGGCCGAGTGAGAAGCCTGGCAGGAGCTTGAAGTAGAGTCGCTGCTCCTTCACGTCAAAAGGAGACATCTGCTTCTGACGCCATCCTGAAACCTCACCAGCTTTGGGAATCCGGTTCAATTCCATTTCATCGTCATAGTCAATTTATATCGTCGTTCACGTTGCCCCTTTGTCTTCACCGACTGCAATCAGATTAAAAGGTTTACCTACAGTAGAGAAAACCCATATCTGAACCGGCTTTTTCCCGGGATCTCTGTTAAGCCCAAGACAAAAGGTTCATTGCGCCGAGTGGAGGATTAGTTTGAAAGAGGGTCCACGTCCCTAAACGTGATTAAGAGTTTAGAAAGAGACTCGGGAGAGCTGCTCTAACGCCTTAAAAGACGCGCTCTCTTTCTGATGGTAAATACGTCTGGGTCCAGGTGGGATGATCCAAGTTGGAAAGAGGGGGGGGGATACAGCGGAGACGTCAAGAAGGAACGCCGCTCCTTCATCCCGACTCTTTTGTGTTTCCGTGTCCTGTGGGGAAGAGGGGTAAGGAGCTTGGGCTCAGGAGGACGTCCCACTGGGTTTGACGGATCGGAAATGCGTCGATTAAAAGAGAAAAAGAAGCATTTGTCACTGGAGCGGTGTCTTTGGTTGAACACCAGTTGAAGATCAGTTTGGGCTTAAAAGCCGAGACTCTGCAGGTAAACAGGGGCTTTTCTAAGTTAAATTCTCCTTCCACTATTCTAAACTATTTTTCTCACATGGGCTGCCACATAGTACTCCTTTAAATAGTTTTGACATTGTTTTTGTTTTTTTTACTTCTCCAAGAAGCTTTTCGATTTGGATAAAGTCAAACTGGAGTAAATGTGCTCGGTAAAGGCGGGGCTCAAGCACTGGACTGTGAGTCTGGGATTTGAACGGGTAAAGCCATAAAAATGTACAAAAATCTAGGCAACAGATTCATCTTCACGACCTCTATTCTCGGGCTAAAATCCAGAGTCAGTGATGTCCAGCGAATTATATCAACAATTATGGTTTAATTTCTTAGATATATTAGTTACAAAGATTATTTCAGAGGGAGAAACCTTCAAACCTTCAAAAACCATCAACCTTCACCTGCCTGTCAAGTGCCCACAGAGCCCTCCGGTCAGGCTGTCCACCTCCTCTGCCCTCCCCCTGTACAATATTAAACATTCATGTCTTCTCCTGCCTCTGTCCGTCTCCGTGTCCTCACGCCGTGTAATTGTCATCTGTCGGAGTGGGACCCTAACGGCTGCTCTCTCTCAAAGGGCCATATGCTGCAGTTAGGGACCTCAGAGTGGACCAAAGCCCACTCAGGACAGTTCCAATAGTAGCTGCATTGTCCAATTGGTGAATAAAGTAAAAAAAGCATCAAAGACAGTAGGAGGTTTAGCTCATCTGGAAAGTCACAGAACTATGGAACGAACAACACAAAGTTCGTAGAAGTTTTTTGTTTTTTTTTTGCCACAGATTAGCTACACATAGTAATCCAGCTTCAGGAGACAATGTTACACACATGCCTTATTTATTACTTTTTACACTGGGGTCGCTAATATTTTTTTTTTTGTTCTTAAACTTTGTAACCTCTTAACCCCTGCCTTCACTGAGCGCATTTTCTAAGATTATTACTTGCGTTGTTGCAGCGTTGTCGTCACTTTTTGGTTTGCTTTTTAGTCAAGTTTGTTGTTTTTTGGTGTAACTTTTTTTTTAACTTTTTTGTCGCTTTGTTGCCGCTTTTTTGTCTTTCTTTTTTTTTCTCTTTTTGTTGCGTTTCATCTTCGTTTTTGTCTCCATTTCAATGCTATTTTTGAAGAGGCTTTTAGATTTGGGTAATGCCGAACTGGAGAAAATGTGCTTGGTTAATGGGAGTTAGGAGGTTAAAGTCAGCCCACCTGGCCATTGTTTTCCGTTCACTCTTACATATCCCGTCTGTCCGGGAAACATTCAAGCCAAAGATATTTAATAGCACTCTTGATCGGACTTGTCTGTTGATGTGGCAAACATGGCGGCCATCTTGTGACTGGCCGACGAGAAACCAATGCAAAACCAGGAGCAACATTTTCATTGATTCAACGGCAGAATGTGAGACACACTCATTGTTTGTGAAACGTACATAAGTACTGTTTTAAAGTAGGAAAACAAAATAAATGGTAACAAAATAACAAACATTTTATTTTCTTGCCAGATACAAGTCAGTCACCATTATCAGAGAGTCATGAAATAACTCAAATAGATACAAACAGTATCAAGGAAAGTGGTGCATCCATTGATTACATCACACTGGGTTAGAAGGGCCAGTCACAAGATGGAGAATATCCTCTCTAGAGTTTTTTATTAAAGATCTTTGATTCAATCCCTGTTTATGCCGTTTGTTTTAGACAGTCACCTGACCTCGCGGCATCGGGGCGCTTCCTAGTTTTGTTTTGCTCCGTGGTCCAATTGCATTCACAAATCAAACAATTTGAATACGTTTAATTGAGACCCACGATTTTGGTCGAGAGGATACTTACTTCACAGACTCCCTTGGCTGCAGAAAGGTGGCAACCAGCTATTTTTAACAAGAGGATGGACGAAAGCCATTAACAATGTTATTCCATTGCGTGGACAGACTAAAAATCCCCCTGGACCTTCTCCCAGTCTTTGTCTGGCACCAGACTAACAACATCCTTTTTTTTTTTTTTTTTTACTTTTAAGTCTGCTTCTCCTGCAGAAAAACAAACAATACTTAAGCATGTTGATGTAACCGTGTAGGAATCCTCTGCTTGCCCATTTATGTTGCACCGAACTACATTGTTATGGTTATTTTAGCCTGTGGAAGCACTTAACAGGTAGCTAAAAAATTTTTCATAATATTTTGTAATGGTACTTGTATATCCATTTCTTTTGTTGTGAACTCTTGAGCTAGGAATACACTAGATGAGTTTTGTTGCGACTATTCCCCAGATAAGAGCCTCCAAAACCTCGATATGGACGACCGTAGCTTGCGATTTGAGTGACGCTTCTCTGGCAACAGCTGAACGGGAAACTCACCGCCCCCTGTGCCGCCTTTGAAACTGGGAATTCACCCGTGCACGTTTATTTGGCAGGTTTATTTGTCGTATGGTCTCACATCGTGTCTTGTATTGTTGGCAGCTTCATACGAGTGAGCTCATTTATTGTCCCTAGACCTAAAACAATCCTAATTTCCATGCTTTATGCCAGAACGTCCCGGCCCCTACCCTTCACGTAAACCATGTTATGCTGGATTATGCAAGAGTCTCTTAAGACGCGCAGTTACAGCAAGGTTCAATGTAAAACCCTTCACAGTAAAGCCCATTCTTCTCGCCTGCTCCCTCGTCGCCCCTGAGTCTGACAGTGTTTCCGTCCCTGTCCCGTACCAGCCCTATCATTTACCTTTAGCGAGCGTGTGATGAATCTGCCCGTCCGCCCGCCCCTGGTTGTGCGGAGCGGTGAGGGATGGAGGCGGCCGAGTTCACCCGCAGACGGCGACTGGAGAGCGGGCGTGCTAAATGACTCTAACCCTGGGGACAGCCGGGGTTATCGCTAACGCGGCAGCGGCTCTGACAAGGACATGTGCTTCCCACACACGCCTCACCGAGCTGCGCCGCTCCATGACTAGGTATTGGAGCGGGGGTTTTGAGATTTATCCATGTCTAAATTCTCAAAGTTTATGTGGCAGGTGAATAAAATGAAATCAAATTGCACGTGGTTAACGTAAGACGGGCTCCAGCTCGGTAATGTCGGGCAACAGCCACTCCTACAGCATAGAGGACTATATTGTTTTCACATTAGAGATCAAATACTAGTTAAAAATGCTGCAGCCAATTCCTCTCAAATTACAGAGGGGCGCCCCCCAAAAACTCCCCAGTTAGGTCATATAGATGAAGTACAATCAGTGCTAAATCAGTAGTCCAAAGGAACCGGCCAACACAGTTTTCTGGAACACTCGTATTACCATAAATTCCGGACTATTGAGCACACCTGATTGTAAGCCGCTATCCAAATTTATAAAGATTAGATTTTTTATTTTTTTTCGTAATTTAGGTAGGCCACATTGATCTATAATCCGCAGCTGTTCCAAGTGCATTTGAAGTGGAAATATTTGACTTTTCTCTTCGGGTGCCGTCAAATTTCCCAAGAGAACTCTGCCCAACAGGTACATTTACTTTTATTAAAGTGTGTTAGGAACTTCGATCATATTATTCTTTAATCGCTCATTATGTTCAGTGAAGCCAAAGCGCTGCCCGCACAGCGACACCCCCTCGGGAGTGTGGCCGTGTTTAGAGTCGCCCGCCTCGGGATGTCTGCGCACACGGGAGGGCATCCTGCTGCCCCTGTAAAATGTACTTTTTTTATTTATTGCACTTGTGGGTGGGCGCTCATAAGCTTTTTGCTTCAGCCCACTCCTTTTGAGCAGAATGTATACTGCTCATATAAACTAAACTAAACTAATCATGTTAACCCTTTCCAGATCCTGTATCAACCAATCAATCGATTTGTTGTCATTGTCATTTTGAAAAACTAAACTAAAAAGCGTCACAACCATAGAAATCATAGAGATACCTTTTGCGATCTGAACCTGCTCTTGTAAATGCACACATTTTGTTAGCCATGGAATCCCGGACATGTTTAAATTGAATGTTCTATCCCCACACAAATGAATTGAGAAGCCAGGTGCAAAACTAAACTATGGCGAGGTATGTTTTGTCCTTTTCATGACATTTGTATAATTTCCGCAGTTTCTCCATCATTAACATTATAATGAGATGATGTTTAGTGGCCAGTGAATGCGTATCCAATCCCACAAAAGTACTGAATTCGAGTTAGCATTTAGCTCAGAGTACCCTTTTATTTGCTAATTTGTATCTAAAGTAAAATCTCAAAACGTCCTGCCCTATTGTTCTCATAGAAAACAAATGTTCTGCATTATATCCCATCTCTGTTGGCTGCAGGGGAAACCTGCCAGGAGCAGTGAGCGACCGCAATGTACTGCTCGGGAACCCGTCTCCAGAGCATGAACTAGTTTTGTTCAGGAAAATTTTTTTTTTACCTTGAGTTTGTTCGCGTAAGTTGAGGAAACCCGGGCAGGAAAAACGACATTCCCATCTCGCATCCAGGACGTCCCGAGTGTGACTTTTAGCCGTTCTGTGTGGCGTCTCAAGCTGAACGTGCACATCTGGATGAACGGATCGAAGGATGTCCATCATTTAGACTTTTCATCTTCTCCACAAAGTCTCAGTCTGACACCAGCCTCTGTCTCTCGCCTCCCTCCCTCCCCTGAGTGTTTCCCCCTCCCCAGACGCCTCCCTCCCAGTTTGTCAGTCCATCACGTCCATAGCAGCGCGGCATTGTTGTTGATTTCATACTTGTCATGCAGCACAATTCAGTTAATGACTTCCCACAGCGCCCGTTTAGGGACACAAAGGAGCTGCCATCTTTGTTTGGACATCCACCCCGACGCTGCTATTATCAGATGAGAGATTTGACAGTTTCCCTTGTTTAAAACTCGCGCTATTCTGCGCCCATTCCCTTCAGTGCCGTCTCTGTACATACTGACATGCTAGCTGTCATCAATTTACGCACCTATGCAAATCTCTTTAAGTGGATGTCTCGTGCATAATTGTGGCCTATACACATACCACACTTTTGCGCACCTCAGCATTGCTACTTTACATTTCTAAATGTATGATTTATGTGTGTAATGTGTGTGTATGATACGTGGCAGAAGGGGGAATTAATAGGAGAGAGTAAATACGAGATGTAAGCGTCTAACCATAACCATTTTGAGCTCAGAACGTGTCCAGTGATGTTTGGTGAGCTTTGGCGTAATACACATAGATTAGGGCCAGGACTTTTTCCGATTAATTCCGATTAATTAATTATATGAGGTTTAAGGCAATTAAAAATATTGGTCAAAATTAATCACACTTTACTTTAGCGGCACAGACACTTGTTCAGTTTCCTTCTTCCTGCAGATTCCTCAGGGACGAACACTGCCTAAAGCGACTGTCAAACTTTACACAGTTAAACATGAACTTATTTAAAAAGATCATTCAAGCATCTAGATCAGGGGTGTCAAACTTATTTTGGGTCGTGGGCCGAAATTCAGCTGCCACGGCGGGTCGCGGGCCACATTCCTGTTTACAATGTAAACAGGAAAAATAAAACATTTTTCCAATAAATGAATAATAACAACAGCTTACACTTTACACGTTTCTCAAAGTGCTACATAGTATTCATTAGAGTGAATGGTCCTCTTTTCAAGTCTTATTTTTTTCTTGCAAAAGAGATGTAAAAACATTCAACAAGGATCACTGTATACATATAGGAAGAGGTCCATTTGTCTTGAAAAATCCAACACTCTTTGTCCACTTTTCTCTTTTTTGACAAAGACATTTCACTGAAGAGGGCGCCAGAGTCAACAGAAAGAGCAGGTAAAGCGATAGAACTGACTTAAACACAGCGCCCCTAGCGGACAATATAAGAACTGCAAGTTTATTCTTCTTTAATAATGCATATTTATCTCGCGGGCCGTATGTTTGACACCCCTGATCTAGACTATACCTCTAAAAAATAAATACAGCCCCAAAATAAATGATGTTTACACGGGATTAATCCATTACATAGGCCTTAATTAACTCAAATACGATTTTTTTATGGACTCCCACCACTAACATAATCTGGAAGTGTTGTCTGCTGGAAGTACAGATCCGAGTTGGCTTTCACTTCGATGGTTAAAAAAGAAACAACTGTATTTGAAGGCCATGTTACAAAACCCGAGGAGAGCTAGACGGCCATCTTTGGAATAAACTGGCTCTGTCCTTTTCGTTCCCCGGATTCTGTTGAGACTTCTAATATGCAGCAAAAGACGTCCTTTTTCCACAGACTTAAGGTACATTCACACCTAACCGGACCAATCGCTCTGATGCTTCTATTGGGTCGCTTGAAAGGCTTGAAATCAGTCGCTCGCATGTGTTCACTAAAAAAACTCGTTGCTGCTAAGCACTAAGATGTGAATGGAAATGGTTTCCTGATTCTTTGCTTGTGCTTTGGTGACAGTGGAATAGTTTTACTAGCCTACCTTTCTCTGACACGGATATTATTTCAATATGTGTGGTTTGAGTGTACATGTCTGTCCAGTGATCATGTCATGATAAATCTTTTTTAACGCACGTTTGTAATCCAGCGCGTTCTTCATTGCGTCCGCGTCTGTATTGGGCTCGGGAAAGGCATTTCAAACCACAGCTGCTGCTTGACATGAAGATTTCCTCTTTCCAGACAGGGTTTCCGTTACACTTGTGTCTTTATGATGTAGTAGAGGTGGTTATGTTGTTCCAAATTCAGATGATCAATACATTTTCTTGAATATGTGTTTCCGCTCTGAATGGCCGACGTGCATATCCACTCAAACACACCGCTCCTCCGCACCGGCCGCCATGCACAGAAGTGGAACGCACGTTGGCGCGCTTTTCTCACTGACAATACTAAGTAATTACCTGCACCTGCAGCGGGATCCGCGTGAGGTGTGTATGCACCTTAAGGCCCAATCTCAATTCTCTCTTCTACCCCTACCCCTTCCCCTAGCTCTAGCCCTAGCCCTTTCCCTACACCCTGAAACCAAGGGCTAAGGGCAAGGGTGGAAAAGACCGCCCTAAGAAATGGGACAGCCCTCCATTTGACTGCATTTACTATGAACACAGATGAATAAGGTTATGTAAATAAAAAAACACGCCTACTTGTCTCTAGTATGTTTCTACTGAACCAGTTCATCATTTGACTGAGGCTGTTTCGTAACACCTAAACAACAGGACTCGTCTCAGCCCAAACCCTACAGATTTTCCTCTATTTCTGCTTCATCCGGCGCTACATTCACCTTCCCCCCGTCCGTGTGTTGCTGCTTCTACCGCAGGTCGCTGTGGCTGCAGCCAGAGCTGCGAGAGATCAGCCGATCCGCTCATCAATCAATCAAACAAACTTCATACCAAAAGCTATCACAAAGTTCATGCAGCACACTCAGCGGGGACGGGCAGAGGTTAGACCCGCTCGCAGTGCGCACAGGGCGGGGACAGAGGCGCCCGCAGCCTCCGCTCTGAGCCCCGGGCCTGAGTGGAGGCTGCCGAGGTGCGCTCACACCGGGGACAGACTGCCTCGGACCCGGGCTCAGAGCACAGCGGCGCGGGGAGACAGCGGGTGCAGCAGCGATGAACCCCGTGTGTTATGGCATTAGCAACGTGTCGAAAGTTTGGAAAGAAATGCCAAAAGTCAGTCAATACAGCGCAAACGGAGCATTTGCAGCAGCAAAGCAAAAACGTAGAATAGAATTGGGACACCCCTTCGTCTCTCGTGAAAACACAAAACGAAGGGAAAGGGCTAAGCGGAGGGCTAAGGGGGAGACTTGAGATTGGGCCTAAGAATTGTCACTTTAATATAGCCTGTTGATCTTCCATTATAAAGCACTTTCTGCCCCTATATTGGTGAAAAGACAAATAAAGTTTACTTACCTTCTCAACAGTAGCTGAGATGGTAGTGTAGCTTGGCAGTTTGAAGCCCAGCAGTGTCTGCGTACACTGGTGAATGAATGAGGGGGTGAATTGGTGAGCGGTTCCTTGATGTAAAGCAGTGACCATTTTCCATAAACTGTGCACTCTACATCTGCTTGTTTGAAAGACAAACAATGAAAGACAAAGCATGAACATTTAAAATAGCCATTTGTTACAAACTTATCTTTCCTGATGCATTTCTTACCAATTCTTCACAGGGATGAGTTTGTAAGTCAGTTTTTGCATAACATCGGCCCCTTTTAAAGTTAAATTCCTCATGCTCAACAATGGGATCCTACCTGCGTTCTGTCCGCTAACACTTCCACCTGTAATGTGTTATCAGTGGCCGAGCAGAGCCTCCTCACATAAGCCCAGGTTTGTTTACGCTGCTGCCTGGACGGGAGCCACGGCCAGAGACCTCGGATAGGCCCAGACCAGAAGTGCGGCTTATTTGTTTTGCCTGTACCCATGACGCGGTGCCAACCCAAGCCGGCCCCAGACGTACAGAGTGTTTACGTTGGCACCTGCCCCCTGACGCCGCTGCTGTATTAGTGTAACGCAGTACCGCTGTGTTTTCCAAATATACAAACGTCTACAGAGTACGGGACAGGCAGACAGAAGATATCAAGGCAAATCTGGTCCACGGAGGGATTTACGGGAATTGTGGGACTTTTCTTACACGGTTCAGTGCGGAAGTTTATCTGAGGTGTGAAAAAATTGCGTGCGTGAATAAAGTTCCAGTTTTGGTACATCTGTTTAAAAATACATCAGGCTGGATTGTTGCCAGATTTTGTAAGACGTCGAGAGCCTCTGTACAGACACTTTTCCCCACCCATTGCCGGTGGTCCAGCTCTATGTGACCGAGCGGGTCATTGAACAGTGAAGCGTGGACTTTCAGATTAAGCACGTCGATAGTTCAAAATCTTGGAGACTTGGAATTATTTCAGATCTGAAAAGAAGCGATGAAAACGCAGCAAAAAAGTGACAAAAGAGCAACAACAACAAAAAACGTGTCAGAAAAGCAACCACAAAAACAAAAAAGTGACAAAAACGTGGTGAAAAAGCGGCAAAAAAACGACAAAAAGAGACAAACGCGACACATCACTTTTGTAGGTCTTAGCTTTCAAATGAGGCACTGTCGCTCTCCAGTTGAGAATCTTTTAGGTTTGGGTAAAGCCGAACTGGTCGGTTCAGGCGACGGGCTAAGAGGTAAGTGATGTTTTGCGATAAAAGGCATTACATTTGGATTGTTTCAACTTTATTTGGAACACATTGCGAATGAAATACCAATAGATGTCAGTTTAGTTGGTCAGATTGGCTGTACTTAAAATTATCAAAAAAATCAAGGGTTACTACGCAAGACGAGGTTGGACAAGGTTTGGACCCGCTGATCTACGGCAATGAAAATCACAGTTTGACTTTTCTTTCTTTTTTTTATACTTTCACCGTCAACCGTCACCGTTTATGAAATTGAATGTGTTCTGCTCACAGGAGGTGGAAGAAATACTCACATTGTTTTACTTAAAGGCACGATACCCGATTTTTCTTTCTTGTACTGGAATGAAATTTGCCTTGTCCTCCTTTAGGATATCGTAACTCAGACATGGGGAAAAAATGCTGTGCCTTCGGAACAATTGGATGAACTTGCGGGCTACTTTTCTTCCATTTCTGTGAAAGTGACCCTGCAATGAACTCGTCCCTGTGAAGTATTGTGACGTTGGAGATAATGTGAGGGAAGTTAGAAATAAGTTTGGACACAACTAACATTTTCATTTTGTGGCTTCCTCTCAAAAAATCTGGCATATAGTTTTTTACTCTATAACTGATTGGACAAAAATAGAAGAAAATGACTTGCAACACTGGAAAGGAGCTCTATATGAACCAGAGAAAAATAATTCCTTCCACTCTTTTACATTGTGTGGCTGTTCTTTGAAAAGGAATCCAGGTTTTGGATATAACATCTTTAACTGAAGGGTCTCGTGGTTGTACCTATTGTTTGGCGGATGTGTAGTCGGCGCAGACTGTATATCCCTGATGTTTTTTTAATGGCGGGTGAATGAGCGCGTGCAGCTGAGGAGGTTTAGGGCTCGGGTCTTTTCAGCTTCTCTTTAACGACTCTATTGTCCTGGCATTGTCTTGGTTTTTGCCTTTTGTGGTCCCCGAGGTCAGACGCCCACAGAGCCTTTCACGGGAGACACTCCTCGCGTCCTGCAGACCCCAGCTGGGACAGTGAATACCGGGCTAAAGGAGATTAGAGCGCGTGTGTGCGAGCTATGAACTGCGCCGCACCAATTAGTCTCTCCTTCTGAAAGTCTATTGAGGGGGTGGGACGAGAGCTCGCTAGAACAACCGCGAAATATCCTGTATTTGCATTCACTTTTTCTAATGGATACATTTCATATCATACATATAGATGGGTGAAGTGACGCTCTACCAGTGAGCCACTAAATAAGACACTTTTCCCCGGCAGACACTACACACACAGCCCAGTGCCTGGTTAACCCGGTTGGGCAAGCTTTTCCACTGCGGAGGCCAGGGTCAAACCGGTCTGACCAGGCATAGGTTTCGGGACCGGCCTCTGTGGCCAAATCGGGCTGAATCGTACCAACGTGACGTGAACAGACTGCTGGCTGCTGATCGGCGAACGGGAGAGGGAACAGCCCTTACTAGTGACACGCAGGTCATTCGGATTTAGTATTCCACAACATCATCACAAAAAGGGGATTTTGCAGATGTTAGCATTTAGCCGCTGATAGCGTGTGTTAGCATAACATTTGCATGTAGCTTACTTTCTTAATTCGTATTTAGAGGGTTTTTTTCTGTTTTATTACAGCTTGGCACCTCTGAATGATTCCATAACCCCCAGCAGAAGGCAGCATTTGTCCACATTTGTTCTCATCGCGGCTTACTTTTAAGGACGATCTGTACGCCAACAAATGCGGGTGTGTGTGTAGTGGAAACAGAAGCGTGTGTGGGGTAGAGTCGATACGTGCACGTAGATCATGGCGTGCGCGGTTGAGTCGCACTAGGTGGAATAGCGGCTTTTACTACTGCCAGGGCCAAACCGGTCTGACCAGGCATAGGTTTCGGGACCGGCCTCTGGCTGTGGCCAAAGCGCAGAACCGAGACGAACGTGACGTGAACAGACGCTGGCCTCTGATTGGCAATTAACATGCAGGTCATACGGATTTAATTTTTCAAAACAACATACCGCTGTTCTAAAAGGGGATTTTGTTAGCATTTAGCCGCTGTTAGCTGGTGTTAGCATAACATTAGCATGTAGCTTACTTTCATAGTTGTCTTTTAGCTACTTCTTTCCTCTAGTATTAGCCTTGGCACCTGAATGATTCCATAACCCCCTATTATTTGTTCTCATCACGGCATACAAAACATTTAGTGACGATCTGTATAGTGTGTGGGGGCGCCGCCCACCACAACTGCAGATCTGATTTTCGCTAGCGTTTGGTCGTGACGTATGTAACGCGCCCGTGTGAAGCAGCGATCATAACTCTTGGCAGTATTCCTTGCGCTTTCGAAGGCTTTGATTTTCGTTTCTGGATATTTGGGAGCCGAGCCAGAACGGATTGAAGAGCTTCCATTACTTTCGTATCTGCCGCAATTGCCGAACTACAACCAGCAAATCCGGCGCAAATGCTTGACGTCACCTACAACACCCGCCTCCCCTGCTCGCTGAATGGTTGGTCGAAATTCAACCGATGAAACGCGGCCACTGAGATCAGACCCAGACGTACATGTAGAGACATTATAATTGACCGGAGTTTACGGATGGCAAAGGCCAGGCTACCTCTGGCATAAAAGATAGAGGGAATTAAAGTAGTGAAATAAAGTTGGGAGGGAGGGGCACGTAAACGTGAAAGTTGAGGAGAGACTGAGGAGAGGGACCGGGAGGTGTTTGTAGGATGGAGACCGGATGGGGCGTACGTGATGTGTGGTCCTGCTCCTGAACTTCATATAACTCATTTATCTACACGTAATTCAAAAGGCTTTCGTTTTTAATTAATGATAACAACCTTCATGAAAAAAAGTCCCCCCTGTGAACATCAGAGAAATATATTCAACTTATTCCGCCCTGCCCACTTTTGCCTCTTTTTGCTTTGGATCGGGACTTCCTTTGTATTGACACTTCTGGCAGAGCGTGAAGTCCGTTCATTAAGCTGAGAACGAGGGAAAATGTTCGCCGCTAAACTCTGATGTTTAGTAGATTACATTTGTGTAACATGTCCAATGTTAATTTGCACCAACAAGTCAACACTGCACTGTTCCAAAACAACGGCTTTGTGTTCGTGTAGAAACTGATTTGATCTGGACTCCTCCAGAGTGAAGGGGAATAGGGTGAATTAGGTGAATCTCTGGGCCTTGCTCATTTTGAATGCAAGACAACCTTGTTCCTCGTTCCCTTGCACTTTCTTGTTTTTTGGTCCTGGCTGAGAGCAGTTCTATGAAAGCGCTTAATACTAATAATATTGTAAATATTAGTTTAATAATTTTACAAACCAAAGCAGCATTTTAACACCATTCACTATAAACTCTAGTCTGCAGACACTCGGTGTACGCTGCAATGCCCTGCTCTGTTATGACCCCACTCTCGTCCGTCATGGTCCGTAAACAGCGCCCTGACACCCGCTGACACTCCTCCGGCGCCCACAGTAACCCCTGCACCCAACAGCACCCGTCGTCACCCCGACAAAACCTGCTGTTCATTTGTAAATTGATTTTTTGTATTTCTAAAAACCAAACCAAAATTACAAGGTGTAGAAAAAAAAAGAAAAAAGAATACGCCCATTATTGCAGTAAAATGCAGCTGGTCTGAAGCTATAACTACGTGTTACAAACCCTCTGTCAGCAATGAGTGCCTTGTGTTTTCTCATGTATCTGAGTAAAGTCGAGATAAAGGAGCCCGCGCCGGACGACCGACGTGCTTTATCAGAACAAAGCCTGATAAGACACACACTTGAGAGGACAAAGTGACTTGTTGTTTCCGCTGCGCACTATTTCCGTGGCTCCATCGCTCTCGTCTCCAGCTTGGTGGGATAGATACTGCATGTCACTCTCCACACAATTACAGCAACAGACAGAACTGAACTTCTTGAAGGCTGCAGACCACCGCCAAGGCACTGATGGTAAAGTTACTGCAGCCACTGCTAATCCATTCAATTGATCAGTGGTCCCTTTATTAGCCGTGGTTGCAGGAAATGCTTAGGTAGATAAAACATTAAAGATCACCTGTTTACAGCGAGCATTGTAATTTACCACATTAGATATGTCTAGACCGTTCTGAGTAATTTAATGTTATTCTTTTTGAAAACAAACAAACAAACAGTGCTTTTCTTTCAGAAATAAGGACATTTTAAGTGGCCATAAACGTCTGAACATCAGTGTATACCCAAGGGTAGGCAGGAACCTCTAGCTTTGGGACTTTGAGGTGGGGGTTATGTTTTCAAGAAAATATTTTCAAAATTCATAACAATCAATTTGATGTATTCCTTGAAAGCAGTATTTGAGTGAGATCAAACCAAACATCAAAACAAACATTAATAAAGCAGATTTTAAATGTTGAATTTATTATAAATCCGAATTATATTTTAAAGTGGAAGTTGTTGGTCTGGTGATTTTGAGGTTCGTAACCTGAGAAGTTTGGGAACTCCTGCCAGAGACCGTAGAATAGCAGTGGACTGAGGATGGCTTCCCCAGGAGTGTTCAACGCCTGCTAACTGAAGCTCATACATGCTAGCAATTTGGCTGGGTTTTTGGAGCCAGCTCCATAATTTCTAATAGAGCAAAATAAATAAATAAATAGGACGATGTAGTGGGTGTTAAGACAAACCTGTGGAGGTCAGGATGACAAGCCTGTGGTCAATAATGACTTGCTGAAAGAAATGACTGGAGCCAGTCCTCATGTCTTGTGTATCTGAGTGCAGCTCGGTCTTCTGTTTGCCCAGAAAAAAGCGAGGGTCTGTGTGGAAGGTGCGTGTCATTCCCTTTTGAAAGGAATGCACTCTCTGAAGCAAGGACGCTTATGTGCGCCTAGCACTATATTCAATATTCTCAGTACTCGTGCATTTCACATTTGTATTCCCATTAGGAACTCAACTAATGACAACTGCATCTAACACTTTATATTATTGATAAGGTTATCATAAAATATGCAAAATTCAAGTATATCATTGTCATACCCAGGCACACACGACAACGAGCGTGTTACATTTTCAACCATATAATCAGTAATATAGATGTTACAATTTGCAGCAATTGACACGGTAAGAGCTTGTAGCTACATTCCACGTCAAACGTATGTTGTCACAAGCTAAAAAAGATTACTGTGCATTGTTTGAGTTATCTATTGTACAAGTATGACTACATTATGGCATTATGTCATGAAGAATAACATTAACACAGCATCCTGCATGCTGCTATACATAAGTAAAAATAAGAGAACGTTTTACACATTGATCAAGTATAACAATATCAAAAGTAAGTAAATACCAAACATAACTGACATGACCAGTCTCCATCTTTGTTATTATTCACTTCTTTCAATTATTATTATTATTATTACTTTTTATAATTATTATTATTATTATAGTCATTATTGGTTGACCATATTATTATAATTTTGATCAATCTACTATGCATTCAATAGTATCATCATTATTAACAGTATTATGTAGAAATACCATTTTTCTTTTGTCATTACCATCTCCACAGCAACTATTTACTACATTCATTTTGATTATGTGTACCCTATTTTGTGTTGTGCATTAAAAAGCCCGGGTGTGGCCAGTTCAGAGTGGGTCTTAGCCCCCATCCAACAGGCCCGCCCCGCTACCCTAAATAATTGTCTTGGTGAGCAATGATGATGTTTCATGAGCCAGTCGGGCGTGACATACGTCGAAGGTTAGGCAGGTCATACGTGAGGATTAGAAGGAGGGAAACACACAAAAGACGTTTCTGAAGATGTTTAATATAGTGGTGACTGGCATTTTCTTCACACGACGGACGAGGAGCACTTTTCTAGAAATGTTCCTAGTGACGAGATGTTTAATTTAAGATTATTTAAGTTGTCAGGGAGCCTTCAGTATGTAGGTTGTCATCTGACAGTCATTTTTGATAAGTTGGGTCCTTGCTTTCGTTTCTTTGCTCCATTACTGACCAGTGTGTTGAAGACATAGTCATAGAAGCAACAATTCAAATCCAGTCGGAGAGGGATCCCATTTGTCCCTTTGTTCGATATGGAAAAGCTGTGTGACATGTAAATGTCAGTTGTGTCTACGGCTCATCTCCCCGTGCATTTGCATTGCTGTTGGTTCAGCCCTGCACAGGCAAATGGGCCGCCCTAGAAGCACCAGGAGGAGAGGCCGACACACATCACGATCCTATCAAATAGAAAAACTCAAAGGATCACTGCAACTTCTCTTGTTGGTATAATACAAATTGTTCTAACACAATAAGAGTTTAAGTACTGAATCACATTTATCAAGACATATTAGTAATGCTGTTACAATGAAGCTTTTTTTTGTGTGTTTCCCAGCCTGCTTAAGGCACCCCAACAAACAAAAATGTCACAAACAGAAGCCTATATTTAATGAAATATAGTGAACATCTTGTCAAAAACGATTCACTTTGTGTGAAATCTCATCGTCGCTGTACACATGTATCATTGTATTGAGCGGCGTCTAAGCGCCACATCTTTACAACAGGTTTGTGAGATACAGATGAGGCAGATTTTCATAAAACAAGTATCGATTTGCAGCTTATGATCCAGAAAACGCTTTTATGGAGTTCAGTATGCCCTGTGTGCACGGTCACTTTACCTTTGCTCTCTGCTGTGTGCGCTCTGCAGAAGGAGAGAGAGCGAGGGTGCAGGCACGCGCCAATCTGTCCCATTCATTTTTTTTCCTGACAACTCCTTATAATGCCTCTTTGCTGCCTCTTGCAGTTTTGCATCTGTAGTTTTAAGAGCATTTTCAAATGGAATAAAAAAAGGCAAAAAAAAAAAAAACATGACACGCGTATCAATACACTGATGATCCCCTGATGATTTGCGGCACCCTGGTTGGGAAACAAACATAGATATGGAGACGCAACAATTACACACGAATGTTCGAGGTTTGAATCCTGGACCAGGTTGGTTTTACATGTTGTCCGGTTTCCTCTGAGCGTAGGTGTATGTAGGTAAAGTAGGTGGGTTCCTTTTTTTTATCCCCCACAGGAAAAAATCAGGTAGTCCAGTCAAAACACATTATTAAAAGGTAAAAGTCTGAGACGGTGTTCAATCCTATAGCAGACAGGGTGCCATGTAAAGGGCTCAGTGTTATGCGGGTTAACCCACACGGGAGTCCTCATCATCCTCCCTATCGCAGAGGCGCACTTCCTGATCAGCCTCTGCAGCCGGTTACGGGCCCGGCCAGCCTGCCTCTCCTGGGAGCAGACAATCAGCGCCAGTTTTGTTTTACATCGCTCCAATCACAGATGCAAATTCGTAACGCAGCACTCAAATGTGGACACCTGAAGAGTCTCAAATGGCGTATCAAAACTTCTCTCCGCTGTTATTAAAATTGTTTGATAGTTCACCTGTTGGATTTTCAGAGCCATGTTTCTTTTTGAATTTTATAAGACAACGTGTTTGATGGACCACGCCTTTCTTTCTATGATTGGTTAATCCGCCTGTCAATCACGCCCCTCAGAATTTATACCTCAATCTCCTCTCCATGTACAATAGGGTTCCCCTCTGTGGGCGGGGCGACCCTGAATCTGAGGTGCCTTTCCAGGTTTGTGAATCTGTTGTTGCTACTACTACTACTACTACTACTACTGCTACTACAACCACCCCCCTCCCAGCCAGCCAGTCTGTTTATCAACACCAAAGTGACGGCACAGTCCAAACAGAGCCACAGGAGGAGGAAGTGTGCCGAGTAATCAGTCTGTGGACTTTTCACTGAAGACAAACCTGCTGTTCTGCTCCGGTGTTTACAAAGAGAAAGTGGTCAAGGTAGAGTTGTTTGGATTGTCCTTCGGAGGAGAAAAGGTGTCGTCTGCTTTAGGCCTGTTTTTCACTGGGGGAACCCGTCAGGAGCTGCGGGCGACCACATCTGCAATGTCCCCGAACACTGGGGTATTTTGTTCATCGGTTGATGTTTTACCACCAAATCCTTAACAACGTGCCACTTTTAAGGTGAAATGTGACCCAAAAAAAAAGCACAAAAGATCAACAAAAAGTGGTAAAAATGAGATAGAAAAGGACGTGTAAAAAGGTCTTGTAGGCCTTAGCTTTCAAATGAGGCGTTTACACTGGCTTACATAGTCTGTGGAGAAAATACACTCGGTTAAGGCGGATGGGTTAAGGTTAAGTGCAGATATTGTGTAAATAAAATGATCAAATGGCCCATATAAAGCTATGGTAAAACTATGAATCATTGCCATAGTTCAGCGCCTTACAGTAAAAAATTGGCAATCATTCGTTTCCAGGTGACACTTTATACGGCAGAGAGCTATACTCATGCTTTGAGGATACTGTGGCAAACTATGGGAATTAGGCGGTGTACACCCAAGAGCAGTAGTTATTATTAAATGTACCCAATTGTTTACAAAGGATTTTCTTTTATACCATGTTCCTACGTTTTCAGCCAATAGTGGCACTCATCTCTTTCTGTGGCCCCTCCCCTCACTCCCAGCAGCTTGTTACAGGGTCGTTTGTCCCCCGCTGATCTCCCACTGACACCCCCCACGCTCCAATTCTCTACCAATAAACATCCCATTGAAAACATCTATAGAGGAGGAGATGAGCAAATCTCATCTGGATTTTATTACACCAAGAGGACACTGTGACGAGGCATCGTTTAACAGCAAATATCTAGAATGACCAAAGTTTGGAATTAGGGCTGTACATACAATATACATTACAGAGTGCTTGGTTTCTATTCTACAGGGAATACTACCACTACTACTACTACAAATGCTATTTTGATTACGACCACAACTGCCAATTAAGTAAGTTATTTATTTGTCATTCTACAACCATACAATGGAATTGTGTTCAGGTGTTAGTCCTGAGCCAATTGTTGCTATTGTGGTTCAACCTGACCAGCATGTCTTTGGAGGTAGGGGAAACCGTAGCAACCGGATGAAACCTGGCTGGCTGCCTTTAGTCTCCTCTGATTCTCTGAAACGGTGCAGCGCCACCTGGGTTTGTCCCTGTTTCAGAGCGTGTTGTCCTGCCTCCTGCGCAGCTCCCTCCGCCCCACAACAGTCTTTCACCATCTTCTGGGAAGAGCTTACCAGTTCATCTGTTTTATTCTCCAGTGAACGTCCATTAGCCGGAACATTAGTAGGCATGTGTGGCTTAGCTGCGAGTCTTGTACCAAGTGAGAGGGAGGTTCCCCCTTGTTTACACGTCACCATGACAGTCAGGAATTGTACTATTACTGTGTGTATTGTTAGTAACTAACTAGTACTAAAACTGCTATTTGTACTACTACTACCATTGTTAACACTTGAACCACAATTTCAAATGAACAAATCTACTACTACTACTACTACTACTACTACTGCTGCAGGGTTTCTGCTGGGCATTAAAAAGTTATTGAATGAATTGTACCAAGAATAAGGCAAGGCAAGGCAAGTTTATTTGTATGGCACATTTTATGTACGTGACAACTCAATGTGTCTCACACCAAACACATAACACACACACATAAAAAATACAATCAAAGCATTAAAAACACAATCAAAATCAATAAAACAAATCAATCGATACAATTAAATTTAAAAAATATGTATATGTGTATACTAAATTCGTTAAAATACAATCGATCTCCATAGGCCGCAGTAAAAAAGTGTGTTTTCAGCCTGGACTTAAACATACTCAGGGTTGAGGCCTGTCTCACGTCCTCACTGAGGTGGTTCCAGACCTTTGCTGCATGAACCTGAAACGCTGCCTCACCGTGTTTAGTGGTGACTCTAGGAACCACCAGGAGACCCCTCCCTGAAGATCTCAGGGCCCGAGATGGTTCATACGGCTGTAACATGTCAGAGATGTAGTTTGGTACTTGACAATGAAGGGACCTAGCAGGGCGGTCTGAGTCCATGATTAGCCTTCTAACTTGACTTCTGGGTCCCAGTGTAAGAGCTTCAAGATGACCAATGACAGCCTCTCTGTGTTTTTGTGGGCCAAAAACAATTATCTCAGTTTTATCTGTATTTAGCTGGAGGAAGTTGTTTTGCATCCACACACTAATCTGTTTGACACAATGACAGAGTGTATCTACAGGCCCATTATCACCCACTGGCAGTGCAACATAGATCTGAGTATCATCTATCTGCATAACTGTGATAGGACACATTGTTACTGGATATCAATTGACCTAATGGAAGCATGTACAGATTAAACAAGAGGGGCCCCAGAATCGACCCCTGGGGAACATCACAGGTCAATGCCATTTGATCTGAGACACAGTTTCCCATCGCGACATAGTACGTTCGGTCCTCAAGGTAGGATCTAAAACACTCGGGAGCCTTTCCAGAAATTCCCACCCAGGTTTTCAACCTCTCTAGTAAGATCCTGTGGTCCACTGTGTCAAACGCAGCGCTAAGGTCTAAAACTGTGACCTTGCCTCCATCTGTATTTAGCCTGATGTCATTTGTCACCTTAATTAAGGCCGTCTCGGTGCTGTGGAAGGGGCTAAAGCCCGACTGGAACACGTCAAAAACATGATTTACAAGAAGAAAGTCTGTAAGCTGGCTGTAGACCAGTTTCTCCAAGATTTTTCCTATAAAAGGCAGATTTGATATAGGCCGATAATTGTTCATTTCAGTAGCATCAAGACCACTCTTCTTCAGCAGTGGCTTGATGACAGCTGTTTTTAGGGCCTTTGGAAAAGCTCCAGTCTGGAGTGAGGTGTTAACTAAAAGCGTGAGTTGTTGTTATAAACTGCTCAGCATAGACTTTAAGAATCTAGTTGGTAGTTCGTCCAGGCAGCATGTGCTTGAGCTCAGACCACAGATATCATCCTCCACTATGTCGTTAGTGACCGGTGCAAAATGTGTCAGCTCTACCACTGGTTGAAATTTTACCATTTGTAGTGACGGGCTAATAGCGTTTTTAATGGCTTGGACCTTGTCGCTAAAACATTTTGCAAACCCATTACACTTGGATGTAGAAATTAAATCTTGGGGGAGGGATATTGGAGGGTTTATGAGTCTGCTAACCGTGGCAAACAGAACACGAGAGTTACCATCGCAATATGAAATTATTTCTGAGAATTACTTCTCCCTTGCGCTACGCAGAGGCCCTAAAGGTCATTTCTGCAAAAATGACGGCACTTGTTGACTTTTATTTCTCCAAATGTTCAACAAAAATAGAAACAAAACCGGTCTAAAACACACTCTACTGCAGGTTTAACAAACTAAATCTGTACATTTTCTTTCAGTTTTGCTCAAAACTATGCTCAAAAGTTGCCTGTTGAGTCCAATTTCCTATACACCAACTTGCTTTAAAACTATTTTTGCCATTCCTACTCCTGAGGCTATAAACTATTTCTACTATTTCAACCATACTGCATTAACTACTCTTCATTACAAGTTATTAACACGGCAGGAGTAAAGGTGAGGTATTTCCACTTGTGGAGTGTAACCATGAGACTAGAAGGGGGGGGAGTCCCGCTCATGATAACGGTCTGTGTGCTTGTCGACAGGTCGTTGCTTCCTGACTCTCCTCTCTCTGATGGGGCTGCCGCAGTAGTAGTGTTGACGTGTGGCTGCTTTGAAGAGACAGCTGCTTCCCCGTATTACCCCCGTCGTACTCATGAGTGCAGCTCGTCGGCCGCAAGGGAAGTGAATGAGGCACTGTCCATGTCACACTTGTGTTTGTGCCAAGTGTTGGGGTTGATTGGGGTTTTCCTGGATCTTTATCCGACGCCGCTCAAGTCCATGTGTTGGAAACAAGATGTAGAAGATGTGTTTTTATGTGCAGCAACCGCCTACTACTGCGTGTCAAAGGTCAATGCAGTAGTGGCCGTAGCGAAGTTGTGTGAAGTCAATGAAGCTACACATTTGGTGCAAGGAGGAACAAAGTCATGGTTCTTTGGGGCATGGCCTTGCGGGGGAGTGGTAGACGTCTGTGCAGAAGTACTTTATTGCGGAAGAATCATCATGAATGACATTTGTAGTGAATCGATGATATGTAGATTGGATGAATGCAATCTGGCTGATAGGACTGAAGTTGTGAAGGAAGAGTTTGGATATGTGTTTTTTTTTTTTTTTTTTTAAGAAAGCATACGAAAATGTCAGATCTGTGTTGTTCAGACTGTCATGACAAGAGCAGTCGCTGGTTGCTGTCTGAACATCCCACATTTCCAATAAACAGATCTGGCACAAAAAAGGGAAACGTTGCGCCTTTAGCAAATCGCAACCATCCAACTTTACAAAAAAAAACTCTAGATGCACGAGTGGTAAAATATCCTGCCTAAAGTTCAGTATATCTGGTGTGACACCATTTACCTCACGCAGTGCATCTCCTTTGCAAAGAGCTGATCAGGTTGTTGAAATGGACAGCAAACACAGGTGCGTTTTATTGATGGTGTTTTGAGCGACATGTCACCCATTGAGCATGTTTGGGATGCGCTGGATTGGCGTACAGTGTGACAGCAAGTCCCAGTTCCTGCCAATATCCAGCAACTTCACACAGCCATTGAAGAGGAGTCGACAAAGACAGGCCACAATCAAAAACCTGATCAACTCCATGTGCCATGTACCAGATACCGACTGTTTTCCCCCACCCAGGCCCCTCCGATGAAGCAAACTGAACATTTCAGAGTGTCCTTTCATTGTAGAAGGCCCACTGCAATATTCATGTTTCTAATCAGCATGTGGATAAGCCACACCTGCGAGGGGGAGAAGCGCTCACTAACACAGATTTAGACAGATTTGTGAACACTATTTGGGAGAAATTCATCTATTTAAAAAGTTTCACGTCTTTGAGTTCAGCTCAAAAAACAACAAAAGCATTGCATTTCATTTTTGGTTGAGCGTACATCCATAATTCAACATTTGTCAAAGTGGTTCTTTTCCCCCTTTTGTATTCCCTCTGGCAGCTTCGAATGTGACCACTTGTGGGCACTTCCGGAGAGGTTATTGGAGGCTAGTTATTGGAATCACAATTTTTCACTATTATTATTCGTTTTCTGGCGGACTATAAACATATTTATCACAAAACAGTCAAATCAAGTCAAAATCTGGTCCGTATGATTGTTATGACACAGCAAATTGTCCAGTAGAACTCAATACCAGGCGCTCGAAGCTAGCATTAGCATGTAGCATGAGGCTAACGCTAGCCCGTTTGTTAGCATTCTCCGTTATTTATGTATTTATGAGCTGTTGAACCACTTTGCTCATCTCCATATCTCTGTATCTTTATTTAGTAGACAATGTAATGAAGCTTCTGCGCAAATTCACCCTGGAAGACCTACCGGCAGCATTCATTCACCTCATCACCAGCAGCTCTCTCCCATCATCCAATCACAGACCCTGCTCAAGCCGCACCTTCATGTCAGCCAATCACCGCAGCTGCTCATCATCACTCAGGATCCCCTTTTTAAGCTCCCCGGTCAATCACTCAGCCGTTTGCCAGCCGTGCTACGACCCTCCTCCACCCCTTTCTCTGCCTGGCCTCTCCTCGGCTCTGCTCGTCGTCGACTGGCCAACCCAGGTCTCCTCGTGCACCACCAGGGTCCAGGCTCCAGGCTTGGGAGAAGATTCATCAATGCCGTGCATTTCATATCGTTCGTTCAATCTTCTGCCGGGGTCTGAGCCCCAATAATGAGTCATGTTCATTAATAATACACTCATACCGCCATTCTGTCTCGGAGTCTTTTCAGGTTGAATTCACAATTCACCATTTGTTTAAGTAGTGGTGGAGCGATGGATGATGGGGTAGTTCTTTTCCATCTTTGTATCGATTGTCAAAATCGGCCAGACGCCAAAGAGAACATATATGTTTTAATAAGAATACTTTACACTTCCACACACGCTGAACCAATTTTTCTTCTGCTGATTGGCTACAGTTTGTCGTGTCAAAGCAGCCACATGGCAATCTTCACAACAGCAGGTTTTTAGATCCACGTTGCCTTTGCTGCGAGGGGCGAGTGGGAGAGAGTGTCAGCTAAGAGGGTAAAAGCGACATTACTCTGCACTGTGATGACGGGGATTTCCATTACGCTGGCCCAATGTGACAAAGAGATTTAGAAGTGAGAAGTCGTGCAAAATGTTCTGGTTTGTGTAAAAAGCTCAGTAATGTAGCGGTTTCACGACTTGTCCGTAGAAATGTCATGTGTATTAACATGAATCAGCCTCTTGAAATAGGATAAAGACTTTTTCAGAGACATGTAAAGACGAAGAAGTGCCCTGGGTTTTCATTTGCGTGACAATTTACTGCACAGATTTCGGAAAAGTTGCACTACTCTTCTATACAAGCATCATTTTTCAGGCAATCTGGTGAGATTCGTTTCCCAGAAAAGTCACGAGTCAGGTCAGATGATATAAACTCATAAAATGAAAAATAAAATTTGTATCTATTTTATTCGGTTTTGGGTGCAATGTTTCACAGTATGGCTTTAGGAGGTAAATATTGCGCAGAATGGCTTGTCCTTGTCCTTCACAGTTCGTCACCTCTAGACTCCAGTCCCAGTGTTGGTTAAAGTTAAACCCGCTGGAGCCTGGAGTCTGTCTGTCTAAAGCGCACACACACACACTCACACACACACACACTCTCTCATATATGTACATACGCACACACATTTCCATCAGTCAGAGGCTCCTGTCTGTTATTCTGTTATCAGCCTGTCTCTCTGCCCTCTCTGCTGTCGACTGCGGCCCGCGGCCCACAGGCTTTACTGATAAAAAAGGGAGTGAGTGAGAGAGAGAGAAAGTAGAAAAAGATCCGGGCTGTGAACATGCCGCACATGACGCAGGTTCAACACGCCTCCTCAATGACAGCATTTAGTACCCTTCCCTGTCTACTTATTTGACAACAATTAGCCTCATATTCGCGGTTTAGCATCATTTGAACATAAAAGCGATTAAACAGTGCAAAAAGTAATCCTGAAATAATGCTGTCTAGTTGGTAAGTATAAAAAAAATGGGACAGTACTTTTGTATCATTGTTTTTGGCCCACAGACACAAAGACAAAGTGTTATCAGTCACCTTGAGTCTCTCTCTCTAAAACCAAAACATCAGGTTAGAAATCTAGGAGTAATCATGGACCTGAACTTAAACAGCCACATCAAAGCAATAACATCATCAGCTTTTTACCATCTGAAAAACATTAAGATCAGAGGAATAGTGTCAGAATGAGACTTGGAGACACTCATCCATGCATTTGTCTCCGGCAGGTTAGACTACTGTAACGGCTGCTCACTGGCCTTTCTAAACGAGCTGTTAGAGCTGCAGAACATCCAGAACGCTGCTGCTCGAGTCCTGACCAGAACCAGGAAATACGACCATATTAGTCCAGTGCTCCGGTCTCTGCACTGGCTTCCTGTCGCTCAGAGAATAGAATTTAAAACAGCTCTGCTTGTGTACAAGTTGTTTCATGGTTTAGCACCAAAGTACATCTCTGACATGTTAGAGCTGTATGAACCATCTCGGGCCCTGAGAACTTCAGGGAGGGGTCTCCTGGTGGTTCCCAGAGTCAGGGCTAAACACGGTGAGGCTGCGTTTCAGTTTCATGCAGCTAAAATCTGGAACAGTCTTCATGAGGATGTGAGACAGGCCTCAACTCTGACAATGTTCAAATCCAGGCTGAAAACAGCTCTTTTTACCCGAGCAGATGAAAACTGAAAGTATTTTATCTGCACTCTCGCCTTTTACTGTAATTGATTAACTTTATGTTGATGTTTTAATGATTGATTTGATCTGTTTTCTTGTAACTTTATGCAACTGTGAAAGCACTTTGAATTGCCTTGTGTATGAATTGTGCTCTACAAATAAACTTGCCTTGCCTTGCCTTGTAAAGCATCTCATTGCGCTTTGGAAAATTCAAACGAGATAACAAGTGAAATAAGATGCTTTTTCCTTGTTAATATTAAGTCCATTTGCAGATTGTCATAATGTAGCCCATGATCAGATTTTATCACTGTGTAATAACCGCCAGAGTCACAAGCGGGTACGAGCGGGTCTGACTCTACATTTTACAGGACTTTCCCTGCACTTTTCTCCGCGAAAATAAACCCCGCTAGCATGCGGCACTTGCCTCCGCTAAACACTCGCCGTCTGAAGCCTGAAACTGCTGCGACAGAACTTCGGTCATAGCTACGATCGTCTCCTTGAACAATCGCACAGTGGAGACGAGAGCAGCTCACGATTTTACAAACCCCACATCGTGCACCTGAAAATCTAAGACCAAAAAAACTATTTTAAATCACACACTGTGCACCAGGAATTAAGCAGTAGATTTCTATGGTAACTCTAAATTTCAAACATTCCATCTTGAACTTTTTACTTTTTGCAGCACACTATCTATACATAACATTACTAATAACTCTAACCCACGACTAAGAACATACAATAGCGCTGCTGTTGGCTGGCCACCCCCCATGTTCTGTGTAACAAGCCAGTTAAGTAAGTATGCAGTCTGCTTTCCCTCCACCCCGGTGACTGTGCCAGGGCACTCGAGCCGAGCCAACCCTCTCGAGGCTAAGGGCAGGTGGGCTACTTTGTCTGTGCAGAGCCTTTACCTCTGGAGTGGGTCCCCTGTGAGCAACCCAACCTCTTCCGCATCTACAACCCCCACCCTCCTCCGCCGCTCCTCTTCCCCCAACGAACGCCGCAGGTAAGTGGGGTAATCTCGTGGCCCATCGCCCCCTCTCCCCTGGATACATGAAACTCAACCCCCTACACACACACACACGCACACACGCACAATCTCAACAAGAACTACATCTCTCTCTCTCTCTTCCTCCCTATCTAATCGCAGTCCATTAGCCGCCCCATTAAAATTCTTTTGTCCAATTTGGAAGGAATGCTACCCTCGTGGAAAAACAGAATGGAGCCACAATGGGGTCTTTTGAAACGGAGTTGGATTTTTATTACGCAGCGCAGCGGAGGAGTGCCACCCACCTCCGGGCAGGTCGCAGCCACGCCCACAGACGCGCAATGGCTGAGTGTACGCTGACGCACATGTGAGTGAGCTTATATGGGCTGGTGTTGTAGCTACTTTCATGGAGCACGATGCGGAAGAGCGCCGATGCTGGTCCAACACAGTACCCGTTACAAAAACTAGAGCGGCCATACTCTTTCGGAAAAACATCAATTCTGCAAAATATTAAACAATAAGATTGAATTTTCAAATGTCATTGTTAGCCTTATTTGCCTGAAACATGTTTAATGTTGGGGGATTAAGCAAATTTTTTGACCAATTTACCAACATTGGACATTTGAACTCGGACTTGTTTGGACCCAACTGGGCCTCGCAGGACCCCAACAAAAAGACTTTTAGACTTTGTTGGACCCACTTTATTCAAAGGACTATGATATGGTCACACTCTGTTTGTGACAGACTTATACAATTTAGTATAAAATGTCCTGACTGGATGAGAATAATTGTAAAATAGCAATATTCTGAATCCCCTCTTGGAACCGCCACCGTAACGTGGTGGAGGGGTTTGAGCGCCCGAATGATCCTAGGAGCTCTGTTGTCGGGGGCTTCGTGCCCCTGGTAGGGTCTCCCATGGCAAACAGGTCCTAGGTGACGGGTCAGACAAAGGGCGGTTCAGAAGCCCCTTATGAGAGACCAACAGGCCCGGTTAGAACCATGAGGCCGTCCTTCTGTGGACCCACTACCTGCAGGAGGAGCCATAGGGGCTGGTGCAATGTGATTTGGGCAGCTCCAACAGCCCCCACGACCCGGCAACGGACAAGTGGAAGAAGATGGATGGATAGATAGAAAGAAGTCATTTATTTCCGATCCAAAGCCCACGGAATTGATTCACACCTGCCCTTTAGCAAACGTTGATACAGTCGTCACCAAAACACAGCGTCAGGGCAACAATGTCTCTCTCAACCAAACCAATACAAACTAAAGGTGTTTTCACACAGGCTCTAGTTAGGTCGACTTAAAGGGACTTTCAGCCCGAGAGCGGCACTTCAGGGTCAGTGTGAATCTAACCGCAGCACTTTACGACGGTCTAAACAGCCGCTCCGACTGCGGCTGAATCCGGTGGTCTCAGAGCGGCGCATCTCGCTCTCTGCGTCGGAGCGCTCGTGGTGTGAAGGCGGACGACCTCTGGTGAACTATTCTCGCTTTGATGCCTCTGTTTTGCACGAAGAAAGAATGACTACGCGCTGCATGAGGACGTTTGGATTAAAAATGGACTAACTTTCAATCAAAAGGTACGCCTGTCTTTCCTGTCTTTTCCTTCCTGCTGCAGTGAAACTTTCCTCTCCATGTGCTGCTTACGTACATTTCTCCGCTGCGCGTCTGTAAGCCTCAGTGTATTTAACCACGAGGGAGAGGAGTGACCACTGCGTAACATCGGGGAAGTGTGCACGTACGTGCGCATGTGTCGGCACATTGACAGGTTGATGCCCGTTGTCATGGGAATAAGTTTGTTGAACAGCTGATTGTTGTTACGTGGCTGATGTTGTGATGTTTTGTGCGAGCGTGTGTGAACACGGACTGAACTAACTTTGGAGTAAATACAGTTGGGTTTGGCGATGTCCCCTTGATTGGCAGTTGGCGATGTTTACAGTGAACCATCGATACCATCTCATCTCATTATAAGCATTTATTAAATACATTTACATAGCCTATAGGCTGCATTTTATAGCAAAAGTGTGAGATTGCAGGATAAATTTATCTAAACTAAACATGATCTGAACAGAGTCATGGAACACGAATTTTGCAACAGAAATGTGTTAAAACTCGTGCGTAAAGTCTCCGTTTAAAGTCTCAGTTTAAGAAACAGTGAGTGAACGGCACAATATTTAGAAGTTTGCATCGTAGCCGACGTTTTTGAAGCTGCTCCACACACCGCCCGGTTCGTTGCTCGTAGCCTCGTACCTCCTGCACCGCGCCTCTTTTTCTCTTTCTCTCTTCTCTCGGCCCTTCGTGAGAACATCCAAACCCATGCGCTCTCAGATCCGATGTGAGAGCCATTGCAGCATTTTAAAACTGTTTAGTTTCTGTACGAAAAGCAAAGCGAAACCCGCGGTTAAACAGTGAAGCTTCTTTCAGAGAGAGAGCAGCGCTGCGTCTTTATGTTAATCATTACGGCTAACACATCATGTCTTCTGGCTTCTGGTAGGCTACTTAAACTAGCGTGCATATTAGTTATATTCGTGATTTCATTTACAGTGCAATCACTGCAAGGTTTGTAGGTTGACAAGGCCCACAGAAGATCAGTGCGTGTTTCTGACAGGAGGGGGCGTGGCATCACGATGGTGGCTCTCCATTGTGATGTTGCTCATCCATCACGATGGACGATATCGTCCAACCCTCAACTACAGTTGGAGCTAAGGCGGCCTCGAGGCGACCTACAAAGCACTCCAACATGTGTGAACACGGCCTATGATTACAACCAGTCACCATGAATGTAAATGGTAAATGGTGAATAAAGCACTGCCCACATGCGTGTATTTATATTATGAGTTATTGGAGCTTAGTATTAGTATTGGTATTGATTTACTGGAGCTTAGTATTAGTATTGGTTAGTATTAGTATTGGTATTGAGTTCCTGGAGCTTCGTATTAGTATTGCGATTAGCGGCTAAAATAGCACCTGTTTGGGGATAGACTTGCTACACACAAAAACTCAAACAGTGACGCGGCAAAGGTCGCGTTCAGCGTCAGAGTGATTAGCTCTTCCTATGAACAGTTGCCTGTGAACTCACCGTCTGAGAGAAAGCTTCTGGGAGTGAGAAGAGGTTTTTGACTGATGTTATGACGTGCCGTGATGCTCTTATAGCAGGAGGAAGTCCCTCCTCCTCTAGGGAGTGACGTCCCCTCTGGCAGCCAGTCGGGGGACTGGCGTAATGTAACTGAGCTTCTGGGGGAACAGCGTGAGAGCGTTCCCATAATGTGAGATACCACTCATGTCTCAGAGAACCGGGGTTAATGTCTTAACCTTGCATTATATTATGAGTTACTGGAGCTTCGAGCCTCTCAGTGCACATTACATTACAGTTTTACTCACCGTTGTAGGCTCTGGGGAAACCGCAGCGGTGTGTGGTCAAGTCCTTGTTTGGTAAAATGCTGTGCACAAATAAAAACATTTTGGTTCCCCACACACAAACTACGAATTATTTTGCCTTGTGCCATGGCCTGGAAACTTGGAAATGGGGCTTTTGCTTGACATCCAAAAATGTTCCTTTTGGAGACGTTTTAATAATCCAGATATTAAAATTAGCTGGTAAATGTTTGTACAACTGCAGCAGAAATACTTTGTGTCTCTGACTGTGTTTGTTTTCAGCAGAGTGAACAGCGCCAGAGCAGGTCTGAGCTCTTCCTGGGTACGCAGGGTTCGGGCAGAGACGTGAGATATTTCTCAGACATGCGCAAATTGCTCATAAAACCACTCAAATACCTAACTCCACAAGAAACCCACCATAATCAGCTTAAAAGCTCACGAAAGGCATCATTTTTGCATAATACGTGCGACATGCTGAACTTTCTGCTGGCTGACATGCTTTTCTGAAAGGGAGAGGCCCACAGAGCGTTCACCAACATCGGCCTAATCCGCTCCACAATATAAAGGTACACACTGGTTGATCTCACTGATTGAATTTTGCCAGCGCTCTGTGGTGTCACTGTTTACCATGAGCTGAATGAGGCTGTGGAGGTGAGCAGTCAAAGTCAGCCTCGGATAATAAGGCCCTGTCAATCATTACACACTGTTGACTTTGTCTCTTTCGGGTGAAACGCACGGAGCGTGAGAAGCAACATAATAGCTTCTCTTTTTCATCTTCAACGGCAATTTTACAAGGAATACATATTCACTTTTTTTTATTTTTTATCTTGAATTAAAAGTTGGAGTACACTGGGTTTAAATGTGTTTCTTTGCAACACACTTCATATAAGCTGCTTTTAAGGGTAGTCTCACGGGTTGGGTGTGTCTCATTGTGCTTTTCACCCACACTAGGGGGCACTGTGACTTGATATTGTTACTAAACATCAAGTTCACCGTCCTACGTCTTCTGCCATACTAGAGGTGTGACAATATATAAATTTTGTGATGTATCGCGATATTGTGCAGAACGATACGAAGGCGATATTTTTTTACTTTACTTTTAAGCACTGGGACAAATTACAAACAACTTTAGTTTTTTATAAATATCAATCTGCCTAGCTTTAGTGAGTAAGTCTGAGAGCATTTGAAAAAAAAGAAAAAAAGGGTAACAATACACGTAAAAAGGAATGTTGCATGTATTTGTTTATAATGTAACAATGTGCAAACTAAAAGGTTGTAAAGTGCATGTTTCTTTAAAAATAGTGATATACCGTATATAAGTAAATGCTTTATTTGTCACTGTACAACCATACAACTAAATTGTCTTCAGGTGTTAGTCCTAAGCCGCTGTGGGCCAACCTGAGCAGCATGTTTCTGGAGGTCAGGAAACTGTAGGAAAACCTGGCTGGCTGCCTTCAGTCTCCTCTGATCCTCTGAAACGGTGCACCGCCTCCTGGGTTTGTCCCTGTTTCAGAGCGTGGTGTCCTGCACTGGTCAGCTCCACCACCACCTCCTCCTTCCTCATCCTCCTGCGCAGCTCCCTTCGCTCCACTGCAGTTCATCTGTTTTATTCTCCAGGTAACATTAGCTAGAACAATTGTAGGGATAGAAGGCATGTGTGCTTAGCTGTGAGTCTTGCCCAGATACCTCCTCCTGTGTCCCTTCCTTGTGTCCTGTCACGCCTCTTGTGATGCCTCCACTGTGTTGCAGGTGTGAGGGGCTCTTGGTGCCTCTTCAGTGTTTCAGAAGAGGTCTCAAATGTATTTAGCTCATAAGGTGGTTGTTTGTTTACTTTTAAATTTTAATATCTGTATGAAATATTTATATTTGTTTACTTTAAATTTGAGTATTTTTATACATTAAGGAGGAAGCAAACAGTCATCAAAGAACATGTCGTTTATTTTTATAAAATATATAATGGAATTACTCAATGGGACTTTGGATAGGTGGCAATCCCTGTAAACGGAACTCTAAGGTTTTGATCAGTGTTTGGCATGAGATTAAAAAAAACATGGAAGTTTTAGATTGTAGGTATTCCTGTAGCTCATTTGGATTGTCACATGTCTTTGGAATACAAGGTTTGTAAGTTTGAAACTTTGCTGTGCACTCTTTTTCCATAATGCTGCCACACTCGTATCCAGAGGTTTTTACATCTCCAGAAGTCAGACAGCCCGATATGGATATTTCTCCCGTATATGCTTTATTGCATGATGTCACTGGACCCGGGCAGTCACAGATGCTGTGCTGGTTAAGCCAGAGCCGACACTGGCTCCACCTCCCCGTGCACCGCCGCTGACAGTAGCATGATCCTCAGCCAGTGATACAGAGCAAGAGGGGAGTTAGAAGCCTCTGGCTGATAACATGGAATTGTAAATAACATAATGATGCTTGGAACACTTTTATTTATAACTTAGTTTCTTGACATCTTTTTTTTTTTTAACCATCCCTCAAGAGACTGCTCTCTGTTTAGTTGGACATCATTTTTTAAGTAATGTAACATGATACCATTGAAAAATTACTCATTAGATGATAGTTTCTTTATCAGAAAAATGGATAGTAATTTCATCAAGTAACTTTCTGTTACTTTATTGTACGCCTTAACAGCTGACATTGACTTTTTATTCATGATATGTCAGAAATTAAGAAGAAAAAACACCCACAAAAACATGGGCAACGTCACTCATCTGATCAGCAAAACAAATCCAGCCTGTAGGTGGAGGGGAAAATGTCAGCGTTTTCTGGATGGAAAAACAGACCTTATTTTGAGTTGATCTCGTCTAAAGCAACTATTATTGTGGTTCGTTCCTGGTTATTTGCAAGAAGTTCTCCGCTGAAACAACTCCACGTTGATTATTTTGGGCAACGCAGACAGTGACTTGCAAGTCAGGAAAAACTAGAAAAAACTAGATTACTTTAACGGAGTAATCTGGCCAAGAGTGAACGATGTAGTGAATGTTGCGAATGAGGATTTTCAAATAGAGTTCCATCTTTTATGTAGTCACTCGACATCCACCAAAAGGAAACAAAACCCCAAATTTCAGCACTAATGCGATTTCTTTTGTCTTTTACCTGCTTTGGATGTGGCCATTGTGGCTGTGACACTGTTTGCAGCAGCTGTCACTTCAATATTTGCCATTTGGATTTCTCATTTTGGTCCGGACGCATGGCGCTGGTGGCGGCTTGCTGTTGAATGTTTTCCTCCATCTGTGCGAGTGTCTATCTGAATATGTTTATGGCAGGCAGGCGCGTGGGCAGCTGTCAGTCGCCGTGGACAGCTCTGTTTTTGCTCTGAATCCCATTATTTTCCAATGACTACTTTCTTTCGCTGCGTGCGGTTTTGTGCTCGGGACTGCGCGGGCCCAAGCGCGATTTTCAATCGACAAAAGCAGGTGCGGGGGAAAGTGAATAAGGACGGTCACGACTGCGCAGGATGCTCAAAGCTACACAAAAGATGGATCATAATTTGTTTCTGTACTATACTTAATATTTGTCTATTTTAGATTGCCCGTTGTTAATGTGTGTTCTTCGTGGGCCATCAGTTTACTAGCTGCTGTTAGCTAAATGTGAAAGCTTATATTCACGTGTCATTCTCATTGCTTTAAAGCATTTTTTTGGTTTGTTAATTATTTTGGCAAACATTTGAAGCTACTGAATGGTCCTTTTTCCACACATATGAATAACCTCATATTTTATACGGCCTCTTCTGGCATTGTTTTGATTTAAGTTTTATGTTTAAAAGTAATGCACTTGTCTATTCTTTAATTTTTTTTGTAAATCAGTTACTTACTTACTTTACTGAAAATGTGTGGATCACATTGGAGCTGCCCAAATCACATTGCACCAGCCCCTATGGCTCCTCCTGCAGGTGGTGGGTCCACAGAAGGACGGCCTCATGGTTCTAACCGGGCCTGTTGGTCTCTCACAAGGGGCTTCTGAACCGCTCTTTGTCTGACCCGTCACCTAGGACCTGTTTGCCATGGGAGACCCTACCAGGGGCACGAAGCCCCCAACAACAGAGCTCCCAGGATCATTCGGGCGCTCAAACCCCTCCACCACGTTAAGGTGGGGGTAATTTGAATGTTTTATTATTTTTAATTGTTAAATGCTACAATATTACAGTTCATCCTTGTTTTTGTATAGGCTAATTATTGCGATATTAGGGCTGGGGCGATACACTTTTGTAATGATACAATACATTTCACAATACATAGATACAGATGGCATGTTTGGAATTGCCCGTTTATGGCCCGTATTTCTCTCATTTCTCCAACATTACTTTAACAAGTGCTGAATGATGATAAACGTTTCTACTAAATAAAGATACAAAGAACATGGCGATGAGCAAAGTGGTTCAACAGCCCATAAATATTTAACAAACAGACAATGCTAACCAGGACGCTAGAGAGGCTAATGTTAGCTTCATGCTATGCTAGCTAATGAGTGCTGTTTCTCGCTTCTACTGAACAATTTACTGTAAAAAAAAACATCCATATGAACCCGATTTTGGCTTGACTTTATTGGTGTCCGATAAATAAGTTTATAGTCTGCCATAAAACTAAAAAAGTGGAAAAAATGTGAGGGACCCCTCTTATTCAACTTGTACATGCTTCCATTGGGTCAGCTAATAAACAGCAACAATGTGTCGTACCACAACTACGCAGATGACACTCAGATCTACGTGTCACTGACGGCAGGTGAACCGGGGCCTGTAGATACTCTCTGTCACTGCATCGAACAGATCAGTTTGTGGATGCAAAACAACTTTCTCCAACTAAACTCAGACAAAACTGAGATCATTGTTTTTGGCCCACAGACACAAAGACAAAGTGTTATCAGTCACCTTGAGTCTCTCTCTAAAACCAAAAAATCAGGTTAGAAATCTAGGAGTAATCATGGACTCAGACCTGAACTTAAACAGCCACATCAAAGCAATAACATCATCAGCTTTTTACCATCTGAAAAACATTAAGATCAGAGGAATAGTGTCAAAACCAGACTTGGAGACACTCATCCATGCATTTGTCTCCAGCAGGTTAGACTACTGTAACGGCTGCTCACTGGCCTTTCTAAATGAGCTGTTAGAGCTGCAGAACATCCAGAACGCTGCTGCTCGAGTCCTGACAAGAACCAGGAAATATGACCATATTAGTCCAGTGCTCCAGTCTCTGCACTGGCTTCCTGTCACTCAGAGAATAGAATTTAAAACAGCTCTGCTTGTGTACAAGTCTTTTCATGGTTTAGCACCAAAGTACATCTCTGACATGTTAGAGCCGTATGAACCATCTCGGGCCCTGAGAACTTCAGGGAGGGGTCTCCTGGTGGTTCCCAGAGTCAGGACTAAACACGGTGAGGCTGCGTTTCAGTTTCATGCAGCTAAAATCTGGAACAGTCTTCATGAGGATGTGAGACAGGCCTCAACTCTGACAATGTTCAAATCCAGGCTGAAAACAGCTCTTTTTACCCGAGCATATGAAAACTGAAAGTATTTTATCTGCACTCTTGCCTTTTACTGTCATTGATTATTTTTTATGTTAATGTTTTAATGATTGATTTTATCTGTTTTCTTGTAATTGTATTAGGGCTGGGAACTTCGGTCGTTTAGTCGACTAATTGGTCGATGCCGTCGCGATCGACCAAGATTTTCATTGGTCGACTAGACTTTACTATGCAGGGGCTTTCAATTGCAGCATCCATCCATCCATCCATTTTCTTCCACTTGTCCGTTGCCGGGTCGTGGGGCAGCTGTTGGAGCTGCCCAAATCACATGGCACCAGCCCCTATGGGTCCTCCTGCATGTGGTGGGTCCACAGAAGGACGGCCTCATGGTTCCAAACGGGCCTGTTGGTCTCTCATAAGGGGCTTCACCCATTCACACTCTCATTCATATACCAGTGTACGCAGACACTGGAGGCAAGGAGGGTGAAGTGTCTTGCCCAAGGACACAACGACAATGGGCACCTTCAGGAGGCGATTTTTAGACCTCCGTCCTTCCGATCATGAGACAACCCGCTCTTCCATCTGCCACATGCGCCACCATTTTTATAATGGTTTTTAATAATTGAATAATAATACTTTTTTTTTTTGGTCGACTAATCGCTACATGTGCCATACTCTTGGTCGACCAACCATTTCCTTGGTTGATTACAGCCCTAAATTGTATGCAACTGTGAAGCACTTTGAGTTGCCTTGTGTATGAATTGTGCTCTACAAATAAACTTGCCTTGCCTTGATTTCAAAGAGTGGTTTTCTACCCCACGCCCCCTTGTATGATGCGTTGCCGTCTACAGGGACCGATATGATACATGTTGCGATACAATGTACTAGGTATTGTGATTTGTTTATCATAAAGAGCTGGTATACTTTACCCTGAATGGTATTAGTAAGAAAATACAAGTTCAGTTTCCAAAAGTTGGGAACTAAATATAAATCAGTCTGCACTCTACAAAACATTGTGAAACGTGCAAAGTACAATTTATCAACAATAATAGATATTGTTGGTTATCCTTTTCTCTATAAAAGTTATAAAAAATAAAAGTTCATTGGTGATCAGCCCTATGGAGGCTTTACTCTGCAAAAGCCTCATAGTAGCTCAGGCTTCAGTCTCTGAGTAAAATGAATGTATGCATGCAATAAGCAAAGAAAGAAGTGTAATTGCAGCCGGGGAAGGGTGCTGGCAGGTGGAGTGTGGATGTAATTCTGAGCACTCCCGACATTTGGACAGCTCTCTCCTGCTCTGCGCAACTCAATAAGCTCCGGCTGCCATCGCCGTGCAGCGGTGGGAGGCCTAGAACAACCCTTCCCACAGGAGAAGAGGGTTCTTCTGCTGTTTCAACCCCCATCCCCTGCACTTCAGCTGCCATGTTAAAGCGCAGGAGTGGAGGAATAAATGATCAACACATTTCTTTGGTTCGTGATTCGACAATTGTCTGGCTTTCTGCTGAGTAAATGATGCTTTGATTTAAGTGTTGTTTTTGCCAGACGTGACATTGCTCACACTTATTTGGGAAAATGCAGTGCCCAGAAGAAGTAAGAAGATGGAAAGAAGGTAGTTGTGTTGACGTACATGAGGAACCGTTTCCACCTGGGATGTGTTTACTTACTTATTTCTTCAGGTACCTTAACTCCAGCAGGGAAGGCAATCTTATTTGTATAGGCACTCTTCCCTCCGGAGCAGTACAATATGCACTAACGATTAGTCATGAGTTTGTCTCACCCAATGCTCACCCACCACTGGCCATTCCCTCATGAGCTCCCATCCAGGTACGAATAGTAGAAGGGATGCAGGAATGAGAAAACAAACAAACAAACTCACAGAAATGTTGCTCTTCTGTGTTGGCGACGCTAACCCGGCAGACGCCTGTGCGTTATTGATTGAGCAAAGCATTCTTCTTTTATGACATCAATTAATAACAAATTAATTCCGACGCAACAATGAACGCCAGATGTTCGCCGCGCGCCGCAAGCCGGGGAGTTCGGCGGGAGATGTTTCTCAATCCCAAATGTGTGGTCTGTAAACAGCCCATAAATCCATGCGATGTTTGTTATTTACTCTGTCACTGTAACGACATTGGTTTGGAATTGTTTTATTGCAAACAGGAAACTTGGTTCAACCACTGAGCTACAGGGAGTTTATGAAGATTTCAAACATGACTAACCATGATCCGATTATTGTAATGAAGTTAAAGATTGGTTGGGTTTGCTCACAGTCACTGCTTTGTTGGAGTTGGAAGTGTGTACTTTATTTCTCTTTCCCTGTCTTTCACACCGCGAGTGCCTTGTCTTTGCCTTGAGTTGCAAAGAAAACAACACATAGTCTAAGAAGTTCAATAGTGCATCACGGATGGTTACCTTTGCCTTTCTGTATGGATCTTGCATGTTGTTCTGATACCTCCGTTGGGTTCCACTCGGTTCTCCTGTTTTTTCCTCTGGTGCAACCTGTCAGGAGCAGTGGGCAGCCGCAGTGACCCGTCTCCAGATCTTAGGTCAGGAATTTCTAGCTGTAGTCTCATTGTATTTGCTTTAGGACGGTAGATGCAAACTGTGGTACCACTGGTCTCTCCTGGTGGGAGTCTCAGTGTCATCTGCAATTTTAGACGTCATTCATTTTAACGTTTACGATAGTTTCATTCTAGTTTACAGGCAGTTTATTATGAACCCGGTTTCAACTCGACTTGATATTGATCCAGGCCTGGTGGCCATTAGAAGGGCAAATATTTGAGGAGCTGTTTACACGGCAGTAGTCTCCAGGAAAACGCAGCGATCACGTCCTCTCTCGATCTGCTTTTACACAAAAACAATGAGGTGTCAACAAAACCCCGCTTGGAAAATTGCTTTACATGTGTCGTGATTGACTGAGGAATACAGTTTAGCCCTATAGTTCAAATTCCTAAAAACGTTTAGATGACTCTCTTCCACATTATTTCCAGGCTGTTATTCTACTAAATATACAAATGTGAGGGACACCTACTGTAACATCCATAAGACAATCACTAACACACTGGGAGAATCTCCCCAGACCAGTGGTTCCCTACCTCTTCTCCTTGAAGCCCACCTTCTTTGTGCCCAAGACCGTTTGGTTGTGAGCGAGGTGACACGTTGACCATATCGCCACAATAAATCAAATTCTGACAAGCCAGACTGATGTCCAGAATCATTTACATTTACCATTAACGTATTCCAAAGGCCATACCTGTTACACTGTCTCCACATTTGGCCACAGGCCCGGGGCTTCCTCTCCCCGACGCCTGCTGCTTCCACCCCCAACTCCTCACTCCTCTCTTTGTCCAGTCATTAGCTCCTTTTTTTAAGCCTCTGTTCTGCGAAATACTGTGAAATACTGTGAAATCACCTTTTCTCCGCAGGACCCCAGTGCTTCCTGTGGGGACCTTCCCTTTAAAGTTCTAAGCCAGGTGTGAGCAGATACACACGTATGGGGGTTTGAGTTCAGCTCAAAGCTCAGTCAGTGAATCAGGCAACGTATGCTCATCAAATATAGTCATCTGTGGTTCAACGTTAACCCCGTCTCGTCAAAGCCATACCTGGAGTAGTATTCATGCACTTTTGAGGGATCTTGTTTGCTTTGGTCTTTTCTTCTTCAACTGCAGAAGTGCTCCGATCTGTACTTCCGACATTTGTTGGAGGTACAGATACTTAGATAGAGCACGAAACAGTTATTATGTTGTCCTCTCTGTGTTTTTCTAGCACCGGGTGACTCAAGTGTTCTGGCCCATATTTTTGGACGTGACAACAGTACGGTAACTCTCAACTTTGTGTATATTTCGATCTCATTTGAGACCCCCCGTGTGCCTTTTCGAGCCTGGTCCGCTGACACCTCCTGCTGTAGAGTCTCAAAAACGGAGGCATTTCTGCAGACTGAGGGAAATAAAGTCCACTCACCCACAGAGCAGCCCGGGTGTGTCTGAATACCGGTATCGAGGGATCCTGGGGGTTGCAATATTGTTTTAGTCACCAAAGACACAGCAAAGCTAACGTGAAGGGGAGTTTGAATGATGCTGGAATGTATAGACTAATGTTTATGTCAGCGGAATTGTAATATTTGGGAGTTCTTTTCATTTTATTTATCTTCTCTACAAAGAATTTACGATTTCAGTTAAAACAAGTATCACTTTGTTTATACATATCTAACATAATAAGGGTTTTAAGAGGTTAATGCTATAAGTCTTTGTACTTTGTTCCATTTGTGGGCGGAGTAATAAAATAAGGCTCCACCTTTTCAGAACTACACACTAAACATGTGACCTTGCGTTGTAGCTACTTGAGCTGGTTTAAGATACTCAGGTAGCCTTCCCAATAAGTCCCTTATAAATAAATAAAATACTGTGTTTCTCTCTCGTATTAGACAAGGAAGACAAACCAACTTAGTCATACAGTAAACCGTGATGGGTTCTGGATTTGTCAATATTTATATAACAAATTGCAGAATGTAGTGTGTGCATATAGTGTGCATATAAACTGTGAGCTTCAACAATTTATTTTCTGTATTTTAATGGTTTACATGATTTTACTTTCAGTTTCAGTAGAATGATCATTTAGATTTAAAGGTGTATTACGCAACTTTTTATGTGGAAAAACAACTTTCCATCAGTGTGTATATTTAACTTTTGAGTGACCTAGCAGCTGTATGAGTGGTCAGCATGGCGCTTTTATTTTTCATCACAGCAACCACTTTGATGCTCCGGGATCAATTTTGGGGGGTTTCTGGTAGATCTTTACTGCTGACGGACTCTCTTACCAGAAAATCTCCAAAACAATTGATCCTGGAATGTTGCAGAGGCCCCCTTGATCAAAAGTAAAGGCCCCATGCTGACCACCCATAGAGCCGTTGGGTCCCTAAAATGTCAATTACGCACAAATATCCATCCATCCATCCATTTTCTTCCACTTGTCCGTTGCCGGGTCGTAGGGGCAGCTGTTGGAGCTGCCTAAACATAGCACCAGCCCCTATGGCTCCTCCTGCAGGTGGTGGGTCCACAGAAGGCGCACAAATATCAAGTTTTTTTTTTTTTGCATACAAAAGTTCCATAATGCACCTTTAAGGCTATGGTATACTTTTGTTATGTGTTTAGAAAAAAAACTTAAGTAAAGAAGTAACGTCTTCAAAAACATGATTCGTAAAAAAGCCTTAGCCACAAATGTTTTGCACACTGTTCCCAAAGAGAAGATGTTGTTCCCCGCTTAAACTAAACCGGGGTGTGGAGGTCCTTCCCCAAATTGATCTTCTGTAAAATCTTCTGGAAATAAACTCACGCTGTTGTTCTGTGTCAAATTGTTGCTGTCTGTATCATAGTTTAAATGTAATCTTCTTACGCATGCCCTTTATAGTCTTATAGCCTTATAGTTTAAAGTCTTATAGTTTATTATTTATTTATTTATTATTTATTCATGAACCTGTTCATAACCATGGCAAAAAACCTGGTTCTGATCCTGATTGTCGTGTATCGTTCATCGTCGCTCTGTATCGATAAAAGTGTTGCAAATGCAAACTCCCTTTCTTCTCTCTTCTCCTTTCACTTTAACTCCCACTCGCGCCGACCTCAAGGGACCATTCTGCCCCCGGGATCTCCACATGTGTCCGGGGGGGGGGTTAGGGTGGCCCTCGGGGGGGGGGGCCTGAATTGGGGTCATCGGCTAAGACAAAGGCTGTGGAGGGAGGAGGAGGTTTGCTTAGCGGACAATCATGTACTTCCTGCAGAGGTGTGATGGATGGACCGCGGAGGGAGGGACAGTTTTCAAATCAATCTCCGGTTGGTGACGCGGGCCTGCTCACTGTTTTGAGTTGGAAATGTCCGTTACTTCTTAAAGTGAGAAACCTACTCTTGCTGTTCACAATGGTATTGATTCTGACATGTGGGTTATTGGTGTAGAAAATATTGTTTTTTTGTATTTGTCACACTCCACCTATTATTCAAATCGCACGCGGCTTCTCTATTTCACAGTCACTTGTATCATTCGACATGCACCATAAGAATAGTTCTATATTTTATTAGAAATCGGACGCTCGGTGTGTGCACATGCCCCCGTGAAACTTCCCAACAGCTCCCGACGCGGCTGTAGTGTCACTGATTTGTGAGTCGGCGTGTGTGATTGGCAGACAATGCAGATGTGTGGGCAGCGGTGGCATCTGGAGAAGAGTGAGTGGGCCCGGGCTGCAGGGGGGCCAATGCAGAGCCCCTCCTTTATGAAAAGACAAACTGCACCGCTTTGACGGGACGATAAAGGAAACCCGCCACAGCGTGGTCAATCCAAACAAAATAGCAGGTGGAATACAGGACACGAGAACCATTTGAGTCGCTCCCTGTTTGCAAACGACTGTAGTGTATGCCGCAACTTGTATGATATTTGTAAAACTTTATGAACAGAGTTTTGCTAAATGCTTTGTAATGACTTTCAGAATTATCTACAATCACCTGGTGCCTCACAGCACGTTGAAGGGACGTTTCGCCTCTTAAAAAAAGACAAAAGGCTTTTACCTGCTATGTCTCCCCTTAGGGAAGCCTCTATCTCTCACACTCTGACAAAGCCTTGTTGTTGCTGTTGTTGTTGGTGAGGGGGTTGTGCTGTTGTCCTGTTTGGGGCTTGGTCCAGGGTTCACAGGGTCTTTGTGACTCCAGCGTAGATCTTCTTCTTCTTCTTGGTCGTCTTCTTTGTCTACTTCATCATCTCCTTCGTCGTAGTCTTTGTCATCTTCTTCTTCGTTGTCTTCTTATCCTTCATCGTTGTCGCCTCTTTGTAGTCGCCATCCGATTCTTTGGCTTCTTCGTCATCTTCCTTGTCGTCGTCCTCTTTGTCGTCTTCTGCTTCTTCGTCGTCTACTTCGTCAACGTCAACTTCATCTTCGTTGTCTTCTTTGCAGCTGAGTTTTTTGCCTTTTCCTGCGAACTGCATTTGTGGTTTCTGTGTTCCACATTGTTTTTCTGGATACTTTTGTACGTCTTTGCCGTGTTTTTGTGGAGGTTTGTTAGATTTGTTTACTTTGAGAGTCTAAAATGGTCCTGAAGAAAGCAGTGCTAGCTTATCAGCTAAACCCATTTGAGACCTACAAATGTCTTCTTCTGAGACACTGAAGAGGCACCAACAGCCCCGACAGCTGCAGCACAGTGGAGGCGTCACAAGAGGTGCTACAGGAAACAAAAAAGGACAAACGAGAGATGGTGAAAGACTGTTGTGAAGCGGAGGGAGCGGAGGGAGGAGGAGAGGGAGCTGACCAGTGCAGGACACCACGCTCTGAAACAAGGACAAACCCAGGAGATGCGGCACCATTTCAGAGGATCAGAGGAGACAGAGGGCAGCCAGGTTTCTTCGGAGTGCTACAGTTTCCCCGACCTCCAAGGTCATGCCTGAAAACTATTTCGTTGTACAATGACAATAAAGCACTTACTTACTGACTTTGTCTTCATCTTCTTTGTTGTCTCCTTTCCTTCGTAATTGCCATCCTCTTCTTCCTTTTCTTTGTTGTCTTCTTCTTCATCGTCTACTTTGTCATCTTGTCAGTTTATTTGTTGTCTTCGTCGTCTTCTCATCCTTTGTCATTGTCGCCTCTTCATAGTTGTCGTCCTCTTCTTAGTCTTCCTCATAGTTGTCGTCCTCTTCATCTGCTTCTTTGTTGTCTTCATCTTCGTCACCTTCATATTTGTCTACCAGTAGGCGTTGTCAGTTTCCGCAGTGTGCGTTTAGCTCCCTATAGTAATCACAGCACACTTATGTATCATTATCTTCTAGAATGTACAGGTGATGATCGAATCCCTAAAGCGCATCACAATGTTACTTTGAGTGTTTTCTCATAATAACAATATCCCCGCGCTAATTGCAGGTTAAAACCCGACACAAAGATCCCCATTGTCTCCGCACAATGAAACTTAATGCATGGGAGTCGAGCCCTGGAGCCGGTGAGATAATAATGTCTTGCCCAAGGACACGCGGGCAGCAGGGCGGGTGGTAGTTTTCCGGTTCGATGAATGCAAAAAAGCGCCCACAAAAACAGATGCCTGCGCTGGATGTTATAATGGCCGCTGTTGTGACACCGCGGAGGGGAGGTTGCTGAGGCAGAACGGGATGACCCACCTGCCCACACACGGACCTCCTCTCCTGGGTACGGAGGCGAGGAGAGGGGGCGGGGGTGGGCGGAATATAGGCTTTTAAGTGTTTTGGCAATTCAGAATCATATTACAGAGGTGGAAATAACAGTGGAACAGTGAAATAACAAGATAAACATGCAAAAGATACTAAATAAAAACAATACGACATGAGGCTTGGAGTGAGCAAGTAATTTTAAAAGGCATTATGCAAAATGTGTGTTTTTTTTTTTCTTTTTACCACGTTATAATGTTCTCCGGTCAAAAACATACCAGAAATGCACTTTTTTTTTCTCAAGTTACTATCCTTGGTTGTTTCTTCTTCTACCGCTGAAAGCGCGCCAATCTATATTTACCAGGTTTAGTTAGAGGTCAAACCCAGAAGTGTCTTTTATGTCCAAGAAATAAACACTGGAATCATTCCACACCATGCCGCTCATCTCAGTGCCATCGGCTCGTTAGCATGCCCTTAGCTGAAAATGAGAGCTTGTGTTGAAAAGTTGAAAAATGTACGACGACAGCGCTGGTTTATGAAGCATTTATGGGCGATTATGCATGAGAGGTCTACAAGAATTAAAAATAAAATTTGCATGATAATAATAAAAAACGTTATACTTTAAAACATTATGAAAACAATGTAGAAGCAACTGTCTGGGGAGAACATGTGGTAATTTTGCAAATATACAAAAACCTAAACTGAATAAACTCGTGACATTATGCCATTGTTACGATTCTCCCTCTCAAACGTCCGCTTGGTTGTGGGGGCGCAGCAGAGAAAGCCCTCGCCCCGTCCTGCTGTGACGGACCCCCGCTGTCCCGCTGGAGCAACAGGAGAAGACCTGCGTGGGAGTCACAAAGACCTGGTGCCCCCTGAACCAAACAGCCCCCGCTCGACCCCCATCACCACCGCCAACAACAACAACAACAACCAGGCTTTGTCAGAGAGCGAGACATTGGGGCTTCCTTCAGGGGGAACGCTGCAGATTTATGACTATCCTCGCCATAAGGGGTTTGGTTACAGAGTCGACGTTCCTCCATGGATTTGTGCGGGAGATTGTGAATTCAACAGCGATTCTCGTGTGTTTTTCAAGTAGTACCTAAACGGACCGCGTTTTCCCTCTTCAATAATACGATGAAAGGTTTTCATTCCAGGGGCATTTGTTGATATTTAATTCATAGCTTGAGTTATTAAGCTTTGAACCTCAAAAAACGCAAGGCCACATTTAAAGTTTTACAGATCTTTCCCCGATGGGCTTTTTGCTGCTTTGGAATGAGGCACAGGAGGCTTTGCATGTGAACAGCCTTATTTGTTTCGAAGTGTAATGTTGTTGTGTTTGCGTTGAATGAGTGTTTGTGTCGACTATTTGAATGGACTTGCAGAACAGGTCTCTCTTGCAAATGGCACGTTGGGTTGAGCTCAATAAAGGATACATAAAAATGAAATCAGTCCTAGTTTATTCAAAGGACGGAACGACATCCCCTCTGATACAAACTTTATATCTGTCAACATCTCAGCTGTGAAAGGAGCTGGATCTCCCAACAAACAAAAGAATAAAAGAAAAATCAGCTCAACAGCGGAGCAGGCCGCCAAAGTGAAAGCTAAACACACTAAAGGGAAAGCTAAACACGCAAAAAAAAAAAGATTTGTGAGACAGTTGCAGCCTCTTTTTATTAGTTCTGGCACAGCATTTTATTCGCAAAAAAAAAAACGTTTTTCAAAGCGTAAGGATCAGTCCCATTGTAATGTTAGATGATTGAAATAAACGTGTGCTTTTTATTGATCATGTCTTAGATATTGTGAGTTATCTGGCTGACGTTGTTAATATTTTACATTTAAAAAGAACCAGTCCTTGGAACGGCTCTTTGAAATAAACGGATCCCAGAAAAGAGCCAGAAATCCCATCATTAACAAAAATGGCCCATACCGATATCCGTCATTCACTTTTATAGGCAAATTTGGACATTTTAATTATTACTTTTTTACCATCTATCTATCCCGTTTTTTGATATGTCTACATTTTCGTGTATAACACTCTGTCTATGCTTCCGTGACTTATGTCCCGTGTCACCGTAAACACCCCCTAACCCCCATGTAATATCTCAATAAACAGCAGGTGACAATAAACCAATAGACTTCCTCTACAATCCGGTTAAGTGCAATCGCATGTAACGTTCAGCCGGTCACGCTCTGTCATAATCCAATCTCTGGAGTGCAGGACGACCAGTGAACCGCGGGTGTCCGCTGGGTGGCGCCCTCGCACCGGCACGCTTCCCCATCCCCTCCCTCCCCCCCTCCCCCCTCCCTTCCCCTGTGGCTGCCTGCGTGAGTGTGGCGGAGACATGCAGGATCAGCACAGCGCGGCGTGACTTTTGGAGCGCGCGCAGAGGACGAAAGTGACGCGTATGGTTTCATTGTTTAGGGGGGAGACAAACGCAGGCCTGTTACCCTCATGTGCGCGCTTCAAAAACGGCCAGGACAAGGGCAGACACGGGTGGAGGGAGCATTTTGTTTAGCCACTCTAGAGTTTGGGTTCAATGACACAATATGAAGATTACATTCTATGTTGAGGTTTTGGGAGGCAATGGTCGGGCTGATCGCAATTTTAGACGAGTTTACGCTTTGAAACGACCAAATAATAAAGGGGAAAAGGAATATCCATTTTAAATATGTGTCCCTAGATAATATTGACATAAACATAAGCGGATTGCATGAGCATTTTCTCCAGTTTGGCTAAATCTAGAAGCTTTTCGAATGCAGCAATTTGAAAGTGATCGTAACTTTTTTGTCACTTTGTCGCCGCGTTTTCAGTCACATTTTTGAAGCGTTTTTGTCGTGTTTTCGTCTCTTTTCCGTCACGTTTCTGTCATTTTGTGTGGCTGTTCTGTTGCTTTTCCATCTGCGATTTTCATCACAGATGGCCGGAGGGGCCGATGGCGCAAACCCGTTGCCTCGCTTCCGTCGGTCTACCCCATGGCGGCTGCGGCTACAATAGTAGCTTACTACCACCAAGTATGGAGTGAATGAATAATGCAAAGTAAAGCTCCATAAAACCGATGCTTTATTTTATTTGTTTCTTTGCTTTTTTGTTGCTGTTCCGGCACGTTTTCGTGGCTCTTTTGTCGCTTTTTTGTCACATTTTTTTGTCATGACGTTGTCACATTGACAAATAGTGGATTTTGTTTATCTCATTTAGTCTTTGCGTAAACTTCTTTTTATTGGAGTACAAGTCATTTTTCAAGTGCTTTTTGTAAGGGTGTTTCTTTTCTTGCGACAACAATGAAAAGGAACAGCCCGAAGGTTGAAGCTGCAATTTCCCCCGGGCCTGTATCATTATCAGACCCCTTATTGGAAAGATCTGTCCATTTCTTTGTTTCCAGGTGGAAGTGTGAGCGAGTGGACGGGCCCAAAACTTGGAAAGAAATGAAATTGAGTTCCCCCTGCAGTGTCTCCCTCCGCTTATGATTACGCAGAACTCCCGTGCGTGCGCTCCTACCACCAACTTGTTTATTGTAATAAGGGGGGGTTGTTAACGATTACTACTCTACTCCCCCCCCCCCCCCCCCCCGCCCCCTCCTCTGCCTCTTCGCCAGCGCGTTTCCTATATGGAAGCCCTCGCTCCCCGCACTCCTCTATACCACACACGCTCGGCTCCGCTGTTTAGTCCCCGCCTCCACAGCTCCACAGCGCGCCGTGCTCTGTGCGTCTCGGTCCGTTCGCCTCAGAGCAATATTCCACTGGGAAGGGACGGACGCACACACACGCACGACAAGAGAGAGAGAGAGAGAGAGAGAGAGAGAGAGAGAGAGAGGGAATGAGAGAGAGGGACCTGTAAGAGGAAAAAGAACAAGCGACGAGAGACAAAACCGGGGACTTAAAAAAGGGAAACGTCGGACGCAAATGGCACTCATGGATTCTAAGATTGCGTTCGCCGTTCTAGTTTTGGGGATTTTTACGCTTGTGTCTCCGGCGCGGATATACCCCCCGAATGAAGGTAGGCAAAGGGCAAAGCGGGACGGACACAAACTGCTCCGGGACTTTATATTGTTTGGGGGGGGGGGGAAAGGGAACGCGCCGCAGTGGTCGTCGTTTACGCGCCACGGAAAAGCGAACTCTTGAGTGAAATGGTGAAAAAATTAAAGCCAGGATCGGTGTCTTTACGCGCTGAACGTTGTTGGGATTTTTTTTTTTTTCTTTCTTTTTTTTTGGAGCACGGAGCTGCACGGCTCCCGCTGCTGCTGCTGCATTGTGAACGTTTGCGCGTCAAGCGTCAAAACAGTCGAGGCTTTAATGCGACAAGCTGTGGGAATGCTGGAAACCTTCAGTCCCGTTCCCACAGCGGACGTTCTTTTCGATTGAGAAACAACGTCGACGCGCGACCTGGCACATTGGAATACGCCGAAAGTAACGCCAGGCGCGTTTGCCGTCGCCGCCAGTGAAAGTGGCGACACTGACCGATAAGCTCTGCGCAAAATCTGTCTTTTACGCATTCGGCCAGTTGGCTACTGGGGAAAGCGAATGTGCCACCGACCTAGTGGGCTTCTGACCTTGTGAAATACAAAAAAACTACAATCATGTTCCTCTGTCTGGCTTTATTGCCTGGTCAGGAAAGGCTTGGGCAACAATCGAAATATCGCGTAAAACTGTTCACGGCGAGGAGTGCACTTCTCAGAACAAGCGCACAAGTCGATTTGGGACAGCAGCAGCAGCAGCCTCGACGGGTCCCCGAGACGCAGGCTTTTTTTTTTCCATTTCATTTATTTATTTATTTTGCGCGGAGAGAGCTGCGGTGCGCGCGAGGCCAACCATACAAACACACGAAACGGGGTCAAAATCTTAAAAAAATAAAAAAAATAAAAAAAAACAATGCCATGTTTAATGCATGACTTTGGGGAAATCGCCCCGCGCGGGCTGCGATCCCGGAGAAAACGATCTTAAAACAACAGACAAAGTGTGCCAAAAGAGAGAGAGAGAGAGCGAGAGAGAGAGAGAGAGAGAGAGAGAGAAGGCTTCGGGGACTTTGTTTACATAATTAATCGCGTACATATTGCGTCTCACCGGGCGCTAATTGTTTCTTAATGAAATATTTAACATCTTAGTTCTTCAGATCAATCAAAGCCATGGCAAAATGGGCAATAGATCGCGTGTGGATAGAGCAGTGCGAAGTCTGCGTGCCTTTTGTGTGTTTAGTTTGGGCACCTTGTTACCTCGCGTTACAATTTGCATGTTTGTTTCAGTTGACAACGTTAAAACTAGGACTTTATTAGGAATAACATGTTAATTACAAAATAAATAAATAAAAGGCTTTCGATATTTCTTTAATTTATTTTTGTCACTGCCCGCTTAGACTGCTGGAAGATTAAAACCCCGATGCCCAAGAAGCTCTGAAGCGCACCGAGCGTCGTCTTATTCTATTTCCCCCCTTTCAGTTTGAGTTCTTTTCGACAACATTGCATACTGTTTCCAACTTTATTTGTCACGTTACGTCGAGGTCAGTCAGCCGGGATCGATTTTACGCACGCACGCACGCACGCACACAAACACACACGCACACACACACGCACGCACACACACACACCGCTTCATCACCAACGCGCTTGGATGTACACGTCAAACGCCGTGCCGTTTTTATCAAGGGCATTCCGTGCCACAGTGTGTCTTTGCGCAGACGTCCGGCTAATTGATTTGATCACATCCAACATGGTACAGGTCGGACGCCGTGCCAAAAACAAAGACTGAGAGAGAGAGAGAGAAATCATCATCTACATATCAAAAAATAAAAAAAAAATAGGGGAATGTCGTGTCAGCGCAGCTAATGGAAAATAAATCCACCCTAACGGCTTAAGCTGGACAAATATTTACGTTCCAGTGACCTATAAATCTCGGTCGCGCACAACTCCACGTGCGTATTTTTCCACTCTGATTGATTGTCGTCGTTCGTTTCACGTTTTCTTGCTTTTACGCACGGATTTTCTTCTCCCTTGTGGAGGCGAATGAGAGACAAAATAAAGTTGTAGACATCCCTTTGACACGTTTGCTGTGGATTACAGACTGCGAGAAAAAAAAAAACGATTTATTGCGAGTTCTCTTGGCATTCTCTTTGGGGAATGTGGCATTTTTTCTCTGTGAAAGTGACAAAAAAAAGATATTTGATTCGAGGTTTAATACAGAGGGGATTGGATGTCTTGGAAAGTTGTTAAAACATGTTAATACTAAAAAAGATTATGTTATCATTTTGTCCAAAAAGCTCAATGAATCAGGCTAGGAATTTGAAATCCATAAATCCCACGAGAACAGTAGCGCCTATCCTTAAAGCCAGTGCTACTTTAAAGATAGACGTTGACCCTTTTTTGAAGTTACAATTCCCCATATAAATCTATGGCGGAATGTCTAATTATTTAAATCAGATCATCATGTAGATCGGGACCATTTTTTTTTTTTCCAGGCCTTTCCACATGTTCAGAAACCGATCCCGGATGAATTCTCCCGTGCAGTGTCTTGTTTTTGCGGCTGCCTCCACATACTCACGTCTCTCTCCCCTCTTGCTTTCCAGTCACGTTACTGGACTCCAGATCGGTGCAGGGGGAGCTGGGATGGGTCGCCAACCCAACAGAAGGAGGGGTGAGTATACATACACACGGCAGAGGAGTGATATAGAATGCCCCCCCCCCCCCCCCCCCCCCTTGTTGCGTCCGCACGCTCCCTCCATTGACCCCGAAAAAATGGATAGATATTATCACTTAAGTGGCACAGACCGCAGAGTAAGGCGGGGAGGGGGGAGGGGGTTGGGGGGGGGGGGGGGGGGCTGGCGTGTGATACCCACAGCGCGCCTTTGATGCGTTTTGTCCCGTCCGGGCCTCTGTGGGAATAGTTTGGTGATGACTTATTGATTGGTTGCGATGATACTCCTGGGGAAATTACCGTCCGGTTATAGGATTGTGCGGAATAGAATGGTCCACTTCGAGAGGCTTTTGTCATGGGGCCGTGGTTTGGATGGGGTTGATTTTGTACCGACTGTGGCAGAATATGTCCTGACTTGGACTTGGTTTGGACACAGCGTCGTAGGTTTAGCTCTCGATTTAGACCAAACACTGCACTGGAAATATCCCAGCCTGAACTGCTTTCTTGGTAATGCTGGGGGTTGAAACGTTTGGTAACCCTTCCCAGTGCCAAAAATGAAGTCAACCCATATGATCAATACTTGAAGCAAAAGGACCTTACTTTTTAGCGCCTTTTACAACGTCGTTCCCTCGTCAAAAACTTACCCGGAGTTGTGTTTTGACCCACTCGCACATCTTTGAGAAATCACTGAATCTCCTCCAGTGGCTATACTTAAACAAAAAGCTCCTCCTGAGGACCTTCACGTCCAGGGAAAGCTTTCCTCACCTCTACACCCATTAAAGTAATAGTCTGTAAGTTTGCAAAGTGAGGACAGATAGAGTGAAATTCGAAGGCAAACAATTCAATTCCTCCCATATTCAACCAGAAAGCCCTTCTCTGTTTGCAAAATGAGGAGAGGAACATCATTTTTTAAAGTAAACGATCAAGCTCCCTCCCCCTCCTCCTGAGTTGACCTGACAGGCTGGTTCACGGGGAAAAATTGTTTGATTGGTCAATGAGGGAGGATACTAGAGTCTGATTAGTTGCTGAGGTCCGGGAAGGGGGATTTTACAAAAAATAAAATATATATCACTTATTCAAATTCAAATTCACTTTATTTATCCATTAGGAACTTCCTTGGCAGAGGAAGTGCCATTACGGGCCCGATGAAAACAGTACCTCCACAGACATACAACACAGTCAATATCCATCCATCCATTTTCTTCCACTTGTCCGTTGCCGGGTCGTGGGGGCTGTTGGAGCTGCACATTGCACCAGCCCAATATGTGCAATAAAAACAATACAGTGGGCCTGTGATAGACCAAGGTCCACACAGGCATTTATTCAGCTGGCGGATGGAGGTAGGGAGGAAAGTGGAGGTCGCCCTCTTTGTCCCCAGAGGGAGGGACCTGAACCCACGCCCTGACGGCAACAGTCAGAGTGTGTGAGGGGTCTATGGAGATCTGGGCTCCTTTCAAATTTGCAAAACATTTAGACTTCCAGACTATCACTTTAACTATCACTATCTCTTAATCTTCTCATTAGTGGGGGGGGGGGGGGGGGGGGGGGGAGAGGTAGGGGCTTACGGGAGATCGCGTGGAAATCAGGAGGTGAAGCTGTTTTAGATCACTATTGCATTTTCTAACCAATATTATAGCGCAAGATAGTAATAAAGATGTGTTACCAAACCTAAAAAGCATAAGACCCGCTCTTTAAAGAGGACGTATCCTGTAAAATGGAATTTTATCTTTAACCCATGTTAAAATGCTGTCCCCGGGTTAACAATATACCTGGAGCAGTTGTACTCCTGCTTTATTTCCTAAATCGTCATTAAATTGAGTTATCGTGGTGCCATGGATTTGTTAGAATGCTTTTTCGGGCAAAACAATGGAGGCTTGTATATTGCTTTTTAGCGTGTTTGATTCATCCTACTGCCAGAGGACAGTGCTCCAACCAATGATTGCCGCGATTGTCGGTCCCGCCTCATTCTTGTGTATACTTTTTTAGACGAAATCGAAAGCCAAAAATGTTCTGCAAAGGTATTCGGCCCTAAATACATAGTGTATATTAATCCGTGCCGTGGCATACCTGTAGCCAGCAGGACCTCTGTCCCGTCGCCCTCCTCCCCCCCTCGCATGGTCCTGTAATGGTCAAGATCCGCAGAAGCGATACTGCGGAGGGGCGTAGGGTTTCCTGAATAGAAGCCGGGGCTGAATCGGCCTTTGTGGAGAAACTTTATATCCCTTTCCACCATTGAAACGCGCAGAGGAGCGAGGGAGGACTTGGCAGGGGAGATGAATAGAGAGGGAGAGCGAGGGGCGAAGGGGGTGCACCGCTCGCCTCGGGAGTCGGGGACGAGACCGTATATACGACCGAACCGGGGTCTAAGGTATCAGGGAGCGTGGGGTTCAACAACATTTGCACCAAAAAGTAGGCCATAGGAGCGCAGCCGGCCGTCGAGTGTTGTCTTCAGCGCCGAGTCCCGGCTTTGACAGTTCGCTGAACGTCTCTCCCGGCTCTTCCCCGTCTTTCAGCCTGGTCTGTCCTGTGTAATAAACCCTCAAACGATTAAAAAGATATACATACAAAGGATGGCCATTGATGTTGGTGCATTGATTTTTGGTCATTAATGTTCCCAAAATAGAAAAGTCAAAAATTATTTTTAATGTGATAATGTTGGAGTGTAAAATATACATTTCCATATCAAAGCAATAAGCATGACAAGAGTTACACAACATTGAAGCAACGTGCAATATGCGATACCGCTGTGCAATATCGCGATAACAATATTATTGCCATATTTCAGTAAACCATTTCAACACGATATGTTCCATTCTAAATTGGCACACAATTCAGCAAATTGCATCAAAACAAGGTAATGTTTAACTAAAGCTTTAAGAACCTTGACACATTTATAAATTCAATGCATTTTTTTCAGTTGAGTTTTGCAAAAACAAACGATCTCAGTCCGATGAAGACTTTAGTGATGTTGCCATATATTGTGGCTTCTCGCGATACGCAAATTGCGTCACCAAGTACGATATTTTTTGTGCGATATATTGTGCAGCCCTTGTGAGAATCCTGTAATATCATACTATTTTTATTTCAAGTCAGCACAGTTTTTGTAGAATCGTGTCGTCATTTGTAATTGAATCAATATTTTTAAGGCACAAACCTACCGGCTTCTATCAAAAGTCAATGATGGAACTCAATTAGTTCCAAAATGGGCCGGTGCGTTAGATTTAATTTGATTTATTTTCTGCGCAGCCCGTGCTTTCTGGAATGGAATCATCCAATGGCCCATCACAGGTGCGGGGGGGGGGGGGGGAGAGTTGTGTGCTATGGGTGGGCTGGTCCAAACTAGGGCTGAACGATATGGACAAAATTGAATATCTCGATATTCATGCCAGATATCTCGATATCGATACGATATGACTATCGGTTAGGTGAAAACTAAGCATTTTTCAGGAAAATCATAATCATAACACAAAAGAGTGCAGTTTTTATCGTTTATATCTTACTTTTTCTATTTTAATATTTTGAATACCCAAATCTTGATATCAATACGATAACGATACATTTTTCTTTTGCGATATTGATATCTTGAATGTTCATATCTCGATATGGACACGATAACGATATATCTTTCAGCCCTGAATTATTGTCCCAGTCCGCCCCTGACTAAAACTTTTGTTTAATCTTCGCCTTAATCTCTGTGACTTTGCAGTATTGTGTGTCTTCTAAACAGCGCATTAACATTCATTTGCAACGCCTGATATGCTTAATCTTGATCTAGGGGCTCTGTTAAATGCAGCGGGCACACTTCATAATGAAAAAGAATCAAAGCCGTTTCTCTCTGAGCTCTTTGTTTAGCAGAAAAGCCACTGTTGCTGATCCCTCGCCTCTTACAAATTTACCATCATTATCTTAAATCTGTCCCAACTGTGCAAACTCCTACGCGCGCGACCCGAGGGAGAGCCGGCTTCCCCCACTTGTTTTTTTTTTTTGGGCGAGCAGCTGCGTATTTTATCCCCCCTCAGTCCGTGAACTTGGCTGGTGCTCAGATTCAGAGTTTTTTATTTATTTATTTTTATTTGTTATCAGCGCGCGTTTTGATTGACGGGGTCCTGGCTGAAGTCACCCCTCTCATTACCAACCAATTGGCCCCGTATTCTCCCGGCCCGGGCGCTATCGCGGGGGGAAAAGGTATACGCGCCTCTCGCCTTATCTCTGCGCCGTCCGCCCCATTTCCACAACAAAAGGGAAGAGAGCGCAAATCGGCGGCAGACGGCGGCGACGGACGCCGGTCTAAATTGTACAGCTGCGGTTACGTGTAGCGCGTTAGCTTAGCCGGGCCTCCTCCTGGGAAATAAGCTTTAAAGAAGATTTGTTTATGATAAGCCCGTCCAGTCAAATCTGGCAGCATGAAACGTCTCTCTCTCTCTTGCGACCCTTCAAATGTTATTGTTCTTTATGTCGTTTCGCTATGATCTCACAGCTTTTTAGATTCAACGGATAGTCATGGGAGAATTTGACCAAAAAAGGATTCCTAGTCACCCACTTTGAAAGCTTTTAATCAACTCTATAGTCTTACTTCATGCCTTGTCCTTTTGCTTTTACGAAGTTCTGGTTTAGTCCTAGTATAGACCAGGTTTGCTTTTGTTTTTGTCTGTTTTAAAGCTAGAATTATGCATATTCAGCTCTGGTTTAAATCCACGATACCTGATTGTTTATACAGTGGAAGAGTCAGCAAGTTAAGTTTAAGTTGTGGTTAGTTTCCTAACACGTCACAGACATCCCAGTGCTTCAGAGGGATGGGTTTACAAACTAACTGGAGTTTTACTGTCACGATAATGCTACCAACAACTCGCCTGCTAAACAGGCTGTGGGTGCTCGGCGCACAGTGGTCGTTTCCACACCACCCTGTGTTTACAGTGTACCGAGTGAGGATGAAACACATTTGATTCCATAAGGGAAACATCAGGACCGGACCGTCTTGAGTTTTGTTCCTGTTTTGTCCCAGTTAGGTGCTGGTTTATGCCTGGTTTTGCAGATAGTTTTGTTTCCTTTCCGGGTGTCCAAATCCAGGCTTATAGCGCTTGGCCTGGTTTAGTCCTCGTTTTGACCTGGTTTAAAGGCTGTACTGTTTAGATCTGGTTTAGTCCTCGATAAAACCTATATACTATATAGTTCTCGTTCAGACTTAATGAATCCATTTCTTGGTATAGTCGATTTGATCTACATTGTATCCAATAGGGCTGATAAGTGTCGCGAATACGTTTGTTTAGCCCGGCATAGTTCACGAATCTAATCTTAGCATGAAACATCTCTGCCTCCCTTTTATTACGTCTCCTTGTGTTGTTTCCTATACAGTACTCACTCCAGAGGCCTGTCAGTTCTTGTTTACTCTGCAGCTTTGTCAAAGTCTCTATTTAAAACAGAGTGAAAAAAAAACTTCTGCCACTGCGAGCCTCTCAAGGCGCGCTCGTATGTGCTCTGTGGAACGGGGGGGGGGGGGGGGGGGGACTTTATCATAAGTTATACAAACATCTGTGCTGGGTGAAAATAAGCCAGACAGGGCTGCAGCAACACTGTGGCGGCATGAGTGCAGACTAACAACATGTGTCCATCCCCTAACCCCTGCGTCCTCTCACTGAAGGAGAGGGAACAAGGGCAGGCGTTAGACCGGGGATTCTAAACCTAGGTTGGGGCTGGGATCATCTGAGAAAAAAAAGGTTCAAACCAGGAAGAAATGTGACAGTATAGAAGTTATGTTTATTATTACCCATCACAGTTAAACGATACTGAGAAAAACATAAAATGACTTAAGAGAAAAGGTTGGGAGCCACCGCATTTGATGATGGTGATTCCAGAAAGTCTTTTAGAAAGTGCTCAAAGGGAGTTTGCAACCGAGGATTAGGCTATATTATATTCATATTTATTATTCATGAAAAAAAAAAGCCCTTCAAATTAGATAGAAATTAGATAAACAGTGCACAAAGGTCTTTCTGCTTTTACAATATAGACGAAGACGAAAAAAACTTTCCTTCCACTGAAGCATTCTTAATATTAGCATTCTTTTAGGAACGTTTTCACTCTCATAATTAGGGTTAAGAATATTTTAACATTTGCATTCTGCAGTTGGAGCCATTTTGAGCTATTTACTTCCTATTTGCACCAACTAGCGCCATGTGGCACTGCATGTTTGTGTTTCCTTTGAAAAGGGTTTAGAAGTAGCCTCAGGTGCATTTAATAAGACACAAAAAGGCTCAAAATAGCTTCAACAACTGAATCACACAAACTAAGGCGTGATATAATTAACCCCTTAACTGCCGTCTCCCCTGATCAGGGGGCTAGGGTTAGGGTTAGTTAACCTTAATCAAGATATAATCAAGGTTAAGAATGGCAAACAAACGTAACGTAAGTTGTGTTTCACTCACACAGATCTCACACATATTTTCAGGAACTAGAAGGTTTTGGCTTTCAAATTAGGTATCACACTGGCATATAGACTGTAAGCTCTCCAGTCCATACGCTTTGAAACTTGGATGTAAATAATTGTTAACCCTAACCCAAACCCTAACCCTAGGGTGGCAGTTAAGTGGTTAAAACAAATAGGTGTGTTTCTTTATTTATGTTGTCTTGTCTCAAACCTTTCTAAATTGTCTTAACTTCCTGCTTATCTTGGATATAACCCGGTTCAGTCTGAGTGCAGTCCCTGCTCTGACCTGAATAGCCCTGGTTTAGTTTAGTAACTTCTGACTTAGTCCTTGTTTAGTCTTCACTTAGATCGTTTGTCCAACACATTCAAGCCAAACAGTATCTGGTGGTACTTATGGAAAAAGTCCTTGCTGACATTGTCTCGTGTTGTCTTTCCACAGTGGGAGGAAGTGAGCATCATGGACGAGAAAAACATCCCCATTCGGACCTACCAGGTGTGCAACGTCATGGAGCCCAACCAAAACAACTGGCTCCGCACCGACTGGATCCCCCGCGGCGGGGCCCAGCGCGTTTACATCGAGATCAAATTCACGCTGCGGGATTGCAACAGCCTGCCGGGCGTCATGGGCACGTGCAAGGAAACGTTCAACCTCTACTACTACGAATCCAACAACGACAAGGAGCGCTACATCCGGGAGAACCAGTTCGGGAAGATCGACACCATCGCCGCCGACGAGAGCTTCACCCAAGTCGACATCGGCGATCGCATCATGAAGCTCAACACGGAGGTCCGGGACGTGGGCGCCCTGACCAGGAAAGGCTTCTACTTGGCGTTCCAGGACGTCGGGGCGTGCATCGCGCTGGTTTCCGTGCGAGTGTTCTACAAGAAGTGCCCGCTGGCCGTGCGCAATTTGGCACAGTTCCCCGACACCATCACCGGAGCGGATACTTCGTCGCTCGTGGAGGTTCGCGGATCTTGTGTGGATAATTCGGAGGAGAAGGAGGTGCCCAAGATGTACTGTGGGGCGGACGGAGAGTGGCTGGTGCCCATCGGTAACTGCCTGTGTAACCCTGGATATGAGGAGCGCAACTCGGAATGCCAAGGTAAGTCGGGCTTTCGATTTGGCCATTTTGAGGTTCCGGGTTGCATCTTGTAAAAAGGATAATACAGGTGAGCCAAACATTGTCAGTTAGTAATAATGGGAATATCATTGTCGGAAAGACATGCCAAATATTGAAAACAATTTATTGAAATTCTTGCTAATCCAAGGAAAAAAGATGGTAAAGCAGGTCTGGACAAACTGACCCAAAGGCCACATTGGATTTATGCTCTTTCTGAAACTAGCTACATGAAAACGTTTACAGTTTATGCATTAGCTTTTTTAATGTCAGTAAAAACCTTGGTGTTGTGCAACCTTTGCCATCAAGTGCAGGCTGTTGGTTGAGCTTGGGTGTTTTGCGGGCCAGATTGAGTGGCTCGTGGGCCACATCCGGACCCTAGACCTTAGATTGTCCACCTCTGATCTGAATTCCTGTTTTTGCACTTTTTATTGTTTCGCCAGTTCTGTTTCTGAGCAACACTTTTACCTAGACGTTCACATGTAAAACCTTCCATCTTGTTACCGAGAGTTTACAAAAGTATCGCTTGATTATCACGGTTGATTTTTTGCCCGGGCCTAGTCGCAAGTCACAAACGGAACTGGAAACAAATTCAATATTATTTTGTGCCAGACATGGATGTGGTTTTGTTTGAGTCATAGCTTTTTACAAATGCATTACGTTAGCTCTGCTGTGTTCCTTTGCTGGTACGCCGAGCTCTTTTGCGTACTTTTGTGGAGCCCTTTTGTCTTTTAAGTCAAGCCTGGGCGTACTTTGGATTTCAGCCTTGTCCTGCTATAAGAGCTCCTTTTTCCCCCGGCTTGTTTTAGACACAGTTTTCTGACCCTGAGCCACTATGACTGTTCATTTAGACCCCATTTAGACCTTTACCCGTCACTCTGGACGCGTCTTCTCTGTCATGTTTTGTCCTTGACTCCATCGCTTCTCTCTCCTCCTGCTATTCCTCCTCCTCCTCCTCCCGAAACTCATTCCTGTCCCAGCTTCTACCTGGGCGATAAAAGCCGCGATGATTGTAAATAGAGTAATTAGCAGGCCCAACGGGAGGTGCTGTGCAACGGGGCGCATCCCCGGAGAATTCTGTGACACTTTTCCCAATAGTCACCCGCTTGCCTGCCTATCCTCCCCGCATGCTACTGTGTCTTTTTCTTCCCCCCCGTGAGAGACATAAAACCGGGAGACAGACAGCCTTATAGAGGACTGAAAGCGAGAGAGGAGGGAATGGGTTTTATCATTCTAGGCAGGTTTTTAAGAGCGCCGAATGGAGGCTCGCGACTGGGGAGATCGAATTGTGGTGTTTTAGAAAACCACACAGGGTCAGCGCCAGAAATTAGAATTCCCATTTCTGCTCAGCACGGTAGCGTACTAGTGGGTGTCGCGGTTTGATGAGGTTTTAGGGTCGGCGAACAGAGCAGCTTTCTGGATGTGTTAAATCGAAAAATGTGATGGAGTTGTCAGTGCGACTTAGAGTGTAGAAAAAGAGGATCAGTTCATTTCTTAATCTCGCAATGCTTTACATACAAGGTGTCGTGGAGTTGTGGCGTTGACTATAATGGATAGGCAGAAACAATACATGTCTTTGGAGCCGGGTTATTTAAGTTCTCTTTCTGGAGTCGCGCTTAACCACTAGAGGGCAGTATTGCAGCGATGTTAGCCCATGACACCCATTTGCCTTTTGTTTGTTGCTGCTTGGTTAAACCTTGAATAGACCTCCTGCAAACGTGGCTCAGGCTTGGATTTAGTCGCTGTAGTTCAGTCGGATTGTTGATTAGGCTTTTTTTTTTTTTTTTGCATCTGCTCCTTGTTTCGTGACACATCCTACTAACTTCTCTGATCCCATTTGACCTTTACACGCCTTTGTATGCTTTGTGCAGGCCTGGAATGTTGCCGTATGAGGATATGTTTAGAAAATTCCACCAGGACCCAACATATTATTAAATGTCAGTATACAAAAGAGACACAGGATGCAAACACCGGTTCTGTTGTGACGAGGGAAGACTTGATGAAATGAAACTTGAAGCAATGACAGAACTCAGAACAGGTTAAAAAGACGGATGAGCTTCATGGAATTCACCGCATGACATTAACTGGAGCGTGGGTTGGCGTTTTGAGAGGCCATGAGGGAGACGAACTGGTGGCTACTGAAACAAAACGAAACAAACAATACTCCAGATATGTTTTTTTTTTATGACAACTGGACATAATAACATGTTCAAAAGTTCAAAATAGTCCCTTTTAATTTGAAACCCAAACATTTCATGGCGCGGCGCTAGGTTCCGAAGACGTTCCCAACCGCCAGTTTATTGTTTATCTAAATTGCCACCCGTTTTTGACATGAATAGTAGTGCGCCGCCGCTAACAAACGGAGTAGGCTGGACGCGGGGGTGAATGAATGCTGTTGATTAGAAGGGGGCGGACCACCTCCAAGGCACATCATTTACGACGCGCTCTTCATCCCGGGGATAATGGCATGACAGGGAAAAAGTTCTGCCGAGATTTAAAGCTCACGTCGAGCGGACTTGCGGGTGGGCTTGCAAATGATCCCAAATGGACTCAGATGTTATGCAGAAAAGGAGAAAAAGGAGCACGTGTAAAACATGGCTTGGGTTTGGTCCCTTCAAATGTTGAACTTTGAATCGATGGCCAAATGCTCTAACACCTGAGCCAACAGACTGGGGTCTTTACTGTACTTTCAAGGTTGGACGTGTAATGCAAGAGAGTATGGTAACACTTTACATGACAACCCGGTAACTACTAGGTAATTACCTAGTAATAACGGTAGTAATTGTGGTAATAACTAGTAACAAATATCAATAAAAGTGGTAGTTCTTGTATAATTAAAGTTATTAAAGTTATTAGTACTGTTATTACTAAGCAATTACGTAGCAGTTATTGGGCAGAGTTACTATTAAGTACTACTTTAATTACACAAGAACTGACACTTTTATTGATATTTGTTACTAGTTATTACTACTGTAACTACTAGGTAATTACTTAGTAGTTACCGGGTTGTCATGTAAAGTGTTACCGAAAGGGGTAAATCATTTTCTTTCTAGAGCTAAGGGTCAAAACAAGTATAATAAAAATTATAACAAAGGCTATACATATCTCACTTTGCGTGTAATGAGTCTATTATGTATTGGTTTCATAGTTTAACTTGAATTACAGAAACGTCGTCGTTCTAATTTTCCGAGTTCCCCCTGTACGTTGTTGCAGCTTTAGATCAACGCTTGAATCTGCAAAACTGAATGAGGAAACGTCATTGTTTTACGCTGTACTGTAGGCGCATTGAGTTGCCTTGTGTATAAACTGTGCGGTATAAATAAAGTTGCCTTGCCTACTGTAATGGTGAAATGCAACATGTTTTTACTCTTAAAGGTCCTATGCCTGTTTGTTTTTTTTACATTTTTTATCACAAACAATGAAAGAGGAACTTTTTCTACCATATTTGTAGCATTCCAAATCTTCATAGGGACGGGTTTATAGCTATGTTTCACAAATGTTCAGGGTCACTGTCACAGAAGTACTGGACAGGTTTCCAATATATTTCTTTGGCTTTTGATTTGCTTTAGCTCCTAACAAATGTCACCCGCCTCACTAGTCTCAAATGTCTTCACAAAGTTGTTGATTAGCAGAAAGCAGTGGCTCTTTTCACCTTCAACTTGTGTGTACATCTTCTCAGAAGTGGCACTGGATCTTTACAATTGCCATGAAGCCCTCCCTTTTTCTAAATGAGAGCCCCGGTGAGGTCATGGCGTATATCACCGCGCTGAAATGGACCCCTTATCTCGTCTCTTTAATTTCACTTCACGTAAATAAGTCGTCCGCGCTGTGTAAAGAGGCTCTTTGGACGTCTTGATGTGAGATGACTAATGCGGCCCGGTAATGCCCGCCAGCCGACGGCGCGCGCGGGCGGTGCTGCCTTTTCCGAGCCAATAGAAGCATTTAGCGAGCGCGTATCACGCCATCAACCTGAGGCTTGTTTAACTTTACTGCGCCAAGCCATTTGAGCTCATTTACTCAGAGCTGCAGGCGCGCTGTTTAGGATTCGTCTTTGAAACAGTCAGTTGGGGTTTGGATAAAAGGAAGGTGACAAACACTCTGAGGACTGTTTTAAAACACTTCTGTATACCTTGCTTTTTTGTTAAAGGGATAGTCTGTAACTTTGCAAAGTGAGGAGAGTGAAATAATCAAATTCCTTTAACCAGAATGCACTTCTCTGTTTGAAAAATGAGGAGAGGAGGAACAGAATTCTTTTTATAGGTAAATGCTCAAGCTCTTCCCCCCTCCCCTCCTGATTGGACCTGACAGGAAAAGCTCGTCCCATTGGTCGACGTGGGAGGTTGCTAGACTAGAGATTAGTTGCTGAGATCCTGGAAGAAGGAACTTTACAAAGAATAATGACTTACTTTACATCAAAATGCAAGAGCAGGTGGACCATTTTACTTAAATTAAGTATTCTTACAAGATAGTATTTGGCATTCAATGGGCGATCATGATGAGGCAATCGATTTGTTAGCATGCCATTTCTTAGCCCCACAAATGTCTGTCAACATGATATGCTTCAAAGGGGAAAAAGGGGTTTTATTTTACTACGCCACCTAAAAACAACAATCCCTTTAAAACTACACGCTATATTCATTCGTACGAGCCGTTTTCATCTGAGCAGATCGTATGTCTCGTATGTCTTGGCGTTGCGTTTGTGCCCACACGGTCAGCTTCGCGGGGTCAGACTTGTTGATGCGGGTCGTGGCGCTGTCAGTCGAGAGCGCAGACGAGCCGGTTAGCCCAGTCAAGTCACAGCGGCCCGTCTGAAAAGAGAACGGCTAAAGTCGTGTCACTCTGTCGCCCCACCGGCAGACACACATTGTTTGCATTGAAAAGGCTCGCAGCACGAAGATCCCAGGTTCAATCCCAGAACCTGGGGCCATGCCTGGGTACTACGGTGTCCCTCACATACCTAAAAGCTGGTGTATATTGAAGTTTAGCTCTACATTATGCATAAGAATCGGGCAGATAGCGCCTTATTTTGAGAAGAGACGCTGAACATAGCTGCGGATTTGGGCCATATGTGCGGACAAAGGGAGTTTATCCCTAACCTCGTGTCAGAAACAGGCTTGTGCTGGAGAGCGCCCGCTGAGTGGCTGCGCTCGTCCGCGGTACGTGCGGGGTGACGGGGGCCGCGAGGCCTCTGGTTCCCAGCTTCAGATGAATAGACGCTCCTCCATCTTTGTTCGGGGCAGCAGTTTAGGGGGAGAGAGGGGAGGAGAGCGGTTTAGCGAAATGAAGTTCTATTGCGTCTGTTACTACGACTACTACTACGATACTACTGGGTTACAAAAAAAAACAACATAATCTTTAATTATTATTTTTTTACGACGCAAAATCTAATACATTTTTCATATTGGGAGTTTTATTTTATTTTTTTATTTTAAATACGATTTTAACATTCAGCGTAATCGTCTATTGAACATAACATTTCATGCAATAAATGTTCCAGAAGTTGACTTTGATAATAATTTGCAAGCATAGGTAAATTACATATTACTTTGACATTGTTCAAAATTACGTTTTTGAACAACTGCAAATTATATAGTACTTATCGACTTAGGCAAGGCAAGTTTATATGTATAGCACATGTCATGTACATGTACAATTCAATGTGCCTCACAGCAACACCAGACACCCAAACACAATAAAAATGCAATGCAAAGCATTAAAAACACAATACAATTACATAAAAAAATATATAAAAAATGTAAATAAAAAAATATATAAAAAATGTAAATAAAAAAATAAAAATGAATTATTAATAAATAACAAATTACATTAAAAGGTCCGCAAGGCAAAAAAGGTTGGGAACCACTGTGTTTACAGTGCTCAAGTTACCGTCTACACAGTTCATATTTGCCCACTCCATTTCTCAAACCGAGCCGGAGAAGTGACCCTCTGGCAGGAGAAGCAAACCTCTGGGGAAACAAAAACCATCGGTAAAGGCAAAAATAATGTGATGAATCTGCTTGCGTGAGCCTCATTTGTGTATTACTATAATATACTTCACGCTGATTAAACTACAGCAACAGTCCACTCTGAGAGGCCTCCTTCAAAAGCAATGAAACGGGTGGCAGTCTATAAACAAAACGTGGCGAGGAGCTCCTATAAAACATAAGATGGAGTGTGTATTGCACACAGATTACAAGCAAAGTGAGGCAAAAAGCTGCTTTAATGATGTAAAAAAGTAATCTGAGTACTCTAAAGTGCTTCAAACCTACACATCACCCCCAGCTCTGAGTGTGAGCCCGATAGAATCATCTGCAGCAGTAACACATGTCGTCTCTGTCCTACTGGTTTACAAAGCGGGCTGCGTCAAAGTTGGTTAAAATGGAAAGCCCCTATTCATCATTGCTTGGGGGGCAGCCACGGAGCCGGTCTTATTTCGGAGGGGCATACTCTCTCTCGTGCTGAGGTCAGGGGGGGATCACCCTCTTTGGGCATCCATCGCGACACGGCCGCGGCACAGGATGGATGAAGACGTCAGGGGATTTGACAGCTGTGGACGGAGGGTGGTGGGGGGTTTGGAGCACAGCGTCTCCGGGGGAAGGGGTGGGCTAAGGTTAGGTTGGGCCAAGGGTGTCCCCCGGAGCGCCACCCGGGGTGAGAGGGGTAACCGGGGCACCGGAGGGGACGCTGTCTGGTTTGTTCCGGGAGCTGCTAACTGCCCTCGCCACAGGGCTCCGCTTGGGGGGTCAGGGCGGCCCCTCACGCTCCTCATCTGTTCGTGGGGCAGAGGGGAGCTTTTAAGGTCGGTGTATGGATGATGGGAGAACAGCCAGCTCAATTAGTAGTCAAAGTAGCGGTGGTAGTAGCAGTGTTGGGCGAGTTATTTTAAAATGTTAATATATTCTATATACAATTATATTACAATTTTGAAAATATTTGTTTTACATAATACTTTTTCAAAAATGTATGGCATTTTTTCATTCATACATTTAAATGCACTTGTAACTCAAGTTACTTGAATAGTAATGACAAATATATGACCATATTTTATATAAGTAATGTGTTATAGTTATAGTAAAAGTTATATATTTTTCTAATTTGTTACTTTTGTTAAAACAAAAACAAAAAAGGCAGTCCATTGTACATATTAATTCATATTTCCTAACTTTCTACCAAATGGTTTAGTGCTGATAACTTATCAGGAATATTATTATGTTGCTTTTTGCCTGTAGTGTTTCCATTATTAGTCGGGGTTACTGGAAACAATCGATTCAAAATCATAATATAGGATTGACATTTATAGAGGTACAGTTCCATTACTGGATAAAGTCCTTCAAAAAACGAAAATAAACATTAATTAGTGAAAAAACCTATCCTTGTTTGATTTTCCTGTGCACTCCCCTGCTCGCTCTCCTCTCCCTGTCTCCAGCCATGGCGGAGACAGGGATACTATAGAGGCACATACTGTTATGTGCTCCCACAGCAGCAAAGAATTGCACTTCTAAAGCGCGTTCCATGCGGCGCAGACTCAATACGCTCGGGAACATTTGCCCCTCGTTGGTGCAAATGCGACGTGAAAACGAGTCTGCGCCGTCCGGTGAGAGGAAACAATTGCAACTGCGCCTGATTTTTTTTGATATCCCGTTTCGCATCGACTGTCCGACGTTTGATGACCCAGGCCCTGAACTCACGTCACCGAGCGCCAACAGGCTGAACCCAACCGACTCCCTTTGGTACAACCTTTGGACCCGAAGTGTTCGTCAGAGCACATTCAACACATTCCATTCCCTCACAAAGCAAAACGCCGACACAGCTTTATTGGCCATCGCAATTTCAACAGTCTTGAATAATCTGTCTAAGCTTTTTGAACTGAGCCCTGAAGAAATAGTATTTAGGGAAATGCGTGAGGAACACTTTCTTACCAATAGGTTGAGTTCACGATCTAGCACTTGATGACCAGGTGCAGGGCAGGGGCAGATCCAACTTAAATGGGCGAGAAACAGTTTTTTTGAAAGATCTCACAAAGGTTGATATCCAGTAGTAACTGGCTCCGCAAACCTGACTGATGAAAGTCCTTCGTATCGACTGACCTCACGAAAATGTTATTTTTGAATATTGTCACCACTTTTGGACACTCTTTATATTTGTTGAGAGAGAAGACCCTGAGCACTGTTTCGGTTCCACGTGGATTGTCTATGAAATGAAGGTTTTATAGAACAGTGGTTTTTTCAAGTGGTACGGCTTCGGGACCCACCGTTACCCCATAGGATTACAAGCCGCGATCCAAATAATAATGTAATTTGTCATAAATCGTACAAGTTTTGATTGAACGAGCAGTAGATATGCCTTTAAGACTGAAATTATGATCAACGCAACCCAATGCCATTAGTTTTAACAGACTCCCATGCAATTTCAGATACATTGTTTCCCCCCCCCTGGAATAGGCTCGCGACCCACTGAACATGGTTCCACGACCCACCAGCTGAGAATCACCTTTACAGAATGTTGTGACGTCATGTAAGAGACGAAGACTGTTATTAAAAAGTTTTCTCAAATGAATTGAAACTTTACTGAAGAAGTCGGAACGGTCCCCCGGGTTATCGCGCTGTAATCCAGCCTTCAGCATCGGAGGCGCTGAAATGCTCTTCCTGCCCGGGCCGCCGTCCTGCCACACTGTTTGTTCCCCCTCTGCACTCAACACCTCCTCCGTGTCTCCTATGCTTCCTCGTTTCCTCTCCTACACCCCCCCCTTCTGCTGCTAAAACAGGAAGTGGCTCGCGACAGACCGTGATGGGGCCGCGATGCATCGCTTCCACCGAGCGCCCGTGCCACGACTTTACATTCTGGGCAGAAATAACACCGGCGCAGCCACAGTGGCCGGCCCGCACAGAGAACAGACGTGTCCCGCTTCTGCGTGCACACGGGGCAACACGAAAAAGCATGGGGAGATTGGCGGCAAGTAAAAAAAAAAAAAAAAAAAGATTTGACGGATAGAGAATTGTTTTGTAAAGAGTTTCGTCTGGATCTCTTTGTTTGTTCCACTGTGAGGATCATTTCGAGCCGTAACAGGTGCCTTTGAGGGGGGGGGAAGGGGTGGGGGGGCTTTTGGCAGTGAAGCGCAGTGGGCCTTTGTTGCTTTTAAGTAGAAATTCAAAAGGATGAAAGGCCCGGTGCGCAATTTCTTTGGTAGCGAAATTCATTTTGTCCCCAGCGCAATTTGTGTGGGGGGGTGGGGGGTGGGGGAATACTGAATTGACATGCGGTATTTATTTATCTTTCGACAGGCTTTGTGATTGCGATTAGTTGATTGTGATTGGAAAATTGAAATTCAGTTCGCTTTGCACGTTTCAAACTGGCCCAGGGGTGTTTACGCTTGAGAGTGAGGCTGAACCGAACAGCTACACACGAAGCAACATGTACGCGGAGGTCGAAGAGTATCCTAAAGCCATACAAGTAATTGCTTCGTACGGAACACTGATCTATCAATGAAAAATGAGCAGATTCTACAAATATAATATAATACATTTGATTTAAAACATAATGGTTTTAAAAAAAGGGGATGTCCTTCAAAGTCAACTTTTTAGAGCTTTGTCACGTTACAGAGCTGTTCTCGCATCACAAACAGACCCGGAGTCGTGTTTTGAGCCAATAGCGCCTCTTTGAGTAATCTCCGGATCTTCTCCTGTGACACTACTAGGAAGTGAAACTACTGGATATTTTTGTTTTTGCTGTTTCTATTGATCTGCCCATCAGTACCGCTTTGCTTTAACCACTTACCTGCCACCCTAGGGTTAGGGTTAGGGATTAGGGTTAGGGTTAACAATTATTTACATCCAAGTCTCAAAGCGTATTGAGCTTACAGTCTAGATGCCAGTGTGATACCTAATTTGAAAGCCAAGACCTTCTAGTTTTTAAAAATATGTGTGAGATCTGTGTGAGTGAAACACAACTTACGTTACATTTGCTGATATACCCTAATTATATCCTGATTAGGGTTAACTAACCCTAACCCTAGCCCCCTGATCAAACGATGGTACGTCGTGAACCACTGATGGAACTTGAGTTTCTTGAGGAGAAACCCGGAATTAGAGACGATTTACAAAGGTTAGTTCAAGTTCGATCTATTTTATACCTTTTGTAGACTTTATTTGAACTTTAGGACTGATGGTTCTTGGAAGGTCAAATTATATTATGAGGTGGTACTTTAAGGCTTGAATATTTCATTAGATTTAGTACATCTGGAACTACTACTCCTTTTCATTCCATCTGTGCAGGTGAGCAATCACAACCCTCATCCCAGAATTAAAACTTGGGATCAGATGAAAACGGCAAGACTCTTATTCCACAGTTTATTCATATTACGGTATTATTTCCTTTTAACCGGCCTTTGCAGATGTTTTCGTATTTGTTGCATTGATAAACCCATTGCTTTTCAGTCTTATTCACAGTAATAAACACTTCTCTTGACTAGTAAACTTCCTAACTTCACCTTGTCGTGCAACTCGTCATTTTTCCACCCGACATGCAAACTGCTCGACTCAGTTGCACATCTGTTCCCACTTTCCAGGCAAATGTTTAGCACAAATCGCGTCTTTAGCCCCTTCTGCTAAATGAGTTTTGCTTCCGATGGGCGGCGACGTGTTTGCGATCGATGTGCTCCAAAGTGTGTGATGTCAAGATGTCAGTAAAGTGCGCTCCAAACGAAGAGGGGGGGGAGGGGGGGGGGGGAAAGTGCCTCTCTCTTGCCTAGTCGCTCTGCCTCATCCTTTTTTTTCCAAAAAGCATCCCGTCTTTGAAGCTCGTGTTGGGAAGAGGGCGCCATTAAAGCAGTCAGCAAGCAAATTAGCATGTCAAAGGGACCCTCCGAATCAATACCCGCAGCTCTCCTCCAGCTCCTACCCGGCGCTCCTATCGCCCCCTCTGGGCTTTATCCGTCCGACGCTTCACTCTCCTCCACTCTTCCAATCTCCATTTCGCTCCCTATACACTCCTTTTTTTTTCTATCTCGAGATGGACGGATGTATAGGCAGAGAAAGACAGAGGAGCTATCGGGGAGAAGAGGAGTGGGCAAAGAGGGCTTTTGCGGGCCAAAAGAGTCTAAAGATGAGGAAAGAGGCAGGGAAGGTCGGGGGGGGGGGGGGACGACACACACACAAAATGTGAAGGAGGAAGTGGGGTGTGAAGAGTGTTAGTTCCAGTCTGGCAACGCTTTCCTTTCGTACCTCATCAGAGGTTTATAAAAGTGCCGCAATCGTTTAAAGGATAACGCTTCGAGTATTCAATATTTAGGAGATACTTAATCCATACACATTTTCATTTGGCTGTTTGAGTGGCTTCTTACCACTTTCCACCAGCTGTGCCCAGAAATGGAGCAGACAGCCAATATCAGTGATAGAATGGAATGATTCATTCTACTGACGATTTATAAAAGTCTCACTTCATCGCAGAAGAAGTATTCAAGTATTCGTCGCTTCTGGATTTGTGAATTGGAACCGTTTTTTTTTCACTTGTGCAAGGGGCGAAATCTCTTCAAACAACCCAGTGCAGAGGACTACTCGAAACATTTTCTTCCCCCGCAATGGAAAACTGTACGAAACTGTCGAATGTGTTATTCCCCAAAATTGAAAATGCACGTTGCTGTTGGGCCATCGGCCAATTTTCCCCCCAGTATCTGCGTACACCATTGTAGCGGTCTAGAGTTTGAAAGGATTCATAGATCGTTAGATGTAAATGCTCTTGAATGTCCATTGTCAAGATATCGTTGCTCAATAGAAAACATTTACCCCTCAACAAGAAGTTTGATTGTAGGTCTGGGCATTGTATCTTAAGCATTGCAAGATGGGATGCTTTAGCCAAGGTCTTTCTGTTATTCTAGTATTTTGACTTTCTTATTTTTTTATCTCGGGCTACTCAATGTATTGCCATATAATTGTTATTGTGATATCAGAAGCAAGGTCTTCCATCTGACTGAAAAAATGAATGTGCAAAAGTTCCAGTTTAGCCTTGTATTGATCCTGATCTAATTTCGTTTTTAAGTCTTGTTTTGACACGATCTTTGCAATAATATCGCTACCATAACATACTTTACTCTTATGAAATATTGGGTTTTATTTTTTATTTTTTTTTTACTTTCTCATATCGTGTAGCCTATCACGGCACAATATGGCTCTTTAACAAGCTCATAGCGTGTGGAGGGGATTTATAAAAGAAGATTTAGTCCCATGGTCCAAACATATACCTGGCTGTCTCTTAAACCTTTTATTACCGTTCCAATCTTTGTGCACAATCCGAGTTTCGAAGACAAAGAAAAAAGGGCCCGCTCGCTCCGACAAACCTCTGTTTAACAAAGGCTTCCTGATTGCGAGTGCGGTGGGTATGTTTTATCTGTGCGAGCTGATTGCTATCTCCAGCTCGCTCCGTTATAGGTGGTCTTTCCTGACACTTCTTTTTTTTCCTTTTTTTTTCTTCGATCATCCCATTTTCTCAAGGGGCAGAGTTCAGCGGGCGAATCAAAGTCTATACTCCGTTTCAATCTCTCCGGGTTATGAGAAAGAGGCGCGGTTATAAATAAAGGTTAGCATTGTAATCTGATGGGGCATGAAAAAGGGGGGCATTTTAATTAGTCGAGAGATGACCCCTTTGTATGATTGAAGGAGGAAATTGTTCATAAAATATACAAAGACAATGGATGAGGGATTGTATGTGATATGCGCAAAATGATTGGACATAGAGCTTTTAGGATTGTTGGTGATAAGAAGGGCTTGTTTGCAATCACCAAAGCTATAGAACACGACAAAACTAAGGAAATTGTATATTTCTTCTTTATCATTTTGAACATTGACACAATATTTTATTGACAAATTTGACAAATTTTCAAATGTTTTTAAAGATTACCACAATATTTTAAAGGAAAACTTATTATTTTGAAATTGTTTTAACAAAATATCATTTTATGGCCTTTGCCCAACGCAAGAATCTTGATGATAACCCAGTCAGGACAGGTATTTGTATATATTTTACCAACAAATCTTAACTTTATGAGAGAAAATGTAATTATTTCATTTCAGATTTAATTAAAGTCAATGAAGGTCGTCAAGTATGTCCATTATCATCTTTTGTGTTTTCATGGTGTCAAACTTACGTATTCAACTTCAATCTGTCAAAGTTCAAATATTGTGCCGTCATATGGTTTAAACTAAACAAGTTCCGAGCAGGAGGGGCTGTAAAAGAGCAAGTGCGGACAGTGGACGTGCATCAAGTGAAATGAACAAGATTCGTAGTAAGTAATGTAGTCGTATGTACTGGAGACTTGTCAGTGCCGGACGGAGGAGCAGAAGAAGCCGTCCTGTCGCGGGCTGGTTGATGAACGGCAGCGATGTGAGAGGTGAGGAGGGATCTCGGGAAAGCGCGCGCTGATGGTTTTTTGAGCAAGACTCAGAATGTTGGTGTCACAACCTCTGACAGCTGCAACTGAAACCTCTATAAATATCCCGTCGACCTGCGCAGGACGTTTAAAAGTGCCCCAATTCTACTGCCGTCCCAGGGGCTTCTACTAGAGCCTTTATTTCACAGCTTATGTTATGTTTAGATGAAATTGACGGCGGGCAGACATCCTTGTACGTCTTCATCCTTGTACATCCTTGTACGTCTTGTACGTAATTTAAACAAATTTCAAAAGCATTTTTGGACCCATTAAGTGAATTATTTCCCAAAAATATATATATAAAACTGCACAATTTGGAAGATTGTGCAGTCTGATTGAAAACACTAATATTTGATCTTCTAACTAAATTAATTCAAGAATCGTGGGGCATTTCAGAATATATTTACAGAGGTTGACACTACAGTTAGTTAGGGTTATACAAGATACATATTTTTGTTGTTTTCGTAGGACATTGTTACACAACTGGCAGCCGTGATTTGACAATTGCAACCAATCAACTTTCTAAACCAGGACCTAACCTAGCCACATTTCAAAGAGCAACGGGTAGTACTAAAGAGCTGCATGTGGCTGTATACAAGTTTATTTTATCATCATTATTTGTTTGATTGGGACAGCGAACATTAATGAGCAATCGCAAGCTTTGAAACTGGAACTATCCTTAGAAATAGGATAATTGTGCGAAGATTTTGGCAAACAAGTCACAGAGATATTTCGGGATCAGCCGTGCTTGAAATACCAGCCTGCGCCGCCAAGAATGAACCATCACCTTAAGCAGTGAAAGCAACCGCAAAGATCCACTCCGATAATGGGGGGAACTCGAAAGAATGCCGGTGATGAATGGGATGAAGTCAGGCAAATCATTTCCAAACATTCACAGCATCCCGAGAAGCACTACCCACGTACCGACTTCAAAGCTATAGCCATACCTTTTTGTAGGTCTTTCTTGGTTTTGTTGTTGTAGCCCTATCACCGCCGTGCCCGCGCGTCTGTCCGCGCTTCAAAGCTAAAGCCGTTAGCGTCATTAGCCACGTTAGCGAAATATATTAACCTCCAGCTCGTGTTACAACAACCCAGTGGCCCCTAGAAGTCAACCAGCCCCGGGGTAAAAGGGAGGGCAGTGTGCATTACCCCGGAAAGTAAAAAGGAGACGCAATCCACTCCAGGCACACGAACATGTTGAAGGGAGTACGGAATGGATACACGGCTGAAAATCACTTGTTTTTTAATTCGTAATTTGAAGTGAAAATTCAGAATGGCTATAGCGCCAAATCAAATGTCTCTCAGCAATGTTACACACAAATATAAATGATTGCACAAAAATGACAATAATCATAATTGAAGAATTGTATGTTTCCCAACACTTTTAGTTAACTAATTCCAGATTTCTCCAAATGTTTAGCTATGAATATTCAAACCAAAAAGTTAAATTGCTTAGCCTTAAAAAATTACTGAATTGATAAAGAAAATTTAAATTTCTCTTAATTCAAATCCAAATGTTCTTCGACCACACACTAAAGACAAATCACCTGTACTCTAAACAAACAGTTAATTACCCACCACAAATAAACAATAAAATGTTGACACCTTCAGCATTATTTCCACCTTTAAAAACTACTCAGCGGAGACTACTTTGCTGAGATATCACTACCCCGTCGGCAGTGACCTCAATGTGTTTGGGGAAAGTGAGAGAGAGAGAGAGACAGAGACGGAGTGAGGGGCGACCGAGGGCTCCGTGGCATCACCAGAGGTCAAAAGTGAGGCGCAATGTCAGTCAGAAGCTGCTGACCCAAGACGGATTTTTTGTGTACTTTGTATTCGGGGGCGAGTTGTCAGGTCATATGTAGTTCCTGCATTATAGGCTTTAATGATAGCCCAAAAAAGGTCATCGAGTTATATTATTGTTTAGCAATGGGTTTGAGGTTTAAAGCTCTTTTTGGGGTGCGTTGGAAATAATTGCATGTTGGAGATTGTTTTCTGTTGTGATGTTCCTTTAATAACTGAAACAAAAATTAAGTTGAACCTGGAGAGAAATAAATTAATCTATATACAATAGCCCACTGGTCAAAAGTGTGGACATTTTTTTTATGTATTTTAATTTAAGACTCTTTACAGTGTAGATTCTTCTAAATAGCCGCCATTTGCTTTGATTACTGCTTTGCACACTTTTGATATTTTCTCATTGATGTAATCACCAGAAATGGTTTTGACTTCAGAGATAACCATTTTAACCAGTGCCTGAAATAAATGAATAAATGAAATGAATGAAGGGACGACCTTACGACGCTCATTGAGAAAACACTAAGAATAAAGGGTGGCAGTTTTGAAGAATTTAAAATACATATTTCATTTATTTCATTTTGGTTTTTTACTTAGTCCTATCATGTGTTAATTCATTCATAGACAATACACAATACAAATAGTGCTGAAAATAAATGTATAATAATAATAATAAAGGAAAGCCAATATATAAAAGTGTTTCCAAACTTTTGACTCGTAGTGTATGTGGTAATAAAAAAATGAAATGAATTGTGAGTAAACCAATGACCAACTTGTGGGCTTTTTGATTGGCCTGTTACTTGTATCATAAATAGAAAACTAAAAGAAAGAAACTCAACCACACATTTATAGATCAATAAGGAAAAAAACATACTGCAAATTTGCATTATAAAAATGCACTTAAAAGGACACAATAAATTACACATAAATAGAAGGAATATGAAAGAAAGCGCCTTGAATTGTCTATTGTCATATAATAATCATACAAAAGTACAGCTTGCTAATTTCATAGCGCCCAGAAAGTGTTCGGGAAGCAGCGCTTAAAAGTATACCCGCTCAAACCCATATATTCACAATGGTGTAGTCCGGTACACCCATACGCACACGCTCTTACAATGGAAGGTGTTCTGAGGCCCCAGACAGGCTGTCGGCTGGAGCCGTACCTAAACAAACAACCTAAAAATACTGCCATTTTCTGCCATGGCTCGACCCCCAGTGACCTCCGCTTATTACTCTGGTAAAAAAAAAAAAAAAAAAGACGACAGCTTTGACGTTAAACTGTGCCCCGAGACCTCAGACAAATCGGTAATTTTGGATTTGTGCTGCAGTGCCTTAAGTGTCCACAGATGTTAAGCACTTAAGACTGCGGTGATGATGTTTCTGCCTGTTGTGTGTGTGTGTGTGTGTGTGTGTGTGTGTGCGTGTGGTTTATGTATTTATTTTGTATCATTTACATTTTACTGCTGGTGCGGTGTTTTAATTGCCTCTGCGAATACATTTTCTTCTACTGCTGCTGCTGCTGCTACAACCTTTGGTCTGTCGTAAGTAGGAGCCTTTTATTACAAAGGTGTAGTCAGCGCCAAGGCAACTACACGACGGCTCCTAAACGGACTGAAGTGTGTCAGCCCCTTTATAAATGTAAATGTTCGCAACCGCCTTGAGCCCCAACCAAGGGGCAACTAATTAACGTAAAACATATACCAGTATTTTTTTTTTTCTGTCAATGTATTGAAACCTTGGCGTTCCAAAAACTGCTCTTTAGATCAAGGGTCGTCACAGTCAGACCCAGGGGCCCCGTATAATTCTGAAATATAAATCAGGCTGCAAACAGCTATGGAGGTCCTCTGAGGGAGGACCTCCATAGCCCCCAGTTACTTACATGGTTCTGATCCTGCACCTATTGGCTTACATATGATTTGTAGGTTTTGCGTGGCATTGTAGGAATGTGGGTGTGATTTCAACCTACATTTTTGGCTTAAAAAAAAAAAGGGGAAAACATGTCCATATCCAGTGTTCGCCCAGAGCCTCCAAATTGGTCAAAAACCACAGTGACAAAAGCGTTATGTTGACATCTAAACAACAATTTAAAGTCGCATTATGCAGCTTTTTATGTGGAAAAAAAAGTTTTTTCTTGTGCAAATTTGACCTTGTAGTGACCCAGCGGCTGTATGAGTGGTCAGCATGGCGCCTTTACTTTCCGTTACAGTGGTCTGTAGGGCGCTCCAGGATCAATGGTTTGGAAGGTTTTCACTGCTGACGGACCCTCTCTCCAGAAAACCTACAAAACAACTGATCCTGGAGCGTCCTAGAGATCAACGTGATCGGAAGTAAAGGCGCCTTGCTGACCGCTCATACAGCTACACCACTACAAGGTCAAATCCAAACAAATTATTTTTCTCACATAAAAAAGTCGCATAATGCACCTTTAAAAATTGTGTGTTTTTTGCGCCTTATCTTAAAAAATGCTTATGTTGTACATTTGTTGAAAATCTCGTAATTTTCACATTATGTTTTGTCGATCGGATTATGTCACTACCAAAACATGAGTCAGGCTTACAGTCTCTCACTAAAGAGAATATACTCATGGACCACTACTTTTTACTTATACTTCAGTAAAAGTTTTGTAACATTGCAGATCTTGGCGAATTTACACAACAGTACCTACAAAGGCCCTTTAGGATCCACCCCGCGTACGACAATACCAAGTTACTGCGCGTTCTGCATGAACCAGCGCGGCAAAGGGCCACGTCGGTAAACAAAATCTCTCTTGTTTTGTATTTGCCCCCCCTCCCCCCCCCCCCCCTATAAGGCTCCTGGGGCTCCCCGCGTCACATTTGCAGCAAGGTGCTTCCGCCCCTCATTGTTTACAGTATAAAAAGCTTCATTTCAATTCGATTACAGGCAGGCAGTGCGGAGGGAGCGGGAGACGCGGGTGTATGCTAATAGTGTTGTGCTAAAGGGGAAACACATCGCAAAACAATCAGCGGCGCTAAACAGCGGAGGGGAGCCGGGAGGATGGGAAGGGAACGCAGCCGGAGAATAGGTGCGGAGGAAAGGGAAGCCATAGGGAAGTTGTCTCAATAGGAACCTCGTGTCCGCATGTGTAAACACGCCGAAGCCATGTGAACCCAAGTGCCCCACAAATCAATGCAACAAAGCGACAATTACCAAATCTATCGCGGATCGGGCTCATGCGTAAATGCGTGGTTGTATTTTGTTGAAATGAATGGGATGAAGTGTGGTTTGTTCTTGCCCAGGTGTGCAAAGTCAAGAACAAAGGGGGGGGGGGGGGGGGGGGGGGTCAGAAAATGATGAGTTGTACATCTGTGACCTTTGGTCCGTTGGAAGAAGAAAAGGATATGCGACAAAAGTGCTGTTTTAGTCAACACAGTCCGACTGACATTACAAGCAAAAATAATAACGCTATCAAAACGCAATCGTATAAAAAAAAGTGGCAAGTGCATTTTCACTTATTATTGGGGCTTGACACTCGTCTGCAAAAGTGATTCAGCCCTATTACATAGGACAGTGGGGCATCTCATGATCGAAAGGTCGCGGGTTCGAATCCCAGCTCCCGCAAATGCACACTGTCGTTGTGTCCTTGGGCAAGACACTTCACCCTCCTCGCCTCCTGTGTCTGCGTACATTGGTGTGTGAATGGCAGAAAAGTGCTTTAATACGTTGAGTCCATTTACCATTTAACAAAATATGAATTAACACTTAATTCATCATGAACAAGTACAAATCATAAGTGTGACTAACACTTAATAACGTCTTAACTACTAAAGTTAATGTCATAATGTATAGTGTTTCACATACTTCACTTATCTATTGTTAAGTACTTATTAAGTGTTAGTCTCACTTAACTCATGAGTTGTTCATGATGAATTAAGTGTTAATTCATAATTTATTAAGGCATAATGATATAGTTATTATAAAGTGTTACATGAGTTTTTTCTTAAAGAATATTATACCTGGATATATTATATTTGAGTGAGTATAATTATCTACCAATTGGAATTGGAAGTATTTTGCACATAAAAAAGAAAAAAACACATATTATTGCATCTAAAATGTGATTAAATATTTCAAATAAAAGAGAAAAACAAATTCACTGGAAGATATTTTTATTGGCAAAAAGTTAATTACTCAAATTAACGTAAAACAACTCGAATGGCCAAAGAGGCTTGTGACTGTAACAGCTAAAATAGGAATCTACCATTGTTAGCCACATAGCAAAAAAGTGACACAAGTTGAGCGAGATTGCGTTTCTTCCAATTACCTTTAATGAACTCCAAGTAAAAACACGCTACCCATAAACAGGCTCTTTGAAGTGAAGAGTTGCAAATCTTTATCCAACTTGTTATTGTGGACGACAGCCTCGACTTGCCTTGCCCTGCATTCTGTCACAAGATTAAAGGGCACTGGAAAACCGTATTGAAAATGACTATATAATTACACTAACTTCTCTCATAACGCAGGCAAATACATAGAGGCAGTTCTTTGTCCCTTTCGTCTTTAATATCAGCTCCCCTGACCTGCTCCTACAGGTGTGTAACCCCCGGGTGCATGTGGCAACATTATTACGACATGACATCATTCTCTCACAGGCCTATCATAACCTCTATATCGAGTGGCATAGTTTGAAAGCCGTACAGTGTGAGCCCTAAGCCGCGGGGCATGTGGTTTATTGAATTAAATATGAATAGAAAAACAACAGAGCTCCCTAAAAGCGTTGTGTAACTTGTTTTTTTTTTAGGAGGGTCCCTCTCTCCTCTCTGATTTACCGCAACTGGGCGGAATACCTTAGATTTCTGCGATATAAACCATTGTGCTAATATTGCCTCCTTAAAGTCAAGATGAATGGGATCATAGAGGAAGTCGAGGTCTACGTGTCAACTGGAGCGTTTAGCTGTGGGGCTGAAGGAAGTCTTCTCAAGCACAATGCTACCTGCTCAGATGTTGCGTTAAAGCCATTGTGTAGCCGTGGATTTGTATTGCGTTGTAGCAAAAACAACATAGCACGGATTCTCATAGGGCTGGGTGATTCTGGGTGGGGAAAAAAAAAGTCACGATTATTTTCCCCATATTGATCGATCTCAATTTTCGATTCGATTTTGTTTATTTTGGTAATAAAAACAATGAATGTGTCCTTTTCTGCATCAGGAAGTAAACAGACGCTGAGGTCGGACTCGAAAGTGCGTGCTCAAAACCTCACTGTGCAACATCCCCATCTCACCCCCGCACCCGCCCATTGCACCACGCAAACATACACAAACATCGGCAAAGGAGCCGCAAAAGGTGGATATGTTTGAAGACTGTGAGAAGCCGACAGCGGCAGTTAGTGCATGGTTTGTGTTCGGTGTGGAGCCTCACAAGGCCACGACTTCATGGAGTTCAGCGCTAACAACTGAATATGTTCATAAATACTAGTAAACAACGCTTTTATAAGTACAAAAGACAGGTCAAACTGCTAATTCACTCGATGCTGCTTCATTCAGCTTTTACTACAAAGTAAGTGCAGTGAATAGTTTTTAGCTGATTTTATTGTTAAATTCAGCCAATCCTCTTTTCTTGCTTCCTGTTTGTGTGCCCGAGCGTTTCCATGAGTTTGATCTGAAAGGCGCTGCAGCGTCCAGATTCTTTTACATCTCGCCGCAGAGGTCGAGCGTCTTTGCAAGCTTTCTTTGTGTCCAGATGGACGATGGTTTTTGAGATAAATAAATACACTTGTTCTATTACCCAGTTTTGTTAAGTGGGTCCAGTGGGCACTTCCTGCTGCGCCATTGATATATGGGATTGGCCAAAAACGCACCACACGGTTATGTGAGATTGACCTTTATTAAAATTGAGATTTGATAAAAAATTCGACTAATTGCCCAGCCCTAGATTCTCATACTTCATAGCAGTCTTTTCAAGTCACGGAAATCCTGTTCAGTGAGAGTAACATAGCTGAACGACAAGCCTGAACTCTAAATCAATTTATACCTTGAATTTTGAAACACATTCGTCGGGTTTTTAAGTCTTTCAAAATTCTCAGGGACCTCCCCCGGTGTCTGCTGGCTCGTCACTCCTCCCGCTGCCCCCGCTGACTCTCACGCCGATGTGGCAGGTATAGAGACATTTTAATTAGGCCTCCGTCTTGTGCGGCCACGGACAGTTGTGATGGATGGCTTCTGCTGAAAATACAGCGATAAATCATTCAGCGTTTGACAGACAAACGGCTGCTAACTCCTGCGCCCTCTGGCACCGGGCCCCCGTTAGCGGTTAGCTTAGCCGCGGTGACTGTCAGGGAGAGTGGCGTGCGTGTCATTAACATCACCATCCACTCCGGTGCCTTTGTTCTTAGCATTCATTAGCGGCACAGAGGAATCCGGACCCGACCGGCTACGTGAGAGATGGGCACTGGGTAGGCGCAAATTTAGTTGACAGAATTTTTTGACATTGTTTTGTAAGAGTAGAATCTAGTGGATCATAAAAGCCATATAAGACATTTTCTTTGCCAAGGCTGTTTAAAGGAACAGGCCACAGTTTTTTCCATACTGAGATATGTTCTTACCTGAGCTTAAACTAGTTGATGCGTACCTGTCTGGTCTTTATGCGTGCCCATGGAAGAGCTCGGTCACTTCCAACTTCACCCACAGTTGGAGCCATAGGAATATGCTGGGAAAGGCCAAATGCTTTGGTCGTTTTGCGTGACTGAGCACACGCACAAAGACCAGACAGGTGCGCAGCAACTCGTCTAAGCTCAGGTAAGAACATATCTCAGTATGGAAAAACGGAGGCCTGTTCCTTTAACATTTATTTCGCGTGTTTCTTTATCACTAATTTAGAGAATTTACTGTTTGATTTGTTTGCTGGTTCAAGGGAATGTCTTTGAAAGATAAAAACAAATGGAAAAACATTGTCAAAACCTGCTATAAAATCGTTGGAGTTAAGCAAAGAGACTTAGATTCTCGATCGGAGAAGCAGGCGCTAAAGAAGCTAAGTGTATCCTAGGCCGGCCTGTCCATGCTCAGTCCTCAGTCCAGTTTCGCTCATGCCTTCTGGACATCATTTTTATGTTCCACCAATCAGTTCTCCAACGCTTTTGTCTCCTGTGTCACTGAACTGTTGAATTATGAAAGGGTGTGTTTATTAAAATGTTCTAGAACTATTGTATATCTTTGCATCCGGTGTCCCCCATGCGCACACTCAAACACACTCTCATTCATCCTGGCCTATTGTACATGTTTTTATTTAATATATTTTAACCTAATGTGCGACTACTTATCTCCATGGAGACTATTATTCACTCCCATGCAGAACATTTGTTAGTTTGTTACCAACTGAGTTAGTGTGACTTGAATGACTGCTTTCTACTTCTTGAGTATAGTTCACAATAGTCGATCAACAATATGGATCCTCTGCCCGCCTCTTGTCGCCATACAGCTCATTTGGTTTGCACTTTGAATAAATATGTCTTCACTTATTGGGACCTTTTTCTACCCCCGGTGGGTGAAGGTCAAATGGCCTGTAGTGCTCGTCATCCATCATGGCGCTCGGTGGTGTGGTGGCCTGGTGTCCCTCATCTATCACTCTGAAGGCTTTCGCTGCCCGTGTGTCCCAGTGTCTGCGTCCGGGCGGCGGATGTCATTAATAATCCCCAAATGAGAGAATGAACGAGCTCAACCTGCCTCACTGTCCTGCTGTTACCGGCCGACAGATGCTAACGGTCAGTGCGGCTAAGTTATACATGCTAATGCAGCCCTAGCTCAGGTGGGGGAATGGAGATAAGGTTAGTGTTTGATGAAGTTGTCTGGTTTAGATAAATCTGCATATCCCTGTTGGCTTGTTGAAGTGTATTTCATACTTGGAACATATTTCGCTTTAGATTTCAGACATTGATTGGTGCTGGTTTAGTTGTGTTTTAGACCTTGTTTGGCTTGGTTGCACTTTCTTTACTAGCATTTTAATGAATAAGCTCACCTGCGCCACTTTCCTTCTGTTACCACCGACGTACACTAAAGGTTAGTGGCTAGAAACACAAGCTAATACTAACTTGATTTGACCTTATTTAAATGGAAATACAAAAAGGTTGCAGCTCTTTTTTTAATGCTTTAACCTTAGTGTCCTGAATTAGGACTAGTTTAGCTACATGTTTGGATCACGTTTAGACGTAACACAGTAGCTTGTCCTGGTTTAGACCTTATTTCGACCTGGTTTAGCTAGGCCTCTCTAGGTCTGATTTTGCAATGGTTTTGCTTAATACCGTCCTGGTTTCCTCTATAAGCCATTTATTCAACAAGCTAACCTGCGACAGTGTCCGTCTGTTATCGCCGACACACGCCCACGGCCTGTCGCTAGTTATACATGCTAATACGACCAAGGCTCAGGTGGGCAACAGGAGAAGAGGCATTCTAATGTGATGACTTTGTCTGGTGTGGATACATTAATGTCTGATGAATCATTGTCAAAGGGCAAACAGAGATATCGCACTGTCTTTGGCGCTTGATTGATGAGTATAAACAACTTGTGCTGTAGCTTTAACTGCTGTAGCTTTTTTGATCTTTTAACCCTGTTTAATGATGTTCCCTTGTCAGAAACATATCTTGCTAAAAAGATTTTTTATCCAAAAAAACAACCCAATCTCGCCTTCTTCGCTTTTCCAATGTTTCAAGCCATGATATATCCACTTTAAACCAGACTGTTTTAGACCGAGTTAGACCTTGTTTAGTCTTAGATTTATGTCCTCCTTCTTTTTGCCCTCATACATTATTTTGATCCCATTACATCATGGTTAAGACCTTGTTTACTCCTGTCCTACTACCATTACTTGATCTACTGAATCTCATTGTAGCATAACCAGCTTTGGCCTATTGTCGTCAAAGCAATCCCAGGATCCTTTACCCCTTCAGCCTCACCTGATTATTTTTCCACCGGTATGCAAAACAGTGGAACTGAGCTAGCACGCACACAAAGGGGAGAAAACGAGAGTGAATAGGGCCCGGCTGGATCCTTAAGGTGCAGGAGCCATAAGCGGAGACTCCCCTCGCCCTCCAGTCCTGAAACACGATCGCATGGGCCGCTTGAAAGACTCCCTTTGTGGAAGATGCTCCTGTGAAGAGCTCTCACTGTCTGTTATGACTTAAAACGAGCGGCCGAGTTTTCATCGCGCCATGGAAGATAAAGAGAAGGGGTTGAAAAGATGGGGAAAATGCCTTAGTTTGAAGTTAATTCTCTCCCTCCCCACGAGATTAAAGACAGGATCATTTGCACGGGAAGGCCAGAGACATTGTGTGCCGCACGTTGGGTGTTATGTTGCTGGGTTGTTTTTGGATTGCTATTGTAGTCCTGGCTGGCTCTCATGCCTTCAGTCTCCGGTGTATTTTTCCAAAGCAGGAGAATGGCTTGCCTTTATAATACCCCGTTTTGGGTCACTTGAGGTGGGTAAGTGTGGGCGGGCGTGTGGGTAGACAAGGCTTTTTTTTTCTTTTTTCTTCATGAAAACAGAAAAAGAACATCCGCAAATGTTGAAATGGAGATGTGTAGGCTGATGAGACTTTGGAAAACTTAGCTGAATAATAACTGGCTTTTATCATATTGAATCATAGCTTTTGTGGACATGACATTTCATAAACCCAAAGTTTCATTTCAGTTAGCTCCGTTTTAGACTTGGCTTAGAAGTGTGTTACAGACAAATTTGAACCTTTCTACGTTCTGGTTAGAGAGTTTCGTAGACCTGGCATGACCTTGCGTTAGGCTCATTTGGTTCAAATGATCCTTGGTGTGAGCAATATTTTATATACTTGGTTTACAATCTGGAAATGTCTTTGTTTTGTTAAGTTGAACCATTGTAGCTAAGGTTTTCTTCTAGACCATATAGGTGGGAAGACCAAGTAGGTAAGATTACACTAGTTTGACCAGTTTGTATGCGCTCCGCAATCCATTTAGCCTTAGGTACTTGTTTTAGGATTGGTTGATTCTTATTTTAATTTGTTAATAAAAATAGTACTTGTTAGGGCTAACTCATTTCTAACTAGCTTTTGTGCATGCTGTTTTAGGTTCATCTCGCTAGTCATTTCACTCCCCTTCACGCGACAATTCCACACAAAATGGACACAACTTCACATTTCCAAACCCTCCGCCCTCCATGGCCTCCCTTTTTAAATGTGCTCCGGCTTAGGGGACAACAGGGAAGGGGCGGGGCGGGGATGGGCTGACAATGGGACGGGGGGAAAAAAAGGACTAAAGCTTCGGTATTGAAAGACTGAAAGCGCTGCTGGGGCAGAGAGGGGGAGATTGTGATGTCCCAGTCTATGAGGGAATCCATTTTTTTGGCCCGTCCAGAATAGAACAGTAAGTCACCAGCCTCTTTGTGGATACTTTGATCTCCCAGTTCAGGGACTTGGCACCTGACAGACCCCCTCTAAGTCCGAAAGTGGAGCCTGCCTGGAAAAAAAGCACTGAAGAGAAAGAGATGTAGAGGGAAGTGTTTACGAACTTTCAAGCCCTAAATCATGCAAAATAACATTTCTAATACTTTCAATTTGAACACTTCCAGTTTCGCTTCAGCTCTTGGAACAGGATCACTGCCATCTGTTGGCATTTTGTACGACTACGTTTTATAACATCTTTATGACTATGGTTCTTTTCTAGACTAACAAAGCACTAAACCAAGCCTAAAGTGGAAGTGTACAAGGACTTGGAAGCTAAATCCAAGTCAACCTTTTCTGATGGACTAAAAATTATCAATTTATAAACTTTTGCCAATAAGAGGATAAAATGTAAATAAACATGCCATTTTGTTTTAGGCTGTGCTGGCAAAAAATATGTAAACCTTCGTGATAGCGTGATGTATTGTGGCTTCTTGTGATATGGCTATGCTTAATATTGCTCTAACCATAATTCGTTGATATTACAGTTTTTGCCCGTTGCTTGAGCACATTTAGTAAAACTTCGCTCATTGTGCCAAAACTCTACACACAAGTCAACATGACACAACACTGGGAAATATACCATTCACATCTGTGTCAAATTGAAACTCGACTATCTAAACCTAAACTCTCCTATCAAACCTAAAATTCCTTTGTCAAAATGTATCTCTGATGACAAAATGACACATACTTGCATCATATGCAGACACTTTCAGATCAGGGGTAACACTACTCTACTTTATATAAAACACTGCAGTCTCTGAAATGACTGTTTATTCAGAAGGCATATTTTCAGGAGGCACAGTCCAGCTTCCCTCATAGTCAGGCCATGGTTGATGACATGGTCCACCAAAGTTGCTCTTATATCATCAGAAATAGGGGTCCGTGCATGGCCTTTTTGACCTTGACTTTGTCCTCCTCTTCCTCTTGCTCTACCGCTTATGGAGCCCCCCAAATGTTTTTGTCCGATGTCACTTCCAGGGCTCCGTAGCCTCTCGCTCTCCCTCCATCCATGCTTGCAAAGTTCTTGAAATAGCTAAACTGAGGGCTTTTTGTAGCTGGCTTGTTGGTGTTCAATTTTGCATGTAAGTGCCTTCAGGTGTGTATTTGAGTGGTTGCAATTACCCGATGTGTTTTGTATTTTGGATACATGTGTTTTCCAAATGGCACCCTGAGATTTCCTTTTTGAACGAAGTGTCTTATGTATGAAATAGAGTATAGTATGCAGGACCAAGTGTGTTGCATAAATGAGTATGTGTGTTACAGAATTGCAACTAGAGTGCAAAGCAGCGCTTTTGTTTAAGGTATGGGTACATGTGTTTGAGGTATGGTAACAAAAGCTTCAAGTTGTGTTACTTTAGTCTAAGCATGGGTCTATAGTGTTCAAGCAACGGGCAAAAACTGTAAGCAGTTGTAACCTGGGACTAAACATGCACTGAAGCACTAAATCAGGAATAAACTTGACCTGGACGAAGTCAATACCACATGGAACCGGGACTAAACTAGGAAAAATCAGATCAAAAACATAATTCCTAAGCACCAGTTGCCCCTCAAGCGTGAGAACCAAAGATTTAGCATGCAGCTGAACAAGTGACCAGCACGGCAATAAAGATGCCGTGGAAAAACTGAGGAGATAGCTTGAGAAAGTAAAGCCATGTGTGCCCGGGTGTGTGTTTGCTTTACATGTGGCTTGCCATAGCTGCCCGAACAGAGATAAATCCAGTTCTGTCACAAGGCAGATTCTTCTACGAAGTTATGGCCTTTCGGACCACCCACCGCTGCGGTCTCCCTCCCCACTAAAAAAACTCCTAATAGGAAGCAAACTCCACAGATTTGCTTGGATATTGACCCATCTTTTCCATCGAGTCTTCCTCTGCAGGGCACTTGTTGCTATAAACAAGTCAAAAATGTTGACATCAAATTCTGACGCTAATTTCCGAAACCACCGTCAGGATGGTGCCAGTGGTTGGTGTTTGTCAAATAGTTCAAGTGCTGATTTTTTTTATTATTAGAGTGTGGTTGTAATGTTAAGTCTTGTTAAGGTTTAGTCTTCGAGTTAAGACGTCCGTTACAACTTTTGCCCTGAATCAATATGTTTACTCTGTTGTTGGCCCCTTAGACTATATTTCAGTCAGAGAACATTTCACTCATCCTTTAGTAATGCTTGGGAAACGGGTGGTTTTCAAGTTAAGACAGTTATTATCCTGTTTAGACATAGGTTAGTCTAATGAAAGTCTTTTAAGACATTTTAGACCCAGTTTATTTCTGATTTGACCTTAATCTAGGTCTGATGGTAGTTGGAAGGTCAAGTATTTTTTGAGGTGGTACTTGAAATCTTGTTCAACTTGTTATAAACTAGTCTGGGTTTAGGGTCAGTGTAAGTCAGGAGTCTCCAACATTGTTTACGCCATAAGCTACTTTTATGAAACAAAAGTGTCAAAGAGCCACTTATGTCTTTGAAGACACTTGTGTAACTATGCGATTTAGGTGGATTTACTTGATTGTTCTTCAATTTTCCTGAGCTTCCTCTTAATCTCTGTACTCTGTACTGAATGTTTTCAGATTACGTTCAAAAATATTCGGAAGAAAAAGAAAATGCATCTAAAATGTGACTCATTAAGCATATGTAGGAAATATAGTACGTCTCAAGCTATTTGGAAAGGGCTGGAGAGCTACTGGTTGGAGATCCCTGGTCTAAGTGCTAGGAAATGGGCATTGGATATTCAACATTCTGTTGAATATCCAATCTTCAAGAAACCTTTTTGTTCAGCCTGGGACAGCTTAATAATTACCTATTGGAAAATCTCATCATACGCACACGGTTTGATGTATCCTGGTTTCGGTGGTCATCCCTTCAAAACAGGCTAAGCCCTTTAGTCCCTGAAGCATGCATCTCAATTAACTCTCCCTCTAGACTTAGCCCGAAAGGTCATCTACTTTGACATCTTCCTGACCCCGCTTTCAACTCGCCACTCTTTCCTGCTCAGTGCACATGTCCAAACTCTAAGGAAAACACACATCCTTTTGCTCGCCCGCAGTGGTCAGAAACCTCTTAAACAATGCCCGCTAATCCCAGTGTCTTGCCCGTCTCTGCCGATGCTGAGTGCGTCCGCTGATTGCTCGGGAGATTGAGAGATAGCACAAAGCACCTCACGCCTGATCTCTCTTCTTTTTAAGACCAGATTCTTCACGCACCCCTGTAGTCTCCAATCAAAGAGGCCCCTTTTAGCTTAAGCGTCAGCGGGAAGGAGCGGGCTGCCGGATTTGCGCCGCCTGATTGATGGGACTATAGGGCTGCTCCGCGAGAATGGCTCAGCGGGTCGCAGCTAGCCCGGTGCTAATCCAGCCGCTCCAGAGGCCAGTCTCCAGGGCATAGAGGCTAAGTTTATTACTCTGAGGGGAGGAAAAAAAGGGATTTCCCAGCGTCTTATAGTCGTGTGGGTTTCCTCTGTTGTTTGCTCAGGAGAGATCGTCGTACAGCGTTGGAAAGCATGAGTGTTTTTATTGGAAGTGCCTGTTTGCTTGCGGTGGCGCGAGGCAAGTGACTGATTTCGAGCGCATGTGGGAGTTTGTTTACGTTATTGTTTCTTGGTAGAGGATTCCCTGATGGATTTATGAGTGTGGCAAGTCACTCAAATGTAGCTTTGGACCTCAGTCAAAGGCTTGTGTGGTTAGAGCATCATGTACAACTATAGCAGACCTATACGTGTGTTGGGTATGAAATTACTGGCAGAGGCATGGTATGTGTACTTCAGTCAGTTTAGGTTGTAGGTATAATAAACATAATAAAGACGTGAATAGCAGCTGTCTAAATTGGAGAATGGACATTTAAAGGGATGTTTCTTTCATAACTATAGCGCTGAGTTCAGTTAGACAAAAATAGCAGAGTTGGTTTCTGGTTTTCAAGTAAGCTTTGTGTTGCTTCTAAACATTATTAGTCAGAAGTAAATCACTACAGAAGAAGCTAAAACGATTTCTGCAAAATCTTTTGGTTTACACTTTGAATTAATGTTTTTTTTTTTAAATGGTTAAATCTGATAAACAAGCCATAAACATCACATGCAAACTCTGGTTTCTCCAAACTGTAGATTAGGGTAGTAATTAGTTCAAAGGTTAACAGTGACGATTCTTCGAGAAGAACACTTAAAAAGAGTCGTAACTCGTTTATACCCATCAATGTTTTCGTTTCTCCTCTGGGATTTTCCTGCCACAAGGAAATATACCGCAACTTCGAGAAAACCACCATCCTTAACCCCATTGGCCGCCGTAACCGCGCTTTCTCTTTGACAGACGGCTGATTCTGTCCAATCCCCGCTGCAACTGTTTCCACCGCACCTTGCAATGAATCGTCCTATTGTTGTCGTCTTCTGGTTTAGCGCTCAGGGAGTGAAATCTTACCCCCCCCCCCGAGCCCATTACGGCGAGGCGGAGACGAGCCAGAGAAACCCCCTCGTAAGACTATCCACCCCAATCAAGCCGTCAGTCAGAAGGCCAAAGCCGGTGCTGTCGCCAAAAGTACTCAAAGTGTCACTTAGTTTAGCGGCGCGGCCTGGCCGTGTGCACTGGAGGAGGTGGGTGTTGGATAGCGAGGAGAGAAAATAAAAATGAACACATTGCAGAAAAGTTTGCCAAGTGTAGTGACATTTGTTTGTTAGCGGGTTTCAGAGGGCAGAAGATTGGATTTCAGTTCCAAGTCTGTGCCCTTTAGCCTGGACAGATTGTGTTTTATGGAAATTTGCTTTGCTATGGCTCAAAATGTCCAAGTTTTTGTAAGCGCTCGGTCCATTTTCCAAATGATAAGAATTGAATCAAGAGCGAGAAGAAGCCGCTGTAGAAAGAGGCCCAGCCGACGATATTTGGCAACATTTTACTTGGATCAAAGTGTCCAAGATATATCTTTTGAAGACCTATAGGTGCACTTTCTCGCAAAATAAGTTGTTAGAATGAGTTGAAAAACTTTGCAGGAAGTAAATAACATTAAAGTAATCCATGTATTTTGTCTCTTTCAGCCTGCAAGATCGGATACTACCGAGCCTTAGCCAGCGACGGCCTTTGTATGAAGTGTCCACTGCACAGTTACTCGACCCGAGAAGGCTCCACATCTTGCACCTGCGATAAGGGCTTCTTCCGCTCCGAGACTGATCCGGCCTCAATGCCCTGCACCCGTAAGTACAGCAAGAAGTGATTTTAACTGACAGCCGACTGCTAGCTTTAGCCTCCCTTAGATTTGCATTAGCCACCGCTGTTAACTTGGCATTAGCCACTGTTAGCATACCTTTGTAGCACGTTTTTCCGCACCTTCTGTCCTCTTTCGATTTGCCCACAATGTCGACTTCCCTGTTTTTTTTTTTTTTTTTAGACTGTTTTGTGATACAGTTGAGGACAACGCGGCTCCGTTTTTCTGTCGTAATGTGACAAAAGGAAACGGCTACTGATTACCTTCGAGTAAAAATATTTGTCTCCCTTTGTTCAAACATCATAATTACATTTCTATTATGCCGTGTCAGGTTGAGTTACTTGGCCTCGAGCAGTCCTTCGCCACACACAGCCTCTTTAATAGGTGCGTTTGATTCCAGGTGGCGCGCAGTGATCAGTCTCGGTGACAGAGGGCTAATGAGGGTGTAAAACAGACTCCGAAACAAGCGCAGGCCCAGACAAATGGAGGAGATAAAACGCCACAAACGGCGTGACGGCAAAAGGAGAACACAAGGGCAGATAGGAAGCGAGAGAGATTTTTGTCGAAGAATAATACGCTGTGCTTGGTGTGACTCCTTAGAGGGGATCTTACCCCCCCCAAAAAAAAAATGGACCATGAGCCGTAGCATTGCAGTGAACAGCAATTCTCAATGTTTTCAAACCAGAGTTGCATGATTAATCGCAATCAAAATTCTTCATTTCATTAAAATAAAAAGGAATGAATGCAGACTATATCATGTCTAAAAATAAGGAAATTCGGCGTGAGGAGGACACGAAATACTACAGTTGGATCAACATTATGACTAAAACCTAAAACCACATTAGCAATTCCACAAACTTTAGGCGTAACAGACGTCTGTTTCAATAATGCATTTTGGTGAGTGATGACTCCAGTGCAGCCCGATAGAACGTTTAAGCCTAATAGCCGCCGAGCTAAAGCAGCTTAGCAGATGTTTTGGCTGTTCCGATTGCTTTGTGACACGGGCTCAGCCAAACATGTAACGTTTATTTATGCTGCGGAGTTGCAAATTTGATTCGGAGATGGGTAACATTGCTTTTTTCCCCTCCTTCATGTCGACCAACCTTGATTTTCAGTTTGATGACTCAAAACAATCAACTTCAGCTTTGACTACTATTTTCTTTGGCAACACGGCTGTGGATCCTCCCACCATTACAAAACATGTACATTAGGCTCCGCTCTTTGGCTTTACCACAGTTCTGCCTGTTAATTAACCCTCAGTACTTGAGATCCAAGGAAGATATGATCACTATTTGATGAAAAATGTGATTAATTCCGCAGCTTTGGCAGCTACATCGCCCAGAATCCCTCATATTTGCGTATCACAAAAAAAAATATCTCGAGACTAATATTAGTAATCGCTCGGTGCAGATCTGGGACCCCGATGTATCAGATTACCACTGGGTTTTAATGGCGGCCCGTTAATCAGTGCGGCATTCGACCACGGCTGCTGCGAGCAACAGCTGTCAAAGCCTATTATGCTTTAGCACAAGCCCACTCTCCAGCTCTCCTGTACTGCACAAAATGAGTATACGCGCCAGTTTGCATGGTGCATAAGAATAGAATTTAAACAAAGATTTAGAGCTCCTAACATGAGAAAAAAGTATGGGGAACAACTACCTCAGAACAAAAACCCAACCGTTTTTCATGTTTCCAAACTTTAATCAAATTAGAACATTTCAGTGACTGCAACCCGTAGGTCATGTAATGCCCTCGGAAATCTGTCTCCTTAAGGGTGTGTCAAGTACACTGCCTGAGTCATACGCAGTGTTTAAAGCAGTACTAAGTAACGTGTTTACCTAAATAAATCTTTTTCGTAGTCCCTCTGGGGGTAATACAAGTGTTAATGGGATGATTGGGGGGTCTTTCATCTCCCCCTGGTGTCTCTGGCCAGAAAACCATGCTTGCAACCTGACTGCCACCGTGTCGGAGCAACCAATACAAACTAATAGAACCACGAAGAAGAAGCTAACTGGCTATCAGGCAAAGCTAACTGCGGGCTAGCGCCACTTTAAACAGTACTTACAGCCGAGTTTGAGTGAAAAAAAAAATATTTCCATTGTATAACTGGATGTACAACATCCCTCTCTCCCTTCGCCTTTTCTGTCAGCGTAGTATTTACTTTTAATACTACGCTGACACAGTACTAAGTAACTCTTGGCCTCTAGGAGCAAGAGATACTTAGTACTGCTTTAAAACCTGCAAACTCTGATGTTTAGAAATGTGCACAGTAAAGATGGCAAAAAACCCACTCACAATACTTTCCAGATGAATACCCGTTTTGGCACCTACCCTACACTGAGAATCAGAACCTTCTTGCTGTGAAGCGAAGGTTTGTCTGCAGATATTAACTTCTTTTTTCGTAGTGTATACCCGTAAGTGTCGGCAGGAGACTCCTAACTCCCAGTGAACTGTGCTCTCCCCTGTCAGCCGGTCGACCTTTGAGCTTTGAACCCTCAACCCCGTCTGCCGTCTGGTGTTTTCCTTCTGCGTGCGCTTTTCCTGCCACGGTTTCGGCCACAGGCTAAAGCAACGTAATCGCCGCTGCCACTCACAAACTTGGAGGCAATCGCTTTTGGAGATCAACCAGTTGTTTTCCTGGCTTGTTACTTTCTTTTCTTTTTAAGGGTTTCGGGATTTCAATGGGGACGTTTTACCATCACGAGAAAGTAGTGACTGTGCCAGAGGTACAGTCTTGAAGCGTGTTCTGTCAGTTTATTTTGCAATGCTGAATGGGGAAGATCCATGTTTTCTCCGTGTTGCGTTCCTCTTTCACTTTCATACCGACATAAAGATCCAGACTGAGAACTTGACAAGTGCTCTGCTATTTTTGATTTTTATCTGTGATCCTTTGATTTCACATCATCTCCCTGAAGTCCAGACCATGGAGTTCACCTTACCGCTTCCCCTTCACCTTTCTGGATTTGGCTCTATACCATCCAAATGTTTTTCAGCCAAATATCGATCTATTTTAACTTCTTAACCCACACCTGAACAGAGCACATGTTCTCCAGTTTGGAATGACCAAAATCTAAAAGCGTCTTCCTGAGAAAAGCATCAAGATAGCAACAAAAATGAGACGAAAGGAGGTTAATCAGACATGTTCAAAAAAAGGTATCTCGTTTTGTCTCGTCTGTGCGCATTGTGTCACTTTCTGAGTTTGATCCGCACTCAGGGACAAATTTAAGTAAAATGGGCTAACGTTTTTTCATGGCCCCCCATATACTGTATGTATGTCGGATTTCTCTCTCTACAATGAATTTTTGTTTTATTCGAACATGCAGAAGTAACTTCTTAGACATAGTACTAGTACTTTTAAAAATACAATTTTGAAAAAATATGAGGTTCAGGGTCCTCACGGAAACAACCTTTGCCATTTTTGTATTTTAATGGTGCATTTTGGTACATTCTCATGCATTTTAACAGACCAATAGGTACATATTTTTTCCCAGTTTCAACTGGACTCAGACCTTGTTTAGAAATAGTTTAGATCTGGTTTAGTCTTGGTTTAGTCCTGGTTTAGACCTGGTTTAGTCTTGATTTAGTCCTGGTTTAGACCTGGTTTAGTCTTGGTTTAGTCCTGGTTTAGACCTGGTTTAGTCTCGGGTACAAAGTCATCTGATAAAGCCTTACATGTGAGGGAGTCTGCAAAAACTGACAACCCGAATTAAGCATGCATTTTTCTCCTTATGCCCATGGGCCCTTCAACCTGCTGGGCCCCTGGGCTCAGCCCCTGTAAGCCCCTACATAAATCCGCCCTTGGCCGCACTACTCGAACTTTCACTTTACACATGCTTGGTCCAGCGATCAAGACCACTTTTCCCGCCGAGCCACGGTAAAACCCTAACTTAAAAGACCATTATCAATGTTTGGTTGGTCATTTCCTCCCAAATCGCCCAAAGTTATCAAAACGCGGCTGAAATATGTCCATTCGAAAACCATTTCCATCCCTATCTGGCCGTCCAAAAGGTCAAACGCAGCGCGGTTGGTAATTAGGGTGCACGTTGTACACACATGTAACTTAAATCTCTGTTCCCCCTCCCGAAGCTACGGAGATGATGATTGTATCTTGGATGTAATTTTAGCCCAGTGCGATTGCCTGTTACCGCTGTCAAAACCAATTACATCTTTCTGGACTTTTTTTTCTCCCCTTTTCCTCTTTTGATCGGCTGCACTTGCAAACCGTACACAATCGAGTTAGAAATTGAACGCCTCCCACGTTTTTGGCTCCAACCTTCAGATCTGGCAAGGACAACTGGTAGTTTGAACAAGTGTACGAGTTTTTCTGACGTGGTCGCTCTTCGCTCCTGACTCTAGAGTTTAGATTGTAAAAAGCTAGTGTTCTCCATTATGGGGTAACTTAGACCGCTTGATGCGTTTTTCAGACATTTCCCAGTTTTCTTAGCAGTGGTTTTGGTGCAATAAAGAACCAGGGAGAGGTTGGATTGAGGATTTAAGTAGCGCAGCAGAACTCCTCAGTACGGTGGCTGAGTGGACCGTTGCCTTAAAACTACAAAAGTCCTTCCCAGACCATGTGGGTCAATCAGTGTGGAATTAGCCAAACCCCCAAAAACATGCATAATAGGCTAACACCTCCAGCTAAGTACTCCCCTAACCATGTTTAGATCAATCGATCTGGCGATGGCTACCTGGGCGCTTCACTGGGGTCGCCCACTCTAACATCGCAGCAGTATTGAAGGATGGCGAGGAGCCTATTGGCCAGAGCCGGCCCGCCAAACAATCTGGTCTGGCCCACTGGCATTTTCCAATAAAAAAATAAAATAAAATATATTCACTGGTTCTGCATCTGCTAAAAACATGATAAATAGAGAGACACAATTTACTGTTACCGTTGCAGTGCTTTAGTCAGAACTCGGGATGAGTGATCATAGCCGAGTGTTGAGTGTCAGGCCTTCAAAATAATACCATAGAACTGAAATGGCCAGACGGCAATAGGGCGCCAATAAAGGGGATTAAAATGGTACATAAATATACACATTTATATAACGCCTTTCTACCTGCTTTAGGCACTCAAAGCGCTTTACATCAAGATCAGAATGCTGGAATATACTAAAAAGTGTTATGTTAAATCATATTTGAGCGAGGATTTTTGTTGTATCTGTTTATATTAAAAACCTGGCCCAGTTAAACATTTATTTTGGTTAATTGGTTAGGAGAGTGCATGGTAATGAACAGACATGGGGACCCATGCATGTAAACACGCCTCGCTGGATGGGAGCCATGGGCTAATGTCCCTGTCCAAATAAACTAACAACATTAAATAATTTCTATCTGTTGTCCCACATTTGCACTTTTAAACACACTTTCAGTCATCCTGGCCTATTTTACATGTTTTTAGTTGCATGGGGTGAACATGCAAACTCCACACAGAAATTGAAGATGGACAACTCCTGTACGACTGAGAACTTACACAGACATCCACACAGAAAGTTTTGCTGTGAAGCACAACCGCACATTACCGCTGCACCACTGTGCTGACCAAATTGGAGTGAATAGCACCGCCATAGCCTATGTATTTATGCAAAAAAATAGTCTCTTTGGGCCCAACAAGTTGCATGCTTAGCAGATCCATCTTGATAGCATTCTGTATTCAACTAACAACTTTCTTTTTTCTTTCCTCATGTTGCTCATTTTTATTGTCTTCCAAGCCCACCCGCACGGTTTCCGGGGTTGGCTGCAGTCATAAATGAGCAAATGAAAGAAAAAAGAAAATTAACATCTGTAAATCTGGCGAAAAGAAAACTTTCTGGTCCCTGTAGAGTCCCCCAGCAGGTTTTCGTGTGTGCATTCGAAGTCTTCCTGGTTTGCCGTTAGCTTGTGCTCTTCTTTACGTCTCTCTCAGGATTAATTACCGCGTGTCAGTCACAGCCGACAGCTCTCCCACGCTCCCGTGCTCCCAGTGCACTATGGGGAGGCAGACAGGCAGGTACTATACCCCAAAAATCCAGCTTAATGTATGTATAATGGGCCTAAGCAGTGGGAGAGATGAGAATAGCAATTTTTCATATGTGGAACTACTTACGCCCATAACTTTAGCCTCTTTTCCTACTCTGCACCTCCTGCTTAACCTAGTGCGCAACTCTGGGCCCAAAGAGCATTTTTAATATCTGCTTTCATCATATGGCTCGTATTCTCATGGTAACTAATAAACACATTATATCTTAGAAGAGATAGCACGCACCTTCACTTTACTGTAAATGAATAGTCAATAAATAGTTTTTATGAGGTGAGAACAGGGGCACAAAGTGTTGGTGTGGGTGAAAGCATTAACAGCACCGCCGGGCTGTAAGGCTGTAAAGATAATGGAATGATTGTAAAACGCAGCAAAGGTGCACCAGAGAGGCACGTGTGGAAAGTACCTGGACTTTGAACCACTGTTGGACTGGTGATCCCGATTTAGAAACAGCGCTGATCAGAGATTAGTGAATAGATACAGACGGCATCTTTGGTGTTGCCCATACATGGTCATGTTTGAAGCAGTCAGAGGGGGAAACAAAAAGAGGTCAAACTGAACTTTATACCATTTCTCAACCATTACTTTAACAAACGCTGAATTATGAATATATTGTTCTACTAAATAAAGAGACAGAGGCATGGAGAGGAGTAAAGCGGTTCAACAGCCCAAAAAAACTTAGAACAATGGACAATGCTAACCAGGAAGCTAAAGTTGGCTTCATGCCCCATATGCTAACGTTAGCAACAAGTGCGGTTCTTCGCTTCTACCGAACAATTTGCTGTGAAATAAACGTCCCTATTGACTTGACTTCATTGGTGTTTGATAAATATGTTTATAGTCTGCCAGAAAACAGCTAAAAACTGTGAAAAAGATTTACAATATGACAAAAAATAGCACTACAAACTAAAGATGAATGCCTATATTTGCCCATGAGCAGTGTGAGGGACTTTTGGATGTGGCTAGTATTTCGAACAAAATTCCATCTTTTGAAAGACTCGAGCCGATACGTTTGGGCTCAAATCCACCGGCGGTTCGGACCAATCGTGTGGCAAACGTACAACTATTTTTATTTTTAACCGAATATTTCATCGCTCCAGTGCTTGGTTGTTTCGAGACTCGGCTGTGTGCGCTCGACTAGAAGTCCTTCATCTTTTTTTTTTTTTACGATTTCAACGGGAAACCTTTCAAGTGGCTACTACTTTGCTAATGATCTATCAAACTGGCTTTTTTGCAGATTATGAGTCGGGGCCAAAAGTTGTTTTTGTGATATGATCATAAAGTCACGGCAACAGTACTTCCCCATCGCTTACAGTACTTTCCCCTCTCTAATAATTTAGATGTCTATTTTTACTTTTATCTGGGATTTGGGCTTCACTTCACAGAGCTTTAGCATCGGATGTCCTTTTTTCGCAGTCTGCTGTCCTCTGCCCCATCTTGCATTCTCCTCTGTCACACCAAACCCAGTCAGTGCTCACCTTGACTAAACCAACCATCTCTTTTCTAAAAAAAAAAAAAATCCTGCGCCGTGACACCCCCGACAAAAGCTGACTGGCAACTTCGCTTTGACAGTGAAGAAGCATATTATGAGTAGATTTTTGCACAAGCTCCCGGGGCGACCTTATTCACTCTTACCCCCCCCCCCTCCTCTCCCACCGCCCCGTGCCGCCTCTGTCCCCTCCGGTGTCTTCCGCGGAATCACTCATCGCCGCCGCGCACCTCCCGAAATAAAACAGATAATTAATTTCCGTTCTGAAAATGATTTGCGCGCGCCTTCCATTTGTCAACCCGGGCATCGATCGCTCTCGGGGCGGCTTCGGCGGGCGCTTCGTTAGTCGGAGGGAGCGGAGGGCGAGCGGGACAGAGATGAAAGAGAGAGAGTTAAGTCAATTACTTTATGTTGGAACGCAATGCACAACTACATTTATTTCAATCAAGGGCATGGGAATTTGAATAAATGAGTGGTTGTTCCATACAAGCACTGATCCAATGCAAAAGTATAAAGCCGTATTAAATCAGGTCTAAACCAGGGAGTAAGGATTTGTGTTGCTTATCTTGGAATCCTTTTATAGGTCATCTTTACTATTTTGGTGTGCACTTTGGAAACATCAGAATTTTCACGTCATCTTATGCTTTTATTTGAGTCACTATTTTGGTCAGTGGTTTTTACTTTTACTGAAGTAAAAGTATTTCACTGTACCTTTACAGGGTTTATACAAGAGAAGATTTAAAGCTGTTTCATACAAAATGTGTATATGTCATTTTGTAAGGTTTGCGCACATTCCTTTGAACAGGAATTTTTGCTCTTCAAAAGCAAATTGGACACAGCAAGTACTTTTGAGCAAGAAATTCTGTACAATTTCAGCCAAAAATGATCTTGAGTGTGTTTTAGACCAGATTGTTTGTATCTTTGACAAGTAGGCTACTGACTTTGAATGCCCTGCTGGAGCCCCGTTTTACTGCTAAAGACTGACTAATGTGGGCCTAAAAATATTATTTTCCAATCAGTTTAAAGGTAGATTTTCCGGGCATATGGTAAATGCATGGTCTTAATCAACCGAAGATACATTCAGAATGATAAAATACTGTTCTATCCTGAACTAAATATGGTCCAGACCACTTAAAACCAATTCTGAGTCAGGTCTGAGCCTGATCTAAACCTATTTCAAATCCAGACTAAAGTTCGTCCAAGAATCTATGCCTGAACCAGGCTCATTTATGGCTGACCCTCGGAGAAGTCTGCTCCAAAACAAACTTTTCTTCAGTGAGTGGTTTCCATAAGAGCGCTGTTGGACTCAGAGTAAGAATGGAAATCTGCCGCCATATTGAGTTACATTTAACATGCTGAATTAACTGAAGTGAAACCAGATCCAGCCTCTCAGTGACACACAGGACGTTAAAAGGCCATCTGAGAAGCCACGGCTTTCAATAACAAGACCCGGAATAATGGACCTTTGGTTTCCTCCAAAGACACATTATAAACTCCTTCTTTGGACTAGCTGTGTCTATTCTAGCCAATTGCGTACTACATTTGTCACTCTGCTATTGAAATGGTGGCTCTTCCATTCAGCCACAAGAGATCCAAGTCATTTGCTGGGACTCGAGACTCGGATCGAACACGAGGGCTTCGTTTGGGTTTTGGACTTCGGATTTGAGGCATCAGGCTAGAGGACTTTAACTTGCGGAACCAGAAAGGCCAGAACCAGAAAAAAAGAACAGAACATACAGTTAACGCAGTGATATTTATGATTATGTTAGTATTGATCTATCGGCACAAGGATGCGATGTATGAATGGCTGTTTCCATGCAGTAATGTTTTTTTACAACCTTTCTTCAGAAAAGTGCCACTTCACAGTATAAAACTCATCAATACTCACCACTAGCATTATCCCACCATAATACGTATCATACTAAGTAACAACTGGATTGACGAAAAAACAGTCTCTTGCACTTTAAATTATGTTATTTCTTTTAAATAAGTAGTTTAGTGATTTGAACTTGAAGAATTATGACTTAAGTGCAACACTACTTAGAGCGCTAGTGTCCACCCAGTTTTGTCATATTTTAGGTCTATTTTAACCCATTTATTTATGATTTATTCTGAATTCTGAGGCACTTACAAATCCAAATATTCACAAGGTGGTACAACTGTGCTAAAGTAAAACAGAAACTCGTTTTCTCTTTCTGCAGGTCCTCCCACGGCCCCGCTACACCTGATCTCCAACGTGAACGAGACCTCGGTGAACCTGGAGTGGACGGCCCCGCACAGCTCCGGGGGCCGGCAGGACCTGACCTACAACGTGGTGTGCAAGCGCTGCGGCCCCGACGGCCGGCGCTGTATGCCCTGCGGGAACCGCGTGCACTTCAGCCCGCAGCAGCTCAGCCTGCGGACGAACCGCGTGGCCATCACCGAGCTGCAGGCGCACACCAACTACACCTTCGAAGTCTGGGCCGTCAACGGGGTGTCGACGCAGAGCCCCGGACCGGAGCAGGCGGTCTCCGTGACGGTGACAACCAACCAGGCGGGTGAGTTCAGCTGATTTCCCCTCCGCTTTTCCTCAGTGGGAATCGTCCTCCTCAACCTGGAATTCTTATAGCTATAAAATGTATAAAATCAACAATCTCAAGAATGCTATTTAATCAATATCCTCATCATCCCGGGGTTGTCCATGTTCCCGTCACATCACAACGTATGTTTCCGTTCATTGTCTTTCAAATTAATCAAATAAAAACCGGGGTCCTGCAGCTAGGGCGAGTTTCAACAAAATATTATGAATTTACGAGGAGTAGGTAAACTCTATTGGAAATTAAAGAGTTAAAATGAAAGCAAATTACCATTATCAAGAGTCTGGCCATTGGAAACCCTGCAGGAAAAGGACGGTCACATGGAATCTTTTCCCATATATGCGCTTTCCCTCTATATACACAACATGTCCAAACCATCTCAGTCTTGCCTCAATAGGAGCAATCATGAAATAAGTATGAGTGACACAATCCTCAATTTGGTTGATGTAACATAATGATAAGATAAGTGGTCTGTGGTGCTGCATTTTAGCCAAAAAGGGCTGTGGTTTCCAATCATTTATCGGTCTCACGTTCCCCTTGGACAGAGTTATGGAGTAACTAAATACATGTATTCATTTTGGTAATTATAGGCCATATTTATACATAAATATGATAACAATCAATGTGAAAGTATTCTAAAGGTATTCAAAGTATTCATAATACAGTACTCTGATTAGAAAAACAGAATATGTTACAAAATAAATGTTAAGGCAATTCAGTATTCACTAACTAAATCCAATTTAAAAGTATTCTCCCCAACACTGCCCTTGGACCTAAAGTTATTTTTTAAGTTAAAAAAGAGAAAACATTTTGTGTTCAAAATGATCAATCTAACTCAGGTATGGGCAAACTTTTTGATGCAAGGGCCACATTGGGTTTTTGAACTCGCCAGGAGGGCCGGACCAGTTTGGAGCATTTCAAACAAGTACAACTCTCAGTTTGACTGTAATAGCACATTACAAAAGTGCAACAAATTGCAGCAGTTATGTCGTATCCTTCTTCATGTCAGTGAAAATATTGCGCACCCTTTAAACCAGGGCTGTCGAACTGATTTGGATCGTGGGCCGAAATCCAGTTTCCTCGGCGGGTCGCGGGCAGCATATAATGTAAACAGGAAAATACATTTTTCCAATAAATTAATAATAATGAGCTGTGATTTTAAAAGCCCGACAGGACAGTAATAAATAACAATAACAGCTTTACAAGCCTGTGTCACAAGTTTCTCAAAGTACACTGTAGTCATTATTGACTCACTCCACACTCTGTTGTGGTAAGCTACTATTGTAGCCACAGCCCCCCTGAGGCAGACTCACCTTTAACACGTGGTTATAATGTGTTACCCTGATCTCTTGTTATGTCAGTGCCCTCTACTGAACACGTGTGAATTATATATATATATTTTGTATTTATGTTGCCCCCTAGTGGCTGGAATGAGCACACTAGTTATTTCCTTAAAAATCATAACTCCCCACAGGAATGGGCTAGAGACTTAGTTTTTTTTTTTGACATACTCAGGAATGTGTGCTCTACAAGTCAGGGGCCGGATTAAATCATCTCGCGGGCCGGATTTGGCCCGCGGGCCGTAGTTTGCCCACCTCTGATCTAACTCCTACTGCATAATGAACTGCATATGCCATTTTAATCAGCTTTTACTCAAAAGAAAAAAAACAAAAAAACAAATGCTATTCAAGTTTCAGGTTTTTCATTGCAGTCAACCTACTGACATGTTTATTGTGCCTTTTAATTGAAATAATGCTGAAATAATGTCATTGTCAGCTTTATTTGTATAGCACATTTACAACAACGTTAGGTGCCCAAAGTGCTTCACATACAAGGCCAAAAGACACAAAATAAACTATACAAAAATAGAGAGTGAAAAAAACAGATGCAATGCAAACAGATGTGTTTTAAGAGTGGTTTTAAAAGTTTCTAGGTTGGAGCAGCTCCAATCTAATAATAGGAAGAACTCTAGTATTTTATCTGAAATAAATCCACGTACTCCCTTCTAAGTATTTGCGTACCCCTAATCTCAAGATCTGTTCTGTGTGTGGCACAGCTCTGAGCTCTCCCACCAACACTTACCACCATTTATCTCTATCTCCCTGACCCTGCACTGATAAATCAAGCCAGTGTGTCCTCAAAGTGCCGTGCCCGCCCCCCATTCAAGCTATGCGCTTTTCCCAGGGATGGAAATTGGTGATAAAGACATGACAAAAAGACACTTAGTGTGCCACCCAGAAGCAGTGCTGTAAAGGCCCGAGCTCAAACGGGCCGCCGTAACAGAGGGAGGAGACACCAGTCGTAAAAAATCATTCGCAACTATAGTGGACACAGAAAGGATAAATGGCAGTAGGAGGCAGGAGGGTTGCACTCTGAGAACGGGGCAAGGGGTGGGCAGCTGTATATGTTTTTTTTTTTTTTTTTTTTTTTTATTTATTTATTTGAGCAGTTTGTCTGCTCAAAGGGAGTGGGCCGAAGCCAAAGGCTTCGGCCCACTCCTATTGCAAGTAGTGATTTGCTACTTGCAATAGCATTAGTGTTGTGATAATAAACAGTATTTTACAGTTCTCCAAATGTTTTAATTTCTCCATGGGAAATAAATGACAAAATGAGGACAACATTCTGCAAACAGCGCAAATGCTGTGATATTTCAAAACAAATAATCAATAATCAAGTTGAAAACACTATACCTTTTTTTTCATGAAATTTGTTCTGTATGTTGTAAACTCAGATATTGTGCATTCTAAGTATAAAGCATTTGTATAAATTTCATGAACTTGCTAGCTAGCTAGCTTTTTAGCATTTCTGTGACACAACTAGCATTTTAGTTTAGTGGCTTTCTCTTTCATTGTTAGTTATTTAACAAAATACAAAAATAAATAAAAATCGTCAGACTTTAATATTAATCTTGAGGAAATAGTATTGCACAAAATGTATGATGATCATTGAATTAAAAGAATAATGCGCAAGTAGCATTCCATGACATAAATACTTTAGAAAAGGAATACCCCCTAATAATGGATTAATAATGAACCAGTGCTTTACAATTATGTCTGTTCATAAAGTTGTACTGATGACATACAGCGTACAGTATCATTAACTTCTCGCTTACAAACATTTATCCATACTTAGTTCGTTATAAGTCCATTAGTGGTGCCTTGTTATAAAGGGATTTAAAAAAAGTGCTACTACTATTATTCGTAATAGGGTCAAAACAAAAAAGCTTCTGTTTTCATGCTCTGTCATCATCTGCATACCCTCTAGACTTTACCCAAGTCTCTCGGTGCATGTTACCAACACACTCCGCTCCGACTGTATTTGTAATAAAGCCCCCACAGATCAATATGCCTCATCTCATTCATTATCTCCTGCGCTAAATATAACACGCTCTTGGCCCCTGTCTCTATCCAAGGCTGCTGCCGCTTCACGTGGCTCATTACGCAAAATCCAAGTGAAATATTGCAGAAAATCACTTCCCGCCGCACGGAATCCATCACCCGACCTCCCCCAGCAATCACCAGGCCCTCGCCGAATTATGCCAGAGATAATAAACATGTTTCGATACGCGGATTGCTGCCGAAAATCACTGCAAATGTGAGGAATTTGATCATGTCCCAATATTGTATAGCATTAAGACTGACTTTTCTCTGTTCCGCCATTAACCTAAAACATGCACAACATGCACCCAGCTAGGTATTCTTAGCTAAGATCCTTGCTCAAGATCTGGGGATGGGATCCGGACAGGTTGTCCCAGTAGCAATGAAAGATGGGTCAAATGCTGAGAAGAAACATTACTGGGGACGATGGACAACCTTGTCCGTCACTCAATGATTTGGCAACACTGGCTATAAATGGATTACCACAGACAGTACACGTGCACATCTCCACAGGGATGAATTTATAAGAATGTACATTTTGAAATGCATTATGGTCTTGTTTCACAAATTTCTGTTTTTATTATATACAGAAGGAGGATAAAATCAATATCATTCCACTGTTAGAAATCAGGTACAAGGCCTTTAAAGCCATACCCTGTAATAGGGCTGAAATACGGATGAAAAGTTCGCTATTTGGACCATGTGGATTATTTTTTAGGCTGCAGCCGTGGATTAGCTGGACTCTAACAGTGAATTGTAAATTTGATCGTATTGTATACTTATAAATGCGCTGTTTACGAGTATTTCTTCATGTACATATTATATTGTTAGCGCTGAACACCAAACCATGCGCTAAGTCTCGCTGTCTGCTTTTGACATTCTTCAAACATTCCACTTTTTTGCGTCTCCTTTGCAGAATTTTTACGTGTTGCTGTGAGGGGATGTTGTACTGTGAGGCTAGAAGTGTGGCGTTTGTTTTTGCTGTTGAGTTAGCTGCAGTTTTCATTCCGGCCGCAGCATCTGTTTACTTGCAGGTACAGGAAAGACCACATTTATAGTTTTTTTCTTTAAAACCAAAAAAATCGAGATCGATCAATATGGGGAAAATAATCGAGATGATTTTTTTTCCAAAATCACCCAGCTCTACCCTGTAACTTTTCACCCAGTAAAAAAAATCCAAGCTATAGTTACAATAGGACAATTCAAATAGCATTGTCGATATTTGGCATTGCGGGCATGCTGGTTTCAAAGGTTTACTTGACGTAGCAACACACAGCCTGGAATGTTCCTAATTTGGCTTGTGATACTCTGCTGATGTTTTGCCCTGACTTATGTTTTCATAAAGAACCTTATCGCTAGCACGCAAATTGAGAGAAAATTGTGCTCGGCTGCAGGTTTGTCACACTATTACCGAGGCAGTCTGTCCCAAACAATGCCCTATGTATCTCGCCGTGTCCGTGTGTGCGCGTTTAAGAGAATAGCTGTCGACTTATTGGATTTCTTGTTGCTAATGCCCGGTAGGGGCTTTGGGAGGTTAGGTTTCAGCGGCTGGTAATCCCGCCCCGGTCATCTGCGGTGTCTCTCTCTGCATATCCAGACAGCGTGGATTACTCATTTATTGTGATAGATTTATTGGGGTTTATATTAGCTGTGGAAAATAGGCACCCTCCATATAACCGCCACAGCCATCACAGACCTAGACTTTAGTACGAGAGGTCAAATTTCGGCTAGAGAGGCAGAAACGTGAAAAATGGGCTTGATGTAAACTTTTTTGTGTGTGCACTGGTTTGGTTGTTGTCCCAAGTAAAGTTGCAAGCTGCTGCCCTCCGCTAATTTCACCCTTGGTTAAAGTCAAAATAAGGTTACAAACACATGGCTTCCTGACCGCAGTGGTGGGGTCAGATTCCCATTTGGATAATCCCAGTGTCGTAAATTAGGAGCAGTGCAGACCTTTAACCCACGGAGCGCTGAGATGGAGGGAGTGTCCGAGCTCGGAACTGACCCCCGGCTGTAAATTAAGTTTTTGTTTCACTTCAGAGATTGTTGTTTAAGAAGTTATCAATCTTTTGAAATGGTTTCAATGGAACTAACAGCCTATGTCCGGAGTAATTGATGTAGAATGAAATAAAAGCATAAAACATAAGAGGGATAACAGTTATATATTTTATATTCATCATGAGATATGAGCTCACTTAAGTCCATGCACCACCCTTGGAAGCTTACCGCAGGTGGAGAACACCGTTTTATTCGCTGTTACGCACAACTTGGCGGCCTTCATTGTGTTGTGTGTGGGCACGTCTTTCAGCCAAACGTGTTAGACTTTCCTCTTTCCTCAGCAAATTTGATACATGTGGAAATAATGCAGCTTGTCTTTCTACGCAAAGGGAGACAAATCTTGTGTGAGGCAGCCGTTTTCACAACCCCGACCCCCCCCCCAAAAAAAAACAAAAAAAACAGCTCCCTTCTGGGCTGTTTTGTTGGCGGCAGAGATGACAAGTCACTCCAGTCTGGCAACCTGGTATCAATCTGGCAACCGCATGCGCTCCGAGGCCCTTTGTCTCTCATTACAGGTCCAAGAAGGTGTAATCGAGCGAAATGGCTGTAGCTGCCTCACGAAAAAATGCATTGTTTGCATTTGACACTGTGCACTTCAAGTAGTCGCAAAACTTAAATCACAAAAAACGGATTGGTATTTTCGACCCGGTGCCTCTAATTTTCATAACTCAAAAAGGAATAGGAGCCAACTGAAGAGGTGCCAGATAGTCTAGGATGGTCGTTCTAATTCGCAGCCCCAGGTTACCTCATTGTAATTGGGATTTTTAAGGCTTAGTCGCGGATAAGAAGTTATAAGTCATGCTGGTGTCATCTTACCAGCAGAAAATAACTTTCTTGGACAATTTTTTCTGACTTCAAGGAATCAAGGAATAACCACGAAAAAAAAAAAGTGATCGATCTCGACTAGGTTAGGGTTTATTTTATTTGACCCATCTTTTGACGCCGTTTGGGAAATCTTCCGAGAGCAGTGGGTGATTGCAATTGTACTACTAAGGGACCCAGCTCTAGATCTTGCTTATCTGGCGGGAGAATTAACCCACTGTGCATGTTTTAGATTGATCAGGGAAACTAAAGAGCGCCAAGGAAACTCACCCAGGCACCAGGAGTATGGTTGTCCGTATGGTCACTTTAGGAGTTGCAAAATGAAAAGGTCTAACGTAAAGCGCGTCCCAAGTCCAGTAGTGACACCCCATTTGTACCCATCCCACCATCTGAGCACCCTTCTGGATATCCGTCATCTTTGCCCTCACTTTAGCGCTGGGAAAAATAAAATAAAAGCGCAACCGGAGACGCCCAACGCGATTAAAACGGCCAAATCTGTCATCCTTTGGAGGGAAGATGGATGTGCCTACTCGCCCCTTGAGATCTGACCCACGGAGATGCTTTCCCTCCCTGAGCCGCCGGAGCCTGCGCGATTGGCTCCCCCACCTCCGGCTAAAGATTGATCGCGGCAAAACAAATGCCTTCTGTCTAATTGTTTAACAGAGATGCAACACATTAGGGCAACGAGATGACACAACCCGGGGCCTTTATCCATTTACCAAAGAGGAGTCTGCAACCCCATCCCTCCTCCGTCTAACATCCAGGCTGTAGCCACCCGCCCACCACCCACTGCTGTAACTCGACCCCAGACCGGTGCTTAGATTCCTGGGCGCGTTTGAAGTCAATCCCCCCCCCTTTTCTAAAAGCTAAGGGGTTTGTTAGCATTTAGCGTCCATGGCTAGTCTCCGTGGAGCCTAGGGCCGCAGTGATGAGGATGGATATCATGTCGTAGCTAATCCAATCATAATCGCCCCGACCCCGGACCCCTCATTAATCATTCCAACTGTAATTTTTTAAAAGGCAGACTGTCGGGTTACAGTATCGCGCGAGAGCAAAGGTTAAAAACGACTCGGACTTTAAAGGCAAGATTTTAGGGCCATTAAGAAAGCTACTCGGTTGGCTAAGGAATTTGCAAGGGCTTTGTTTCTTCTCAGGGAAAGTATGCCCTTATTTGGTTGCAAGGAGAGGCACTTTCGATGGGCATGGTGGATCGAGAATTCTGCAGAACGTAGCACTGAACCTGGATAATCGGAGGTGAGGAGAAGACGATGTTAAGTTTGCTCTGACAAAAGAAGTGTTTCCACATTTGAGAGAACTGTAATTGGACTGTCCTAAAGTTGATGATCGAAATGATTGGGGTTGTGTGCTTTGGCAACCATTTCTATGACTCTTTTATGCCGTGGTATGTCACGTAGAAATTTCCGTCCAACGTTGCGTTCCTCTTTCACCAAGATCTTGTATTGATGATAGGAAGTCAGACCACTACACAAAGCCTTCTTCTGCACATCCCAAAGACTCTCAATGGGGTTAAGGTGTGGACTCTCTGATGGCCTATCCATGTGTGAAAATGACGTGTCATGCTACCTGAACAACTCTTTCACATCTTGATAAATCTGGCGCCATAAGGGAAAATCAAATCTGTTAAAGATTGAAGCTCAGTCTACTGTAAATCTTCGACAAAGAACGGTCCAACATTAAGAGGTAACACTTAAAGAGGCCACTCACACTCCATGATAACTTATTTTGATAACTCCATTGTCTTCCAATATCCTGTTCGCCCCTTAAATACCTGACATTACTACAAAGCCCTGGCTTCAGAATGAGCCCTTTTGATTTTTTTACCTTTTGTGTCTTGTAAAGCGCAAATCAATTGGCTTTTATTAAACCCCCAAGTGAGCGATGTTATCTCCAACCCTTTCCTGCCACGGCTGATAATGAGGCCATATTTCAAGCAGGCGCGTCGCTATCTGGCGTCGGGCGCCTTTAAACACGTGAAGGTTAAAGTACAGATAATGGCTGGCGCACTCGTCCCCACCCGGCTCTCGTGTCGCCGCCACGCAAATCAAACACGCGCACTCCATCTTCGGGGACCGTGACAGCGTTTGAATTGGGTCATATTGTATGTACTCTCCAACTGCACACAAAGGGAGAGCCACTCGGGGAGAAGGACTGACAGTGTAGTGCAAATGTACACTTCAGCTCATAATAGAATATATGATTGACTTGGGGGTTTGAGAGGGTTTCAACGTGTGGGACAGGTGTTACATGGTGTTACATGGACTTCTGTGTCCATGTGTTGTGGTTTGGTTTAGGCGTCATTGTTTGGCCTTGGAATAGTCCTGATTTGGATCTGTTTTAGGATAAATTCTAAAGAAACATGGAATAGGCTAAATATTATTGGAATGTCCCGTCATATTATTTATTTGAATTTAATTTTGAAGCAAATTAATGAATGTATTTATGTATTGCTTTATATGACTGTTTCTCAACTGGTGGGTCGGTGGGCTGCAAACCTCCGGTCTAAATCGGGTTAAAATCGACATAAATAGAACTAATGAACATTTAAACTGGGTACAGACCATGTATAAACCAGAAGAATACCTCAACCATATTAATTATTTTGCAAAAGCATAGATTAAAGTGTCTCTACAATTGGTGAGTACCACATGAAGAAGCCCATAGTACACGGATGTACCACAGTTTGTGATTAAAGGTGGAACAAGGAAAATCCAAATAAAGGTCTGAGGCTGTACCATATGGAGAGAAAAGTTGATACAATTGGTTGCTATACACTTAAAGCTTCCCGGTATTTGTTCCTTTTAAATTTGAAGTAAAGCCCATTTAAAAAAAACAAACGTTGGCGATTGCGTCATCGCCGGGCTCAGTTCTCGACTCTCACAGCAGGAGCTAAGAGACTTGGCGTCTCCGCAGTTAATGCAAATATTAATATTCCTGGAAAAAAGCTTTGCTAAATCGTTTCCCCCCCTTTCTTGTTTCTCCATCTTCAGCCCCGTCTCCGATAACTTCCATCCAGGCGAAGGACATCACCCGGCACACCATCTCACTGGCCTGGCAGGCGCCGGAGCGCGCCAACGGCGTCATCCTGGAGTATGAAGTCAAGTACTACGAGAAGGTAACGGCTCTCAGGGGAAATAGGACCGTGGACCAAAAATACTACTGTTACATATTTGATGCTTTTCACAGCCAACGCCAATGCTTTAAAATACATCGCCAACTGTTTTCTATATCTCTTACCAGGACCAGAATGAAAGGAGTTACAGAATCCTCAAAACCGCCGCTCGCAGCTCGGACATAAAGGGCCTGACTCCTCTCACGTCTTACGTTTTCCACGTGAGAGCTCGGACCGCAGCCGGCTACGGAGACTTCAGCGCCCCCTTTGAGTTCATGACCAACTCCGGTAAGTCCAAGTCCCTCTTGTACTATTGCTTACTTACAACTCTACACCTCGATACGTAGAGAATAGAGTGCTAGAGTGGACCTTGGCTGCTTTTTTGATAATTTGGGTAATTTGACTTTTTACTGTTTTAGCTTTTGTAAATGTCCCGTTTCGTTTGAGAATTGCCATTGGCTAAAACAACATTTGAATGGTGAAAAGTCCTCAAAAAGGTGGCCCAGACTCATCTATAGCTTGCTTTACCAATTACTAACCTCGATATCTGATTTTTATTCTATGGCATTATTCAATTACTCGACACATGCCTTGACGGAACTTAGAATAATGGGTTCAAAGAGTGCGCTAGCCTCTAATAGCTAGTAATGCGCAGGGATCATCTAGGTCTAGATCAAACAGGTTAGTACTCGCTCAGGCTAACATCAAGCTCTTATCACGCCCATGTATGGAAGTTTGGAAGGCGTGTCTTTGTATTTACATAGTCAATTTGATGTAAATGCTATGGTGATGAGGGGAGAATTAGGTTCGTCTGACTGAAGAGGTCAAACAAAGCCAGGAACGAACCCAGGAAATCACCAATGTTAACTGGCTCTATTCAAAGTAGAAATGTGTGTATTTTGTGAGAATATCTCTGATCGATATGCCATTTGTAATCTAAATACTTGTAATAACAGACAAAAAAGAGGGGGGGGGGGGGGGGGCAGACTGAAGATTTCATGATTGTTCTTAAATGTTACGCAAGACGTTCATTCATGTTCAAACTAATGTCATTTGTGGTAAATGAAAATGGAAGGTATTTATAAACTAGGTGCCTATTCGAAAAAGGAGGGTAGGAATTGTCCAGCAACTTCTTAAAGTGGTCATGAAAACATCAATGAATTAGACATTTAAAAAAATAAAACAAAAAAAAGATAATTTGACATGAATTTATTAGACACAGTTGCAGTGTAGAACATAAATAAATAAAAAGGAGAAGCGTGAGCGTCGATCGATTCTTATGATCCTTATCCTTACTCATGGTTAGCGAGTTAGCTCGTGGGGGAAATTCGTTAGCTTGTTGAATGTATTTATTTCCTATAGCCGTTAGCATTTAGCCATCAAACATCACAGATAATGAACAATCTAGCTGTTTTTAGCTGTTCTCAACCCACCGACCACATTAAGGTGACGTCCAAGCCTAGATAGAAAAAGTATTCAAGCGGATATTCAGTCACGTTTCTGCTTTTTGTGGCCTCGGATAAACATCCAATGGCCACTAAACAGAATTTGGTATTGTCGTATTGCCATAAGATGGCGGCAACAATTGTCCATGCTAGTGTCCTGTCTGCACCTATAGCTACAGCCACGCGGGCCAAGCTAACCTTTTGTACTTTTAAACCACTCTTCTTGAATAAACTGCGTGCGATGTAGAGAGGGGACGAGGATTTGGAGGGGGCGATGCCGTTCGAGCGCAGGTGTCCTCTTTGTGATGCAGGAGCGTGTCGCCTGATCATAATACGGCGAAGTCTAATGGCCGGGCATTGTCTGGCAACGAGCCGTGGAGAGCAGGCTGCAGTTTACAAGGGCAAACATTGGGCGAAGCGCGTGGGCGGGTAGGCGACGGGGAGAGGGGAGGGGCGATGGTAATTAACGTCAAATATACGGCGATTAAAAAGAGACCTCATGGAGATTAAATCGGGTCTAAACGACATCAGGACAGCACGGTGGAGGTGTTACACTGGTTATTGTTCATGGTAGTGGACATGTGCTTTTGCTCAGTCAATTCCTGTTTAGAATAAAGGGTTTGTTTATTATCTTTATTCTATAGGAAAGCACACGGTGAAAGGGCGTGGAAAGTGTGGAGAGATGTTCAACACTGACTCAAAGCAGCCTCATCCACAAGGCTTTAAGATGCTCAATTCCTTTTCTAGATTTGAATTCAGAATTGATCTGTACACAATAACTGATTAAGTATCCTATGGGGGGAGTCCTGGTAATGTCCTGAATCCAAATTTTGTTCTGATGACCATTTCATTTGTTGTTTTTGATGACCTAACAATGGGTGCTACCAAATATATTCCTTGGAAGCACCGGTGTGTCAAGTTGGAACCTCATCGAGTTTCTGTGAGAATAATAGCCACAAATTAAGATGCATGCCCATATATCATGCATATCTTTTTCGATTAAATTAAGTTGTAAAATGGCACGTTAGACGATATATTGAACGGGCCGACAGTATGTTGAAGTATTGGCGGCGCCGCAACTTGTACAAATTTAGTGACAACCTACCATTGTGTGGCTTACTTTAATCACAAGAGGACATGGTACATGCGTTTTGAAGTAGTCACTTTTGGACTTTAAAATGATATACAGTAAATAAATAAAACTTAAATGACATCCCATTTTGCTTTTTCGACTGATCTACATCTAAACTGCACAGACTTTGGAGTAGCAAGTCCTGGTATACATTGACATAATTATGTATAGAAACACTTTTGTCCAGCCTGAAATCCAAATTTAAAAAAGCCGTGTGTTCCCCTCTCCCGCAGTGCCGTCCCCCATCATCGGAGACGGGGCGAACTCCACCGTGCTGCTGGTGTCCGTGGTGGGCAGCGTGGTCCTGCTGCTCATCCTCATCAGCGCCTTCGTCATCAGCCGCAGGTAAAGCGCCAGTCTCAAGATGGCGGTTGCCTGTGTCTCTTCTCCCCCCCCTTATGCTCTTTTGGGGGAGGAGAGGGGGGAGGGGGGGGATGTCTGTGTTAGCACTAGAGCTGTCAGCGAGCAGATGAGTGATGCGTCGCCGGCGGAGACGTGACTGACGGGTCGGACAGCTGCCCAGATGTTATCAGCGGCCTCAGAGTGTTCTCCCGACCTCCCTCTCTCTTTTTTTATTTCCCCTCACCGGCCCGTTACAATGTTTCTCCCTCACCAAAAGCATATCCGGAATCCCACGTTCCTTTGTCGGCGGGCAGCTAAGAATTCGATTGTGGTAACCATGCTTTCCGGGTTGGCTTCCCTGTAACGGCTGGATGTATCTTCACGAAAAACAAAAATGGCCACAAAGTCCGTAGTCCGGTGGCATAGTAGTTTATGGAAACAAATCTGCTCACTCTGCTTTAATGCTACATGGCAGTTTGATTTTCGTCTATGTAACCAATCCCAGCTGAATGAGATCGAGCAAAGGACGAAGAAGATTGTGCGGGATATGAGAGAGGACAATGAGATAAGCAGACAATGAAAGCAGAGAAAGTGACAGAGAGCGCGAGAGGCATCAGGTGGATTTCGCCGCGTCCCCATCAGAGCGTGTTAGCGGCCAACAGGACAGTCACAGATAGGATTACATGCAGATGGGGCGATCCCACCTCGGGCTGGTAACCACTTCCTATAGCTGTCTGTGTCTGCGTGTGCGTATGCGGGGGATGGGCGAGGCATCGATTTCTATATCGGAGAGAGAGGGGAAAGGGCAGGCTGTAATGTGTCGTTGCCAATCTCTTTGCAGCGAGTACTTCGTCAGGGTACGGTAACTGCCTTTCCAAGTACTAACCGGGACAAAAGAGGATTAAAAGAAAATAGAGCTAGACCTAAAGGGAGACTAGACCAGGACTAGAAGAGATGGTGACTAAACCAGGACTTCTCTAACAATTAAAAGACAGTAAAGTAAAAAGCAAAAACACATTGTAATTATAAAACATGGTCTAAATCTCACTGAAAAGTCAAATTGAGAATATTTGACCTAAATTGGAGTAATTTTTTACTTGCCAAGAAAACAGAAATCCGCCTGCAGATTAAGAAGCAAAAACATATTTGTTTTATGTAAATTAGTATTATCTGATGTTTTCATTTACTAGTAGTGAAAATGAGTATACTAGATATGCAGTGGTTTCTGAATAAGGACCGTCCATTTAATTATATATATTTTTTAAAGGATTTCTATCGATTGTGAGCTTGTTTAGGCTAGTTTTTTTTTTTAACATTACTGCGATGGTGACCCTGAAAAGTGACGCTGAAAAGTAAAACGTGCTCATGGACCACAATTTACAGTTTCATTGTTGTAAAAACAAAACAAACAAACAAAAAGGAAATCAGGCATATTGTCTTTAAGATCAAGATTCTTCATTTAAGTGCAAAATACTCAAGATAAAAAAATACTCATTATGACAAAACTTGACGCATTTTGAAATGACTTTCTGCAGTGTAGGACTGAATCCAGACCAAACTAGGCATATATAGGATTCTTGCGGATTATAATCTCCATCTACTTGGACAAAAGACTCCCCAGTGTTATACTTCTAAGGGTCTGACACAATATTCATATCATGGTACGCCGCAAAGTCACTGAGGACTTCCATCTGACTGAGATCTAGACATTTTTCTGGTACCACTGGGACCTGGGAACCTAAAAGTGTGTAACCGTTTAGTTTAATGTCATGACTTTTCCCTATTTTGTTCAATTTTAGCCATTTCCGGGTCCTTATTTTAGCTTTTTTTTTTTTTTCTCCGAGTTTTGTATTGACATAACTTGATGAAAAGCAAATGATGCCACTGTGTTGGAATAGTTCAGGGATGTACTGCAATAGCGTTCATGACCGTTTTTGGATATCGCAATTTCTTGTCCCATATCGCGCAGAATGAAAGTACCAGCTTCCCCGCTGTCTGAGCTAGTTAATATGCAGATTCACGTCTATACTGCCCACCCGGGTTGTTAGCGTTGCGTTTTGCATATTTGAGGATGACTCCCCTCCCTCCCTCCCCCTCTCTCTCCCTCCTCTATCCAAGCAGGTGGCTGTTTTATATGCATGATTGGAGATAGCCAGTGTCATTGTGTCTCGGTGGTGGGAGGAGACGCAATCATGTAGCCATCATTACAGCGGCGGTGACACAGCGGGCAGTTGTTTAGCACATCTGGTCATTTCCCTCTCTCCCTCTCTCTCTTTATTCTCCTGACCATCTACACACACACACACACACACGCGCAGGTGTCCGGCCGATATGAGTGGGATTTGACGGGATTTGAGTCCATCTTCTCTAGGATTGATAGCGAGCCGTCGCAGCTTAGTGGACGGTTTTGCAATTCCACTTCTGTGATACGAACCAAATGTCCTTCAGGAATTGTTATTGTCGAAAAACTGTGGAGTTTTTTGATGATTTAAATTTTTTTTTTTAACTGTTTGTATTTGTAACAAGGTCAAAATGCAAAGATGCGTTTTAAGATGCAGTAGAGTATTCACACCCCCACACTGTTCCCGCATTTTGTTATGTCACAACCTCTTTCCAAAATGGATTCAATTGTTCGGTACTTTGTTGAGGCACCTTTGGCAGCGATTACAGCCTCGAGTCTGTTTGATTGATGAGGAGGGGAAAACAAAAAGATTTTAATCAATTTTGGAATGAGGCTGTAACGTAACAAAATGTGGGTGGAAAGTGTAGGGGTGTGAATACTTTCTTGAAGCACTGCAAGTTGACACGAACACATTCCTTCGGGTCGTGGCTTGGCGTGATGCATTTAATCTTGGTTTCCTATGAACAATGTTCTCACCCGACCCACTGAGTCCACGTCTGTTTGTCCCCAGAAGGAGTAAATACAGCAAGGCCAAGCAGGACGCGGACGAGGAGAAGCACCTGCACCAAGGTGAGTCTCGGACGATCTCTCTGCTTTTGACATCGCTTTCGAAGTACTAGTGTAATGTCGTCAACTTCCGAAGCGCGATTGCCGAGGGTCCTGCTGCCAAGGTTGTTTGGTCCAAATTGAGATTTTTGTTTGATTCTACTCTCCCAACACCGCTGCATCTTTACGTATCGCTGGCTTTGTCAGAAAGATCAACCGACCTTGTCTATCGAAGGGCCGACCTGACGCCGGAGACGTCACTCTAGAAATGACCAAACGTTGGGAGCATATAAGCTGTGCGAATCTTTTTGCCTTTTTTGTCCTACTCTTTTTAGGATCCTACACGCCTTTCAGATTTCTAGAATGCTTAATGTTTTTTTTAAAAAGATAAACCAAAAATCCTTTTCTGTCTATCTCATTTCTATGAGTATTCAGAGGGTGCTTTGTTTGTCTTCTCCTTGGTTTTCAACAACAACAATCAAACGTCAAACTCAGCGAGTGTCTACTTTGCCTCACTAACAAAAAGAACAACAAGATAACTGAAAAGTCATTGTAATCAACTTATTTTCTTGTCGTAGAGTACATTTCTTTTGCCACAACAGATCTTCATTGTCAAAGCCAGATTGCACACGCCAACAAGATAACTTCCATAGTATTAGGACATTGCCTGCCTGCCTCAGCTTTGTGAGTTTAAATCCAGTTTTTTTTTTTTCTCTGCAAAATGGCTATGACAGAGTGTTCCAAAACACATTTCTACTCCTCTCAAAACCTTGTTCCTGGCCATCAGCTGTGGTCCCAACGGCACGCTCGAAAGAACCACAAATGACTGTTGTAAACGTGCGAGAAAAAAAACAACTATTTTTGAACTTAATGCAGCCGCACGAAAACATGCCTCGAACGGCTCATTATCAAGTCATCAGGGCTGCTATTTCCGTCCCCGCAAAATGTCCGTCTAATGAGCTCCAAGTCTGATCGCAGCCCGGGCCGAAACAGCGAGCAACGAAAAAGGAAAAGAGTGAGACAGAGAGAGCGAGCAGGTTCCCCCGCAGCGCCGTGGAAATAAAGAACAGATGGGAGCGCAGTCTCTGGAATAGATTAACCTTCATTTTTTCAATCTGATGCTCAATTTCTTTATTTTATTTTTTCTTTCCCGCTTCTTCTGTAGATGTCTTCTCAATGTCGTTTTTTTTTTCTTCTTTTCTTTTGCAGGAGTGAGGATCTACGTCGACCCGTTCACCTACGAGGACCCGAACCAAGCCGTGAGGGAGTTCGCCAAAGAGATCGACGCCTCGTGTATCAAGATTGAGAAAGTCATCGGCATCGGTGAGGAATTCAATATCGAGGTTTGGCGAACAATTTCGGCCCGACCTCACTTTGTTTAAAGCACTGTTTCTCGAACTCTTGTCACTGATGCATTCGGAACTTAAGTCCTTGATCTGTTTGAGTCCTCGATACTGTCTTGGACATGGGTTAGGACCTTATTTAAATGAATTGTCACAAAAATGAAGGCCTTAAATGCACTACATTGCAAAAAAACTGGCATTAAATCTGTATTTCTTGGAAAAATGATGGTATTGCTCAACGAAAAAAAAACTACAAAGCACATTCAGTTCCGGTTTTGGTTGAAATTGTACATTATGTTTTGAACAAAAATTACCCATTGTATATGGTTTGCTTTCGAAAATATTTGATAATTGAAATAGAAGCGCCTTCCTCTGTTTGATGGAATCGTAATCTTAAGAAATTAAAATGGTAAATGCTCTCAATTTAAATAGCACTTTTCCACCTATTTGCACAGACTTGTGTGTGGCATAAAAAATGTAGTATTTGGGCATTAAAATTGTGTTAAGATGTATTGAATTTGTCTGTTTGAAGCTGGCTTTGGGGTTTAGTGGAAACATTATTTTACCTTTTATACCTTTTATTCTAATGCACTTTGGGGGTCAATTATCAAGACAGGTGCTAAAAAGCGAGTGCAAGCTGGATAATAGCATCTAGCTATTTATGGGCGTGTTGCACCAAATCTTCATTTTCATAATTTATTTGCACATTTATTTGCACATTTATTTGCACATTATTGCTTTATTGTCATCATATTACTGGCTGGGGACTATTAAAAGACACCAACCAGCATGGTTCTGGTAAAAAAAAAGAAAAAAAATGAAACGAGAAAAATAAAATCTTTGACTTTGGATGCCTGGTGCGTCCTGAGAAAGCGCTCTGGAAAGTGAAGCAGTCCCAAGAACAAGTTAAAAAACAAGTCTTATCCAATGTATGAATCTTTTTTATTTAGATGAATGCTGCATAGTTACTAAAAGTGTTTTATTCAGGCGCCAGATGGTCGTAAATCAGTACGGAAACGGTATTTTTTAAGTACTAGCGCTGAAATCTGAGCGGCGCCCAGCCTTAACAGCCCGACAGTGGTGTGACTTGAAAATAAAGCAAGTATGAAATTGCAGCAGATTACGTTTCCAAATGTCAAGCTTTTCGTCGACAGTAACAGTTGGTCTGCCTCTCGAGAGGTCATGGAGCTAAATATGCTGTCTGTGCCATTCCCCGTGGCCACGGCGCAGCGGCCAATGACAAAATAATACAAAGGCTACAATCAATATCCATTTCCCCTCGTCCTCTGCTCCACTGGGCGGGCGAGCGGCCGGGGCAGGGATTAGAGCTGATCAATGCCCCGAGTGCAGCCCTCCTGAACCCACAAGAGACAGCCACTTCTACCTTGATTTAATTTACAATGAAGACTTCAGTGGGTTTGCAGGTTAAAAGGTAAAAGACATATAGAAGCCTTTTCAAATCTCGTTTATAGGTGTAAAAGGAGTCTGAACCGGGTTGAAAACAAGAATCAAAAACCAACTTCAGAACAGATTCAAAACCAAGAAGAAAGAAATGCCTAAGCCTGGACTGTACGGACTAAATAAGGAACTCAAAACAGTCGAATACAAGTTACGACTAACTCTGACTACCACTCGCCGATGCCCCCCACCCCCCCCCACCCCCCGTTTCGAGAACTGCTGACCCAGACCACGAGCTTTATTGCGTCGCCTTTGCCTTATTTTGCAGGTGAATTCGGCGAGGTGTGCAGCGGCCGCCTGAAGATGCCCGGCAAACGGGAGATCTGCGTGGCCATCAAGACGCTGAAGGCAGGGTACACAGACAAACAGCGGCGGGACTTCCTGTCCGAGGCCAGCATCATGGGGCAGTTCGACCACCCCAACATCATCCACCTGGAGGGCGTGGTCACCAAATGTACGTATACGCCCTTGCCGACGGGCATCGGTGGTGCAAAAGGATGGCATGACAAAGTAGTCTTTTTGTTTTACTTCAAATTTCTACATTGAATGGAAGAGTGATAGATTGACAGATGTGAAAGCCAGTGGCCCGCAAAAAAATGATCCAGTATTTAGTCATTTGAGTTCTGACCAATCTATGCCTGTGCCTTTTTTTAAGGCCCTAAATAGCTTTTCCTCTTTTAGCTTTTAAGAAATTAGCCAATTGTTGCAGTGTATTACAGCTCATTTGTGACTGTCCCTATTTCTGAATCAGCCCTAGAGAGAGATCGTAAATACTTTAAGGGTCCAGACAAAAGTCCCGCAACGTTATTTGCTGGTCCCTACATACCTCTGGTCAAGGCAATTACGTTTTTTTCACTGATCAAATGTCCAGCAGGAGTAGTCGTGAGCTGTTAGCGAGGCTAGAAGAGTCGGCAAAGCGACGAAACGTCTTCTGCCATGGTTTGAAAATGAGTTTTGTGCTACTAAAATAAAAAAGAATAATTAACACAATCCCTTTATGGTGGTTACATTTTAGTTAACAACTACACAGAAAAACACAAAGGCAAAGCTCATATAACTTCGCACAATGACAAAGTATGTTTCTACTTATATGCACCATAAATCACCAGCGCGTGAGTTCATCTGGGTGACTTTGTCCAAGGGCGAACCTATAGTCACCATACACTCTAAATGCATCCCCCTTCTTTATATCTCCACTGGCCACTCTCGTCCCGGGATGTCTGCTCTCACACCAGCGTCCCGTCGGGCCATCCCCCAGGTGGGACGTCCAGATGGAGTTGTCCGGCGCAGAGGGGCTCATAGAGTTGTGGGGTGGGGGGGGTGGGGTTGAGATGGTCTGGTTGGGACAGGAACAGACCCTGTAGCCCAGAGCGGGACTCATTAATCATAGTGTCAGGCGTAAATGTGTTTGGGGTTAGCGCTGATACCCTATCCCGTGTATATCCGCCGCTACACACTCACCGAACGGGCGCCCAGACCCGCCTTGTCCGTCGCCTCTGCCCTTGGCTCTCAGCGGCTCAGTTTACATTCACCGCCAGGGCTTTTTAAACCTTTGCACTTTTGAAGAAATTGGATGAGAAAAGTTTACGTCAAGGCGCTCATTGAACGGTTTAAAGTAACTATAAAAACAGTCAGTAACAGCTACGCAATTGCAATTTTCCTGACAGGCTGGACTATATCAGGGGGGGGGGGGGAAATGGTGATATCTGATTACTAACAATATCGTGATAAAGTCTTTTTTCACCGAATTGCCTGGAGACTAGACCTGTGAGAAAATGTCATATCTGGACCAAAACAATGTGTCTACATTTGGAAAATCATGAAGAAAACCTGATGTTTTTGGGCTGCATTGGCAAAAAATAAATAAATAAAAAACTTATTGCGATAGCAATCATTTGGCGATATACTGTGGCTTCTTGCAATTCGGATATCATGATAACGATAATTTGGTGGTGGTGGCTTCTTGTGATATCAGACATTGCGATAATACTAATTTGACGATATGTTGTGCAGCCTTAACTGCGATTGCGATTCGATTTTAAATAAAAAAATTTTTAGTTCACATTACACTTTAAAAAAAAGCATTAACACTCGAGAGAAAACTTCATTAACACATCGAAAAATCCCTTACATTTCAGAATAGCTTTGCACAGGTTTAAAGTACAGGGGTAGTTAAATCCTTATGGAGGCAGCATACATTTTCAGCTGAGGAAAAAGGAAATCAAGACCTGAGCAATTGCGAAAAAGAAAATTGCAATGAAAACTGCAAATATAGTTTTCTTGCAAGATGACATCTTTCTGTCACAAAAGCCCACCTCCCGACGGCATGTAGCTGATGTATGATCCCAGCGCACGTCGGCGCCTGCGTCTCGCCGATTACATGTTATTGGACAGCGCCTCGGACGGATGAAGTGTCCTCATGTGTCACGATCCGACAGCCCCCGACCCTATCTCGCAGCGTAGATACCGCTGTCTCGCTCCCACACAGCCCTCGCCGAGCGCAGACCGTGGGGAAAGCGAAAGGGCCAGCCAACAGCGAGGGTCTTATCACCTATCACAGCTCTGCTCCGGGATGACCTCTCCGAAAAGGACCGCACAGGGACGAGTGCGAGAGAGCGGCAGATGGACGAGCCAGGGGACGACAGGGGAGACGGGGAAAGGAAATGGGAGAGAGGAGTCCGGGCGGGAGGTGTGAACTGAGACAGGGAAAGCTGGTGGGGAGTCCAGTGAGAGGAGAACAGCGTACAGAATGCGGCCGCTGGTGGAGGAGATTCAAAGAACAAGAAGTTATTTCGGGGAAAAGGAGATGTAGCTCATGTTAGACCAGTGGAATCAGTGGTTCTCAGATTATTGTTGTTGTATTTAAGCAGTGAATTAGCCCATAAAGGTGGAAACTAATCACCAGTCATTTTAACAGACACACATGCTTTTCCCACTCGAAAAAAATATTGAAAGAAATGTTTCTCGCCTTTCAACCCCCTACCAGTTGAGAACCACTGGTGCAAATTACACCGAAAGCATCAACACTCGAGGGGTAGCTAAAATATGAACCGCTAAACTGGTGACAGAGCCCCTTGATTTTGAAACCATGTTGGTTAAACTCTAAATTACGGCTTTTAGGAGGAAATTATATCACCTGAATTTAGTCACACACAAAAAAATCGTTTTTCATTTGATTGCAATTGACAACCCGCTACTTGAAAACCTTTCACACAGACATTTTAATGGTGTCATCACTGTAATAAAATAAAAAAAAATGCTAAGACAGAACTTCACTGTATTGATCTCGAAGTAGATAATTTCACTTCAATAAAACAGTGAAAAGGTTTCCCCTCCTTTCTCTGAGAGCTGATGGGAGTAAATGATCCTTCGCACTCAAATTGTCAAAGGGATCTACTCGATATCCATTATTTGAATTGCACTCCTCTGTTCATTACAATCAAGTAAAACGGGATTCTCAGTCTGGCCTCAGTTTGCTAACATGTCCATCTGAGCCAATTACGCCTTATCAATTATGGAGGCGCTCCAAACGGGCCGTTAAATACATAAATGTGCGGAGATCTCTCGCAGAGGACGGCTGGCAGTTGTCCACCATCTTGAAGTGGGATTTGAGTTTGGGTTTAGCTTCATTAAAACTCCAATGCAGCGTGTTTAGGACCAGTCGACAAAGAGGAGGACTTAGCTAATTTCAGGCGGATCTGTTTTTAAAGAGCAGATCTTTGTTCGTCAGGAGTGAGGGGCCTCCAGAGCCCGGCAGCCCCCTCGCGGTCCCCCGGTGCGCCCCCCGTCCCCTTGTCTCTGGCAGCTGATTATCGGCCCAGTGTCGGGGGGCCCCACGGCTCAGAGTTCATTGCCAACGGCGCGCGGGGTGTATTCAGTAAACGGGCGTTAGCGCGGCATTAGCACAGCATTAGCATGCAAATGGCCGGGGAGGAAGGGGGCGGGGCCGCGTGAGGTCGCAGGTCAGACGCTCCTCGCCGTTGATTGGGGAGCCGTCAATCACACGCCAACCCCGGGGGCCAGTGCCGCGCTCACAAAAGGGAACAAAGATGGCTGACAAAAACGTCCCCGAATTCAAACGGCACTTCCTCTTTTTCAGGAGGCGCCCCAGAACTAACGCGGTGCCAATCACACCCCGGGCAGTGGGAGACTGACAGCCCGCACGGCCACTAGATCTCTCTTAGTGCACCTTAATGTCTAAAATATGTTGTCATAATCTTAGTCAAAGGAATGATTTGGCTGACTAAAACAGACAAATACTGAATTAAAAATAGTTACAAACTGGGTTAAAATGAAATGAAACAACATGAGAACTTTAGTGACAGTTTGAAAGAGCTTCATATCATTTAAATTCACTGCCAAAGGAAGATGTCTGTGCCTTGTCCATGTGGGAGAAGGTCCATGAAACAGAGAATATGATTAAAAGTGTCTGAATATAGCAATTTGCATGGAATGTTTTTAGTTAACCTCCTATTGGAAGTTAGCTAAAACTTACTTTACCCAGTGTAGATTACCCCTACACTGGGTAATCTTGACCCAGTGTGAGGTCAAGATTACTTAGTGTCCACATTTTAATGTAAATAAAAAAGAAAACTTAAATAAACATCAAGATAAGTGTATTTCATGAAAACATATTGTTTACTTTACCATTTGTTAGCATGAAATTAACATTAGCCTTTAGCCAGTGCTTAATTTGATCCCCCGTTTGGGGGAACACATTCCCCCAATTTTCAGTTTTTCAGGGTAAAGGATCCGGGAAATATTTCGGAGGATCCGGCAAAGATTTGATATGATATAATGGTGTTTAATGAGAGTGTTCTGGCAAATGTTTTGGCCTGTTCCCCAAATCCATCACATCAGACCAAAGGTGTTCCTGAAACTACTAATTTACAAATTAAGCACTGCCTTTAGCTTCAAGGCAGGAAACAGTTGTTGGTAGAGTGGGTCGTCTCGTTGGGGGTTCGAATCCCAGCTCCCGCAAAATACTGTCGTTGTGCCCCCCCCGAGGCAAGGCAAGGCAAGGCAACTTTATTTATACCGCGCATTTCGTACACAAGGCAACTGCGCCGGCCCACGCTAGCAGCTCCCTGCTCCTACAGCTCGCCCCAGCAACATTGCGGATGGGTCAAATGCAGAGAACACATTTCTCTACAGAGATTAATAAAGGATCAAATAAAGGACAACTTAACTTTCCCTTGAAAGTTAGCATCATGCTGCTATAACACACTCCTTGCCCAGAGCCTATACAATGTTATATTTAGTTGACAAAATTGTAGTTTTTGTAGGCGGACTAACACGGACAGGCCATGTGCTGTTTCTACGGCTGGTTACCCATCGGCTTGCTCACGCTTTAAGTAAAAAAACACACACACATACACACACACAGACATTTTTGTTTTTGTTTTCCCTCGGAGACTGAGACAAAGAGAGACCCACCGGGACAGTCCGCCCGCGCAGCCTGTCTGTAGCCTGTCCCAGTGTAGATAAAGACACTAAAGAGACAGAGACATTATAGGACACACAGGGAGAAAGCCATAGAGTGACAGATGTGATGGAAAGCTGGCAGAGGCGACAGAGGGCAAAAGGACTGGAGAGGATTCTTGGAAGAGCCAGAGGGGAGGGGACTTTGGAAACTGTGGTCAATGTCAGATCAAATTTGCATTTGGAATATGTAAAAAACAGAAAAGAAAAATGTTTGGATTATTACCTCGCCACCTTTCCTTTCCCTTGGTTTTTTAACATGTTAAGTTGACCATCAGTCACCCAGGAGTTCGCCATCGTTAGAGGAGTTTGTATCTTTGACTACTTGGGATTTTAAAGTGTAAATGCAATATTGTCATTTTGCCATTCTAAGTGTTTTATATGAATTATAGCTTTTATACTATGGTTGGCTTTTCGAGAACACACAGCAATTTATTTTTGAAACGCTTCTACAGAAAACCTAATGGGCACAACATGAGAAAAATTTAGATATTTTATAACTGTCTTCAATACGGTATATTTTACTAAACCATTTCAACATATGCCCCACAAAATTGAAAAAAAATGTAGGACCAAAACAATGCTAACATGTGGCTAAATGAGAAAACCAATGACTAAAACTGGACTTTTGCACATGTGTTTTCATTTTAAGCCGTGACGCCAAAAACATCTGTCCGTGAATTTTCTGATACATTTTGCTTCTTGCGATATGGATCTAACATTGGGACAACAATATTTTCAGTTGATATATCGTACAACCCTAAAACATTCTCTTGCTGTTCTCTCTGTTATGAACAAGGCCATCTGTACAATCTTAAATGTGTCACTAGCCAGACTGCAAAAGAGTCTTCTCAGGTACTTTCTTTTTTTAAGCTGTGTCAGAGCGAAGCGTAACAGCGAGCTAATTAAATCACTGCGGGACAGAGATGGATGGTCCCGCACACACTCAACACTGTCCCCCCCACCCCCGCTGGGAGTGCGCCCCATCCCGCTGTAACGGGAGGTGATGTGCATGGTTTACTCCAGTAATCATCTTTCTTTCTCTCTCTCTCTGTGTCTTCCTAGGTAAGCCCGTCATGATTATCACGGAGTACATGGAGAACGGATCGCTGGATGCATTCCTGAGGGTTAGTCACGCATTTCTCCCACGTGTTTTCATGTTTGTGTGCGGGGGGAGTGTAAGCGCGCGAACCGATACCCGTCTTATCTCGGTGTTGTCATCCGCTGAAATGACGAGCGTTCGTTTACAAAACAGTCGGCTCGATCGTTTATCTACATGGTGTTTTTTTTTTTTTTAAAGCGTGCAGATTGGGTGTGGGCATGTGGTTCGGGGCTTTTGATGGATGGCAATGCTTTGATATCTTTTGGGAGTTTAAAACAACAACAGTAGTGTTAAATTCAACTTCTTTCGCATGAACTTTGGTATGGACAAAGTGCCTTGCTCCAGAACACAATGCTAGTAATATAAGGTATGATTGTCATAGAAGGATGAAGCCGACAACAGTTAGGTTTGCTAGTGGAATAGTTTGCTGTACACCGTGGTTTCATACTGTCCACTCAAGGTCAACGTTAAACTCTAGTGCTTATGGTCATTGTGTTCCTGAACACCTCAAGACCCTTGTCTTAGGACAAACTGTTAAATCCGAAACCTCGTCCCAGACTGCGGTAGCTCGTGCTTGTAGTTGAGCACATGCAGGAGTCTGTATGATTGTAGACTGTTAGGGCTAGCAAGGAGATCAGAAGTGTGGACTTCCCGTGATCTTGATGAGTGAGTTCCACCAATCTCAGAACCTGCGTCTTACATCAAACTTCTTTACAGTACAGTTCCACACCTAAGCACAGATTCTAGACTTGCTCTGCAGAATGTCAACAACTCCCACTTTCCCTAGCATTCTGTAATAAAAACAAAAACAAATCTCATGAGGTTTCGGAATCTAAGCAGGTCGGGCCTGTTTTGTTCCTTGATAAGAGGACCGTGTGGGAACACTATAGTTGCTTGGGTGAGGGCTGTACGAATGAGTGAGCGTTGGTAGAGCCGGCACACACTTCAGTCGGTCTACCACAAGAGCAGCTTTGCTTGTCACCACTGAGTGCGGAGTGATTGAGAAGCTGTCCCTTGTGAAACACACGGTGAGGCTTGTTTTGTAAAAACCCTTTCCCTCGCGAGAATGGGGAGTGGAAAGAAAAATGTAAATAGCCTTAGTTTTCTTGAGTGTTACAGTATGGTAATATTCAACCAATACGTTTTCGTTCCCTGCGCAGAAAAACGACGGCCGCTTCACCGTGATCCAGCTGGTGGGGATCCTCCGGGGCATCGCCTCTGGGATGAAGTACCTCTCGGACATGAGCTACGTGCACCGGGACGTGGCGGCACGAAACATCCTGGTCAACAGCAACCTGGTCTGCAAAGTGTCCGACTTCGGCATGTCCCGCGTGTTAGAGGACGATCCAGAGGCGGCCTACACCACGAGGGTAAGGAATTTGTTGAGTTTTTTTTGAGTGTTTTTCTTACCTCTCCGCTCTCTTTGACGCGCTCGTCTCCCTCTTGCTTTTACAGGGAGGAAAGATCCCCATCCGCTGGACCGCCCCGGAGGCCATCGCGTACCGGAAATTCACCTCCGCCAGCGACGTGTGGAGCTATGGCATCGTCATGTGGGAGGTCATGTCCTACGGGGAGCGGCCGTACTGGGACATGAGCAACCAAGATGTAAGTCACAGAGATTTTCACACTGCATTCTCTTTTTTTCATGCTCTTGAGGTGAGACACGGCAGATGAAAATGTTGATTGGGTCAGTTTTGGCTAGTTTTCTCTCTTAGCTCCTTTAGTTTTAATGTTCAAAACAAAAGACCAAACTCACCCTTTACAATGTATATTTTGAAACCTTTTGTCGACTCGCGTGTCTGATCACCGCACTGCAACATGTTTCCCACGAGTATACATTCACAAATACTGACGTGTTTGGTATCCACGTGACACACGGAATCTCTTCTACCAGTCAGTGTAGCAAACGTTCAAAATAAAGTACCCCATAACTACTTAAACCTTAACCTGAAAGTTTCATACTGATGTCTCCAAGTTATTATTCGGCCATGTCTTGCGTTACTGTGTATCATCTGTGCAGTCCTGCCCAGAAGCACTCACTCCATGCTGCTGTGTTTTCCAGGTCATCAAAGCCATAGATGAAGGGTACCGGTTGCCCCCACCCATGGACTGCCCCGTGGCGCTGCACCAGCTCATGCTGGACTGCTGGCAGAGGGAGAGAGCGGACCGGCCCAAGTTCGGACAAATCGTTAACATGCTCGACAAGCTGATCCGCAACCCGAGTACCCTGAAGAGGACGGGCGGAGAGAGCGCCACACGGTAAATTTAATATACTTTACCGGTAGTGGCAGTTTTTATTCGGGTGATTAGCAGAGACGATGTATTTACAACCACTTTAAACACATTGAACCCACAAAAGTGCTACTTCTGGGACCCGAATAGGCCCCATAATGTCTCTAAACAAAGGCTGAACTCCTCGGGATTGAAGCGAGGCTCTAGAATCACAACGCTGTGAAACCAAACATACCCCTGCGCTTGGATACCGTTACAGTGAATAGGGGAGCGTGTTGGGAATGACCCGGGCCGTTTACAGAGCGGACAGGAGCCATAGACGGAGTCTGTTTGAGTTTAACAAGTGTGTGTGCACAGGAGACCTAATGGCACAGCAAGAGGCCAGCGCTACAAAGGCATTAACAGGAGTCATTAGCAGGAGAGCCACTTTTACAAGAAAAGGAAATTGGCTTTTTATGAAGTTTTATGAGGTTATCCTGCGGCTCTCAAAGTGCGGGACAGTAGGAATAGTTGTACACTTGACTTCTTTTGGTGATACGTTGTATACCTTGATCCAGTAAGAGCTGTTTGTGGTTCTTTAGACCCAATCTAGCTAATATCTGGTTTAGTCATGATTTAATGTGATTTCGGGTCGTATATGTTATGTCTTTTTGAGCTTTTAACCTTGCTTTAATGTTATGACTCCATCAAAAACATAATGGAAAGTTGTTTCATTTGCACACGTTCAGTGGTCATTGTGATTTTGTCACAATTTTAGTCAAAACAATATTTTTGCTGACTGAAATTGGCCTAAAACTACATTTGGTGACACTTTATAATAACCATACCCTATTTACCCTTAATAAATAATAAATTAACACTCATGAACAATTTATTAGTTAAGTATGACTATTACTAACCATAAATAACTACTTAACAATGAACAAGTGAAGTATGGGAATAACTATTCATTATGAGTTAAGCATTAACTGTAGTAGTTAAGCAGTTATGTTAATTCATCATTTATTAAGGTTCAAAATAGTTGATTAGACTAAAACTATGACTAAAATCTCCAGATATTTTTGTCAACTACTAAAAACTACATAAAAATGAAAAGAAGGGACCAAACGCCAGCCCACACTCTGGTCATACGGAGGGATTTCGCGAATTAGACACCTTCACTAAACCTTTTCTTAGCCAGTTTGTAGCTTGTTTGCTGGTTGCTAACAAGAGAAGAAAAGGGGGAGTAAGACTCGAAATGGTAAAGTCAAAAATATTGCCTACAAAAACTCCCAAAAGAAAACTCTCTCCATCCTATGAAAAGTAGACACGGTGATGTGATGAAGTGAGAGACTCAGTCGTGCAAGGCGAGACCCAGACTGGCTAACACTTCCTTTTCAATGTTTCACGGGTGACCGCTTCGTATATGGAAAATATGCCTGAGGTGAGGACAAGGAGCGAGGTAAACCCTGTCAGCGCCGAGGCCAAACGACAGAACAATGTTTCGATATAAAGAGGGGGCTCCACAGGGCTGTAAAGATCAGCCAAGTGTCCGCCTTTAACTGTGTGTGTCGCCCATAGGGGGGACTTATTTTGCAAGATATTAGACAGTAACAGACAAATTAGTTCCGTCATTACGTTTTGTTGACTTGCGCTCAGGAAATGACAATTAAAACAAAAACAAAAATCTAAATCTAAAATTTCCTCTGAGCAAATTCTTCTAACAAAATAAAACAATCAATTTAAACCTGGCTCTATATCTATTATTAAGATTTCTTCACTGACAATATAGGCATTTTTGGCTATTTTATGTATAAGATGCTTTATGGTCCACATATTTATCTGTAATATACAGCAAAAGTTTCAAATTGATGTCTTTAAAGTATTTTTTTTCTCATTTAAGTGGCTCTCTTTAAAGGTGCACTATGCAGCTTTTTATGCAACAACAAAAAAAGTTGATATTTGTGTGTATTTGACCTTGTAGTGACCCAGCGGCTGTATAAGTGGTCATCATGACGCCTGTACTTTCCGTCAGGGTGGTCTCTACAACGCGCCGGGCTCAATTGTTTTGTAGGTTTTCTGGCGATAGGCTCCGTCAGCAGTGAAAACCTTTCAAACAATTGATCCTGGAGTGTTGTAGAGACCACTGTGATGGAAAGTAAAGGCGCCATGATGACCACTCATACAGCTGCTTAGTCACGACAAGGTCAAATACGTACATATATCAACTTGTTTTTACACATAACAAGTTGCATTGTGCACCTTTAAAGTGTATCCGTCTTATTTACTGTATAATTTGCACTGGGATCTGATGTCGGAAACATAGTCTTCCTGGTTAAATGTACTGTACAGTTTCATTTCCAGTGGGACATTTTTGGGCCGTGACACCGAACAAGCCCTCCCCGATCCGCGGATTACAACAAGAGGAAGTGTCAAAGGGAAATGTAGCGTTAAACACGGTGCGGCGTGCGCTCTGTGATCGTACACCGTGCATGTGTCATCCCCCCCTTTCTGATAAAACGGGCCGAGTCCAATCGCGCTAAATGTTTGTTGGCGCTAAAACGAACTTGTGCGCGGTCATCGTTTCTGCAGCGGAGATGACGGAGTGCGCAACACACCGGAGCGTTGCGGCTCCGCGATGCGGTTTGTGACTTTTACTGTGTTTGCTCAGGCCGCCGCGCTGACATGAAATGGTCAGGAATGAGAGTAACAACTTCCTGGACCATTTTGCAGTAGGGAAGGGGAAAAAGAACTCGATCTGTGTCATAGAGCAACCACAATATTTGTTTTTATACAGATTGTCGAGGTCAAAAAGACTAAACCGTATTGAGTTAAATGATCCAACTTCCACATTTCGGCTTTAATCAGGCTGTATTGAAGGCTAACTCCCCCTCTCGTGTCCTGTCCCCAGCCGGTCGAACCCCTCTCTGCTGGAGCCGGGCAGCCCAGAGCCCCCTCCCTCGGGTGGGACAGTGGAGGACTGGCTCAGGGCGGTCGGGATGGAGAGATACAACGACAACTTCACCGCGGGGGGTTACACCACTCCGGAAACCGTGGTGCACATGACGCAAGAGTGAGTATCGGACAAAGTCTGCGGAACAATTGCATCGGGTGAAAGATGGAACGTGCAGTACGTGGGCATTGGAAATATTGTATTCCTATGTAGATTAACATTTTTGAGAAATGGATTGAAAGTAACTCCACTCTTTAAAATAAATAAATAAGGGAGGAGCCTGAACTTGTTTAAAAAAAAATCTATTTCTGTACACAGGACCGGCTCTAGCCAATTTGGTGACTTGGGCAACATTGGCCTTTGCCCCCCCCCCTACACACTCCTATAACAATAAAAACACTAAAATAATAATAATAATTTATTCATAATCTCTGGCAGACATGAACTAACCCTTTTCAGATTTGGGGTTTTGGACCCCAATGGTATTCCAATTTTTTTTCCTAGATATTTTGTGTTTTGGCATTTTGTGTGTGCGTCCATTTGAACACACTTCAATTTGAATGAGGAAAATAAAGTTTCCAAGGCACAACTGGATTAACCGTGTTTCCCAAATGTTGAAACGCGTAGACGTTAAATAAATAGAATTGAATCCAATTGTGCCTCGGACACTTTATTTTCCTCATTCATTTGACTCTGCCCGTTTCTTCCGAAGAGCACCTGGAACCACCACACACGATCGAGATCCAGTGGGCACCTTTTTTTGTATTATCATTACTGTTTGGAAGCTTGAAATCTCTGCCACAAATCTCTACCATTTTACGTTCCAATATTGCGATGGAGGGATGTGGTTACAAAGATTTGTACGGAATGAATCTATATCTTTTGTCAAAACATTGAACTCATGGTATGCCCGCAGTTCCCGAAAACTCCTTGTTTGAGAACATTTGTCATTCACAGCTCACACGGTGCAAAACAATAACGCATCTTCATTTGCAATTGTGGTTTTGCATGTGTCCTAACAATCGAGAACAATTGTAAATGGCTTTCACACAGCGCTGGTACACATAAAGGAAAACTCGGAGACATGCACATTTGATTTTCCTACCCCGACATCCCGAGATTACACTTCTGGCCCGTTTTCATTCCAATCCAACCTTTAAACGGTCCCTCCCGTCCTCTCTCCAAAGCCTGTCCAACGCATCGTGCCTCTCGAGTTTGTTATCATTGTCCAAACTCCTAAACCGTGTCTGCTTATGTCTTTCAGGGACATGGCTCGCATCGGCATCTCCTCGGCGGCGCACCAGAACCAGCTCCTGACCAGCGTCCAGGGAATGCTCTCCCAAATGCAACAAATGCAGGGAAGAATGGTTCCCGTCTGAGACTTTTCCACTGAAGGACAAAGCGAAAGGACCTTGGGGCGCAACCAAGCCGACTTCTTTTTTCTTTAAAAAAAAATAAAAATTTAAACAAACAAAACGCAACAAAAAAAGCTACACGTAAAAAAAAAAAGAGACTATGAAGTAATAGTTTACCTCATCCATGCACTTTAAATTGGATTTTAAAGAAAAGGCGTAGACGATGAAGAAACTAGTGGAGAAAATGGCACTTTTTGGAGAAATCAGAACCTTTTCTTTTGTTTGTTGTTTTGGAGAACTTGACTCTTTTGTCTGCGACATTCACAGAGCGATATGGGGGAACGGACGGAAGAAAAAGTGTTTCCAAGGATGATTTTTGGAGTGCCTTTAGGAACGACCGGGATGGACTGGGATCAGCGCTTCCGCCTGTCGGGGCGAAAAGATGTGTTGTTTTCGGGGGATTGGGGGATTCGTATTCGGAGCGGGCTTCTTTTTACTCTTTGACGGTGTTTATTGTACATGAACTTTCTTTAAAAAAAAATGGCTTCTCGATCTGGACGTGGCTTTTTCTCATCCCGCTGGATCTGCTCGGACAGAAACGGAGGATATCTACCGTCGAAATGCGGGCAGGGTGAGGGGTGGAATCCCCGGCTTTCTATCGGGAGCTTTTCGTGACTTTGCTTCGGATTTTTATTTCCTTTTTTTTTCCGGGTCCGGATTGATATGTGTCGCTCGAAGGATGTGACACAGAATGTCATTGATCTTCCAGAAAATGGCCAGCATCTTCTCTTCCCAAAAATACACCCCCTTAAGCTTCGCTAAACGATTTGGATTTGTACGCTTTTTTTTGTCCCGTGAACAAGCTGCCGTGCCGAGTATCGAAGGACCTAAGGAGGCAGGACTGAAGGAATATACCCGAACGTGCTTTTCTGGATGAATGCAGTATACAAGTGGAGGGAACAGAGCATCGGCAATGAAGAGAGTTCACCATTGAAATTCATATGAGGTGAGATATTTGGCTTTTTATCCTTTTACTGACACAATGGAGTGGGAATGGAAACAGTAGCAGCAATGGGATTTGCAAAAAAAAATTAAAAATACAGGACTTTAATTTAATAAGCTTCAGGGTCTAAAATGCTTTTTTTGTGTGTGGAGGAATCATGATTAAAACAGCAGGTAACCACACAGAACTTTGCTGTTGAAGTGCTGCCAAAAGGAAGAATTCGTTGTTATAATGTGAACGGTTTTCACTGAAATACGGCTGGCTCAAGCTTAATACCACCAACTTCCTACAATAAGGTCCCCTCAGTGGGAGTTGCCTGGTTAGATAAATGTATCATTGCAGATATTTTTACTGTTAAAAGAATCCTAAAAAAAATGAACAAACAAATGTGTATTTGCTCACCTCTCCTCAGACCTGAGTGTAACTTTACTGGGCGCGGGACGTCTCCAGCTCGTCTCCATGGAGATGGCGACTAAAGGCAGCCAGATATGAGATGTTAATGGGTTAGGTCCTCATCCAAATCCAATCTTTGATTACCCACTAGGATCATGTTTTGTATTGGCTGGCAACAGTAGAACCCAAAATGTAACGCAGTGTGCCTTTAATTTCATTTTCTTCAATATATAGGCTACATTATCTTCATGCTCTGTTTATAGTAGGGTTGCACAAAAAGCAATCGCAATCAAATTGGAATTGCAAGTTGCATATAGCCTCACAGTTATCAAAACTCGAACTAATCTGGAATATAAAACATCTATCGCAAGACTAATCGCAATCGAAACGATACTTTGTTCTGTTTACGCTTGTAGTCTGGTTTGTAAAATGGTCCGTAAGTCCTTTTAAAAATATATTTTGTCATCAGGAAGGGCATTTGACCAAAATAACCACCAAAATAGCAAAACAAGTAAAGAAAGGACATATTTTTACATTTACAGGGCCTTGTTATTGCATGTTTGCCCTCCATAAATGTGGTCCACTACTGTATGTTGTTTAGCTTTTGGTGAGTGACTGCACAATCTCCCTGAACAAGTCCACTTACAGTCTTGCTGCGCGCTCGTAAAAGTTATCAAATGCATCAACTGTCGACTTATATGAGAAAATATTACATCAGCGGCACTATTTCAAGCTTTATAATGAGCTTGCGGCGGCAAGTGCGGGCCTTATCGCTCGGCGCTGTTGCGTAAATGGGATTGCCGGGCTCAAATGGCGCGAGACCTGCTGACTGCGCCTTCTTTGGGTTCATTAACTTCATAAATTCAAAAATAAGGAAGGCGATCCTAGCGCTAATCAAATGGTTCCTGTACAGTCAATATTGTGGGGTTTTATCATGTTATTTGAATGTTGGACGAGGGCTCCGTTGCTGGACTGAGAGGCAGGATTAATTCTGGCCCTTAGCATTCGTCATTAGCATGCTAGCCTCGTATAGCCTAGCCTGACAACCATCACAGAGCAAGGGGGCTATTGATCTGGCAGTGGCCGTGACGAGTGTCGTGACCCGAGTGTAAATTGGCAGTGTCTTTTGCAGCTTTGGGACGGGTGACAAGCTAAAAGGGAGAGAGAAAATGGTGCTATAGCTAGCACTTGTTGAAGTTAGCCTATGCGTTAAACTAAGCCTATTGTTCTTGTGCTTCCGGACAAAAAACATCACCCACATTGCCACAATTCAGTCACTGAGTTATTAGTTTAGTAAATAAGACTTAAAATGTTTTTTTTGGGTCCAACTGAGAGTTTTTACTTTTTTCCCTTTCACTCTCTTCCCTGTTTTCCCGTACGATATGACTTTAGGGATAAGTGACGCAAACGATTTTTGAATTTGGTTTAATTCATAGGATAAATCAAAGCTAACTACAATTGCTGTACTTGCCAGTACAATAGATACGATCCCGATAAAAATTTAAGACCACTTGAAAAATGGCAAAAATTCACATTTTGCACGGTTGGATCTTATATGCAACAAGAAGAAAACAACCAATAAATTGACGTTGGCTGTTTTTGCAGCTGATCAAAAATTTAAGACATGCCTTTAAAAGGCCAAATCTGTGCAAAAATGTGGATTCAGTGTCATTTTCTGTCAGGGTTATCACTGACGTCATGACGTCCTGATGGCAAAGGCAAAACAAAAATCTTGTTTAGATCGCGTTTTCATCCTACCTCAGCAGCGATGGCGCGATGCGAGAGGCTCTGCTTATGGAGCTCAACCCAACCACGTTCAAAACTAGACATTTTTATTGCCTTTGTAGGATGTCATGACAGTGTCAATATCTGACAGAAAATGACACTGAATCCACATTTTTGTCCTAAACTTTTGATCAGCTGCAACAACAGCCTATTTTAATTTAGTGGTTGTTTTCAATAGAAGCTTTACTCCATTTTTTTTTTGTCTCAATCCCATTTCTTCTTGTTGCATATTGAAGTTCTACTTGGAACCTTGCCCAGATCCATGCAAAATATGATTTGCTGCCATTTTTAAACTTTTGATCGGGACTGTATTTATAAAGAAAACCCGGCAAGTTTAACGACTAGATAACCCTCCTGAATGAACGCTTCTCATTCTCATCAACAATACAGTTTACCCGTGTTACTGGGGCTTGTCATGAGTTATTATCTTGCTGTTTCGATCTATTATTTACCATGAACCAGTCTGCACACCAGATCACTCATGACCCCTTGGTTCTGGAGATAGCACATAGTGGGAACAATCAATGCTTTTCTGGCCTAGAGCTGGCCGACACATGTCATATTGATTCATCTATAGCGTGTTAGCTTATTGCGATTCAAGTATGGCGTTTAGGTGCTAGCATCTACAGCGCAGCCGCGTTCAGTGTGTATTGCAGTCCCCCTCGGTGCCTTATGGAGGGCATGTTTATATCAAATTGAACACAGAAGCAGGTTTGTGTACACAACTGGAGAGATGTCAATGATGTCAGATCCATATTTGCCCCGGGGCTCTGGTTTTGACTGTCATTCAGATGGATTCACTGCAGATGTTTCCAACTTTCCCACCGAGCGTGAGTGTAGCGTTGATTGAAATCAAAGGAAAATCATTGCAGAGAGTGTTCACCTCTATTAAGGCATACTTTAGTACAAAAAGGTAATGTTTTGTCATTTTTTTCTTATGTAAAAGTTGGATTATTGGGTGAAAAAAGGTTGGTGACCCCAGATTAGGTCGGTGTTTTACAACTGGTATAGTATTTGGACCGGCCACCCCTCTTGGATGACGAGAAGTAAACGATCAAGCTCCCGCCCCCTCCCCTCCTGATTGGACCCCGTCTCATTGGTCAAAGTGGTTTCACGGGGATTCTGATTAGTGTCTGAAATCAGCAAAGGGACGGACTTTAGAGAAATAAAAACTATATATATGTGATATTTGTTACGCATTTAAACTTACAGACTATTACTTAAACAGTGTTTTTGTACATTTTATTAGATAAATACTGAAAGGAAAGTTCCCTGAAAATGGTTATGCGACCAACCAGTTGAGAACCACTGTTCTATTAGTTCCTACTGGAAACAATCTAAACAGATGTAGCAAGAATAACTGGAATTTTAAAGGTAATTCGGTGCATCACAAAAGGCGGGCTTTCTCATGTAAAATCACAAATAGAGTTGCATTTCATTACTTTAGTTTCGTTTCGTTTAAGCAGAACAAAGCAAATTTTAACAAATATAATTTCAACAAAAGTAGAACGTTTTTCAAAAGTTTACAAATTACTTTTTCATTTTCATTTTTGCATCAGTGCGATACGTTTTAACACAGAAGGGTGTCTTGCACCAAAAGATTTAAGCAAATGTTTGTCTCTACATGTGACAACTTCAGCATTCAAACAGTAAATGAAACTCTTCACCGACCGTCGATTGTTACTAGTTCTTAAATTACAAATGGCATGTCTGTCGGACATATTCTCACACAAAAGATTATTTTCTGGTTTAAATACAGTCTTGAATTATACATGTGCATCACAGGACGACACAGTTCCGCATTCCCCTCTCCATTTTTGTATGAACTGGTCCCGTAGGTTCGTTCCACTGCGTGTTTCAGTCTACCCCGTTAAAAATGTAAGAAAAGAGTTTCTTTTTTTTTTGAAAATACTGACTGACCAGGTTATTTCATCAATGGATTTTTCATTAATACAAGCTCTTTCCAACACTGAAAGGAACTAAATCTTGCGACATTGCGGAAGCTTATCCAAACAATGTCAAAGTGCAATCAAAGCTAAAGGCGGCCCAGCTAAATATTAGAGTCTGTGACTTTCTTTTGGCTGTGTTTTGAAGTTCCGAAAGCTCAAAATCACTCACGGATCTAAACAGCCAAAATGGCCTCACGGCAGAAAGATTCATTTTCCAGGCGGGAATTGTTTACATTCAAAACCAGCGTGACTAATTCCACCCTCTGCCTCTTCTCTCTCCACAGCTGCTGCCATCCATCAAACATCGGATCCCGGATAGTTTTGGTTTTCCTGCCCCCCCCCCTGCACAAAATTCTGTCTTCCTCCTGCTCTCTCTCTCCTCTCCCTCCTCCGCTCCGAAGGGACTTTTCGAGAAGACAAATCCTCTTCGCGGGGCCGGCTTTTTTTGTTTTTTTTGGATCGACAAATTGACGATACACACATTGTCCACATTGAACCGCCATGAACGATCGCACCGCTTCACAATAAGAGACAATACGACGAATGTAATATAACGTGGGGGGGGAAAAAAGCCCCGCTCCAGCGAAATAATGTGCTTTTTATTTTTTTGGGTCAATGTCTGCGATGTTTTATTTTGTAATTCCTGTTTTTTTTTTTTTTTGGTTGCATGTAAAGTAACAAGTGAGCGCGAATGGGTGTTTGTGCGGATGCTTGACGTTGTTCTGTGATCGGTAATTCTGTGTCTCATACCACTGTAGGAGGACATAACAGAGTCGTCTTGTTTTTGATATATATTGTACAAAAGATCCCCAGACATGTTTTTTTTGTTTTTTTGTTGTTTTTGTTTTGTGTCTTACAAATATTTAAGGTGTGTTCGAAACAGCAACAGAAGCATTTTATTTAAAGTGCATATGACAGGTTTTAATACTTTTGAAAATATGACTTAATGTTAAGCAGCAATTTTAATGAAGACATTTTAGGCAGAAAAGTGATTTTATTTGAATGTTTGAGCTACTGACAGGAAGTGACATAGATAGATACAGACGGCGTCTTTGCAAATGCCCATGTATGGTCATGCTTGAAGCAGTCAGAGGGGGAAAATAAAGTCGAGAACAACATTAACTTTCTCCCATTTCTCTACCATTACTTTAACAAATGCTGAATTACGAATATATTGTTCTACTAGCCGTGGAGAGGAGCAAAGATGTTCAACAACCCATAAATACTTAAAAAAAACAGACAATGCTAACCAGGAATCTACATTAGCTTCATGCCACGTATGCTAACATTAGCGAAGCGATGCTAATGTGTGCCGTTTTTTGCTTCAACTGAAACAATTTGGTGTGGAAAAACATCCACATGGACCCGATGTTGGCTTGACTTTATTGGTTTGTGGTAAATGTGTTTATAGTCTGCCAGAAAACGAGTAAAAATATGTGATTCCCATTAGAGGTTTCCTTGCCCCTCGGCTAGGCCCTTGCCCCCTTGTATGACGCGTTGCCATCTGTTAAGTGATGGTAAAATTCCATCGCAGTTTGACTCACTCATTTCCCATTGACGTAACACGGTCGGCGCGGCAACAGTTCGAAATTGTTTGCCTCTATCTATGTCACTTCCTGTCTGCGTCCAATAAGGAAGTGAAACTATAAACATCACAACAATGGTCAAACTGTTAACTATGTGTGAGCAAAAATGGTGTCTAATGTGTCATATGCACTTTAACAGCCAGTTGAGGCATGCGCAGAGGTGGGTAGGCGGAAACCGTACCTGAGCGTTTGTCCACATCATTTTACTCTGACCGACGTTTAGAAAGTAGTCATGAGAATAGTTAAAATCTGGAATTCCAAAATACTCATTACAGTAAATTACAAAAAACATATGTTTTTAAATGCAAAGTGCCACGTATGGATCCTTATTCTAATTTGGGATAAAAGTACGCAAAAGATATAAAACCCAGCCACATTGTCAAAGTCCATGAACATTCGCCGGACCCGTCCTGCGCTCAAAGGGGGGGGGGGGGGGCTAACACTGCAATACAGGTAAATGGAAAATTCCATGCGACATACCCACAAAATATTATTAATAATAATTAGAATGGCTTTTACTGCCACTGTCAAGGAAGGTACATTCACTTCAGGCCAACATAATATCATTTAAACTTTAAACCACTTAAGAATTTTTACAAGCCCCGTTGCGTGTGATATGTCGACTTTAAGCACATACCGTTATTGTACTTTTGTAGTCATATTTGCACCCGCATAGTCAAACCTCAAATGTTTTTGTTTTTTTTACTGACATTTGAAGCCTTCATTTTGGCCGTGAATGTGTAATTTCCTCACCCACCTCTGAGCGCACGTCACATGGCCTGACGTCAGATTGTGACGCAAACTGAACGGAACTGAACAGCGAGAAAGCAAAACGATGTTGAAGGAGAGGAACGTTTTTTTGGTTTGATTTTTCCAACAAAGCATCTTCCTACAGGACATGGCCCAGCGGACCGCTTTCGGTTCCTTGTATCCGCCAACGACTTGAATGTTATCAGCCGAGACTTCACAACAACAACCACTACAGTACTACACAGCCACCTCCGTCCTTAACGCAAAGCTACTTCCTACTTTTCTGTACCTCTTGAGCGTTGGCGTTTTGAATGAGAGAGAAAAAAGAAAATGGACCTGCTTGAGACATTATGCAAGATGGAGAACGCCCCAACCCCCCCCCCCCGAATGTATCGCAACATGAGTTTTTCCTTTGTTTAAATTGTCAAAAAGTAAGAAAATGTTGTAACAAAAGCGTAATGTCGGTCATGCCTTCAGATGCCATTCATGTTGTAGATCTAACGATTTGTACTTTTTTTTTTTTTCCTTTGGCCTTGTTTCGGTTTTTGTCCAGGAGCTCTAGGTACCATGTAACTTATGTCATTTATTTATGTTCTTTTATATCTAGTTTGTAAAATACTAGCCTAAAGTGAAGAAAATTGAGGGAGTGCCAAGGCGCATTCTTAATAAAGTTAGAAACTACGTTGCCGTGTCGCTGGTGTTTATTTCTGTGATGAACCTTTCAAAGATTTTGTGAGTGATGGTAAATAATTGTTACTTCAGTGGTGACGTTTATACTTTTCTTTTCAGATAACATCGCTGCAGTACGAAAGTTAGCTTATTTAGCCCTGCACTGACAAACTGACCGCCAAAGTTATTTTGTATTTAAAGAACGATGATATTAAGAGATTTGACTTGTGGCGTAATGGCGTCCGCTCCGCTCTGAGGCCGTCGGCAGCCGTGCGCGCTCCCGCTGCCTTCACCCTCTTGGGCCGTTAGAGCATAGATACAGGTGACGTGTCATACGGGGACCATGGGCCGTTATGGCGGACGAAACTGGTTTCATGTGCCCCTGAGCACCACTATGTAAAGAGATAGGAGCTGGGACAGCATGCCTCTTCCATATATTTACTTCAGTGCTCACAGCTGGCACTGTGATGGCATCGTTTCAGGGAAAGTTGCGGAGACGGCGTAACGACAGAGCCACGTAAATGCCGTTTTGAGATCTTAAACCTAGTTTGGAAAATAATCGTTTACGGATGATGCGTTTAGTCCTGAGCTTGACTTTGTGTGGACAGGGCTTCAGAAGAAGAGGTTTGCAGGCAACATATAAGCACAGTTTTGTAATGACTGAGTCTCTGACGTACGATTAAGGAAACGTTCATGCAGGCTCTCAGTTCTCCTGGAATTATTGGTCAAGTTAAAGCGGTTTTGTTTTCTTATCAAATTACGGAATGGAAATGAATATTACAAACATGCAGCAACACAAATGACAATGACCAGTTGGCCTTGAACTCATTGGCTGGGGACAGGTGAGGAACTTTTTAATGTGTTGGAATTTGACCACTGGCCCACGGGAGCAGCCATTAAGGGTCAAGAGTTATTTTTACTTAACTTTATGGATGTGCACAGTTCCTTTTGCTCTGTTTAATGGCATTTAAAATGCTTTCATGGAGCATGACTCGGTGATTAGAGAGCTTGGTTAAAGGCATGCCGTCTATAATACAAAGGTTATGGGTTCAATTCATACTCTCTTACAGACACAGAACTGAGTATACTTTAAAACTAAATTGTCGGTTAAATACTGCTTGTGAGCTTCGTTTCAGGGTTAAATTCGTTCTACGAGGTCGTGGTTGGAGGTGTCCTTAGTTCAGGGAGTAGAACGCGCTGTAAGAATCTTGGTCAGACAGATGTGCTCTGACCAAGGCCAGAGAAGGTACAGTGACCAGAAGCTCAGCCAAGGGATGTTCCGCCAGGTGGTTCATCCAGACATCTGACCAGAATGAGTTTTATATTAAAGGCTTTTAAAATTAAATGAAATTCCTCAACCCTAGAACCCTCCCACAGGTAAAGTTGGTCCATGTGGGACTTGAACTCACAATCAACAAACTCAACATTTTAAGTCAATTCACCTTAACCACTCATGAGCACACGGCCAGCCTCTGTCATGAGTTATTTTGACTTTACTTTGACCTAAGTTCAGTCTGCTCAAATTATTGACATTTGAAAGTAGTCGTTTGGAGACGGTAGTAGCTCAGTGAAAATGTGTTCTACAAGATCATGGTTGGAGGTGGCCTTAGTTCAGGGAGTAGAGAGCTCGGAAAGAACACGGGTGTCACCTGTCATCTATAGACTTTGTGAGTTCAAATCTTGATTGGTCACATGCACTCTGACCAAGGCCAGAGAAGGCACAGTACATGCTGCATGTCTGAATAGAATGAGTTTTCTAGTACTTTTTCTTTTTTCATTACGAAAGTGCAATAACATTCCTCAGCGCCAGAACACTCCCACAGGCAGACTTGGTCCATGTGGGAGTTGATTGTGAGTTCAAACAACACAACACACATTTTAAGTCCCTGCACCTCAACCACATGAGCACACTGCCAATGTCAGCCATGAATTATTTTGACTTAACTTTATTGATGCAAAGTTCATTCTACTGCGCCATCGTTTCATCTGACCACCACCGACTACTCACTCACTACATTCACCCAGGCTTCCTGGTGTGCCCAAACGGTCCCCCATCCAAGTACCAGCCAGGCCCTTCCTGCTTAGCATCAGAGATCTGACGGGATCGGGCAGAGCAAAGGCAGTATGGCAATTTAATGCCTTGCAACTTCAACACTGGCCCACAGTTATTTTTAGTTGACTTCATGTATGGCCACAGTTCATGTTGCCATACATGAACTTTAGCTCGGTCGGTAGAGCTATATGCAAGTATAATGTCCAAAGTCCCAGTTTTATTGGTTGGATTTGGACTATATGAACTGGTCCCTGGTTCTGCCTTCAGAGCCTCGAGGCATTCCATGTTCCCTAACAGTGTTTATAATCAGGACAACATCTGCTTCCTGCGCTGTTTCCAAACCTGATTGTTCTCAGTCTGATAAAAAAGAGAGATTTAGAAATAAAAGCCAAATGACGTACACACTGACTTCCTGAAAAAGTCACCGACACACGGCACGGCATGCATACAGTACAGTAAAGCGCTGAGAGAAAGATGGTTATCAGGTGTAAGGCAAAGCGTGTCTCTGTAAATCGTTGGCAGCTGAAAGGGGCAGGACTGAAAGAGATTAGAGAGACCAGGTTTTTATACACTGGTCAAATTTAAATGCATTATGGTGGAAAGGTTTGGGGAGAAAGACAGTGAAGAAAATCTAAAGTTGTCAAGCAAAGAGATTAACAAGAAACTACAAACGGCATAAGCTCACAAAACCTTCTCTTTATTTTGCTACGACTCTGGCGTGACACTGAGAAATGTTGATTGCAATCCGAAAAAAAAAAACTTTGAGGGAAGTTCCAGATTCAGTGAATAGTTGAAAAAAGCAGGATATTTCAGGTTAAAAACTTCAGACTGCTTCCAAATCGAACAAAGAATGACACCTTCCTCAGTTGAATGCTGTGTGTGGCGGGATAGCCGTGGGATAATGTCCTTGTCGCAGAGAAGCTGTCCATCAATGGTGACTTTATCTACAGCGAGCACTGCCTTCTTTCCCTGTTGAATCGTTCTCTTGCCGATTGGATGTAGCGGTTGTCGTCGCGCCATTATCTCCTTGGGAAACTGAACATTTGGTCCACAGCGCAGGCCTCATTGACGTCTGCCTTGCCGCTGGATTTGTAGCTTTGTTTAGTCTTTGAATTTGGTTGGTAACTCTGACCTAAACTTATATGACAAACTCACCTGAGAACCAGGTTTTTGTCTCCGGTTAGAGCACCCACTTGTTATTACTCTAGATTGTGTTGGGGTGTGATGGGTGGATGCGTAAATCAAAACTAAACCAAACCTCATCTTGGTGAGCATGAGTGGAGCAGAAAAAGCCACAGGGGCGGGGCTTGGTTTCAGGGATCTGCCCAGTTTCCTGCAGAGAGAGGACCTTCTTCTTCTTTGGCTGCTTAATGGCGGATGTGGACTATTTTAGCGCACTATAAATCCCCAAAAAAATTGTGCATGTTCATCGTTATGGCTTATATCTTTCTGCAAAAAAAGAAGAAAAACTATATCTATGAGTCTTTGTGTGTTTTAAAAAGTCAAACATTTTTAATTACTCTGTGATCTGAAGGCTGGGATGAAATATCTTTGAAGATAAGCTTTCCCCAATGTCCTCTATTTTCCTTTTTATTAAAACCTTTTCTCCATCAAATTCCTTACACGTCACAAAGACATGCTCCACTGTTTCTCGCACATTACAAATCTCTCTATTTCCAGAGTTATGTTTTCCTGTTACTGTAGATGTAATGTTTTATTTAGTCCCGTGTGTCCTATCCTAATTCTTGTAAAAAGAAGTTTAGCAAACCTGTCTGCCAGCTCACTACCAGCCAAACCTACAGCAGAGGGGGGAACAAGAACAAACCTTCAAAATGAAAGACCACTCCAACGGTAAAAGAAAGAAGTCGGCCTAATGTTGAAGCACTTGTGAATTGAAGGCGCTTTGTGGAAACAATATTATTCGACAATTTAGAGTAAATTGACCTTTGTATTTTAGTTCTTTCAAACGGATGGTAACACTTTTGAGATGTGTTGGTGTAATAATTTATCTATTACTTCACAATAGCAGCAATTTACTTCAAAGGTTTGAGTTTGAAAAGAAAAACTACAAGGAAAAGGAAAACACAATGGTGTATAGATTGCACAGGCACAGCTGGTGTCTTTTTATTGACTCCTTTATCTCTAACTGGGAAAGTAAGACAACTCAATCCGAGTTCTCGGGAGAATACAGAACAAGCCGGGACAGGACAATGGCCTCTCCAGACGTCCCCCGCTGCTTTTTTGTCAAACAATCTCATTACCGAGCCTTCGCGATGAAGTGGTGATCCTTCGAAAATCAGCTTAACCTCCAGTTCCAGTTCCAACACGGCGTCTCTTCGCACAACCCACTCACCTTTTCGCATTTCAATTTCCTGATTCGGAAGTTTAAAAAAAAAACGGGTCCCAGCGGGGCGCCGCACTCTACCATTCAAACAACATTATTACCCCGTCCTTTGTGTGGCCATTCTGCAAAATCCACTCTCCATACAACCCCTAATCCCCCCGGTCTGGGACGCTAATCCCTGGAACGCTGCCTCGGAAATTTGGTGAAGAGGTTCCTTGTCTCTTCAGGTGATGGTTTGACGTGTCCGTTGTCTTGAAGGGAGATTGAATGGGAGACGGAGTGCGTTCGTGACAAAAAAACACAAGAGGAAACACCGAGTGGTTGAGTGCCGCGTTAGAGAAGCCTCTCACAAACGTCCGGGTGCAGTGATCGAGAGGTGCACAAAGTCTGTACGGGCTGGCCTTGGAAAGGGGTTTACGCGGAATGACAGCAAGCTCACCGATGTATGTTGCGTGAAGCTAAACGATAACAGAGCCACTAGAAAGCTAGTTCGTGCGTACTTTATGTGATCAGTAAATTCACAAGTCAACAGTTTGGTCCCGGGTAAACGGGAGAGTCGGGACGTTTCCCGGTGAGCCAGGCACGGTACTATTGGGCTGCTGTTTTAGACATACATAAAAGGTACACAAACGTTTTTTTGTACGGTGAACTGGTCAAGTAACAACTTTGGCATTGCGGTTCACATTCAGTGCGCAGGAGATGCCATTGGACGCTGAACTGACTCTGAGCAGTTAAGTTGAACACCCCTGTGAGTTAGTTATCACAGTCCAGCGGAGATAACGCAGAAGTCGGTGAGTAAATAAGTGAAAAATGGCAGGTGAGGCTAAAAAGAAAGAATGAAAGGCAGTAGTGACCAATGTATAAAAGTGCGTACATAAAATATTTCCATTTACATAACTCAAAGCTAACTGTGCGGATCAGGCCCAGATTAGTGGCCGATATAAAAAGGGGGAGAACCGATCTAACAATCTGCTGTAGGCTGATGCTCTACGAGGTAAGCTTCAAACCTGCAGATATGAGGGCTGGTTTAACCCCTTAACTGCCGTCTCCCCTGATCAGGGGGCTAGGGTTACTGATAGGGTTAGTTAACCCTAATCAGGATATAATTAGCGTTAAGAACGGCAAATGTAACGTAAGTTGTGTTTCACTCACACAGATCTCACACATATTTTTTAGAAATTAGAAGGTCTTGGCTTTCAAATTAGGTATTACACTGGCAAATAAACTGTAAGCTCTCCAGTCAATACACTTTGAGACTTGGATGTAAATAATTGGTAACCCTAATCCTTAACCCTAACTCTAGGGTGGCCGTTAAGTGGTTAAAAAATAAAACTCCCGGGCTGAAACATTGCCGATGGGACTAGGTGGATTGAGTGAAATTTGCACTTCTATCTTCAGAATCTTCTGGCGTTTGAAGTCAAACATAAGAAGAAAGTAGAAACACACAAGCTTCGGCAACATTAATCTAGATTTTGTGAGTTGAAAGCTCAAATGAAAAAAAAAATTATAAAAAATAATTGCCTGCAATGCCTCCCCTTAAAATGAGAAGTTATCCACCTCCCCACCTGCTCTGCCCTGGAGTTTAATCCCAGGAGAGTGCAGGTCCGCAGGGGCAAACGGGAGCTGTATCAGGCCCCCCACACTCCGTCACCTCCAGACCTCCAGACAGACCCAGGGGTGATAGTGGCGGGAGGCGGGATGGGGCTGTGCCCAGGCTGACTTACAGGGGGGGGAAGGGTCATCCACTTGACCTCTCAGACGGTCCTTATCCTGATCCACAAATCCGGCGCTGCGTGGCCCCTACCTGATAAACTGACCTACGACCCGCTCGACGACTGCTCACGACACCACCAGAGCAAACGGGATCATCTCAAGAGCGAAAAATAAAAGGTCTATGAAAGTGTCCAAACAAGACAACACTGATATTGGAGAATTGCTGGTTGCAATATTAAACCTAGAAATGATCTAACTTGCAAACCAAGGTAAGACTCGTTTACCATCTGTCTTGCCGTCTGCCAAGAGTTTCATGAGCTGTGATTGCTGGACATTGTCACAAAAAAGCTGTTTCTGCAGCTGGAGTGTCTGGCATGTTCACGTTTTAAGTGCTACAAGAAGTGTTTAGTTTCTCACAGCAGAGCCTTGATATTACAGCTGTGGGTGTTTTCTTGTTTTGCCACTGCACTGATAGTACACGGGACATCACAACTGGGGAACCATGTCTAATATGTAATATGTTACTTGCTGAATAAGAACCACAGCCATTGCCAGTAGCACGGGGTCTGTGAGCCGCTTGGATCCTACGGTCAAGGTTAAGTTATACTTAATGAATCCCCGTAAGGAAATTCGTTCTCTGCATTTGACTCATCCTCAATGGGGCGACCCGTAGGAGCAGTGAACAGCCAGTGTAGGCCAGCGCTTGGGGACCCATCTCCAGATGTGGAGCCAGGCTAATGGTCAGAACCACCTGCCTGGAGGATTCACCTGTTGTACATGTTTTTAGTGGTAGGGGAAACCGGAGTAGCTGGACGAAAACTACGCAGACACGGGGAGAACATGCAAACGCCACACACGAAAGCCCCGTCCAGGCTTCGAACCCGGGACCTTATAGCTGTAAAGCGCGATCAACATGAGAAGAGAACTGTGAAAGAGCGTGACTTGTCAACACGAGGTAGCTCCAGGGTTTTTTCCAACTTCACCAGTGTTTTAGCGACGGTGGCGCAGACGGTAGAGCGGGTCGTCTCATGATCGGAAGGTCAGGGGTTCGATTCCCGCCTCCTGAAGGTGCACACTGTTGTTGTGTCCTTGGACAAGGCACTTCACCCACCTTGCCTCCAGTGTCTGCGTACACTGGTGTATGAGAGGGTGTGTGAACGGGTGAGTGGATCCTTGCTGTAAAGCGCTTTGAGTGCCTAATGCAGGTGGAAAAGCGCTATATAAGTTGAGACCATTTAGCCTCGATACTTGTAGTGTATTTTTAATATATTCCTCCACTGCACATTGCAACCACATTTCGCTTCTATCGGGAGGATAGTGCGCTGGTATCGCACCAAAAAGAGTCCCTAACACGCACTTCTCCCCGTTATGACATGTGTGCTATTCTGCTTCTTGACGGAGCGAGATTACATTTGGGAAGGGGGCGGGGCTTTTGCGAAAAGTCAATTGGTCTTTCTTGTTTAAATACACCAAGTCACTATTGCAGAGGCGGACAAAGTAATTAAGAACTGTAATTCAAAATGGAAAGGGAGAGCGCGAAACAATAAACATGTCCACCTTTTCATTTCATGTCTTCATCTCAAATCACTTTTCGAGAAAGTTCACATGACACTTACTGATCTGGCGGATTCCTTTGCTCCTCTCGTTGGTGGTCGCGTCTGGTCTGAACAAGAGCCACAGCTGAGGCCGGTTATCGGAGCGAAAGCCCTGTTCAAATCCTGCTGATAAGAGAGCGATACGGCGAGATGGACTGACAGCTCTGTGGATTTAAGAAGACAAGAGGAGAAGATTGGGAATGAGAAAGTGCCTGATGAAAAGGAGAAGACGGGAGCCAGCCAAGTCATTGAATTGAAAACTTTTGGTGAGTGCGCTCGTTTCTCCCCCCTCAAAAAAAAAATATTGAAAAGTTTGACCTGAAAGAAGTGAAAGTATAAGAAAGAAATGGCAAAAAAAAGCTGCTTGTGGCACTCGTCATCAATCATGGTGTGCAAAAGCAGGACTCTTTTGTCAAAACGCAATTCGTCATTTACACACAGTTCCCGAGCGACGATGGACTTTCCCCTGAGAACGTGTTTTTGATTGGATCGAGCCCACCTGATTTTAGCCAATAAAGTCTCAACACCATGGCCAAACAGTATATCATCATATGTGACACATGTCAGACCGGACAGTCAGACATTTGACTACGAGAGCGAGAAGAAATGATTTGAAAATCACTGCGATGGCACATTCCAGGACAACACATGTAAAACCCACCCACTCACCGCCATACTGTCACAGGATTGGTCTGGACTTGGGAAATAATGGGAATAAATGGAACTGAAGGTCGCGTCTTTACAGACAGATATGAACAAAGGAAAGGAATCTGATTGGATAGTTACTCACTGAAATACACTGAAATTTCTATCACAGAGATAGGAAAAGAATCTAAGAAGATCCTTTTCGCCATGTCTGAGCACAAGTGTTTGAAGAGGAATGTGTTAAAGGAGGGCTTTTGGAAATGGAATAGACTCTTTCCTTGTGTGTGCAGTATTACAGTGCTACATGTTTTTAAGAGTCTTTGCCCATGTTTCAGTTTCTAGAGATCTGATCTGTTTAATGCTCTGTGTTTACCATCTGCTCCACGTACTGTATTGGTCGGCGTTGTCAGGGTCTGAGTAGCAGGTCACCATGCAACTTTGCCGTTTGTCCCCTATTAGAAAGAGAATTAAGCAGAAACTAGATTTAGAAAAGTTGAGGATCATGTTTTGGGCTGTTTGACATGACGCTATGGAGCCTTTTCTTGTATGGGTCGGGGGTGTGCAAATGCATATTTTATGGTTCAAAAACATCATTAATGGGTAAATGATACTACGTTTCAACAAAAACATTCAAAAATATATTGTCTATTTAAGCATTTTGACCGTTTTCAATTTTCCCAAAACGTCAGCGTAAATGTTTCCATTGAAAGTTTCCAGAATTCTGCCCCTTTGCAACCCTAGTCCGAACCACCAAAGCAATCAAGGCAAGGGCAAGGTAAATACCAGTTCTAAATCTAAACTAAACCAAGAGACCAGGAATGTATGAAGATCAAAACCCAAGGGCCGCCGTTTTGTTTTGATCACAAGTGCGACAGAATGGGGTCCAATCAAATGCTTCAATTAAAACCATGTGTCGCAACAGTTCGTCGAAGATGGACTAAAACAAGCTGACCTATAAAACCTCAAAATAAATCCTGTGTGACCCCATGGCCATCCGTCATTGTCTGTTTCGAGAGATGACGAGAGGAGCGTGCATTCAACTAGCGCCTGGCAACCACTGGGATTTTCCTCTGAGGCTCTTTGGGGATTCGAGGCGATGACAACAATAAGATTCCCATCAGCGCTCGCATGTGGGGCGCGGCGCTCAAACGCGCAGACGGTCCGTGGTTTTAATCCCACTTTTCAGCAGGTCGGGGGAATGGAATTCAAATAGTCCTCGTGCCAAAGGATCGGGCCGCGCAAACATTCGCAGATAGCATCCCCGTCCCGAAATACAGTAGGCCTTACATTAGCGGGAGCTCTTTCATGGGCCGATTACTGTTAACAAGGGATCGGAGTACAAGGAGGGGAGATAATGTGGATTTAGGTTTGTGTTAACATATATGGCATTACTACAGCTGCTGATGTAAAGCTAATGTAAGCGCATTGAGATAAGGCAATGTAAAACAAAGAGGGATGAATGGATTACGATGTGGGGCCATTAGAGTTTGAAGGGAAAGTAAGAAGCAGACATGCAGGACCTATATGGATATGATTTGTATAATGTGGCAAACATAACATAAAATAAACAATGAGGACGAGTAGTAGTTGGTCTAACAACACGAAACTCACCACTCTGGCATAAAAATGAAGATGCTCAGTGGGAGAACATCCATATTCCCCCATACATTTCAGATCCTAAAAACACGAGTCAGATTAAGTATGGAGTCTACACAGCCTCTCACTTACAGTGGGTTGCATTAATACCATACTTTAACTTTTTGACATGTTGCCATGCTATGGACCATAAACATGAATCTATTTAATTGATATTTCATGTAAAAGACACACACTAAGTGACACACAATCGTGAAGTGAAATGTATACATGATATTGAATTTATTTATAAATAAAAACTGAAAAGTGGGATGTGCATAAGTACATCCCCCCCTTTCCTTTTAGTGCAACCACTTGCCTTCAGACGTTGCCTGATTATTTCTAAATGATCACCTGTTGACCCAATGACTAAACAGAGTCTGCCTGTGATGGTCTCAGAGGTCTGTTAAGAGACTATTGGGGATCAGACAGCATCATGAAGTCCAAGAACACACCAGACAGGTCCGGGATAAAGTTATTGAGAAGTATAAAGCTGGGTTAGGTTCTAAAAAGATTTATAAAGCTTTGAACATCTCCCAAAGTACAGTTAAATACACCATCCATGAATGGAAAGAGTATGGCATCACTACAAACCTACCAAGACCCGGGCCGTCCTCCTAAACTTACTGACCGAACAAGGACAGCACTGACCAGAGCTGTTAGCAAGAAGCCTATGATGACCCTGGATGACCCAGAGAGCTACAGCTCAGGTGGGGGAAACTGTACACGGAACAACTATTAGTCGTACACTGCACAAATCTGGCCTTATTAAGGATCTTGGTAGGTTTGCAGTGATGCCACACTCTTTCCATTCCTGGATGGTGTATTTAACTTTACTTTGAGAGATGTTCAAAGCTTTGGAAATCTTTTTATAACATATCCCAGCTTTATACTTCTCAATAACTTTATCCCGGACCTGTCTAGTGTGTTTTGGGACTTCATGATGCTGTCTGCTCCCCAATAGTCTCTTAACAGACCTCTGAGACCATCACAGATCAGCTGTGTTGGAACTGACATTAGATTACACACAGGTAGACTCTGTTTAGTCATTGGGTCAACATGTGATCATTCAGAAATCTTCATTCAACTTCTGAAGGCAATTAGTTTCACTAAAAGGAAAGGGGTGGATACTTATGCACATCCCAATTTTCTCAGTTTTTTATTTGTAAAATGTCTAAATCGTGTATAAATTTCACTTCGACGACTTAGTGTGTGTCTTTCACATAACATTTCAGTTAAATATATTTATGTTTATGGTCTATAGTGTGGCAAAATGTCAAAAAGTTAAAGGGGGCCAATACTTATGCAACCCACTGTAGCTCCTCCGGTTCTGGTCTGTCCTGGTGCATGCTTGGATATCCCTTTTCTGCTTTCTGCACAATCCCTAAAAAGGCTCAAGAAACGAGTGAGAGAGATAATTGAGTTCATACATAGTGCTTGTTTCGACAGTGCCATCTGATTTGCGGTAAACAAAAACATCCTCCGTGGTGCCACACTGAGATGGAGAGGAGAGTGTTTTTCTGGAATAACAAACTCAGCGTGTGATCTGGACAGCCGAACTGAGCGCCGAATAAAAGTCTCCCTAACAGGCTCGAGGGGAGAAGAAGTTGCGATGGACGAAATGGGGGCTAAACCAGGAGAAAACCAAGTCAGCATCTAAACTACAGTAGAATCAGTGTGTGAGTGGTCTGGACTGGTCATTATTAACCAGAGTTAATCCCAGAGGAAAGTATTTCAAAAAGAGATCTCAATAATCACTCATTTCTTTCTCCTAGACCAAATTGAGCGTTGTTTAAGACCAATCTGAGCCGACGGCTTATTGCTCCTGTTTCTCAATTTTGTCTCCAGAGCAAAAGACTGTACAAAAGCTCAGACTAGACTCGATTTAAAAGAGATCTCACTTTGTCCTTGTAGAAATCTCAAATTGTCTCCACATTAAATGTCTTCTATTTGTCTAAATCACTGACACAAGAGAGATTTCACATTAAACTTAAACTAATCTCATTTTAAGGTTGTCTATTTTTTTTCTCATATTTTTCTCATGTAGTGGTTCATGCTGGAAGTTCTCAATATTTTTCAGTAACAGTACAGATACATGAGCAACAAATGTAAAAGTAGATTAGAACTGTACATACTTAAAAGTACAAAAGTACCTATTTTTAATAGTACGTGATAAGTAAAAAGTAGTATTTCACACATTTTTTGTAACACTTACTCTAATATGTAAGAGATAGTGAACGTAATATCATGGGTAGTAGATGTTTATATAATAGGCTAGGAACAGAAGTCTATGTTCGGCTCTAAAGAGGGAAATGGGACTAAGTTCGAACCGCAACAGGACACAAAATATGGTGCAGCAGAATGTGAGACGTGTATTGAATATTTACATATGTACAATATTTACAGGAAAGAAAATAAGAAAATGTCCCATGGACGATTGTCCACTAGTATTCTCTATAGATTGTTGAGTGGTTATGTTGTCCACGAACCAAGTCTTATTGCTCAGAGTGAGTGTGTGTGTGGGCTGAGCAGACTACACCGCCTCCTACCGAACAGTAGTTCTGATGAAAGGGGTTAGGTCCTGGGCTTCAGCTCGCCATCGGTTAGGTCCATAGGCTGTATGGAGCAACTGTGGATCAGATGGATCAATGGAATGGATGGATCGGGTCAGGAGGGACCTGGCCTGCATAAACAGGACCAACTTTCAGTGATGTTGTTTAAACATATAAATCCTCAAACAAAAGTAAGTCTAACAACAAGCAATAATCATTGGAGTACTCATAGTCATTAGATTCAATTAATACTGCACCATAATTAATAATGCAACTTGTACACAATAATTAAAATATTCAAAGGCCAATCAACAGTTTCAATGCCACTGGCTATGAGCCAATAACTGGTTTAGAAGATCCATTTCATATAGGCAACACTAATGCAAACTCACTGACAATATCCTACAATCATTGCCAGTGAAGCATTAGATAAACACATCAAAATGACAAACACCGTAGGACAAAATGATCAGAGGACAGAGGATGTTAGAGCCCGCATCAACAACAAATGTCCTGAGCCCCATTCAAAACAAAGGCTGGCAGCTAGTAGCTAACACTAGCATGCTAATATAAACAAATGAATGAATGCTCACCAGTGGCGAGCCAACCAGGACTAAACTGGGACTAAAGCAGGACAAGGAGCAACAAATGAGGAGCAACAGATGAGAATCACATTTTTGTCTCCAGAAGTTTAAGAATAGACATGTTTGAGAAGTAAAATGTTGTGGGAAGACGAATCTAAGGCTAAACTGAAATTGGGACCAGTTAGCATCAGATAGTGGGCAAATTGATGACTAAACCAGGTCTTATTGAGGATTAAAGTAATAGTCTGTTAATTTAGATGTTTTACAAATTGAATCAATTGTGCATGGAGTTGGATGCAATGCAAGTATATTCAACAAATGTAAAAGCTATTCTTTTGATTTTGCTCGCATATTTCATGGGGTGAATTCAATACAACAACAAAAACAAAAAACAAAACAAAAAAAACACCAGTTTGCTTTACTGCGCTGCACTGCATGAACCAGTCCAGATGCTGTCCCCATTGCCATAACGTTGCCCAATGAGACGAGCTTTCCTGTGAACTGGCCTGTCAATCACGTGCACAGGGACGGAGGAGGGACATTCAGGTCCAATCAGGAAGGAAGGAGGACAAAGCTCAATTTTTTCGCTCCTCATTTTTGCAATCTTTACGAACCATCACTTAAGGTATTTCATCAAGTCTAAGCCATGCCAAAGGTATACCACCATAACCAATTGGACAAATCCAAGTTCAAAACAAGGACGAGCCCATACATCCAAAGAATACGTTTGTTAAGTGTGACGTCACGACTTCCGCTTCCGGGTCCTCGCAGACCAGCAAATATGCGAGAACAAAACATTAAAAACTCTTAAAAACAACCATCCATATTCCTGAAACTCAACGGAGAGTTACTAAACCCACTTATTTCTTAGGCTCATTAGCCAAAAATGCCACATCTACTGCTAAAAAAGTATTATTTACTAAAGTCGGTACTTCCGGGGTTTGCGTATAGCTGCTGCGCCGTTAGCATTTTTCTCCGCTAACCCGGAAGTACCGATTTTGGTAAATATTACTTTTATAGCAGTAGGTACAGCACCCCCATTGGAGTGAAGGATTCTGGGTCTCTTCACCCAAACATCACCCCTTACCACGGAGCCGCTCAGTGCTAGAGTTGCAATGATTGATACTGGCCCGGCTAACTAGACTCTAGGGTGCAACAACAGCTAAGCCAACAGCAAGCCCGGCCACTCCGCTGCAGCCTCTCGGCATGTGTGTGTGTGGAGAGGGAAGAGCCCCGGAGACCCTGTGGAAATATGTGTTTTGAATAGGGAAACTTGCTGGAGGGTATAAAAGTTTTAAAAAGCAGGATAGTTAGGAGGGTGCACACAGGGATGGCCGTGTTTTTGCAACTGAAGAGCGAACAGTAAACAGTCCATTGCGCGATTGAGAGTGGAAATGCAGTGTCAGTCATTGCAACGTCCAAACCAAGCTGTTAAACCAGCCCCAACCCAGGGCGGAATTAGGACGAATTTAAGATTTTGCTAACACATGTACCCAGCTTTCTTTAGTTTGACATCTTTTTGTGATGTTTATAGTTTCACTTCCTTATTGGACACTGACAGAAGTGACATTGATAGAAAACCATTTTAAACGGTTGCCGTGCAACACTGTTATGTCAGTACGTCCGTTAAGTATGACATCAGACATAATAATAAGCTACTTCCGGGTCCAAACAGTTGATAGTCCCATAGACAAAAACAGCAAAAAACAGACACTTCTCCTGCTGAAATAACAACTGATAAATGGCCAAAAACTGTTTTACGCCTAATTAGAATAATTATGTAATTAAAGTTTCTCTATAAAGCGCAGACACCCACAGATAAAATCACAAAGTGCTGTACAAGAAAATAGGTAAAAACAAACAATATAAAAATGTACACATAAAATTAAAGTGACACTAGTAAAAATCCATCAACCAAATGCTTACTTTAAAAAGTATGTTTTCAGATCCTTTTTTTTTTAAAGCCTTCATTGTGTATAGAAAAAAAATTATTCGAAAATGAATGTCCGAGAAGACTTACTTAAGAAAATCCGGAGTACAAGTAATATTTCTGTGTGATCAGATGTTTAAAAAGAGCATTATAGTCAGCTCTATAGCAGGTTAAAATCAGCTAAATCCCATTTTTATGAATAGGGCTAAAGTGGGACCCGGATATAGAGTGATGACATCATCACTTAACAAACGTATTGGAAATGTGAGTCAAACTGCTATGGAAATTTACCTGTCACCAGTGATGACACTTAGAAATTGTATTTAGTTACAGAATACTGAATAGTTGCCTTAAAATGTATTTAATAATATATTCTGTTACTTTGTCCAATCAGAGCACTGTGTTCTGGGGAATAGTTCCAAGTTGATTTGCATGATATTCATGCATAAAAGCGGTGTATGATTAAAAACATGCAGCTACACTTGTCACATCGCCTGTTACAAACTTATTTGCTACTAATTCAGAATGCATGAAAGCACTTTGCAAACGCCCACAGCCCCAAATAACGTAGAGCTATGAATATATACTTAGGAATAATTCATTAACTGCAATTTATCCCTTTAATACAAGGAAAGTAACTGTATTCTAAATACCCTCAAATGAGAGAGTAACTTTACCAGAATACTGTTACTCAAGTATTCAAAATACGTATTCTAAATACATGTATTCAGTTACTCCCCAACACTGCCTGTCACAAGAAGCCTAGGCGTTAATTCAACCTGGTAGACTAACTTCAGCATCACCGACCTCCAGCCAATGATCACTTCCGAGAGGGCCACGCCTCCACCTCAGCCATCAGCGTAAGAGCCGCACCTCCATAGTAGCCTATCATCGCCATCGGTCCCGCTTTTAAGCCCCAGCAATCATGGTCCGTTCGCTCCCAGCTGCGTTGCGACCCGCCTCCACCCCTTCTCTGCCTCTTCCGTCCACGGCTTCTACCTGCTGCATCTTCACGGGTCCTCCATGCCACCACCAGTGTCCAGGCTCTGGAGGAAGACATCCCTAACTCCAAGCTGTTCATCTACACGGACTTATACATTGATGTCTACCGCCGGGGTCTGATCGCCAAAACCAATACACAATGTCAATAAATCTTCGCTGCGTTAGTCTGTGGGAGTCTATCCAGGTTGAATTCCTGTCAGTAGCTTAAAAATTAAATAAAAATAACTTTTCTTCCCAACATTTCTTCATTAAGTTGCTGCTTCACTGTAATGAATTTATAATGATTAGTTAAAACACGTGTTATCCATCTAAATAAGTCATATTTTCAAAAGCATTAAAACCTGTCCTATGTAGTTTAAGAGGAACAGCTGACTGTGGGCCCCTCTTTTGTTTCCCCCAGTAAAATTGCACTCTTCATTGCATCCAAAACGGGCCAACACACATGGAGACAGACATTTAGAGTCTTTATAACCATCTACCTTTCCCTGAAAATGCCAGCTCACACTCCAGTCTACTGTAGGTCACACGGAGAAATCCACGAAGCTCCCCTGCGCTTCAAAAAGTCCAGACATCTTTTCCAAACTTTCTGATCCTGTTCATCATCAAAAATCACTTCCTTGAGCTGATGGGCGTGTTCTGGTCTGCTCGGTCTTTTCTAGAAACATTCATTACCACCTGAAAAAGCCAGGATAAAGCAAACCGCATGCCTGAGCCAGCAAGCACCCCCTCACCCCCTCTCCAGGCACACTCCCTTCGCGGCACATGGATTAGCTGCTTTTGTGTTCATGTGCAAACCACTGACGTCTCATCCACTTTTTTTTAGACATATAGCACATACTGCACAGTGCAAGAGAATCCCAGCACCCATGAGCCGTGTGCGCTGTTCGTAAAGATCTTTTGAGAACCACAGTCTAACATTAAACAGGCCAGTTTAAATCTGATTGCCTCGTTTGGCACAAGGTCGACTGGAGCCAGTGCTTGGACGTTATATAGTTACAGTAATCGAATAAGGTGCTTGCGTTAACCATAGGCCTTTTTAAACTCAACCTATACAGACCCATTACACAACAGTAATGCAGCATGATGGACAAAAGCCAGGGTTACGTAGGGTACGTAGGTAGACATTCCAGTTTTACATTTACCTCCCATTATCCATTGTCCTGTGGTTGATGAATGGGATGGGCATTAGCGCAGGTTAATGGGGCTGAAAGCAGTATTCTGCCTCGGGATTTAATGAACTAAGTGGCAGGTGAACTAGGTCAGGAATTCCAACATAATATATAGACATTCATTTGTGTCCAGTGGCGATATAATGTTAATTATGTCCAAAAGACTGATGTATTAGTGGAGACACTGGTTCAACACTTTCTGTTCTAGATTTACGTATATGGGAAATTGAAACTCCCCTCCTGGAACCGCCACCTGGAACCAAGAGCGGTTCAGAAGCCCCTTATGAGAGACCAACAGGCCCGGTTAGAACCATGAGGCCGTCCTTCTGTGGACCCACCACCTGCAGGAGGAGCCATAGGGGCTGGTGCAATGTGATTTGGGCAGCTCTAACAGCTGTCCCCACGACCCGGCAACGGACAAGTGGAAGAAAATGGATGGATGGAAATTGGTGCCTCTTCAGTGTTTCAGAAGAAGAAATGTGTAGGTCTCAAATGTCTTTAGGACTATTATGGACTGCCTAAAAAAATCCAATGAACCCCACAAAAGCACGATAAAGACGAGAAGTAGTATCCAGTAAAAGTGTGGAACACAGAAACCACAAACGCAGTTCGCAGAAAAAGGCAAGTGGAAGTTGCTGCTTGATTATGCGTCGCCATGGCTCATTTCCATCAGAAAACAGCACGCTATGATAATAAATAAACCTGCTCTGATCGAACAAAAGGCTTAAAAAAAAGAAAAAGTAAATAGAGATTTTTCATAAAGTGCCTGTCATCGGCTTCAAACATCAAAGAGCATCTGCACCCTACGACAATTAACTGACAAACTAAGCTTTAATTTAATTCATGATTTTGGCTTTAACAAAAATACAAAACCTAACCCTAGCCCTTCATGATAATAATAACCCTTTTTGTCCTAAAGTGAAATCTCTAAGAAATGACATAAACAAAGCTTGAATAAAATATTAACATTAACATATAATGTAAAACGCCTTCACCAAAGTTAGTACATTCGGTCTGATGAATTATTTAGTGATTTGGTTTGCTGATGTTTTTGTTCCCTTTGATTGCGTTGCCCTTCAGAAAACACCACAGGCTCCTTCCTCGCATCCCCCGTCTGTGTGAGGAGAGTTGAAAATCAGCAAGGTTCAGGGAAACTCAGATATTAGCATGTCCACAGGAGGAGGCAGGAGTGGAGGCCTTTTACTGTCGGCCGATCACAACTGCCCACCAGCCTCCAGGGCCTCGGCAGCAGTAGTATTTAAGCCCAGATTGCACATCTTCTGCCTGTTCGTTCAGCTCCACTCCGCTCTAGACATATACTTTTTGCCCCTTAAAGCTTTTTATTGATTGCATATAGGACACCTCTATTTACTATTTAATTGTTTGCCCACTATCCTGTCTTTGATTGCAAATTGTTCCCGACTATTTGCATCCCCCTGAGTGTTCTTGAGAGCTAAGAGGTTTATCTTATCTAATCTCTTATTAAACAATTAGTTTTCAACAACTATATAACTATCTTAATTAATTTCATGCACTGTGTCCGTATCAATCTGCCTTTCGTTCTGGCTTTTCAACATCTACAGCCGTAGTTAAATTTACAAATGATGTGTTCTGCTCTTTTGAACAATATACATTCACAGGTGCTATATTCTTAGACCTTTCAAAAAGTTTTTGATCTGGTTGACCGTTCCATACTCCTGGACAAGCTTAAATCAGTAGGTCTTAGTAGAAACGCTGGTCTATGGTTCAATGCCTATCTACATAATAGACTTCAGTTTGTTGTTTATACAGATGTACAGTCTAGGCTCACTATCATGGAAAAAGGAGTTCCACAGGGTTCTACGTTAGGACCTCTTTTATTTTTTTTATTTTTTAATGACCTTCCTCGTGTGTGTACACAATGCAAAGTACATCTATATGCCGATGATACTGCCGTCTATACGTCACGCATGAGTCATCTCCAGAAGCTACAGGTAGACTGCAATTCAATTCAGAACTGGCTCAGAATTAATTTGTTAACACTTAATGAAAAAACCCTGTATATGCTTTTTGGAACTCGCCACTGTCTACAATCTGCTCATTTGAACATTTACTTTGACAATGGCACTCCAATGACCAAGGAGACCGCTGTGAAGTACCAAGGAGTCTGGCTTGATCCTGAACTTAACTTAAAATTACACATGGACTGTATCATTAAGCGAACGTACTCCTGTTTAATGCCACTTTATAGATCATTAAACTGCTTTACACTTCAAGTTAGAAGGAGAATAATCACTCACCTTATTTGACCCATTATTGACTATGCGGATATTGTTTATTTTAATACTTATGATATAGACCGTAAACCTCTCAATGTTTTGTTTATGTTTCCAGTATAGAACTCATCACTGTAATTTATACATCCAGCTGAACTGGTTACAACCTGACAGACGACGGCAGTACCATTGGTTTCAATTCATTTTCAAGTGTATTTATTTGAATCTACCACCATACCTGAAATGTTTTCTTGTCCCTTTTACTCTACCCTACCCTCTTAGACACTCTCAATATCCCACATTTACTGTTACTACTGTGCGTAAAGAGCTGGCCCGGAGGTCCTTCTCCTTTAGGGCCCCCTTTGATTGGAATCATGTGGCTGTATCACTGAGCTCTTTATCAACCATTGGTCCCTTCAAAGTGTCTCTTTTTGTCTATCTAAAAACTGAATGCCACTGTTTGTAGTGTACTCTTGGTTGGAATAACATTATTATCTTTATTTGTTTTTCCATTGTGAAATATTGTAATTTCTGAGATGGTCGTGTGAGCTGGAGAGGTATGAGCCAAACTGTCTTAGTAGTTAGCATTTGGCCTCTCCCAGTATATTCCTATAGCTCCAAAACGGGGGTGAAGTTAGAAGTGACCAAGCTCTTCCTCGTCTAAGCTCAAGTAGGAACACATCTCAGTATGGAGAAACGGTGGCCTGTTCCTTTAACGCTGCTCCTGTATGACCGCTTCATAACGCAGCTCAGTTCCCTCGTCACCCAGTTTCTCTGACAGAACACATAAGGCAATACTAAAAAGTCTATTACTCTACTCCTTTCCCATCAGCCCTAGCTCCGTCCCCCTCCTAAGGCTTTCCGTGATCTCCCCGTACCGTGTCACGTCGAAGGTCAGCTGCTCGGTCTCGGTTTCAGCGCCGCCTTGAGCCCGTGGCGCGCTAATAAATTGGACTTTCGTCTGACGGACATGTTGGATTTGTTGGAGGTGACGGCCCTCTCTCCTCTCGCTCCCGCTGAAGTTACACTAAAGGGTTCGGACACGGAGGGACGACACGGAGTGAAGGAGATTAGCGCTTACAAGGGTTCTGGGTGGCACCATTATAGTGAGGGAAATGACTCTGTCTGGTTATACAAGCGCCATCGTTGGTGAGGATCCTCTCCTCTGTAGGTCCTATCGGGAAGACCTACATAACGCAACTGATAACCATGGAAACGGGACAAGCAGCACCATTGTGGGATAACGCACGGCTTGACTTAAAGTGCTTTAAAAAACAAAGAACACTCCTTAGCTCTGTATCTTTTTAAAGTAAAGTCAATACTTTTTAGACTTTAATCCTGCAATGACTAACCATTTGTTAGGATTTGAGTCACATAGCTGTTTTTACGCTTTAGGATTATGTGTACCATACTGTACCTGGTGGTTGCAGTAGTCCTAGTTGTCCATGCTGACAGTGAAGAGTGAGAAAGGCCGGTTTGTACCTTTGTGAAGTCGGTTTGATATTTTACATTTATTATTCCCCCAACATGGCAGTGGGGGGCTGTTTTTGTTCGCGCAACTCATAAAAAAAAGAAACACTATTTTGAGAAGACTCTGGCTTCAGCCGATGAAGTAGGGCTGCACGGGAACAGCTAGCAGCCTTTGAGCGCTCAATGCCTTTAGTATTTAGATGTGTTTATAAAAGGGAGCCAGAATCCTCAAACACCCAAACAGATAATGTTTAAAAAAAATGTAATAAATCAAGACCGCTGGATATGTCTGTCTAAAATAAACGTTTCATGAGGTACAACTTTCTTAGGGTGATTTTGTACTGAAGTACAGTTATTAATTGATATTGTTAATTTTTTACATAAAATACTATTTATTTTATTTTTTTTATTTTCTAAAACAACCAAGTAACCCTGATACTTATTAATTCACACCATACTTGGTGATGGTAAGCCACAGCTGCCCTAGGGTAGATTGACAGAAGCGAGGCAACCAGTCTGTGCCATCGGCACTCACCACATTCTCCCCAAGCTTTCTGGTGTTCCCAAACGGTCTCCCATCCAAGTACCGACCAGGCGCTTCCCTGCTTGGCTTCCAAGATCTGACGGGGTTGGGCATAGCAAACTATGACTACTACTACTACTACTACTACTGCTACTACTACTACTACTACTACTACTACTACTACTACTACTACTACTACTACTACTGGTCCTACTACTACTACTACTACTACTACTACTACTACTACTACTACTACTACTACTACTACTACTACTACTGCTACTACTACTACTACTACTACTACTACTACTACTGGTCCTACTACTACTACTACTACTACTACTACTACTACTACTACTACTACTACTACTACTACTACTACTACTACTACTACTACTACTACTGGCACCACCACTACTACTACTGGTCCTACTACTACTACTACTACTACTACTACTACTACTACTACTACTGGTCCTACTACTACTACTACTACTACTGGCATATACTACTACTACTACTGGTCCTACTACTACTACTACTACTACTACTACTGGCATATACTACTACTACTACTGGTCCTACTACTACTACTACTACTACTACTGGCATATACTACTACTACTACTGGTCCTACTACTACTACTACTACGACTACTACTGGCACCACCACTACTACTACTGGTCCTACTACTACTACTACTGGCACTACTACTACTACTACTACTGGCACCATCACTACTACTACTGGCACCACTACTACTACTACTGGTCCTACTACTACTACTACTACTGGCACTACTACTACTACAACAACTACTACTACTACTACTACTGGCACTACTACTACTACAACAACAACTACTACTACTACTACTACTACTACTACTGGCATATACTACTACTACTACTACTACTACTACTACTACTACTACTACTACTACTACTACTACTACTACTACTACTACTGGTCCTACTACTACTATGACTGGCACCACCACTACTACTACTGGCACCACCACTACTACTACTACTGGTCCTACTACTACTACTACTGGCACTACTACTACTACTACTACTACTGCTACTGGCACCACCACTACTATTACTGGTCCTACTACTACTACTACTACTGGCACTACTACTACTACTACTACTGGCACCACCACTACTACTACTACTACTACTACTGGCACCACCACTACTACTACTGGTCCTACTACTACTACTACTACTGGCACTACTACTACTACTTACTACTACTACTGCTACTGGCACCACCACTACTACTACTGGTCCTACTACTACTACTACTGGCACTACTACTACCACTACTACTGGCACCATCACTACTACTACTGGCACCACTACTACTACTACTGGTCCTACTACTACTACTGGCACTACTACTACTACAACAACTACTACTACTGGCACTACTACTACAACAACTACTACTACTACTACTACTACTACTACTGGCACTACTACTACTACTACTACTGGCACCATCACTACTACTACTGGGAACACCACTACTACTACTACTGGTCCCTTCTACTACTACTGGCACTACTACTACTACTACTACTGGCACCATCACTACTACTACTGGTCCTACTACTACTGGCACCACTACTACTACTACTGGTCCTACTACTACTACTACTGGCACTACTACTACTACTGGCACCATCACTACTACTACTGGCACCACTACTACTACTACTGGTCCTACTACTACTACTGGCACTACTACTACTACAACAACAACTACTACTACTACTACTACTACAACAACTACTACTACTACTACTACTTACTACTACTACTGGCACCACCACTACTACTACTGGTCCTACTACTACTACTACTGGCACTACTACTACCACTACTACTGGCACCATCACTACTACTACTGGCACCACTACTACTACTACTGGTCCTACTACTACTACTACTGGCATATACTACTACTACTACTACTGGCACCACCACTACTACTACTACTGGCACCATCACTACTACTACTGGCACCACTACTACTACTACTGGTCCTACTACTACTACTGGCACTACTACTACTACAACAACTACTACTACTACTACTACTACTACTACTACTACTACAACAACTACTACTACTACTACTACTACTGGCATATACTACTACTACTACTACTGGCACCACCACTACTACTACTACTACTACTACTACTACTACTACTACTACTGGCATATACTACTACTACTACTACTGGCACCACCACTACTACTACTGGTCCTACTACTACTACTAGTTACTACTACTACTGCTACTGGCACCACCACTACTACTACTGGTCCTACTACTACTACTACTGGCACTACTACTACCACTACTACTGGCACCATCACTACTACTACTGGCACCACTACTACTACTACTGGTCCTACTACTACTACTACTACTGGCACTACTACTACTACTACAACTACTACTACTACTACTGGCACTACTACTACTACTACTACTACTACTACTGGCACTACTACTACTACTACTACTGGCACCACCACTACTACTACTACTGGTCCTACTACTACTACTACTGGCACTACTACTACTACTACTACTGGCACCATCACTACTACTACTGGCACCACTACTACTACTACTGGTCCTACTACTACTACTGGCACCACTACTACTACTACTGGTCCTACTACTACTGGCACCACCACTACTACTACTGGTCCTACTACTACTACTACTGGCACTACTACTACTACTACTACTGGCACCATCACTACTACTACTGGCACCACTACTACTACTACTACTGGCACCATCACTACTACTACTACTGGCACTACTACTACTACTACTACTGGCACTACTACAACAACAACAACAACAACAACAACAACAACAACAACAACAACAACTACTACTACTACTACTACTACTACTACTACTACTACTACTACTACTACTACTATTACTACTACTACTACTACTACTGGCACTACTACTACTACTGGCACCACTACTACTACTACTGGTCCTACTACTACTACTGGCACCACTACTACTACTACTGGTCCTACTACTACTGGCACCACCACTACTACTACTGGTCCTACTACTACTACTACTGGCACTACTACTACTACTACTACTGGCACCATCACTACTACTACTGGCACCACTACTACTACTACTACTGGCACCATCACTACTACTACTACTGGCACTACTACTACTACAACAACTACTACTACTACTACTGGCACTACAACAACAACAACAACAACAACAACAACAACAACAACAACAACAACTACTACTACTACTACTACTACTACTACTACTACTACTACTACTACTACTACTACTACTACTACTACTACTACTACTACTACTACTACTACTACTACTACTACTACTACTAGGCAAGGCAAGGCAAGGCAAGGCAAGTTTATTTGTAGAGCACAATTCATACACAAGGCAATTCAAAGTGCTTCACAGTTGCATAAAATTACAAGAAAACAGATCAAATCAATCATTAAAACATCAACATAAAAATTTATCAATGACAGTAAAAGGCAAGAGTGCAGATAAAATACTTTCAGTTTTCATATGCTCGGGTAAAAAGAGCTGTTTTCAGCCTGGATTTGAACATTGTCAGAGTTGAGGCCTGTCTCACATCCTCATGAAGACTGTTCCAGATTTTTGCTGCATGAAACTGAAACGCAGCCTCAGCGTGTTTAGTCCTGACTCTGGGAACCACCAGGAGACCCCTCCCTGAAGTTCTCAGGGCCCGAGATGGTTCATACGGCTCTAACATGTCAGAGATGTACTTTGGTGCTAAACCATGAAACGACTTGTACACGAGCAGAGCTGTTTTAAATTCTATTCTCTGAGTGACAGGAAGCCAGTGCAGAGACCGGAGCACTGGACTAATATGGTCATATTTCCTGGTTCTTGTCAGGACTCGAGCAGCAGCGTTCTGGATGTTCTGCAGCTGTCTAACAGCTCGTTTAGAAAGGCCAGTGAGCAGGCCGTTACAGTAGTCTAACCTGCTGGAGACAAATGCATGGATGAGTGTCTCCAAGTCTGGTTTTGACACTATTCCTCTGATCTTAGCAATGTTTTTCAGATGGTAAAAAGCTGATGATGTTATTGCTTTAATGTGGCTGTTTAAGTTCAGGTCTGAGTCCATGATTACTCCTAGATTTCTAACCTGATTTTTTGGTTTTAGAGAGAGAGACTCAAGGTGACTGATAACACTTTGTCTTTGTGTCTGTGGGCCAAAAACAATGATCTCAGTTTTGTCTGAGTTTAGTTGGAGAAAGTTGTTTTGCATCCACAAACTGATCTGTTCGATGCAGTGACAGAGAGTATCTACAGGCCCATGTTCACCTGCCGTCAGTGACACGTAGATCTGAGTGTCATCTGCGTAGTTATGGTACGACACATTGTTGCTGTTTATTAGCTGACCCAATGGAAGCATGTACAAGTTGAATAAGAGGGGTCCCAAGATTGACCCCTGGGGGACTCCACAGGTCATGGAAATTTTGTCTGAGACACAGTTGCCAATTTCGACAAAGTACGTCCTATCCTCCAGATAGGACTTGAACCAGTTTAGCGCAGTACCAGAGATTCCCACCCAGTTTTCTAACCTGTGAAGTAAGATTCCATGGTCCACTGTGTCAAAGGCAGCGCTCAGGTCCAGCAGAACTAAAACTGAGACCTTACTTGCGTTGGTGTTCATACGGATATCATTTGTCACCTTGATCAGAGCTGTCTCAGTGCTGTGGTGGGGCCTAAAACCTGATTGGAAAGTATCAAACACATTGTTAGATAGGAGAAAGTAAGTGAGCTGTTGATAGATTACTTTCTCCAGGACTTTTCCTAAGAATGGTAGGTTTGATATGGGCCGGTAGTTGTTCAGTATCTTGGGATCAAGGCTGCTCTTCTTTAGAAGAGGCTTAATGACCGCGGTTTTCAGAGCCTTTGGAAATGCTCCAGTCTCAAATGAAATGTTGACTAACTGAACAAGTTGTGGTAACAAGCTGGTCAGTACAGACTTCAGAAATCTAGTGGGTAATTCATCAAGGCAGCATGTGCATGAACTCAGACCGGAGATAACCTCTTCCATTGTTTTGTCAGTAACAGGTGTGAAATGTGTCAGCTCAAGGTGTTTATCTGGTGGCAGGGTTGCTATTTGTGTTGCTGAAATTATGGCATTTTTAATGCCTTGGACTTTGTCATAAAAAAATATTGCAAACTCATTGCACTTAGATGTAGAGATTAGTTCTAAGGGCAGTGAAACTGGAGGGTTAGTTAATCTGTTTACTGTTGAAAACAGAACGCGAGAATTGTTTCTGCAGTTTGCGATGATTTTAGAGAAGTACTTCTCCCTTTCTCCACGCAAAATCTGGTTGAACTCACAAAGCACTTCTTTGTATATCTCAAAATGAACCTGGAGCTTTGACTTGCGCCATTTCCGTTCGGCTTTTCGGCACTCCCTTTTCTGTGCCCTGACCGAATCTTCACTTCTCCAAGGTGCCCTTTGTCTATTGTTAACCATTTTAACCTTGACAGGAGCAATAGTATCCAAAACATTTAAGACGCTTGATGTGTAAGAGTCCAACAGATTATCAACATTAGAACATGGGGGATTTTCAAATCTGATCATTTCCATAAACTGTGTCCTTGTTGTATCATTTATGTGTCTTCTTTGAATAACTCCAGGCCCAGCCTCTGGTTTGGGTGTAACAGACAGGTCAAAGAAGACACAAAAATGATCAGACAAAGCAACATCAACAACATTCACATTTGATATATTAACACCTTTTGTAATAACTAGATCTAGAGTGTGGCCTTTGTTGTGAGTCGCTTCACTCACGTGCTGAGTTAAACCAAACATTTCAAGAACAGCTCTAAATTCTCTTGCATGCCTGTCATTGGTCACATCCACATGCACATTAAAATCACCTGAAATAACCAAACAATCAAAATCAGTCAGTATAAATGAAAGTAATTCAATAAAATCTTCAATAAAACAATTCTGTGGTGGTTTGTAAATAGTCATATAAAGTATGGAAGATTGTTTTATCTCCATTTTGAAAGACACATACTCAAATGATTGAAAAACCCCAAATGACAATTTGTGGGTGACTATATTGTCCCTGAATATGGCACAGACACCCCCGCCCCTTTGGTTTTGGCGTGTTTCAGACACAAAATTGAAATTTGATGGACTACACTCAATCAAAACTGCGTTTCCAGTGTTTTTGTCAAGCCATGTTTCAGTTAAAAACATAAAGTCTAGATTATAAGAGGAAATAAAACTATTTATTAACAAGGACTTGTTTTTTAATGATCTGACATTGAGTACAGCATCTTTGAGATTTATCTGTGTTTGAGTGGATGGAATCTTTTTGCAAGGGATATGGATTAGAGTTCTTTGATTGGACGGTCTGACTGTCCCTCTCTTATCTAATCTAAGTTGTTTGACAGTACTAATTGTTTCAGAAGAACACACCCCCTCTGTGGACCTCTGGTTGGTTTTGAGTTTGCTGTGCATGGTAGCAACGCAGAGGCCCCTAATGTCCTAGACAGCAGCAGTGACGCTGCTAGAGATAACAGCTGTGGGCACCGGTGGTGGGGGCCGAGCTGGGGAGACCTTAGGTGAAAAAGACAGAGGTGGGAGAGGGGCAGGATACTTCTTTGGGGATGAAAGCCTTGGCCTTGACATGATTGAAGAGCGGGGAGTCATTTGAGTCCCTTGTTGTATTAAGGTTTCAAAATGGATGGGGAATCCCATAGGTGAGTCTGGGGATGGGAATGATTCAGAAAAATTTGAGGAGGGTGTAGATGCAGCAGTCGGGCTCAAGGCCTGTGGTGGAGCTGATGAAAGTGCTCCTTCGGCTGAATCATTTACTATAGATGCAGGTGGTACTGAAGCTGAGCTTTTCCCCGGAGATACAGATGCGGATGGTGCTGCTGTGGCTGGATCCTTAACTGTGGCTGAGTCCTTTGCTTTAGGCGCTGATGGCGCTGCTGTGGCTGGATCCTTAACTGTGGCTGAGTCCTTTGCTGTAGGCGCTGATGGCGCTGCTGTGGCTGGATCCTTAACTGTGGCTGAGTCCTTTGCTGTAGGCGCTGATGGTGCTGCTGTGGCTGGATGCTTAACTGTGGCTGAGTCCTTTGCTGTAGGCGCTGATGGCGCTGCTGTGGCTGGATCCTTAACTGTGGCTGAGTCCTTTGCTTTAGGCGCTGATGGCGCTGCTGTGGCTGGATCCTTAACTGTGGCTGAGTCCTTTGCTGTAGGCGCTGATGGTGCTGCTGTGGCTGGATGCTTAACTGTGGCTGAGTCCTTTGCTGTAGGCGCTGATGGCGCTGCTGTGGCTGGATCCTTTTCTGTGGCTGAGTCCGTTCCTGTAGGTGCAGATGATGCAGCTCCGACTGAATCTTTTATTGGGGGTGCAGGCAAGACCTTTGCTGGCGAGCCAGGAGCTCTTCTCATGCTCCTCTCTGCTCTCTCTGGCCGCTCAGGCCTCCACTGGTTTTGCAGAGCATGGAGGAGATTTTCCGTCAGTCGTCTCACTCCACCTCTGCTCAAATGTGGGCCATTTCCTTTAAACAGATCGTCGCGTTTCCAGAAAAGATAAAAGTTCTCTATGAAATACAGTCCTCTTGACTCACAGACATTGGACAGCCATGTGTTCAACTGAAACAGCCGGGAGAATTTGTTTATTCTCCCATCGATGTTTGGGATAGGTCCACTGATGAAAATTTGTATTGCATCTTTATCCAGAGAATTAAGTCTATTACTACTAATAAGTCTCCTACTACTATTACTATTACTACTACTACTACTACTACTGGCACTACTACTACTACTGGCACTACTACTACTACTACTACTACTGGCACCACCACTACTACTACTGGCACCACCACTACTACTACTACTGGTCCTACTACTACTACTACTACTACTACTACTACTACTGGCTTGCAGCAGCTATGGAGGCTGCCATATGAGTTCAGTCTTGTCTTGTTTTATATTGGCTTTCCCTGACCAGAAGCTTATTATTGGCAGCAATTGGCAGCATGAAGAATGAAGGACAACAGCAGAGAAAGTTATACAGGGAAACTAAACACAATAAAAGTCTATAATAAGAGTCTGTTCAAAGGTGAAATGATCTCTAATTAACAATGAAGACCCTTGATCTGTTGACATATCAATTCCTGTCAACATATGAAAATATATGGAATGTACCTTAATTGAGTCACTACTTTGTGCCAGAGTGAAACTATAATAAGTGATTATATACACTTGCTGCTCATGTCTGCTAACACTTGCAATTAGTGATGTAAAAGCCAATATTTTTGAGTGCAAAGAGTCTGTTAAAACAGAGTTTACTGGAATACCAAATATAGCTAACTAAGGATTCAAATCAACTTTAATTTTAAGGGCTTTAGATAGAACAGTATATTGGTTCCAGAAATGATGAAGCGTTGGGCACAAAAAGAACTGCTCAGGTCGCATGGGCTTGCATGACATCTTTCACACTCATCTACTATCTCTGGATACATTCTTGACGGGCTTAGAGTAATGAACTCTGTACAATACTTTAAATTGAATAAGTTGCAACAGTGTACTAGATCGAATAGTTCCTATTGCCTTTTCCCATTGCTGATCAGAAACAGTTATTCCTAGTTCACGTTCCCAAGATGTTTTAACTTTAGATGTTGTGTACGTATCCAAGTCCATAAGTTCTTCATATGGGACCATTCACAGGAACTAGGGACGCAAGTCGGTTCTGGGGCATTTTGAGATCACAGATTATTAAAGTGTAGTCTTCAAGCTTTCCAACGATGTGTAACACATGGATATCTGATCATATTTGGAGGTGCAGCGGTGATTTGAAGTTAACAATTCTCAAAAGGCCAAAGGGGATTAAACGGCCTCTGAAGTTTTGGGCCATTCTCACCTCTCTGCTGTTGGGACAATAGGGCTCATTTACATCTCATTTGCATAAGCCACACCCCCTGTCAAACTCCCCCTCAAAGCACTAAAGCACAGAGAGGGAGCACAAAGGTTATTGCTTCCACAACAAACCATTGTTTACCAGTTTCATTATGTGTATCTGTTTTATTTTTGGTTTCATTTATTGATCTCACCTCACAGCAGAAGGTTGTTATTGTTCTTTTACATTTTTTTATATCAATTGATAAACTGTCACTGGCTTGAGAATGTGTTGTGTAACATCTGTAACTTTTATCTTAAAAAATAATTTTAATGTTCAAATCAAAAACTGTGATATATTATATACAGTATGAGTATGAATCCAAGTATTAATCAGAATCGGAATAGATTTTATTGCCATTGTCGTTTTTTGCTCATGATAAATAATAATCAATAAACTAGGGGAAATAAAAAGTATATCAACCAATAAAGCAAATCACTCAAACATTGCTTAGAGAGCGCTTTTCATACCAGAATGATAGGGAGAGAGATGGAGAGAGGGTGGGACAGCGCAGACGCAGCTGCAGGACTGTCACGTCGGGTCTAAAGTTTGGATTAATGTTTCGGGTTCGGACGGGTTGGCGCGTGGGTCCGGGCCCAGACTGAGGTTCCCTAAAATAGACTATGGCGGGCCACCACAGAGAGTGGGAAACCCTGGTGAATGTAACACAAAGCGCTTTTAGTCTCTAAAACTAAATTGAGGTGGTTGGTTGATAAAGTGTATACAAATCTGCTTGAAAGCAATAAAAACAAGATTACAGAAATATGGAAAGTATTAAATAGTAAACTGCCCTATAGATTACATTATCCATAATGATGGATAAGAAGTCGATTATATCTGTTATATAATATATAACAGATATAATCAACTTCTTATTAGATTTAAGAAATAACAATTCCTCCCATGGTTGGGTATTTGGAAGAGAAGGGTAAGATGAAAAAAAGTGAAGATATACAGTGTTGTATCTGAAAATAACGAAACAAATCAGAAAAGCTTCGAAAAGTGCCATCTTGAAATAGATCCTTAAAAGTTTTAACACCACAGTTATTCCACAATACATAGGTAGCATCAGCAAAACCAGGAGGAAATGAATGATTGTTTACAAAGGGCATTGTTATTGATGCAGAAGCAAATTCAAAATGATTTCTGTATTGTGACCACATTTTAAGAGTGGATAGCACTACAGGATTCTTCGTGAAAAAAAGCAAAGGTAATTGGAAGTGAAGAGGACACCAGAGCCTCGAGTGAGGACGAAGTACGTGTGGGATTTCAGTTTACACCATAACAATTCGTGTGACTGAAGCCCGTACCTTTAATACAGTTTGATCACAAATATAAAAAACGGAACCTCATCAACCTGCTCGGCAGATCGAGTGAATTCTTGACCGTGACCGTTGCAGTTACTTTGTCAGTTGTGAAATCCATCCTGATTAGTTTCGCTCTTATAAATATATGGCCAGTGCACATAACCCTGCCCTGCGAATTTATCGAGGTTCTCCTAATTTATAGCCCCATTATTGCACGCGCAGGTGTATAATGCACGAAAGAAAACCTAATCCCGCTCAGCCGCACTGAGAGGTCATGACCCCCTCACCCCAGAACAGGTGTGCCGGCGACCCCCTGACATCGCGCTTTGGAGCAGGAAACTGGGGCGACCGGCAAACGCTGCAGGTTTCCACGCTGGGCCAACCGGCTACGACTGAAGTGTTTCCCAACCTGTTTCTGTCTCACGCAGTCCTTGGGCCTTTTATTTATTCTGTTCTCTTTAGATCCAAAAGAAGCAAACATACGCTACATCGACTCCGAAAAACGGACCTGGAGCTGCGTTTCGAGGCACTTGCGCATCTTTGAGTAATCTTTGAATCTTAGCGGGTATTCTTAGCAGCCAAAATGCTTGGAAATGCTACTCTCACCGCTCGATCTCTTGATTGCAGATAATACACTTGTCAATCACACCCCTCGGGAATCGAAGAGATCAGCCCCGATCACAGACTACATGCCTAAATAATAAGACCAGCTTGTATTCTGGCTGACCACGGGACCATTTAGCATTATTACTCCTAGGGCAGCTTGCTTCGCTTAAACTCTGGGTTTAAGTTGAGAAGCACTGCTCTAACCAGTCCCTGCAGGATTACGCGATGTTTTCGATCGCAACTATTAACACAAAAACAACAAACTCTGCAAAATCAGTGCAGCTTTGCAACTTCTCTAAAAGCCTGCAATCTTCCGGCAACTATTCCAATAACCTGCAATTTCCTTCACAACTATTCCTTAAAGAAGAACTAAGTCACTTGTTTACCTTAATAAATCTTTTCGTAGTCCCTCTGGGGGTAATACAAGTGTTAGTGGAATGATTGGGGGGTCTATGATCAGAAAACCACAATTGCAACTTTGCCTGCACTGGGTCAGAGGCGCAATACACACTAATGGAAGAAGCTAACAGGCTTAACGGGCAAAGCTAACTGCCGGCTAGCGCCACTTAAACAGTATTTACAGCCACGTTTGGGTGAGAAAAAAATTATCTTTGTGTAATTGGATGTACAATATCCTTCTCACCCTTTGTAAAAAATATGTTATAAGCAGAAAAAATTGCAACTTTTGGAAATGTGGCACACGAAATCAGGCATTTTAGCCCGCAAAAATCACAAAAAATGCCCGCGAAAATCCTGGAGGGACTGCCTAATGGACCAATGAAGGAAATGGGACGCACAGGCCCATAGGTTCACCCCTGTCACCGTGGTCTTTATTTCTAGTTCCTGATATTAAACCAATTCTTCTGCCTTATGCCTCCATCTTCATCCCTTCCCTCCTTACATTACTGTCTTAGCCCGGCAGCAGAGTTCGCCTTCAGCAGACACTGATGACTTGACCCATTAAAGGCGACCTCCACATTTCCCCGGGGAATACGCAGTCGAACAAAACCATCCCTCCCGTTCCTACCGGCCCCGCCGCACACACAGCGGCCCGGGAGCTTTCGCCGATACGTTTTGGCGAGACACAGAGCGAACAAATGTACCCGGCGTTGCTGCGCGTAGGCTCTGCTTGTGACTGATGATAGTTTGAGGTTAATTTGTACACCTCTAGAAGACTGGAGCGCGCCGCGAAATGCTTATGTTTCATTTGCTGTCGTCCCGAGGGCCGGAGAAAAATGTGGCTTTTAAGGCGGTATTAATGAATCACTTTGGATCGCACTTACAGCTGCTTTAGCGGTTATAAATAGATGCCGCAACCAGTTTTACATTTAATATGCAACGTTTAGCCCCTTTTAATCCCCAAAAAATATGCAGAACGGACGATGTTTATCTACACTTTTCGTCCGTCGAGCAAATAAACGAGTGCAATATGCAAAAACGTGTAAGGTGTAAATAAACGGTACAGTTGTTGGCTTGTATTTGAACTATCTTATTCCAAAGTTGACCCACACGTCACTCACAGAGAGAAGCAGGCGGTTCCCAAAGTCTTAGCTAAGAAGATAATCAATGAATTCATGTGGATTTATAATTTAACAATAAGTTAGGTGACTTTACCAAAAAAAACTAAATAGAAAGAAAGAGAGAAAATATGCAAGTTGTATACTCTGTTGCTACTGAAGCAACCTGTCAGTAGTGGGAGCCTTTTACTGATCTAGACCAGGGGTTCCCAAACTTTTCAGACCGCAACCCCCAAAACCACTTAACCGACAACTCCCTTAACCCTTCTATTAAATGTAATTAGCATTTATTAAAATGTAAGGTGCATTCAAACATTTACAATCCTGTGTAATGATGTTAGTTTGGATACTGTATTTTGATATTTGGCCTAATTCCCCTAAAATATGCTGTTTTCCATCAAAAACACACCACATTAAATGTTAGAAATGTAAAAAAAAAAAAAGTCTCAAAATCACCTTGCAACCTCCACTTCAGTGTCCCGCGACCTCCCAGGGGGAACCACTGAGCTACACAGGCCTGTCTGGGTGTTAAGTTTTAGCATTCAACAACCTCGCTCTCTCTTGTTACAGCTGCGTTGTTTTCCTTTTTCTACTTACTGCATTTGTGGTTTCTGTGCTCCACATTGTTTTACTGGATGCTTTTTTAAGTCTTTGCTGTGTTTTTGTGGGGTTCGCCTGATTTGTTTCTACTGCAGAGAGCCCATAATGGTCCTGGAGAAAAGTAACAAACGGCTAGCTTATGAGCTAAAGACATTTGAGACCTACAAATTCTGAGGCACCAAGAGCCCCCCACACCTGCAGCACAGTGGAGGCGTCACAAGAGGAGCTACAGGAAACAAAAAAGGGACAAACGAGGAGGTATCCGGGCGAGACTCACAGCTAAGCCACACATGCCGTCTATTGCTCTGGCTAATGGACATTCACTGGAGAATAAAACAGATTATCTTCCCAGAAGATGATGAAAGACTGTTGTGGAGCGGCGGGAGCTGTGCAGGAGGAAGAGGAAGGAGGAGGAGCTGAACAGTGCAGGACACCACGCTCTGAAACAGGGACAAACCTAGGAGGCGCTGCACCGTTCCAGAAGATCAGAGTAGCACTGAAGGCAGCCAGCCAGGTTTCCTTTGGGCTCTATGGTTTCCCCGACCTCCAAAAACGTGCTGGTCAGGTCGGCCCACAGCGGCTTAGGACTAACACCTGGACACAATTTATTTGTACGGTTGTACAATGACTAATAAAGCACTTACTTACTTACTTATACCTCCACTAGATAGGGCAGTGGTTCCCAACTGATATGGCACTGGGACCCATTATTACCTGAGGATGACAAGTCACGACCCAAATAAGACAAGAGTCTATCATGTCTAATGTAACATACTTTACTTTTTTAAACACAATTATTGTTGAATAAGCATTGAATACACTTAAAGCAGAAATGATAAAAAAAATAAAAAAGAACCTAACCTCGATATGAGCCATTTAAACAGATAGGTAGTGTTTAAAATATTTATCCAGTTGATAAATAATGAAAGAAGTGTTTTCTGTGAAAGGCCGCGTAAAATGGTAACATACCCCTGATATCAACCAAAGTGCACTCCATTTGTATACATGCATTTCCAATGACACGCATAGTTCCGGCGGCCATTTTGAGCGCCAAAGAAAAATGAATGCAGTACTACAACATGTAAAAATATCTCAACTCAGGATGAAAATGAAAGACAACTGATTGACAGTGGTGTTTCTATGTACTCGTAATCATTGCTCAAGAAGATAACAGTTAAAACACGGAATCAGAGAGTTTATTTGATATAACCAGCAAATGTGGCACAGACACATTAGTCTGTCGAACTACAGCAGGATTTACTAAAGATCCTTCATTCCTCAGACTAAATTAACTCAAAGAGGAAACAGAAAACCTTTCTCTGGGATTTTTACAGTTTGTCATGTCAATAGAGTCTCAGTCTGAGTCAGTGTTTAAGCTGCTTAAGATGTTAGCATGCTACCGGTTAGCAACTGTCAACCAACTGTCAATGGCTTCAACACGATAAACACATGTGTGGCTCACATCTACGAACACTGAGGAAATACTACAGTAACAGCTCAGCTCTGACCTCTGTCACATGTTGTATCCAAGGCTAGATGTCTGTGGTTCAGGGCTTTCCCTTGGAGAGGTCAGAGTTGAGCTGTTAAAGCTAAACGCTAACTGGTAGCATGCTTACATCTTGAGCAGCTTAAACACTGACTTTGGTTTCTTCACATAAATGTGCGTCTCTGGGGCCTTGATTTAACTGTTATCTTCTTGAGCAATGATTACGGGGACATAAAAATGCCACTGTCAATCAGTTGTCTTTCATTTTCATCCTGAGTTGAGATACTGCATAATTCTACTTCAGTATTCAAAATGGCCCCCATAACAACAAAAGTCACATGACTGAAAAACGCGTTGGCACAACGTACTTCACCTACACAATGATGAGAGAAAAATACATTATAAAAAAACACCGCACACTCTTGCAATTGAACCACTTTACTGCTGTGCCAAATTCATACACTAACTTTCAACAGGCAAGGCATAGTGAGCACAGTAAGTTATTGAAAAAAAGTCAAATGCAGATGGCCTCCTGATTTTAAACATGCAGTGTGCGTCTCAAGGCTCCCGGTTCGACCACATGAGCAGTTCTCCCAGAGCGTCCCACGGTGGCTGACATTTCGATTAATGGCGGCAGATAGAGGTGCCCAGCGTGGGCCAGTGTTGATCTCATTATACAGGGCCAACCCCCCCATTCAATAAGCATAAATCTACATACGCGTTAACCCAGGCGGCGCAGTGACCTCACCTCACGTCACCTTTCCAGCAGTGTGTCATCGGATTAAATCGACTGAGTGACATTATACAGGCGGGGCTGTGCGCGACTTACTGGATCGAGGTTTTTACTGTGACAGAGTTAAAGGCGCAGGGGCGTTTCGGAGGAGGACATGATGTAGCGCTATTGATGGAGGGTCAAGCTGAGAGCATCTGCTGCATTGGACGGGGCTTTTGTATGGAGGGGTTTATCAGTCACGTGGCCTTTTCCGCCTATGGACGCTATTTTGAGGACTTTTTTCCCATTAAAAGATCCAAAAATGAAAGATGCCCAGACTCAGGGACACGAAAGGTATCCGCTTGTTCCGTTCTAAATACTCACCGTGAAGCAAGACAAACATGCGTTCACTGGTTTACTTTAACTACTCCATAAAAAGCTAGTTTGTTTGCTACTGGACTCCAACACAACAAGTTACTCGGGTCGATCTGATGAATTTTATACAATCATAAAGTTATTTGTGGACAGCAGAGTTCCAGTTGTTTTTCTGAATTGCTACTAGGTTACTGCTTATTTGCTTTGGCCATGCATAGGCGCATTTAGTAAAGGTGTTGGCCGTGTAACCTCACCTTTATTTAGTGAGCTCAATTGTGTGTTAAACTGGATGACCAGAAGTCCCAGGTTACCCGGGAGAGTCCCACTTTTGAACTCTCTGTCCCATGTCCCTGTGAATTCATTCCAAAACTGCTCATTTGTTCCGGTATTACACAACTTCGGCCCCAAGTGTCCCGTTTTTTTTTCAACAGTGCCATGCCTCAAAGCAGTGTTTTATTTTTATTTTTTTTACCTGAAACATACTGTAACGACCAATGTGTACGTGAAACACAAAGTCTCCATGGCGACTGAACCAATAAAAAAGCTCAATGCCTATTGGTCCATTTAATTGGCATTAGACTTTTACAGTTTTTAGCATTCAACGTTGGGGGAAAATGTCCCAATTTGGCTCCATGCGCAAACTCCCATTTTTGTTCCAGTTTTTAATGTGGGAAATCATGGTCACCCAAAGTTATACTTGTTTAGAATTATAAAAATTGCAGTAAAAAAAAAAAAAAGTACCATCTCTGACAATGTTTGCCAACTCAGCAAGAAGCCTGAGCACTGAGAAACATTGTTGTGAGGGCCGCATTTCGCTCCAGGACACCCGTGCCGTATGCTCGCACTTCCTCCCCTTTCTCCGTACAGTGTGGTAGAGGCACGCTACAAACAAATCCAAAGTGTTGGTCACAGTTGAAGTATTTTTGTCGGTTTTAGATGTCGGTATTTGGCAGGTGCTAAGGACACCTGTTCACACTATGTTCCCCAGTGTTGGGTTACTTTTAAAATGAACCATTAGGTTAGCTTGTTTCTCCTCTGGAAAAGTATGTTACGTTACTACATCTACATATAGCCTTCATTTGTCAATCATTTTTTCCCATGTGTAATGCTCCATTTCACAAACTGAGGCCCCCCCCTATAAATGCTATAAATGTAGCAAGTTAACTTCACATCACTGAGCTTTATTTTGTATGCTGCCGGGCCTATAGTTATAAAAGCTTAACTTTGTTCGCCATATATAAACAGTTTAGCCCGGTCAGAAACTGTGCCAGTTTTTCAACAAATAGAAAGGGTGCTCGTACAAGCAAACGCAATACGAAGTGCATTGAATTGGTAATGATAAACATACTCGATTTAAATTAATCGTACAGTTTTCCTCAACCAGATAACCAGCTACGAGTTTGTTGACCAAGCGCTGTTGTTTGGGGCGAGCTCCATCGTGGTTTTCCTCAAATCAAATCAAATGTATTTATATAGCACATTTAAAACAACTGTTGTTGACCAAAGTGCTTCACAGAAAGGTCTACAGTACAAATAATAATAATAAACAAAACACAATACACAAGCAACAAAGCACTAACAGCTCCGATTTTGGCCATGATGTGCTAGACAGTGTTAAAAGCTTTTGCATAGAAATGTGTCTTAAGCAACAGTTCAGCTTCGCCACCAGCGCTGTATTGTCCTCTTCACCAGTAAGTCCAAAATAATGTGAGGACTTCCCCGATGTGACCGCGCTCGCTGAAAACTCTTCCATGTTGCTGACTCGCTGTAAAGTTTTGGAGGACACAGTCTGCACTGACGTGACACGCTGTCAGTCTGAGCAGCATTGCAGTCGGGGAAGAAATGAGACGAGGGAGAGATCAGGACCCAAACTAACCACGTTACTGATTTTGAAACAAAAAAAACTAATACTAGCTTACCTGCAGATACAAAACTAACTCGTTAGTTTACTTGTTACTCTTAACATAATCAGAGTACTCAAGTTACCCCCAACTGATCTTCCTTGGAATATGGAACGCTCACACCTTCTATGTCCCTTTTGTTTTGAACCATATCTCTTCATCATTTTTGAAAACCACATGCATGAATCTGTTGAATTCCATTATAATTAATCCTATTTTCATTTGCGTATGATCATTCTAGTGTCTGTCTCCCGATCAAGACGTCAACATAGACGAACATGGAGCTACTGACTTGCAAATGCAGACAGGATCTCTGAGAAACACCTGATGCCATTTCCCTTCTGAGCAATCGAAACACTCATATCTGAACCCGAACAGCAGTCAGTGAAGTGGTCTGCTGATTGTCTCCAAAACACTGTCCAAATCTTTGTTTTTCTTCCAGGCTCCCCCCCCCTCCCCAAAATGATTTCCTCCCCCTCTCCCAAGACCTTGGTTTTCGGTGTGTGGATGCTTTGATGCGTCCCTCATGTGCCGAGCATGTTAATGACCGCCACAGACAGACTGCCTCGCTTTCCCCCCAAAGAGCCGCCTGCCATCGCTCAGGGTGAGAGGGAAGGACAGGCGAGGCTAAGGCTGCAGCAACCTACGCCGACGCACCGCAGAGGTCCCACATGTCCCACATGTCCAATGTTTTCTATGTTCGACAGAAACAAAGTCACAGCCTATCAAGAGGTTAGAGAAACAAACAGAAAATACTTATATATGTATGTAGGCTATGTCAATGAGTGACCTGCTACTGCTACTGCATCTGCTTTTCTCCGTAAAACACATTTACACTTTTTTTACATAACGTTAATTGGAAAAAGAGACATAACAATCCAACAAAAACGTGCATATTGACATCATTTCCTTGTTTCCAGTGGAAAATATGAAATGAGGTGGCATTCGTGTGCAATTTTCTGCTCAATAAGTGGTATTTACCGTAATTACGAGAGCACATGAAGGCAGCATAAGAACCCAAATGTGCTGGTTTTACCCCAGCCCAGGGGTCTGCAACCTGCGGCTCTGGAGTCACATGTGGCTCTTCAGCCTCCTTGTAAATGGCTCTGTTTGACCTTGCAAAAAAAACAACATGAAAATGAATAATATTATTATGAATTATTATATGTATATTTATTTTAAACCCGGAGCTGATGTAGGTTTTTGTTGTATGTTAAGGTGCTTCAGTCGAATTTAAATTTGACACAAATATGCCTGCATAGTTCACTGTTTGATTTAGGCTACTTCGGCCTACACATGCAGACTGCACTGTATTCTGTGGTTGTAACAGGTACAATTTAACAGAAGATCTGTTTCAGATAATGTAAACCAGATTACATGTTTACACGCCATTTCAATCATCTGAGAACTGCACAGATCAAGTCATGATCAGATTTTTGGTCTATTTGTGAACAAAACAAAAAGTTGGGAACTAATTCATCTGTATATTGTAATAGATTTAACCTCTTATGCCTACTCAAGCAAATAGTCCCCAGTTATTTTACAGGTATCCAGGCATTACCCAAATATAAAAGCTTCCTGAAAAAAAGTATCAACATTTGTCCAAAAATGAGACGTGAATGAGGATGAAAAACAACAAAAGCGTGCCAAAAAAAAAAACGCCAAAAGAGCTACAACAACGTATGGAAACACAAGGTAAATTCTTCGATCAGTTTTGTAGGTCTTAGCTTTCAAATGAGCCGTTACACTGGGCTGTAGGCAGTGAGAAGTTTTTTGATTTGGGTAAAGCCAAACTGGAGAAAACTTTCTCAGTTAAAGTGGGGGGTTAAGAGGTTAAGTACACTGTTGTGCACCAGAAATAGAGTTGAGTCGATGAGTACTTTGCCCACTACAGTTTTACCACTGCAGCTTATAGGTTGAAGGATGGGTCATATGCAGAGGACAAATCTCCCTATGGAGGCCATACCGCACTTTAACCGTACAAAGTGCTTTTCAACCTCTTCAAAGAACCACTCAGCCATTCACACTCACATTCATCCACACTAGCGTAGCAGAGTCTCGAGGGCAGGTGGGTTTAGTGACTTGCCCAAGGACACAACAGTATAAAATGGGGCAAGCTGGAATCAAATCCCCAACCATCAAATAGGCTTGATTTTCGGCAGACAAAAAAAATCAAGCCTATTTGATTTAATGCAAGACAGATTGCATTATCTATCTTGCATTAACAAGATAGATAATGCAATCTATCTTGTTCTCTTAGACCAGGGGTGCTCAATACGTCGATCGCGATCTACCAGTCGATCGCAAAGGTAGTATTGGTAGATCGCATTACATTAAAAAAAATTGAGGCCAGCCTATCATCCATCCCGTCTTTTGATTGATAAACACAGTGGCGGGCCGTGGGGTTTCAGTCCGGGCCTTCAATAGCAACCTGGGTTCACGCAGTCAAACGCATATAAACTGATCGACAACAGGCGTATGGATAAAACTGCCTGTTTGCGTGGCATTTGTTCGCTAAAGGATTTGTCAACAATGCAAACGCAGCGGTGCCTCCGCCCCCAAACAAAAACACCTTCGGGAACACTCGGGCTAGCATACGGAAACACACGACACATGACAGACGGAGACGAGCGCGTTATAACGTGGAAACAGGCGGATGTTTTTAGGAGATGTTTTGTTGACAGAGCGAGACAACAGAGATGAACTCAACTGCAAATCAACCGTAATAAAAGATACTAAACTTAAAGTTTTGTGGTATTTGACATACTTTTTTTTATAGCGCTCGTAGTCTCGTACCTGTTGCCTGCCCGAGTCCCAGCGCAGCTGACGCGGGGAAACCCTTCTCCTGTCCGGGGCGAAGCGTCTACGTCCCGCTGTCGTTCCCGCTGCTTTGCTCTCGAAGCTCTTCATAATGAAGGGCCGCAAAATATCCGTGATTAGTAAATCCACTTCATTTTGCCTCGTTCGGACGTTTCCAAGAGGAATATCTGTTAATCCAGTTCTCTTCGGAGTGGCTGGATCGTCTTGCCCATGCGCAGGTACATTAGCGGTTTCCCCAGGTGAACAAACCGTAGGGGACGCTACTGTCAATGTATATCGAATTCTGATAATAATGGCTGATAATTCTGTCAGTCATACTGGCTGTCAATCATGTGTGTGGCCTGACAACATAGGGCCTGCAGAATCTGTTCTGAAGGCCCCGAGGAGGAGCTATTTACTTCAATTGTAGATATAAAGAATCCTCAATATATTTAGAAATAAATATATGTTTTGCATTTTTTTAGTAGGTAGATCATTTTGACTTGATCATTTTATAAGTAGCTCGCAAGTGAGAAAGTGTGAGCACCCCTGTCTTAGACATATTATCAATATTACTTGATCTGAAATGTCTTCGAAACCTCATACAACCACATCACCCAAGTTTCTCAGACAGATGGAAACGGTAAATTGTTCCTTTCACACAGTCTTCGAAATCCGTAGGTGCCAAAGACCTCCGTTGGAGAGAAGGCACTTTTGGACGTGTCACCTTTTATTCACTCCGGAACATTCAAGTACATCCGACACATGGATCCACGGTTCTGTATATCAAACGTTTGGAAACCTTTCTGAGTTGAAGGGGTTTGGAGCTATGAGAATATGAATAAGTCTATCTTTTCCTCCCGTTCATATGCTTTCCATTCTGGGTGTGGATACAGCGGATCTCGATCACTCAGCTTGTGGTTCAATTCATGCAAAAATGTAATAGTAAAACTTGGATAAACATCAAAGTGGCTGGTTGTGTGTCATGTGAGAAAGTGGAACATCACACTAGTCAATTAACAAGTCGACAAAAGGCTTCACTTTTCAATTATTATCCTGATTGGAAAGCATGGTTCAGTATGGTTTTGTAGATTTACCCATATTATTAGCTTCTTCAATTAGTTTCTTGTTCTTGTTTAAAGAATAAAAGGTATAAAACCACACTTTTGCTCAGTGATTCATAGAACAGAACAAAGGAGTAATGACAGGGACAATGGTCAGGGCCCGACACCAACGTGGTGGAAGCCGTCTTGTATCAAACGCAGCCAGTCGACGACAGGTCCGTGCATCGTTGGAATATAGACAAGTGCTTTTCCAACAGACGAGTAAACAGTGGCGTGACAAAGGGCTAAAGTTTTACTGACATCATTTGTCCGCGGTGTCCAGGAGATCTCATGGCGGATTCCGTCCCACGGAGCACCGGTTAGTCTAAAACCGCCACTTATGCACTTTGAAGTGTTTGAATGCTTTGGAAACTCACAACAATATAGTATAACTTAGCTTAGTACTTAATAAACAAACTCTTTTGGCTTCTGTTACAATGAGGTGACATCATCTGCAGCTTAAGGCAATCTCAAGTTCCACTGCAGTTGCCCTTTTTCTTTTTGAAACTGCTACGTACAAATAGTACAAACATTCATTATTTGGAATGGTGCTTTCTCCAACCATGGGGGAAGAAAAACAGAGATGAAATAAGACAAGTTAATGCGTTCCACATTTAAATCTACATGTTTTCAGTACTTTCTTGTGCATGTCTTGCTTCAAATTTACCTTTCATACGTAAATGGCAAGCTGAGTCATTGGACACGTTAAACTCACACGATGTAGACGCAACACGTTCGTTTCAAGACGTTCGTTTTTTCCAACCCTAATTTTCCTATAACCCTCTGAACTATTTGCACCAGAGGGAAAAGCTCATGCTGGCTCCCGGAGGTTGGCGGCGTTTGTGTGGGCCGTGCTCCTTAAACTTTCCCTGTGCACAGTGTTGGTCAATCACACGGGAGCTGTCAAACAATGTGCGAGTGAAGTTGGCGTCGAGGAGGCACCAGATGCGATGAATCATGAGCAAAGAGCTAGGGACCGCGTTAACCTTTTCCCCACATAATTGAATAGTACATCTCCAAAACTGCAGCTCATGGGGGCAAAAAGGTGTCTCAAGACATACAGTTTGTCATAAATTGTGCTGTCCCACAATAGTGAAATTGTGGGACAAATCTACATTTTGGTAATATATCTTATTGAACTCATTTGTAACACTTACATAAGACCTTTTGCAAAAGTTGGCTTGTTTTGCTAGAATTGTGTTTGGCTAGTCAGCCACAAGTACTTTCTGATGATAAGCGGGACTGTCCGGGACCCTTTGCAACTTGTCACTCAAATGTGGAAGACTCTCTCAAATCCTGTAACATTCATAACAAGAGATTTCAATTGAGAGAGTTTCGTGTTTTGCCCGTTCATTTGGCAGAGGATGGCGCTGTTTCTGCATCTTCTTTGATTTCTTTGTTCATGTCTTCCTACTAAGCTGCCATCTTTGTTTATGGACCATGCGTTTCTCTGATTGGTTATTCCTCCAGTCAGTTATGCCCATCAGATAACTACATTTTGACTGCCACCAACTCAAAAACCTGATCTGTTCAGCATTTGAATTGCGATTCACCCCAACACATCTTACTAAGAGAGGACAGCTATTGTAAACTGCTTCATTCTTGTGGACACAGATTTTAATGTATCGGACATGTCGCTAATGCTACAGCGTATGTATCTTAGACAAAAATGTAACTTTTCGATGTTCTCTAACGAGGTTCTGATGATGTCTATATGTCGTCTCTGTTGTTTCCCAGGTGCCAAAACCATCAAACTGTTCAGACTTTTTCCTTTCAATGAAAATCAGCCAAGTACAAACTTGTGGAACATTTTTCGCTGTATGAATTTAGTGTGCCATGACTTTTATTACTTTGATGAGTTTATCAACTGACCAAATTCACAGAGGATCCATAAAACTTCATAGTAAACACTCAGGACGGCTGTAAATCTCGACTCAGCGCACCTCGACGCGCCAGTGACCTCTCCTCACCTCGCGCTGTTAAAATTCACGGCGCAGAAATACAAGCACTCTTTCAACTATCAACGTTTTTTCCCACCTGCAAACCTCCTTGGATCCTGTCAAATCCGCAGGGGCACGTTTGTCATTAGCCCGGGCAAATCAGCAAATTCTACAGTACAAGATCTTGGCTGCGAGATCAGGATTTTTTTTTTTTTTCAGAAGTGGAGGCCAGGAGGCAGTTGGACGAAAAAGCAGAGAAGGCAGGACTCCAGCGAACTCCCCGATCCTCTCTCCCTCACTCACTCTCACTCTCTTTCTGTTCTGTCCCAGGACTTTGCTGGATCTGAAACACCACCTATCAACTCTTGTCACGTCCTCTTTACTCATGATCACCCCGGTCTGGGAAATACAGTATGACTTAGATAAATGAATTTAGGGAATATGGACTTTAGATTACTTTCTCAGTAAAGCTTTGCATACACTGGACGTCTTAACACTGTCTGAGATTTAAAAATGTGATACTAAGTTCACAGACATAAGTGCAAAACATTCCCGTTGTTTAGAAAGATTTGCAAAACACATAAGACGTGAAGTCCGTATCAAAAAAGCAAACATGTAAGATCTACTGTACAGTATCAGTGGAGTGTCCTTTCATGCACTCGAATCAGGCTCATGATCAGGCTTCGAACATTACAAATAACCACAATGATTGACTTGGAAGCTTTCAGTATTTCAGGTTAATTACCAGCTCTACCATAAAAAATAAAACAAAATGAGGAAAAAAGACATAAATAAACTGATTTTCAGCTCACACTGTGCTGATTTCCACCAAGATTCCAGAACAACTGATCAGCGACACTCATACTTTCAAGTGCGGCTTCACCCCCAAAAGGGTTCTGACAAGATTCAAGAACAACTGATCAGAGACACTCATACTGTCAAGTGCATGCAGCTTCTGGGAAACAATCACTGACCCAGCGTTTTGAAGAAACTACATGTGGCGTGGTGAAATATCGGCTTTTTGGTGAAGAAACCTCTGCTGGGTTGATTGATTGATTGGACTTGCGTATATCTGGATGGTTTGTCGCTCGTCTGTTTGAAAGGAATAATATGTCAACATCAATTTTTCTATTTGTGCTTTTGTTGGTGACCTACTGGAACATCAGCGCCAAGGTTTTTCTTTCCATTTGTATGCGTCTTTTTTAAGCCTCCTGGTTTTTATTCCAGTGCTGGGTTTGATATTTCTAGAACTGGAAGTCCCATCTCTCAGTCTGGTGCTTTTGTGGTCATATTTGTCTAAATCAATGAAGAACAGTGCTGAGTGTGACGGATGGTTCTGACATGGAAGAGTTGTCTATGGTAAAGGGACTTTCTCTCTCCCAGAAGGTCGGGGGGAGAGATGGGTTTTCTTGTTTAGTTTGGATTTACCCTGACGTTAAATTGGCCATGTTTCTGCGTAATGCTTCAGTGTTGGGATGGAATGGATGTTAGCCTCAAGGTCAGTTGAGCCCAAACATGTGCAAGTGTTTTTATGTTGCGCATTGGACATACTTTTGTTATTGAGTATCGTTTTAGATGAGTGAGGTGCACATTTTCAGGCTAAGTCCTTTTCCTGGAAACATTTCATTGTCCATGTGCAATGTTCAAAGAGTTGTCAAAAACGGGTGGTAAACTCTAAACTGAAGTAATGTAGGGCTAAGAAAGCCAAAAGTTAATCAGAGATAAATGCCGCCTGGTCAGCCAGACTCATATTTTTCCAACTCTACAATGATATAGTCTCTTGTTGTTATTGCTCCGAGTTCTGATGGTCATGACTGACAGATGGGTTAACAATTTGGAGAAATGCATGGTCCGTCTGTATTTAATTTTTTTTTTAAAGATGGCTTGCCAGAGTATAAAGACATCACCCCCCCAAAAAAATAGTGCGGCTCTGCAGAGATTTGATGAAAAAAGTAAACTCATTAAGTGCATTTATATAAAAATAAATAGCTGCAATAGTATTGTGCTATATTGTATTATGCTACATCTGATCCAGAATGCAGTAACACATTATTTGTTCACAGTTTCCAGGAAAGGACACTTTAGACCCTCCTATATTTGTGTCTAATACAATCAATACAGTGTCAAAGATTTGACATTACATTTGCACCTTTAATCAATTAATGTATCATCATACTATGAACAACAACTGAACAGTGCATAGTAGTACATTGTTGCAATAATACAATACAATTGCAGCTCTCTGAGAGACCATCTTTTGGTTTGAAATGGGCCAAAGTGGCTCTTTTGATGTGGAAGGTTGCAGACCCTTAGCCTGGCTAACACCAGACTAAAATCACAAGTGATATTTAGTGTGGGGCCCACCAATTCATTTTCTTGTAGGAGAGGTGTGGTTTACGATTGTCCATAGCCGTTTATTGGGGGCTACAAATGTCTATCAATAGCCAATCGTATCATCGTATCAGATGATGATGTACCCGCTGTAAACCTTCGAGTTAAACTGCTTAGAACACGGTCTAAAGCTTGATCTAAAGATGGCGTCGCGCCTGCTGCTGTCATGTTGGATCCGTAAATAACCTTTTTTTTAAATCCCTAAACAAACTACAAGCTTCCGTATGTCGAATAGCGCGTCATCGTCTTGCCGTCCCTCCTCGTTCTGTGATTGGTCCCCAAATCCATGCAAAGATTTCGGCCATGGTCCCCAGGCTGCTGTAAAGCTCAAAATGATTTGAGCGTACACAGCAGTCTGGCGTTAGCCAGGGTAGCCTAGACTAAATGCCCAATCTCATTTGACCTCAATGGCTAAGCAAGGTTTGTACCAGGATAGGAGGATTATGGGAATACCGAGGGAAACACGAGCTCAATGGTTAGAGCATTGGTCCAATTCAAAGGTTGGTGGTTCGATTTCAGTTCTGACAAATGCGATTTCTTATCACATACATTTGTTTCGTCCTTGGTTAAGACACCTCACCCAACTTTCCCATGTGTGAATGCAGTGTGTGAGTGAGGGGCTGATGGCGTTTCAGTCACTCTAAACTGAACCAGGCCCAAATCAGAACGAAACCAAAAGAGCTGGAACTTATGAAAGCCAAAGTCTGAGACGATATTTTAAGCCTCTTCAATTTTCTCAGACAATCCTCCGACCCCCCCCCCCCCCTGCTCTGTTGTTCCCAGTGTTTGCGTGTGGTTGGGGTCGAGCTGATGAGAAAACCAGCGTTCGGAGGGAAGCCTGTGGTCTCTGCGCTGTTTATACAAGACTCTTGATTTAACTGAAACACATACGGAGGACTCCTGGATGCTCCATCAGTCCACATGCGGAGTGTGTCCTTAGCTGTCTCCTCGTCCACGTCTGCAAAGGTGGGGAGAGTGCAGATGGATGTGGGATTGTTACTTTGAAACGGAATGACTCGGCGCATGTAAGGAGAAATCGTCCAAGTGATGACACCGGCCAGACCATATCCCCGTGTCTAAAAAGCAAAGTTACAAATGGATGCTCTTACAATGTACAGAAGGAAAGAAAAAAGAAAACAAATAGGGCCTTTGATGCGTCTAAAAAGCGCAATGACGAAAAATGTGCAGTTGCAAAGCTTTGAAGGTTATAGGTAAAATCACTAGATCTTCAAAGTTACTCAAGCAAATGTAACGTCCACCATACATCGTTCCCTGCGTGTCAAGCAGTGTTGGACAAATCTGCTGTAAATCGGAGCTAAAAGCCCGTCAGATCGGGTTGAATTAGAATTGATCAATCCTGTGAAAGTGCTTATGCCTCGCCCCTGCGCCGGCCTTAGTCAGCGAACGGTCAGCTTGAGTTTGATGCACAACAAGCTTCTTAGACAGAAAAAAAGTATTTCGCATTGGCTGCACTGTAAATTACAACGTTGTTCCCATAGCTAATTAGGTAATGGTTACGTCTGGTTTTCGTGAAGTGTTCAGAATATCAACCAGGCGTCCGCTTGCAAGATAAGGATGTTTCGGATAAGAACTAGTGGGGTTTCCTTTTGATTTGGGGAGCTTCTTATTTATCTTTAAGAGCTTTCTACCGTATTCTACTACTGCGGGGAACAAACACAGGCCTAGAGTTGCTCTACGTAACCAGGAAGTATGTGTCCTTACACTACCGCCCAATCTGAAGTACAGGTTAGCCGGAGGGAGTTTAAGCACCTACTGGAGTCTTGACAACGTGCTGTTTTCATACTAGGGCGGATTTCCAACAGTAGCTCCATCCACAGAGCTGGAGAGGCACACGAGGTTTGTTTTGATGGGGTCTTGAAGGAACAGAGGCGATTTGCAACATATGTCATGCCTGAAACTGAGAAAGAAGCTGTTTTAGATCAGTATTCTACTTTCTAAACAAACAAAATGTGAGATACTGGACACGATTTCTCACTTTTTTCCCCCCCAACAGCGACAGACACAGAGAAGAAACTGTTAGATATATCACGTGGTTTGTAGCTGTCTTTACACCTTCACACGTGCATTTGCTCGATTTACAACTTTCAGATGGCGAAGATGAGGGTTTGGTTTTAGGTACAAAGCTTTTCATAGTTGTCGGGGGAAGAAAAACACAACTAGTAAATTAGACATGATTGGATTGGATTGGATAAACGGGAGAAAGTTGCCTATTTTACCGACTCAAATGTGAACATGTGGAGGCCAGTGGACAAAAATTATAGTAGATTAACACAGAAAATAACATATCTAAGCTGCCTTTTCATTTCTCTGTCATAACAGTGGTGCAAACAACACTTTTCTTGTTATCAAGTTCACTGGAAATGTGTAACAGCTTCGTCGCCTACTTGTAATTTCCATTTTAGAGGAGTATAAACAGAGTCTCTTACGACTGAAAATAATAAAGACCTCAGATTCTTGATCGCCTCCTCTTCACCAGGAACAATATTTGTGGAGATATTTGTCTATTTTGCTCATTCGTTTCCAACCATTGACATTTCCTATGACTCTTTTCTTTTAATGTATTTGTCATTGCAAACAACATACGCTCTTGGCGTGAGATGACCAACAGGCCGCACATATTTTCCTTCATTTGCGAAGTCCACTTTTTACACGCCCAAACCGCCAACCTATTTAGTAAGTCGAATTGAGCCGTTGAGGCCAAGTCAAATATACTTTTGTTTCATGTTTTTCGATATTGCAGTATAATGTTCCAGCCTTATTCCATACATAGAAAACTGATGTCTGGCCGAATTCTGTTTTAGGCCTCTACACGCACGCACACACTCACACACACGAACACGAACACACAGACCTGCAGCCTGTATCTGGACAGTGTCAACTCAAGCTGTTTCATGTGTTTTGGACATTCACATCGCCCATTTAGTCTATATGAATATCCAACGGCCTGCCAAATTGAAATGACTGTTTATGACTTCACTATTTTAGCTTACGGGAGACTTTTTAGTCCAAATACCTGACTATATTGACTTTCTGAGCTTTTAAAGGTATTCACTAACAATGGGGCAGCAATCAGAAAGTCCACATGGCCCTATTCCTTGACTGCGAAAAACCAGCAGGCAATAACTATTTTCACAATAGGCGTTCATGCTTAACTATGTCATTCTGTTGTGGCCCCATTAAAAGCACACTGGTGGTGAGTTTTTTATCTTTTGTTATAAGTAATCCAGGCCAAGTTATCTCACCAAAGAGAGTTGCAGAAACGTTGCGGACACTGTTTCTGCAACGCGCATACAAAGGGCCTATATCTCTAGACTCTTAGAGACTAGAAGTGCCGTGATTGTGGCAGGATCACCTCACCTGAAAGACGAGGAAATAAGACTTTTAAAACAAGAACTACTGAGGAAACGAGGACCCCAGAGCTGCAGGTGGAAAAGGATATAAAAATAATAATAAAAAAATAGAGACTAGAATCGCTTTAAAGTACGTTAACGTGGGAGGTGGGTGTGTCTCCCCTCTGGTTTTATCTTGTGTTAAGGGCCTATCTCAATAGCCTGGAGACTAGTTGGAGACTCGAGTTGCCGCTGGTCACCGAGACGTCTCTGAGACGTCCCCTGGTAATAAGGTGAGCCTCCAGGTAGTCTTTTTTCGCTTGTCTCTGTAAACGTATGGAGTGTCTTTGAGATCTCTTTGGTATCCGACAAGTCTTTGAGACCGCTTAGTCCTCTCGGAGACCATGCAGAGACCACATGGAGACTTCATGAGTCCCCATGCAGTTGGAATTCGAACCTGTGCGGTTTCACCAAGACTATCATCTAAACTATGCAGACATTCATGTTGAATAAACATTAAAAAAAACTGGAAAGGGATTATGAGCAAAACAAGAGTCATTTTTTACAGATTCAGATGTTTATACTGTCATAGAAGATACATGCACCCTGAGAGAGCCTCATTTTGCAATCTTAAAGACTGTCACTTTAATGTTTTTCCTTTCACTTGCAGCACTTTGGAAACTAGGCCCTGGATGCTGCACCTCGGTCGCCCATTTTTCGTGACAGGTTGCCCAATAGCATTGAAAGGACCATAACGTCTGCAAATACAAATTCGTTCTTGGGTGAACTTTTTAACCTTTCCCAAATCTACGTCACCTGCTTCCGTATATAAATATTTATTAAAAAAAAAAAAAAAACTTCTTATTTTCCAAAACACGGAATCCATCACTTTTTTGGACGATGCTGGACACGGCTTAAGTGCGTTTACATCTGGATTTGTTGTGATTAGGCCGAGTGGCTTCCAAAATCTTAAGCTTTTTCCTTTAGCGGTAAATTGGTCATTACTTGTTTTTTGGGAAATGACGAGGGCCGTGCCGTCCATCTTCTTTGGCAGCTCGCGGCCACAAATTTGGCCTTCACGTTTCATTTCCAAGATGGAGTACCGGGGAGTTTCGGCTTTCGGTTTGGAGTGGACACTTGCCACTAGCAGCTATTGATCCAAATTCAAAACAAGGTCTAACCGAGCGGAACAAGACTAATTGATTTTTTTACAACTTTGACATTTCTGTGCGCTTTAGGAATGCGCTGATCTAATAGCTGCCACGGGAAATACGGGGAAATGGAAACTAGCGAGTGACTTTGAGCTCGGGTTTCATGCTTTTTTTTCCAAACGTTTTACAAAGTTTGAAGATGTTAGCCCAAGTTCACCCAGAGGTCGTGACTAAATGGCTGTGGTTGAGTTGTTAAAAGGAAACTTTTGTAGTTTGGCTGGCCATTAGATCGGTGTGTTTTGACGTTTTGCACAGAGGTCAGCAACAGTCTGGAAAATCTTGGAGTGGTAGGTTCTAGCCCGGCCCCGCCGCACACTACACGCTTCCTTTCCTATTCTTTACAGTCTCCATTTCACCATTCATTTTGTATTTGTTTATTTGCCTTTTATTTAACCAGGAAAGTCCCACTGAGATTTGGAGTTTCAAGGGATATGACGCAAGTTACCGGTACTGTATTGTTTTGCCGACCCTCCAAAAAAACAAAAAAAATACAGTATATATGTATAGACTGTAATAAGAATGGACTGTATCGTTTAACCACAATAATTACACTACGATCTGCTCAAATAAACAACTCATGATGACAGTCCAATGCAAAGATAATGCTTTGTGAGCTTCCTTCGTCATAATAAACAACAGTAATGAAAGCCCAGTCTTACCTTTAGAAGACAGACTGTTATAGCGTGACTCTTACAGATGGATGTCTCTGAAGCGCTGTTACAGGAGATGATTCTTCCAGGCTAATGTCTGTGCTTTCCAAAGTGTCTAGCAAACACTTACAATACGTGTTCTGGAGTGATGCTGTCATTGCAGCTTGTCAGACTGTCTTCTGTCCGCCTCATCTCAGGGCACAGGCGTTTGTTTCAATCCATATTTACCGTTTTGTTTTGTTTTTATTGCATCTCATCTTGTGTCCTGGAGACGAGGACATAGTGAGATCTCTAGGTAACATCACAGACTCAAAAAGCAGGAGCGGCTAGCTGGACGGGCTAAAGTTCAACAGTCACAGTAAATCTATTCACCATGTATTTATAGTTTCTAAATATGCAAATGTGTGCCATCATAACAGGGAATTTGCCCCGAGATACAGTAAGTTTGATCTTTTTCAAATTCCGCTGTCTCTCGTGTCATTCAGGGGGGCGTTTAACGAATGTTTGTTCATGTGCAGCAGAGTCATTTGCGCATCTTTTACACACGCCGCATTCACTCATTTACATGAGATTTGGGGCCCCAACACTGTAGTACAGTGTTTCCCAACCAGGGGCACGGAGACCACTTGAAAAATAGCCCGATGAAGGTCAACAATAAAAGCCAACAAGTGTGGGTATAGATTAATGCCTCAGGGGGTACGTGGGACAAAAAGGTTTGGAACTTGCTTTTTAGAACCTGTCTTGATCTTGGATACTTAATGTCATTGCCCCTTCAAAGCCAGTAATGTAAGATGGAAGGGCATCCGGCGTATATAAAGCCAATCAAATCATCACGGAAATTGTTTGCCTAGTGAGCCCTGTTGAGAGCTGAGATATGACCTAAATGGCGTTTAAAAAAAAAAAGCCAGACACTTTTTGCACACATATTTCACAGGGCTCTAGTGCACTTAATTTGGGCACAAATTATTTAAACAAACCAAATCGAAAACGTAGATGAAATAGAAAGAATACACTGAGGCTTTTCCCTCGCGGATGTGTGGATGTCATTTGTAACGATTCAAAATGCAAACGCAGATGTTGGCGATGGAGCAAAGCCAGGCCGTCTTTGTTAAACCGAAATGGCTGCAGCTTACTGAAACGCGTCACTTCGCCTCATGAAACTCCTGTAGCGCTCAGACACAGGATACTTGTGTGTTCCCTTCTCCATCTTCATAAACAGAGTCACCTTGCCCCTTCCCGGCACACACGTACACACACATACTGGCTTCCATAGTCTTGTGAGGACATCAGACTTGCCTTAACCGGACCAACCGTCCCAAAAGAGCCCTCGAGTGTTGGAATGTGCACACCTAGATAGCAATTAAATAAATACTACAATACTAGATACATTGCTGAATTTGGAAAATTAAATCAAAATTTTAAGTTGACATAGAATCTAAATTAGTAATAAAACGCCACGGAGAATTTCCTATGATCATTACGTCAGGTTTCTAGGTATGCTTTAGCTCTCTTTTTATTAAGTTAGTTGTTCTCCCCCCCCCCCCCCCCCCCCACACACACACACACACAAAAAACAAAAAAGCACTAAAAAAATTAGTTGGTAACAATGAAAGACAATCATTAGTCACGGACGAAACACAGTAAATAAATTTACTCCAAGGGACTATTGATTGAATAAATTATCAATAGTTCTTAAACATATACAATTCCTTCCTTCTTCTCTTTGCTGGTTTATAACTATGATTACTAGTCAACTGTGGGAATTATTCTAAAACGAAACAAAAATGTCATTTAAGTCCCCATATGACTGGGTAAACACACACACACACACATCTTTGTAATTCTATCTTAGTGAGGACACTCATAGACATGACCCAGATCCTAACCCTGAACAGTAGGCCCCTAACCTTAATCATAACCCTAACCCTAATCTATACCCAATTCTAAGCCTAACCCTAAAACCACATATTGACCCTCAAACAGTCCTCACAATGTCGTAATCACAAGAATAAATACACACACACACACACACGCTCACCTGTTAGTAATCCGCTGTGATGAAGCAGTAATGTTTTGCACCTGTGTCACCGCGCTGTGCTCTCCGACCCACTCAGTCTGCCGCATGAGCCGCACAGAGCTCCTCGTAGGCCTTGTAAAAAGTCGATTAGACATTAAAGCGGGGCGCGGGGAGAAGACTGCCCGCTCTTTCGGGGAGAGGCTGTCTGGATTCGGTCCAGTCCTCAGAAAGATACGCTCACAGTGGGACAGACAAGCGCTTTGTCAGATGGAGCGCGCCGGCAACGGGAGGCCCGGGATTGGAGAGAGGCTGCGCGCTGATAGCGGTGTTTTTATGAATGCACTGATGGCTATTTCAGCAAAGGACGGATTTTTACATTTACCACATTTGCACAGGCCACACACTTTCCCCTATAAGCCACACTTTTTTTCCCCCCATGTTTACAGAAAAATCTACTTCGGTGACCCATCGTCGCCCGATCTTGATCTGGGTCAGACAGGATACCTAGTTTAAGGATTAGCCTGCTGGGCGTACGCTAAGGCAGTGATTCTCAACTGGTAAGGCATTGGAGCCCACCATTACCCAAGCACGGCCAGACAGAATTCCCAATGGGTGCAATTGACAAGAGAATTCAACATTTGATTGGCTGTTAGCAAAGTTCCAGACAGTCCTGCTGTTGAACAGATACAAACAGCTGGAGTGGATGGCCTGCTAGTCAACCATTACCCTCGGAGGACAAGCCGTGATCCAAATGAAAATGCTTATTCTAACTCTTAATGGCTGCTGTACTGTACACTGTGAAACATTTAGATTGACATTGCACGACTATAAGCTGAAGTAATATGGTCAAAAGAACTCTACACTACTTCTTCAGGAGATAAATGGGAAAAGCTTGCGATGTTCTTGGCTGATATTCTTAATGCATCATGTAAATGTTTTACATGGCACTTTTCCTTTACAATTTTACGTAGACTGCCCTCGCTTACTTCATATTTTTTTTTATTTCACTTAGACTCGTGTTTGTTTCGCTGGAAGTCTCTTGGAATTTCAGTAACATTTTAAGAGTTGGTGAAATCAATCATTATGGCTAGCCGCACCGAGCAAGAGCTTCACCGTCTAAGACTGGACATAAAGCGATTGACGGAGGATATTAAAAAGAAAGAAGCGCTTGTTTCCGACCTCATGGAAATATCCCATAGACAATCACTCCATATTTCCTCTCTGACTGCTGCCCTCCAAGAGACAGTGCTCGGAGACCCGGTTACCTGTCCCTCACCCTCTAGCTCAACTCCCCACCCGCAAACCGTGCACAGAACAAAAACACTTGGATCTACCTGTTTGAGCCTCACGAACCGCTTCTCTGTATTGGCGGAGGACTCACCTACTCCAGCTGTTCCGGCAACGGCGCTCCCCAATCTGGACCCGGCGATGGATTTCCCGGCTCTCCAAGGGGGTGGCGCGGATCCCCGCTCGGCCCAGCCTCACAAACAGGGGGAAAAAACATCGGCCAGGCGTAATATCCTAAAAGAGGCGGTCCGGAGACGATCCAGTGGATCCTCGGGTATGGCTCCGGTCTTGTCGCTGTCCCCGACGCTGCACGCGCCCTCGCAGCTGCTGACGGTGTCGCGGTCTCATCAAGCCGCGACACCGCCGGTGGCCCCCCCGCGGTCAGCTCTCGCGTCACGGCCACAACATTCCGCGTCGCGAGAGGTATCCCCGCGGTCCTCTCCGGCGGAGCCACGGACACAACAACCCGCGGTGCAGCCGGTGATCCCGGACGAGGGCGCGCAACAACAGCAGCCAGGATCCACTCCTGTCGGGGCGGGACTTGAACCCATCGGTCAGCCCGCGGCCCTGGTCTCTCCTCCGTCCTCTCCACATGGTGATGTTTCCGAGTCCGCCCACCAGCCAAAGCCACTATTCCCCACCACAACACTCATAATAGGAGACTCCATTATCAGAAACGTCCGTTTTTATAACGCCGCAACCCACTGCTTCCCAGGTGCTACAGTTTCCAGGATAACACAAAAACTCCCAGGCATTTTTCAGTCCATGCCCCCATCCGTCCATAGAGTGATCGTCCACGTGGGTACAAATGACGTATCGAAAAGACAATCGGAGCGTACAAAACTGGATTTTAAAGAACTCCTCAGCGTTCTGAGACCATGGATTTTTAAAGGTGTGTCTGTGTTCATCTCGGGCCCCCTCCCCACGCTGAATCGTGGCGATGAACATTTTAGCAGGACCTTCCATCTGAACTGCTGGCTTAAATCCGTATGTAGACCTCTAACCTCTTTTATTGACAATTTTAGCCTTTTTATGGACCGACCCTCTCATTTCCGAGTCGACGGCTTACATCTGAACTTGAGGGGCAGCCGTCTGCTCACAAAGAACATGTCCCTGGCAGTCCACTCCGCACCTGCGCGTGATTGACGGTTTGCCTCCAGTCAATCACGCGCAGGTGCGGCCTCCGCCAACACTCCCCCTCCTATCGTTTCCACGCCCCCCTCACAAACCATCCCTGTCATCACTAGCAGAGAGCGGACACAACACAACCCTCCATGCAATTATCCCGTTAATATGGACAGGAATTATCCTGTCCATATTAACGTTTTAAAACCCCTCCCCAAAGCCCCCCCACAGTCCACAGCTAATCCATCTCAAACCACAATAAACATGGCTCTTTTAAATGTCCGCTCTCTGCAGAAGAAGTCTTTTATTGTGAATGACCTGATTTTAGATAATAATCTTGATTGTTTGTTTTTAACTGAAACCTGGCTGGGTACAGATGCGACCGCGGTTCTTGCTGAGGCCTCCCCACCTAATTTTAGCAGCACCTTTTCAATAAGGAATGGGAAAAGGGGAGGTGGCACTGCTTCCATATGTACAAACACTATTGCCACCAAACCTATTTTATTTGATCCATTCCCCACTTTTGAGCACCATGCAGTTGTTTTTAGCAATCCCCCCATTTTATGTGTCACTATTTACAGACCCCCCAAAAAATGCCCTCTTTTTGTTAAGGAATTTTCTGAGTTTTTATCACTTTTACATAGCTCTTTTAATATGATTCTTTTAACTGGTGATTTTAATCTACACATAGATAATCTTTTAGACCCTGTTGCTAGGGATTTTTTAAATGTTCTTAATTATATGGATTTTACCCAACACGTCACACAGCCAACTCACGACAGAGGACACAGTCTGGACCTGGTCATCACGTATGGCCTGTCCACAGCTGTGTCTTCTGTCATTGACTTGGCTGTTTCTGACCATTACTGTGTGTTTTTTAATATCACCAGTTTTACCCAGCGGGAGACCTCGGTAAGAGCTGTGAGGAAACGTCATCTCACCCCTGAAGTGGCTGCAAATTTTATTGATGTTTTAGAGAAATATTCTCCTATTGTTCTACCTGCCCCCTGTGATTTTATTTTTGAAAATTTTAATAGCAAACTCAAGTCAGCGCTTGATTCTATCGCTCCTTTAAAATCCAAGAAACTCCCTACAAAACCAATTACTCCATGGAGGAATGAGGAAATTAAACAACTCAAAAGACAATGCAGGGTGGCAGAGAGAAAATGGAGAAAAAACAAAATTACCATAAACTACCAAATCTTCCGTGAACAACAATCAACCTACAATAACACAGTAAGAAACACAAGAAACAACTACTTCTCAAAAATTATCAACAATAATAAAAACAATCCCAAGGTACTCTTCTCTACAATAGAACATCTAATCAATCCTGATTTTAACAAGACCAATTTTACTCCAAGTGACTCCCTTTGCGAGGCGTTTGCAGACCACTTCAGGGGAAAGATAGACACTATCAGATGTAATATTTTATCTACTCAAAGTAACACGGTTTTAAATGCATCTGGTTGTCTACTTGTTCCAGAGGAAACACTGCACAGTTTTGTCCAGGTTAATGCTGAGATGCTTGATAAAGTTTTCTCCTCAGTGAGGCCCACCACATGTCCTTTAGACCCGGTCCCAACCCCGTTTTTTAAAACTTTCTATGGATCTCTTAGAGACGAGCTTTTACACATGATGAATTGCTCCCTTCAGACGGGGGTCTTCCCTGCTGCCTTTAAGGGGGCGGTGGTGAGGCCTCTGCTGAAGAAGAGCAATTTGGACCGTAATGATTTTAACAACTTTAGACCGGTATCCAACTTACCATTTTTAAGCAAAATCTTAGAAAAACTTGTTTTTACCCAACTTAGCGACTTTATAAATGCACATGACGTCCTTGAGAAATTTCAGTCTGGCTTTAGGGTAAACCACAGCACCGAGACAGCCCTTTTAAAGATTTTAAACGATTTTAGATTAAATTATGATTCCAAAAGGTTGACAGTGTTGGTTCTACTGGATCTGAGCGCTGCCTTTGATACAGTCGACCATACTATTCTTTTAACTCGTTTAAAACACATCGGCCTCTCTGGTGCTGTCCACAAATGGTTTACATCCTACCTCACAGACAGGACATTCATGGTAAGTGTGGATACCTGCTCCTCCAAGGTCCATAATATTACATGTGGTGTGCCTCAAGGTTCGATTTTAGGCCCAGTGCTTTTTAACCTGTATATGCTCCCTCTTGGTGATGTCATCAGGAGACATGGAGTCAACTTTCATAGTTACGCTGACGATACACAGTTGTACATCTCCATGTCTCCTGAGGACACCAGGCCAATGGATGCACTTTTTAACTGCATTTTAGATATCAAATCCTGGATGGCAGAAAACTTTCTCCAGCTTAACCAGGACAAAACTGAAGTTTTAGTCATCGGTCCTCAGGCCCAGAGAGAGAAACTTTTACCCAAACTACAGTCATTGTCTTTTAATCCTTCCTCACAGGTGAAGAACCTGGGTGTGATTTTTGACTCTGAGCTGACTTTAATTCCACACATTAAGAATATCACAAAGATAGGTTTTTACCATCTAAAGAACATAGCCAGAGTCCGCCCCATTCTCTCTCGGGCCAACACGGAGACGCTAATGCATGCTTTTATCACCAGTCGTATCGACTACTGTAATGCCCTGCTTTCTGGTCTTCCCAAAAAGAGTATCTCAGGTTTACAACTTTTACAAAATTCAGCAGCTCGTGTCCTGACGAAGACCAGGAGGCGGGACCACATTACACCGGTTTTAGAGTCACTGCATTGGCTCCCCGTGTGTTTCAGGATCCATTTTAAAGTTCTTTTAATGGTTTTTAAATGTCTTAATGGTCTTGGTCCTTCTTATCTTTCAGAATTGATTTTACCATATGAGCCTTCGCGGTCCCTTCGCTCCTCTGGCAGGGGTCTCCTAGTTATTCCTAAAGTCAACAGAAAGACTCACGGCGAGGCGTCTTTCCAATACTATGGCCCTCGCCTCTGGAACGACCTGCCAGAGGAGCTCAGGACCGCAGAGAACGTTCATGTTTTTAAGAGCAGGCTCAAGACCCACCTTTTTAGTTTAGCTTTTAATTAATATTTACTTATATTAACCTTATTTACCGGTTTTAGTTCTATTATTTCTTTATTTTCCCTCTTTTATCCTGTGCTATTTCACGCACAGTTTTAGCTGTTTTTAATGTATCTCTTATTAAATATTTATTTATTTATTTTTATTTATTTTATTCATTTATTTTTTATGTTCTCCTAGTGGTTCCTCTGAGGGAGCCCTCTGCCCCGGGAGTGCTGGTTGGCTGTGGCCGTGCGGGCGCTCTCCTGGGGGTGCCTGGATGGAGGTAGGACGTCTCTCCTACACCTACTCCGGGCCCCCTGGGTTGGCGCTCTGTGGCTGTGGGCGATGGGCTGCTCCTGGTGCAGACGGCTCCTTGGATGATGTTTCCCCTTTCGGTCCATCTGTACCCAGCCTTACGTACTCAACTCTATGTCCATTTTTATTTAAGACTTTTAACTGCTGGGCTGTCTGTACGTCTGTGTGTCTGTGTGTGCGGGTGGTGGGGTTGTAGTTATTTATGTATATTTACTGGTGGGGACGATTTTTATTATTTTTAATGATTTTTAAGCACTGTAAAGCACTTTGTGTTACATTTTGTATGAAAAGCGCTCTATAAATAAAGTTTGATTTGATTTGATTTGATTTATTCATTTGAGCAGAAAAGTATTTCAAACATTTTTACAGAATAAAACAAAACAAGACTACTGTGCCCATAAAGGAGTAGGAAGAAATTCAAAGAACTTATAACAAACCTACCCCTTACCTCTCATTCAAGTAACATCACATAAACTTTCAGCATACACTCATGCAAGAAACCGATGCATGAGTCTATGCTTGTGCATTTATAGAAATCATGTATGATCTTCAGTCCTGTTTGACCCCCCTGAAGAAGGCCTTTGAGGCTGAAACGCGCTGGGGCTATATTTGTCCATTTAGACATGCTATAATAATAAAAGCATTTTAACTTCACCAGAGAATGCCTTGGTTTTTCAGTTTTTTGCACTAAATTTACTGTCCATGCTCAATGATACATTAGGGTCTTAACTTTCTTTTATAAAACTTCGATATTCATATCCAGGCAACCACACACAAAAACGCAAGTGTGTGCCTGTCTATGAATGTAATAGTAATTGTGATTCTTTACTGGCATACTTTTTAAAGATAATGTCTTTACACAATCTTTTATAGTGTCCTAGTGTTTTGCTCCGTTTAGTCTCTTTATTCAACTCATTCCACAATGTCATTCCTGCTTTGCAGATACACATACTTTTAAGGGTGGTGTGAACACAATGTTTTCTCATCGCATATTCTCCTCTTAAATTATATTTTTTTTCTCTGCTGTTGAACAGTTGTTGGGTGTTTCTGGGGAGAAGATCTTGCAGACGATTTTTTACCACAGTACAACATCCCCATGTCATGTTGTACTGTGAGGATGGACTGAGCATGCGCAGCAGCTGAGAACACGGTGAGAACGCCAAGCTCTGACAATTTGTTAAAATTGTGGCGTTCAGTTGATATACAGTGTTGCCCCCAAAAAGGCCAAAAGTGCAGTCCAAACAAGACGATAACAACGAGGACGTGCGGGTGGAGCAAAGCAGCATGGCAGGTGTGAGCTGTCAGACTTGATACGCTCTATCATAAGAGAGGAAATAAGCGTGGTGATTACAAAACGTACTACTATCACGGATAACATTTCTGCCTGTACGCGGAGACTTGATGAAGTGGACGAAACTTTGTCGGGAATAGACACGGAGTGCGTGGCGCTGCGTAAAACCAATGTGGAACTGACGGGGAAAGCGGAGCGGCTCGAAAAGCATAGCCGTAAATACAACGTTCGCGTGTTTGGTTTACCAGATAACATCGAAAATGGTCATCCGACCAACTATATGAACATGTTGTTCAAAGAACTATTCAAAGACAAACTGAAGTTGGAGCCAGAAGTGGAAATAGCGCACCGGATTGGACCAGTGCGTAAAGAAGACGGAAAGGCGATGATTGTGCGCCTCCAAAAGTTTGCGGTAAAGGAGGAGATCGCGGTGAAAAAGTGGTGAAAAATTAGCGGAATGAAGCTGAAGATTTTCCCGGATCTGACCAAGGAGACGGCGAAGAAACGAGCCAGCTTCTGGGAGTTACGAGCCAAGTTGAAGAGCTGTGATGTGAGACACAGCATCATCCATCCAGCAACGCTGATACTGACTTTCAAAGGTGAGACTAAAAAGTTCACAGAGCGAAGTGAGGCTGAGGCGTATTAGCTTGGTGAGACCAGACTGATTCCTCTCTGTATTTTTTTATCCAGCGGGGGATCAGTCTGGTCACCCCGTCCTCGTTCGCGGCTTCCGCAAAATCAATCCGTTCACGTGCAATCAGATTCGTTTATTTGCCGTGACGTGTTGTTAGCGAGCAACGTCACTCACGGGACGCGGAAGTCCCTCAATAACAATCTACGAACGATGCACGAAAGAGAGAAAGTGACCAAAAAACACATCGACAGTAGGTGAGTTTTGTTATTCATAATCCTGCGCAAATATTAACGCAAAACCGCTAATAACACCACATCAACAGCAGACGCCCGCCCTTCGCTGATTGGTTTACTCCGCTTCCTGTTTGCTTGCGTATCTACCGCTGTGGGAAATGGATTCGACGCAACGGTGACCAGACTCACTCGCTGGTACAGCTAGAGGCGTATTACCAAACTGTGATTGAGCCTGGACTAAAGAACAAGGGAGAAATAAGACAATAAATTGAATGACAGCTGGATGAATATGAAGAAATGAGTAAGACTGAAGACAGGGCTGTATTTTTGTTTATTGTATATTGGAACGCAAGCCCACATAATGTGTCATATTTATGTTGGAAAAGGATAATGTCATGAGCAGGCGCAGCTCAGCTGATCTCTCATTTCTTATTTCATTACAATGTTAAAGATGTTTGTGTGTGTGAATGTGTGTATGAATGTGTTAAGTAATGTGAGTTTTTTGGTGGAGGCTCAATGGGAAACTAAAAGAATAAATTTAGAACAAATATCAGATGATTAAAGACCATATTTTGTTGCCCTTGATCAAATATGTGAAATGCTGGACACTGTATGTGATACAGGAGGTATCCGTGTCGCTCACTGGTCGCGCCGCGCTCGCCGGAGAGATGGAAGAATCAAAGTGAGTGTTTAGCTCAAAAGTGCGTACCTGTAAGTTTCCTGCGATGCTCTTGCGGTGGTTTGATGCGAGTATATGGGGGCTATCTGAGGTTGGACCAGTTGTCGGACCGGGGCATTGGTGGATGTCCCCGGACAGTAGAAGGCAGAAGGTGATTATTAGCGCGAGGCTCTGTTGAGGTTTTAGTACCGATTTGGTGTGCTTTCTTACTTTGCTGTACAGATGTGGATGAATGAAAGTAGCAGCCAGTAGGTATCTTCCAAGTCCAAAATGTTTGGTGGCTTTGATGGTTACAATGTCCACTGATGTAGGTTTAATCCTATTGGAACGATAAGTGTCACTCAGAATTTGACCAGTATCTGTATAGAAAAAGGTGTTATTGGGAGCAGTGCATAAGCAAAGAGCGCTGCAGCTGCTCCTGCCACACCCTGCGCCGCCATTCCTAATGCCTAATTATTGACTGTGACACATACATTCACAGCATCGGACACATTTTGGCACGAGGCAGAATCGGCACAGACAGGAAGCACGGCAGACGGCATCCAATCTAATTTTACTAAATAAGTTGAAATGTTATGGATTTCAGTTGCCTGCCTTAAAGTGGTTAGAAAGTTATCTAAGTAATCGGGAGTATAAAGTTTATTTTAATGGAAATTATTCTGATATTGGACATATGGATTGTGGAGTGCCCCAGGGAAGTTGTTTGGGACCCCTTTTGTTTTCGATTTTTACAAATGATCTTCCCCTGGTATTAAAACATGCAATCATATGCAGATGACACAACATTGTCTGCGTCTGCACAAACAGACTGGCAACTTAATGTAGTGAGTTGGGGTTTAGCCGTCCTGCAGTTAACCAACCCAACGTAGGGGGCACGCTATAAAAGGAGCCCTTTCATCCGTACCTGACCTCTCCTCTCTCCGACGTCACATCCGCCATGCAGCACTCGGGCTAGGCGTGCAGTGTGAGTTGTTGACAAAGTTGTGAAGTCGTGTTGGAGCGTCAAGCCGGCGGCTGGAGGCGTAAAGCCAGCAACCGAGTCCTCAATTTCCATGGTGCATCGCGGGTAAGCTAGTGCGATGGCGTTTGTACTAACGTGACTAGGTTGTTAATGGTTGGTCATTATTTGTAGTTTGCAAGCGCTGGTCCGGAGGCTTCCGCGTAGCTGGGCAGGGTCGGATGCTCGGGGTCCGGGAATGGCTCGTCCGGAGAGCGCAGTGCAACGCAAGTGCAACATTCATCTGGGTCCTGATGGCGTGCCCACCCCTCCTTTTTGTTCCTTTTTAATATCTATTGTAATAACTCCGCTTCAGTGTCTGTTGATACAAGACTGTCCTCTGGGTCGATGTTGGACCGTCAAACTGGAACTGAACTGAACTTGTCAAAATAACTTTTACTAAACTAATCTCATCTAAAGGAGAATAAATCCATGCTTTTGTAACTTTCCTTTGTCCTGTCAATTTTAACGAACCTTCGTTGCCTTTGTTAACTTATCTTTTATTTTGGGGCGCATTGCCCCTGGCGTTGTCTAAAGGATCTATAGCGTAAATTGAGTGGCGGGTCCGCACAGCCACCTAGCTCACCCACTCATCTTGCCACATTAATAACATTCTACAGGAGGAACTGACTTTAGTAACTCAATGGACTAGAACTAACAAATTAGTAGTTAATGTCAAAAAAACTAAATGCATGGTAGTTGGTTCAAAACACCTATTGAAAACAACACCGATGTTACATCTGACTTCAGGAAATATGAGAATTGAACAAGTAGATCAAGCAAAATTGTTGGGAGTGATAGTAGATTCTAGACTGTCGTGGACCAGCCAAATTAATTGTGTATTGCAGAAAATGGGGAGGAGTATGGGCATAATTAAATATTGAAGAAAGTGTATTCCTCGGTGGTTGACCAAACAACTAGTTCAATCACTTGTACTTTCATACTTAAACTATGCATCAGTTGTTTGGTCAAACGCAAGTGAAAATAATTTACATAAGTTACAAGTAGCTCAAAATAAAGCAGCACGGATTGTTTTAGGTTGCCCCTACAGAACCAATGTGAGGACAATGCATGATAGTTTGGCGTGGTTAACAGTCAAATGTAGATTAAAGTATTTCCATTTATTAGGAACATTATTATGACAAAAATACCTAAAGTCATACATAATAAATTGTCAAGTTCCAAGCTGGTGCTGTGGGTAATGGGATCCGTGGGCAGTCGAGTTGTTAGGTTGAGATTTATGTTTTATACAAAACTCCAAATGTTTTGATTACTGTACATATTTTACTTTTGTTTAGGTAATGGATTATTCGTTTTATTTTGTCAGATGGAAATGGTGATAAAAATGCTGTTATTGCTGTTTTAGGTCGATTCTACATATCTACTTTTGGTTTTATGTGATATCGTTGGCCGCATGGCATTAAGGCCCTAGGTCATTTTGTATTGTTGAAATGGCAATGAGGAAAAACAATGTGTTTCCTATAAAACGTCTTTTTACATGTTCTCCAAAAGCAAGGCAAAGATGAGTTGGGAGGTTGTGCTGTGTGGCTAGCGACATGTTTTGTTTGGTTTCACCTTGAGCTCCCACAGTTGTTTTTCTGTGTATGTGTGTGTGTGTGTGTTTTGTGGTTTTGTTATGTTGTAAACATTTGTAATGAAAATGAAGAAGACCCCAGGTAGAATAGCTCCTGCAATAAGTCAAGAGGTAATGGGACTCTCAATAAAATGAAATGAAATGCCTTGCTTTATACATTACAACAAGAGTTTTAAATGTAATTAAGTTTTCATTAATTGAGATGTTAAAAACAGCACATTTGTATGATCCCTAAAACCAACATTATGAACGATGCTTATGGCTTTTTTTCTGACGTTTGTAGAGTGGATCTAAATGAGTTTTATAAGTGTTGCCCCAAACTTCAGTACAATAGCAGATATAAGGGGGAATTAATGAACTATATATAATATGTAAGGCTCTATAATTTAGCAGATGTCTAGCTCTGTACATTACTGATATACTCCTTGCCATTTTTGATTGCATACTTGTTATTTGGGGTTTCTAGCTTACATTATGACTTAGTGGTGGTAAGTTACATATGTACAGTGGCCTGCCACAGCTGCCCTGGGGTATGGACCATGCAAGAGTAGGCATCGTCAGAACCATGGGCAGAATCTGGCCATTCCGTGAGAACTGTTTGTATGTTTGTATCCATTTCACCAAAGAAAATTCTTGAACCCTTTCCCTGACAATAATAATAAAATTGACTATTACAAATCTGTAGCACATGGGTTCTCGGCATTTGCATGTCAGTATTTTCCCTAACACTTATATTAAACATCACTTTATCAGTCCAGGCTTATAGATGTTCAGCTTACGTTGCATGGACTTGTTGGCCTGTCTTCTCCGTTCCTTCTCATCAGTGGAACTTTCTTCTTTCCCCCCTTTAGGACGGGTTCAGAGAGAGGCCAGTGCGTTGGAGATGGAGGAAGCAGCATCAGCATCTGTCCACTAATGAGGTGCTGCACTCTTCATACAAACCACTGTGGACGTGCGTAGCCAGAGGAGGTCCGAGCTTGGATTGCAGTATGTGTGGGTATAACGTTACAGGAGAAAGGATTGTACAGTAAATATATGTTAAGATTATAAATAATTGCATTGGGATTCCACCATCATCCATGAACTACTACTACAAGACTTGGTCTAGATATCCGTAGTCTCAGCGTGGAACTGTTGACACCCTGTATGGTTTAACGGAATGGTGCACAACGTGGAGATGAGGTTGGATTCTGGATGGATGAGGTTGGATTCTGGATGGATGTTGGATGAATTTCACTTCCAGCATGGTTTTATCCGGTGGACATGATTATCACAAAAAAAAAAAAAAAAACTGATCTGACGATTCTGTCCAAATAGAGAAGGCCAAAAGTTGGCATCTGTAAAAAAATTGTTAGAATTAACCACTGGATGACTGCTACAACTACTGTAGATACAGACGGCAATGCGTGATACAAGGGAGGATGACTTAGCCGAGGGGAAGAAAGCCTCTCATGTGAATCACAATTTTTTCCCATTTTTCAGCCCTTTTCTTGCCAACTATAAACATATTTATCACACAAACATGTTTTTTTTTTCAAAAAATACAAATAAATAAATAATAAACACAATAAATAATACAAAAATTATAATAATAATGTCAAGTCAAAATCGGATCCATATGGATGTTGTTTCACAGCAAAATTGTTCTAACCTGGCAAGAGTCAGATTGATAGTGCCAATAAAATTTGCACTGACATTCAATCCGGGACCGCAAGGCAAGGCAAGGCAAGTTAATTTGTAGAGCCCAATTCATACACCAGGCAATTCAAAGTGCTTCACAGTTGCATAAAATTACAAGAAAACAGATCAAATCAATCAATAAACCATCAACATAAAGTTAATCAATTACAGTAAAAGGTTGAACCTTTGCTACTCTCTATGTCTCTGTCTCTTTGTTTAGTAGAACATATTCAAAATGCAGCATTTATTGAAGTAGTTTTGGAGTAATAGGTGAAAGTACTTTTTCCTCTCTTTGTTTTCCCCATCTGGCAGCTTCGAACATGACCAATTATAGGCGATTCCAGAGATGCTTGGAACACGTTAATGAACACACATGTTGTATAATAACGTGTACCACTGCACCACTTCAGGCTAGATTTGAATATGGTCCAGAAGCAAAAGTGAAATTCCACTTTGATACGCTGAAGTTAATACTGCTACGAATCAAATCAAGTCAAGCCCAATATCGGAACAGGTGGGTAATTCAAACTTTGAATGAAGTGATTACCCAACTGTTCATGCATGCCCGGCAGCAAGTGAACATTTGTCCTAATGTGAGCAAATGTGGTATAAGAAAAGGTGGAAAAGTAAAAAGGATTTAAAACTGGGCCGAACTCTGACTAATATAAAGCAAATAAACCTATTGATAGCTCTATAGATTGGGATTGTTTTGTCAAGCTCGTGTCGATATTCTGGGATTTCTGGCGTATCCATATAAATAAACAAATGAAGATTTCAAAATGTGAAACACTGGAGTTATCGTTCACATAAACCAGCTGCTAACGGACTTGTTCTGGGGCTCTTTACTCTTTGTTTTTAGTCTATGCACAATGCTGGCGTGTATCCCCCTAACAGGGCAGATAAAATCTCCTTTAATCATGCTTTTTTTTTTTTTTTTTACAGCAATGAGACAATAGTTTGCCGTTTTAAAGTCAAGGTATCGCCCTCTTTCACCTCTCCCTCTCACTCTCTTTCTCTCTCTGGACTGTGTGAAATTTACAGCGTGTGGTCCCAGCTCTAAGTGCAGATATTAAAATGATTACCGCTGTGTGTTAGCTTAAGCCCTCGGCTCGAGCCACGGGGCAGTGTTTTATGGCTCTTTTATTTAGTAATCCTCTGTGGTTTGTTTGAGGCACAGCTCTCCCTGTAGCCTCCCCCCCCCCCCCTCCCTCTCACTGTTATCAAAGACAGCATTGTGTGCATATTACTGAGCCTATAATCCCCTTATCAATCAGGAAACTCGTCACAAAGTGTACTCAGTCCTGGAAGTTCAAGGTCGGAAATTGACTTCGAAACAGTTGGACACTGTAAAGGAAATGGAGAAGTGTCTTTATTCATGTGTAATGTGAAGTTATTGTCTATTACTGTAGTGCATGTTTTATGTGGATGGAGGAAACTAAAGTAACCCACCCACGTTTTCATGTCTTTTTATATTTTGTGTTATTAGGTTAGTTAAAGGTCTTATAGCTCACTTTTTTGTTTACGTAAGTTTGCACTGTTTCATGATTTGTTGATGCTGTGTATAGTCAATCCAATTAGTCAAAATGTTACAAAAAGGTTATGCCTTTTTCGTCACATTTGGACTAAAAAGGGTCACATGTAAACACAACACTCCAAATTGTAGCCACGGGCTAATTTCAGTTCCATGGCTACATCGAGATCCCGCCATAGATGGATCAAAAGATCTCGATCGCCCAATCAGACCTCTCTCCAGTTTGATTAGAGGTCACTCCGTGGTACTGCAGAAGAAAATCTCACTGGGCCCAGAAATATTAACAATGAGTAATTGTGTAAAAACAAACTGCTTGAGTGGTATATCGCTTACACTTACAGGATTTTGCGTCATTTATTTTTTATTTTACTGTCATGGATGTATTCTCCTTTTGAAATGTTGCTATAACCCAGAAAATGCATATGTTTGACCTACTCTAGCTTTCCGGCAAGTCACGCGTTACGATCAGGGGCACATTTTCTGGCATCATGCGTCAATGAGCACAGGCCATTAAAATCAATACAACGCCATCTTTGATAACCAGGCTTTGATCCTCCTGATGGATCTGAACACAAACATGGAGCTGGTTTTAAATGTCATCACTTTGGCTGATTGAGGTTGTTGTCAGTCATGAATATAAATCCATGCACATTATTTACATGCATGTTACAATACAATTATTTTCATTCCCCGTATGTAACTTTCTATTGTAATTGTTTTGTATCCCTTCCCTCTTCCTTTAAGTGCACTTTAAGCACTTTTAGGCCAACATTGTAAGTAATTGTTCTTAATGTTTTTGCCTGACTAAACAAAGGAAGTAATAACAATGTGAGGAATCGAGACGGTGGAGATGAGAGTTTTAAAATGTTAATATTTTAAAACAGTGTGCTTGTGTTTGTGCATTCTCTTAGGCCACACTGCTGCATGTGTGAGGCCAGAGAAATGCGTTCCATCTTATCTTAGGTCCAGGTTCAGAGGTCGGTCGTGTACGCCTTGTTAATTTATTACGTCTTCATAATTCACTAAAAAGTTAAAAGGAGGAGGCGCCCTGGGAAAAGCTATGTCAGGCATTCACAATATATCAATGGTATATAATATAGAGCGAGTGTAGAAAATGTAACTCGGTCTCAGTTGATACGACGGACTATGTCAGACTACGCCAAGTCATCGACTGCTTGAACTCATTTCTCAAGAACATGACTCTTTCAACAGAACCTTGAGCACAAGTCACTGTTCGCACACAGGTCCGCCAACTCTCCATTCTCTTTGTCCGGGCACGTTTTCTTCTCTGTTGACCGAAGTGAACACATATTTTCTTGAACACTGTGAAAGGGGGGTTTCCACCCCTCCTTTCAGTGTATTTGTTGGTCAATTATTTTGCTTTTTGTGTTGTTTGGTAATGTGGTCTGGTTTATTGTGATAGGTTTGTTTACTTGAATGGCTGTCAGCTCAGCTGACTGATTAGTGGTAACACCTGGGGTAGTTGGGCTGCAGCACTGGGATTGATTTGGAGGGGGGATTGAGTGTTTATTTATTTATGGTTTCTTTAGGTTCATGTAATCATTTATATTGCTTTAATATGATGTGATTATTATGTGTATAATTGGTTATTGCTTATTGTTTATATTATGTTTTGTGGATTGGTTCTGTTGGGGTAAAGACCAACTTTCTCACCTCCCCACCCGGGAAGACCAGTGGTGCGGACAGGTGGGTGGGGTGGAGAATACTTGTAAGAGGTGCAGTTTGCTGCGAGGGGCACCCATTATTTTCATTTTGTCTCCTGTGTTGGGTTACGTTAAGTACTAGGCATTTGTATTATGATTTGCCGTTCCTTTTCTTTTGGAAATAAATCATTTTTTTAACCCTATTTTGGATGCCTCCTATCTGAAACATCTGGTGACAATCCTACACACACGAAAACACTTTGGAAAGAGTTGCGTCGTCAGCTGTGCATTGTTACGTCTGCGTCGTGTTCGCCGGTTTTGACGTCAAATTTCACATTTCTCATTAGGAGGAGGAGGAGGAGGAGGAGGCATTATACAACTGTACAACCACACAATTGCGTATCACATGTAAGGTTACTCCTGAGCCACTGCGACTCTCTGGTACAGAAAAGAGTGCAGTGTCTCCCTCTTCAGAATGGTTGATTTGGATGAGCCACTGTAACTTAGTGATTCTTAGGAGCCTATTTAGTATTGTTTGTTCATGCTGGTGTGGTACGTATCAACATGTGGTCCCTTTTGTGTCGTCACCGACCAAACATAGAGTATAACCATATCAGAATCCAGAAGAGTTCCTGGCCTGTTCCTCTTCCTTTTAACCTCGACCATCGGGACCAGCCTTGACCCCGAAGGAACCCCGGCAATTTTCGAGCAATCTTCTCACAGCGAAAGAGCGCATTCCCTCTCACGCAGTTTTGAAGGTCAGCGATAATGTTTTTGGATTCACTCCATTCTCTTTCCTGGACGGGCGCAGCGCGTGATGATTATCCCCCCAAACGCACACACAGAGACACGCACATGCAAAACGCTCTTATTGATTTAAAGGTCTAGCGAAACAAACAGCTCATCAGATTAAGCCGACTCGCACGCAAAATCGTCTGCATTCCCAGCGTTCTCCGGACCTGGCCTAGAAATCAGTCTGGTCTTCCGAGGATAGAGGGTCCCTTGTGTGCGGAGGGGCAGAGGGGGGGAAAATAACCTTGGCCCATTTAGGCTACTTACGCACCGTGGTAATGCAGCGTTCGGGGGCATTTCACGTGTTGTTAAATATTACTGAAATGATCATTCGCCGGGGAGGAAACGGGCCAGTCACATGGGAGACTGAGAAGAGAGATTGACAAGATTTCCGCCTGCGTGCATCAGCGAAAGACCGCTGTCACTAAGAGAGGCGTGGAATCACGGGAACAACTCTTCAAACGAAAGTTCAGTGAATTTTGCGGCGATTATGGTTTGGAATGGAGATCAGTGGGATTCTTTAGCAAACAGTTCCTCACAACAAACATGTTGTTCGCTATCGTACATTTTCTTTGTGATACACTGATCTAAAACTCCTTTCTCGGTTTGGAGTACACGCTTCTGCTGCCTCTCCTGCGCCGTGGATGTAATTCACCGTCAGACATTGGCGTTCAGAACATAAACATTTATTTTATTTTAAGTATTCGGTAAGGACAGCGCTTCCTTATTAGGTCTGTGAGATGGTTCCGTAGACGAACAAGTTGGCTAGAGGCATCGCAGAACTTTAAAACTTAAAAAGTTGCCGCAAGAGTTTCAAAGATGCTCAGACATGCGTGAATGACGGAAACCCCAACTCCGGGTATGCTTTTGACGAGGGAACTTCATCATTCTGTGGTAGAAAGCTAATTTTGCATATCTTTAAAACATGGGGACATGGCCACAAATACCTGATTAATGTAAGTTTACCACAGTGCTTCCCAACCTCGTCTGTCTTGTGTACCCCTTGAGTCCTTAATGTGTACTCCGAATACCCCCTACCTCAAGGATCTTGCCAATAGTATTACAAAGTGGCCAACTAAACTAAAGATTATTCATTTAATTTTGTGTTGTGTTCAAAATTAAGTTAAAATACTCTATCTAGCCTTTTACTGAAAAACATAATCAAAAATAACTTTCCTTTGAAAATAATATTGAAATTCTACTCAGTTTCACTTTCTTTTTTAATCTGAAATGATTACAAGTACTCCCTGCTAAGTGCTCAAGTACTCCGAGGGGTCCCCGTACCCCTGGTTGAGAAGTTTACCATTATGCAAAAGAGATGGTTGTGGACTTTCGGAGAGCGCACATCACAGAGAACCTTTCCTGGACCATGCACACTACATCACTGGTCAAGAAAAGTAATCAGCGTCTCTACTTTCTCCGCAAGTCGAGAAGAGCTAGAGTCCCAGTCTCCGTTATGTGCAACTTCTACAGAGGGACTATAGAGAGCATCCTGACCAGCTCCATCACTGTGTGGTTCTTCTACAGAGGGACTATAGAGAGCATCCTGACCAGCTCCATCCCTGTGTGGCACGGCACCAGCACTGCCTCCTGCCGAAGGAGCCTCCAGCGCATCGTGAGAGCAGCCCCCCTCCCCAACATTAAGGACATGTACTCCACCCGTCTCACCCGCAAAGCCGTCAGAATCACCAGGGACCCTACGCACCCATCACACGGTCTCTTCAAAGTAATGCCTGCGGACGTAGGCTCGTAGACTGCGGAGTCTACGAGCCAGGTCCAGTCGACTGAGGAGCAGTTTTATCCAGCAGATTATCAGGAAGCTACACTCCCTCCCTTCCCTGCGCGAGATAAAATATCATTCTGAAAAATATAATTTTCAAAATGATCATGTTTCTCATTGCTATCATACCTGCTTCCACTGTAATAATGTTGGTTATAATTGTTCTGTCAGTGGTTTTTGATTGTTTTCCCTATTTTGTGAGGTGCGTTAAAAAGCCAGGGTGTTATGTGGCAAGCTGGTAGAGGGCGGTAGCTCCGAACCAGCGAGCCCCCGACCTGCTGCCCTAACTGGTTGATGTTGTGAACAGCTTTGTAAACCTATGCTGAGTGGTGCTTTAAAAAGACAAGATTTATGAGCCTGTTGAGCGGGGGACCCTACAACAGGTCCACATCTCGCCTGCCCCAATTCTATTTTACCATGACATGGACATGAAAACTTTAAAAACTGTTATTGAAAGTATCTCTAAGCCGTTAACTTACATTTGTAACTTATCGTTGCAAACTGGAACTTTTCCTGATAGTATGAAAGTAGCAAAAGTGATTCCTCTGTTCAAAGCAGGAGATAAACATCTCTTTACAAACTACAGGCCTGTTTCCCTGTTACCGCAATTCTCTAAAATCTTAGAAAAGGTTTTTAACTCTAGACTCGACAGCTTTATCGAAAAGTGTAATTTACTCTCGGACAATCAGTTTGGTTTTAGGAACAATCACTCAACCTCACACGCGCTCTTTGATATAACTGAAGAAATAACTAATGCTGTAGATGACAAGAAATATGCAATCGGATTATTTATTGACCTGAGTAAAGCTAGAACATTATGGGATTAGGGGGGTAGCTCTACAGTGGGTTACCAGTTACTTAAAAAATAGAAAACAATGTGTGAAAATCGGTGATTATCAGTCGAGTTGTCGACAAATTGTCTGTGGTTTACCTCAAGGTTCTATTCTGGGCCCAAAATTGTTTAATATGTATATTAATGATATTTGTAACACATCTGAAGTACTTAAATTTATCTTGTTTGCTGACGATACAAATATTTTTGCATCAGGAGATGACTTACAGCAGCTGTGTCGGATTGTTAACTTGGAACTCAAAAGTGTCAACAAGTGGTTCAAACAAAATAAATTATCTCTAAACCTGAGTAAAAGCAAAATGATGATATTTGGCAACTGTAATTGCAATGCTCAGGAAGCAATTCAGATAGAGGGTGTTGTTATCGAGTGAGTCCATGAAATCAAATTCCTTGGGGTGATTATTGATGACAGAATTACTTGGAAATCTCACATTAAATATATATCTACGAAAATTTCTAGAAGCATTTCAGTAATTGCAAAAGCAAAGCACATTTTAAACATCAAAGCTCTACATACCTTATACTGTTCTCTGATTTTGCCCTATTTATATTATTGTACTGTGGTTTGGGGTAGTACTTATAAAAACACAGTTAAACCAATAATATTGTTGCAAAAAAGAGCTATCCGAGTAATTCATAAAGCTGGGTTTTTGGACCACACAAACTCATTATTTTTAAAATCAAAGATCATGAAGTTTTGTGACATTGTTGAGTTTCAAACTGTACAAATGTTATTCAAAGCAAGGTATAAATTGTTACCAAACCAAATACAAAGAAGGTTCCAAGAACGTACTGGTCGTTATGAATTACGTGATGAATTAAACTTTAGGATTCAGAAACATAGCACAACCTTGAAAAGTTTTAGCCCAACAGTTAATGGTGTACAATTGTGGAATAAACTGGAGATGGAATTGAAACGATGTCCAAACATCAACCTGTTCAAATATAAATACAAACAAAAGACTTTTGAAATATACAGACAAGAAGAAATGTGTTGCCACTAGGGGGAGCAGTAGAATCAATTATGTGTATTTTTCCTCTATATTCAAGGAAGAGTGTTGCTGCTTGGAACGGTTGTCATTCTATTGCTCAAATTCACAAACGGAGAATTAGGGTTGGCAGGTTATGGATCTGTTGAGAGAAATCCTCCCAACGGGCTCTAAACCTTGTCTTTTAATGCACCACTCAGCATAGGAACATAATCTACAAATCAGCTGTTAGGGCAGCTGTGTGGGGGTTTGTTGAAGGGGAGCTACTGCCCTCTTCAACTGGCCCACTCTCTGGCTTTTTAATGCACCACACTGTGCAGGGCTTTCATCATACTTCACATATAACTCAATTAAATAAATTATATAATAATGATGATGATAATTAAACCCAAATTAAAATTATACTGAGAATGGTAATGACAACTGGAAAGTATCAAGATCTCAGATTATAATATCTATTAATGTACCTTTATACCATAAAAGTAACTCTGTAATCACGGGTAAAAATCTGCAAGCAATATATTAAGTAACACATTTTTTTGACTTGCTTTGTATTAGACATCGTATATGAAACTAGATTGTTGTTGTAGCTGTGCGTTGTTCCAATTAATTATATAAACAGTTAATATATTTTTTGTTGTTTGATGTAAGTTGGTCTGTATGAATGTAGCTGCTTGTAATGTTTTGAAATGTTCTTTTTTATTTTATTGCACTTGGGGGTGGGGGCTCATAAGCTTTTTGCTTCAGCCCACTCCTTTTGAGCACTATGTGTATTGCTCAAATAAACAAATAAACTAAACTAAACTATTTTATTTGTAATGACCAGCGGAGGCAGGCCATAACAGCATTTTTAATGCTTGTAATTTATCTCAAGTTCCTTTTAATACAGATCAAATAGACTTGGTAGATAGAGTTGGTGACAATTGATTATATCAGCAATGATGTGGTATTTCACAAGTTCACAGTAATATAGATTACTTAAAGAGAGTGACTGAGAGACAGGGTCACATGTCTTTAGCATACTTCTCAAACACAGTTCTCTTGTACTGTCTTAAGAATTGCTGTGGACTAGCTGCACCTTTTAAGTCTCCATCTAAATTATTCCATATATTTATTCCTCTCCGCGTAATAATGACGTTTTAGGGTGTAATGGATACTATGAGGTCCCCTTAGATCGTATCTTCCCTCTCTTTTACCAAACATTTGCTGTATGTTGCTAGGGAGCTGGTTATTTACAGCTCTTACTTAGTCGAAATTAAAAGTATAGTCAAAAATAATTACGGTGCAAATGTTTGACAGTGATCTGAGTAGCGCCATCATCCAGCTAAACGTAATGCTGTGCCAGAAAAGCATGTGAATAAGTAGCTTTATGGTCTTATGAGGGTGTGTGTGTGTGTGTGTGTGCGCGTGTGCGTGTGTGTGTTTTTGGTTGGCTGTGGTCTGCAGCTAAAGTGACTGATGCTGTCCTTCCTGTCCGCCTCGTTGGATTAATGTTCCCGACTTCGCCGCGCTCAAGGCCAGCCCTCCCGCTCCCCAGACGACTCCCTCTCGCCGCAGTCAACAGACCGACACAAGTCTGCTTCGTATCAACTCACCCAAGTTTGGACGTCGAAACTGCTCATGGCGGTTCCCTTCTCTTCCATATTTTTGATAAGTTTTGAAATTACAGTTGTACGGAGGGTGAACGGGTGGATGTGACGCAACATTTTTGTGAATATTAGTGGATTTTGCATTTCATTGCATTACAGAGTTGGTATTTTGGATGCAGAGGGGCAGAGTTATCGGTGCGCCACACTTTTTTTTTACACATTTTCGGTCATATCTCAGTGGATCGGATTTTTCATAATTTGTCAGGCTTCTCCTTGACCAGTTTTGATTAAATTCTTCTGGTTTTAGGCTTTGTTGAGGCCTATATATGTATGACAGCCCTCAAATATGTTTGGACTGATTCTGCGCCTGGTTTTGGCCAAAATGTCAACTTTTAAATTGCATTTGTTCAAATGGAGATCAATTCAAAATGACAAAAGGTTCAACATTCTATGGTTTTGGGTGGATTCATTGGGGATTTTCTATATTTGCTTTTGTCTCACAGAAAGAAGGCTCTGGGTTCTATTCCCAGGCTTTTCTACGTGGAGTTTGGATATTCCACATGTCTCTGTAGGTTTGGATGCTCTCGTTTCTCTTATACCACAAACAATACCTAAAATAGGTTACACTCTGGGGCCAGAACTGCTCTTTAATCTCATTTGGACTTTCCTTGTTAAATAAAGATCAGATACAATAAATGAATAAACAAATGGAATGGATTGATCGTGGCCATGCCCACCTTTAACCATAAACCTTAAAATCAGGGAACTCTGAACTTTTACAGAGAGGTTTTCAAATCAGCTAGTCAATAAGCTCGACCTGTATTTATGAAAACTGTACAAAAGCATTTTTTTATTGAAAAAGTTTAATATGCAAAAATGGCCAATTTCCTTAAACCAGTGGTTCCCAAACTGGGGTCCGGGCCCCCTGGGGGACCTTAAGGACACTACACGGGAGAAAAAAGTTCATTGAAAAAAAGGAAAAATACATTGAATAGCTTAAATGTATTACTATGTTTCAAACCACATTCATTGCTAGCTTTGTATGTAGTTTTAGCTGTAAAATAATAAGATGATTCCTTTGAATAGAGTACATTATTTTGTGTTGGGGGGGCCCTGAGAGAAATTTGAATCAACAAGGGGGCTGCGATGTTCCGGACTTTGGGGATGGCTGCCTAAAACTTTAATTTTCAAAAACACAATTTTGACTTCAAATAACAGGGAAGGCATCACTAAATATTTAGTAGTTTTGTATTTATTTATTTATTCATTCTACAGAGTGTGTGTGGGGTAAATGGGACTAGAGTTAAACACAGCATTCAAATGATCTATCCATACATTTTCTTCCACTTGTACGTTGCCGGGTCGTGGGGGCAGCCGTTGGAGCTGTTCATAATTCAATCCCCAAAGGCATTTTCATGAAATCCTCACTGCGGACCATTGCAGGTGATCTGGTACGGCACAAGAGCAAATGCAGTGTCTCAAAATGAAGTTAAAAACACACACATTAGTTTAGTTTATTTATTTGAGGGACAATGTGCATTCGCATTGAAAAGGCGCCGTGCTAATTTCCATCTGCATTCCTTAAATGCCAGAGATCCATTTATTTGTTAAAGGAACACGGTCCGAACGGATGTGAGCTGGCGCTGTCATACTCCGGTCTGAGGAGAGGTGAGCCTATACTCAAAACACATGCAATATCAAAAATGCCTGTCCATTGGCTGAAATGCTACTCACTGGGTGTAAACTAGCTCTGTCGTTACAAGATCCCCTCGCCTGACTCGGGGGAAAAACTCAAGGTCGGAGCAGTCGTTCAGGGCTTTACACGCGTCTGTTGTTTGCTGCTTGTTAGTGAGAGACGGTGCACTTGATGGGAAGGGGCCGAGTGGAGGGCACCGGGGAGATGGCGGGAGATGAGAAAGTGCCGTCTCAGGGCGATGGCCTCTGACTGGGCGCAGGTTCACTGGAGTGGACAAGGCCAACTCAGTGCTTGGACAAATGGAGAGGTCTGCAGTCACCAGACAGCAGCAGCAGCAGCAGCGGAGTCGTCTACAGATAAGGTAATAGGAGCATTTGAACACACTTCTTGTCACAATAATGCTGCATAAGGTTCCCCATTATGCAGCATTATTTGAAGGTATTTGCAAAGTTTAGAGCATTGTTGGCCCTCATAGTTTCAGTCTTAGTTTATGCTTTTTAACTTTAAGTCACATTCAGTCCAGTTTTAGTCGACTGGGCCTTCTCTGTTTTTCAATGTATCTGTACTCTACGCACACTGTGGTTGATGGCCCCTGAAGCCTGATTGGTGGACTTCTCCTATGCCTCGTCAGGATTGGCTGACGCTGTCCCTCCTTGGATTAGCTGTCTTGGATTAGCTGTCTGTAGCAGTGTGCTACAGACGGCCAGAGGAGGATGTAAATGGCAAAACACCAATCCAAAACTAGTAACCAAGAAAACCCCAAAAGAAAAATAGGTCAGCGGTAATGTTTTTTTATAACTAGTGCTCAAGCACCCACCCAAATGTTAGGGCACCCGGTGGAATTTACTCTCATTACATAATATCACAAAATATTGTCCCTTCTCTTCTCACAAGCAAGCACTAAACTTAGTGCGGCGGTTGCCGAATGGTCCTACTTGTAAGTTTTAGCAGTAATACATTTACTTTACTTTGCCATTTAGAAGACTACAGGTCATATTACCAACGTGTTTCTGAATAAACAGGGTAATTTATTAATTGTATTTATTATTAACCTGTTGAATACAAGACTTAATATGTACAAATATACTGTATATGACTCATGATTTTGGTTCCATGTGGAGCATGATCGTGAACAGAGCAGAGTCCTCCTTACTGTTTTTAGGATCTGTTCTTACAGCGTCACATTCTCAGGTAGGAACAAATCTGGTGAATACCAAAAACCTTCCTATGTGAGAAGACCGTGTAGGACTGTGTTGTGAATGAGACCCAATGTGAAGAGGCTCTACAACCTTTGATCATAGCGTCGAGATTGTTTATTTTAGATAGATAGATTTGTGTACAGCTGTCTGTACATTCAGTCATTAACATGCTTCTGCGTTCATACTGCTGCTGTAACTGGAGAAAAACACTTTGTCCTGGGTAAAGGTCCCGGTCCCGGTGACATTCAGACGGCAGCTTAGGAACGTCTGACGAACCGCTTTCCTCCTAAACCATTGTCAAACATTATAACATTTAAAGTGAAGAAGGCAGAAAATAAATACTTTTAAGGATGCTACTGCAGCTGCTGTCTCAAGGTGACTGCCGGCATTTCACTCTGTGTTTGCCTGGGCCAAAGACGACGGGTTTAGTTTTATATTGCAGTCACCTTCAGACATAACTGCCTCTTCGGTCCGACACCTGTATCTTCTTTCCATGAACTGACTCGATGATCTCTGTATGGAAACCTCACGCGGTCGTTCCAGCGTCATTGTGCAACATTTTTTGAATTTACGGCCCCCGCACAGGACGCACGCGATCCTCCCCGATACCCCTCCATGTGACACGCCTGTAGAGCCTTTTTATGGTTTTCCTTCTGTCCCGGACAACGGGGCCCATAACTCAACAGGACCCTCCCTCATCCCGATCGTAAAGAGACAGAGAGAGAGCGGCGGGCTTTTTACGGCACAGAGCGAGGCGTAAATCCTTCAGTTCCTATAGAAACCCCCCCTGATTACTGCAGGCTACACGAGCGAAACAGCAGACCAATGGAAGGCCACGGATCTCAAAGGGACGCTCCCCGTGGAGAGGGCTCCGATGTCAGACGACTCTTTGGATCTCGGATGATGATCTAATGGACACCAGTAATGTTTTTTTTTTAGTCACGTCGTACTGCTTCTTGAACCTTCTCCCACATGTTCGAAGACTTGTTCCCGGGTCATTGAATCGAACTGTATTAAAAGCTTACATATGAGTCTCTTTTTCTGCAGTTTTGCTGAAAATATCTGGAGATTTAAAAGACCCCATTTGGATCACCCTCGAAGACCACGAACATTGAAAGTAGTGAGCTTCTCGACACACTTCCAAGTGGGTTTTCCTTAGCCAAACGCCATAACCAACTGCGTACACAACTTGTTCAAACGTATTTCTACAACTGTAATTAAGTACATCAGAAAGAACTGTTTTACATCTCTTAAAGTCATAAGCCCCCAAACCTGCTGTATATAACACCTTTTTTACATTAATATAATTTTTTTTTTCCATCAACAACAAATTCCACGGGTATTTAAAGGGACTATACAAAATGGCAAAATTCCAGAAATGTCCTAGTGTGTAGAATGAGCCCAGACCTGTTCACCACAACTGCCTCTAAAATCCTGCCCTGTCACTCAAAAAGGCGTTAATCCGGGTCCGAAGTGCCGTCACGCACGAGCTTCATATAGAGACTGCAGTAAGACCTGAGGTGGCAGTAGAGAAATGACCAACTTGCATCTAGTCCCTTTAACCCAGATTAGCGGTCTCTTCAGGGCCCCTTTGCTCGTTTCACTCAGTCTTCAGTGACTGAGCCAAAATATGGAATCCTTTGCCAAAACTTCGCTGAGCTTTCACAAATTGAATTCATTTTCATTTCAATTCAATTTGCTTTGAGAAAACGGCTTTTGAGTAGGTGCTTTCCCACACGGATATTCTACTGAACAGGGTATGCTATGTCTGTAAAGCAAAGGATTGTATTTGTCTAATATGTGTTTATATACGTCTAATATGTTGTAGTTAACCTACAATGTGTTACACACCTACAATGTTTGTATCGAACTGGAATGTTTTTAGACACATTTCGGGCCTGATGTTGTGACGCAAAGCGCAGACTACAGCGTAACATGTTTTTATACACAATGTTTTTTACACCATGTTTTTATACACCTACAATGTTTATACACCATGTTTTACACACCTAACATGTTTTTATACACCTACAATGTTTATACACCATGTTTTTATACGCCTACAATGTTTTATACACCATGTTTTTATACGTCTACAATATTTTTATTCAACTAAAATGTTTTACACACCCAACATGTTTTTATACACCTACAATGTCTTATACAACATGTTTTTATACACCTACAATGTCTTATACAACATGTTTTTATACACCTACAATGTTTGTTTTTTTATGCCAGAGGGGACAGGGCTTTCTCTGTTGCAGCTCCCAAACTGAGGAATGACCTTCCTCTCCACGTAAGAGCTGCACAGACACTTGGCCGTTTTAAAACCTTGCTTAAGACACATTTCTTTTGCTTTGCTCCCTGTATATTATGTATTGTTTTATATTTTGTACTATAGACAGGTTTGTGAAGCACTTTGGTCAACAATAGTTGTTTTTAAATATGCTATATTTTTTATATGGATATTGATTTGATATACACCTAAAATGTGTTTATACACCTTAAATGTTTTACACACCTACGATGTTTTATACTCCTAAAATGTTTTTTTTGTATACACCTAAAATGTTTTATACACCTACAATGTTTTTATACACATAAAAGAATCCAAGCCGACATGCTCAACAATCCATAAAGTGCTGAACATTTAGGGGCTCTACACAACAGACACTTGATGGATGTAACTTTTTGTGCCTGTGTATGTGGGGCAGATATTGTTTTCTTACCTAAAAATAATAATGTACAATCATAAAAAAAAAAAAACTTTGTTAAAACTTGTGGTATTTGTGTTTTTCTCATTTCCCCTACAGCAACTTTGTCACGTGAATCACGTCTTTGTCCACCATTTTCCCGCCTTTGAATAGGTTTTCCCCTCCCGACAAAAAAAAAAGACCCGTCATTGTGTCTTGTTTTGGTATTTATTAGTTCCTGCTGCACCCCCCTCATCCTGCTCTCCCCCAGTCTCATAATCTCCTTTAAAAAAAAAAAGAAAAATGTCCCTCCAGCCTGTGCAGTGCGACCAGCCATGGCCGAAAAATGAGAGGGAGAAAAAGAAAAAAATCTGAGAGAAAGATAAAGCGTGAGGGAGAGAGGGCTGGTGTGAGTGAGCGAGCGGCTGCTGAAATGAATCAGGATTTAGGCTAAAGTCTGTGGGGGAGGGACTTGGAGATTTACATTGAAACACGTCTCACTCCGCTCGGATTTGGGCGCTTGTTCCCATGGCAGCGGCTGGCCATGTTTGGAGTGCCTGTTGTGTGTGTATATTGGGTACACCGGGGCGAGTGGTGACCCCTGAACCTGAGACTCCCGAGCCGGTTCGTTCCGCTGCGGACACCATGGGCAGCATTCACGCCGTCCCCGAAACACATCTTTAACTTTCATTTTAAAGAACGGTTTGATCTCAGTGATGCGGCCGGGCAATAATCCACACCGCGAGACTTTGTTCGGTCAGCCCGCCTCGTCTTTAAAAAGTGCAAAGCCGTGGAATTCATTATCCACTGAACTAAAGACGGTATTTCAGTTTAAAAGCCTCATCGCTACGGGCTTAAATCTTGGCTGAAAACGCGCCAAAAGGGAAACCCGTTCATAAATAGGTTTGTTTGTTTGTGTAAATTCATGTTTTGTACTGTCAGTGACCGGGTACATTGTTTTTGAAGGATTTTGTAATGTATCACTGCGTTTTTTATGTATTGTCGAAAATAACAAATAACGAATAAGATCTGCCGTCTGTAAAACGTCATTAAAACAAAACACGAGTGAATGGGGAAAGCGAAGGGAAAAGGCAATCTTTGACTGCACTTTTGCTCGGTGGCATTATACACAAAAGTAACTCAGAAGTATTACTGTGTTTTTCTTTTAGTAAGACAGAAGGTTTGTTTACCTGCTGCACTGGTTTCGAACCTGAACAAAATAGCAATAGTCTAACCAAGAAGACCGTATGACTATTTACAAGGTAACTCAGAAGTAACTCAAAGTAGTTTAACTCAATTGACTGTGCATAACAAACCGTAACAACACCGCCCAAGAAGTGACTTCCTGTTTCGATCCAGCACACCAAAATAAAAGCACCATCTTATTCATCAGTTCTGCAGTTCATTAGTTCGACTTTCTTTCTGCCTAACTATTGACAGACAAAACACTCACAATGTGTGTATTTAATTATATTCTTGTAATGTTGCAAACATACCTGCTGAACTAATCAATGAGACGAGCTGTGTGCTTTTATTTTGGCGTGCTGGATCGAAAAGGGAAGTCACTTCTTGGGCAGCGTTGCAATGATTTGAAGTTATTTGAGAATGCAATAAGTAATTGCATTTTATTTGATTGTAATTTTAAAGTATCAAAAGATCAAAAAAGAAAGTGAATTTAAGCAGAATTTCAATATTATTATGGAAAGGTATATGTTTTTTACTGAAATCTTTGACTTTGAGAGTATTTTAGCATCATTTTGAACACAACACCCTATTAAATACTATATCATCTTAGTTTAGTTGGTCACTTTGTAATAATATTGGCAAGATGGAGGTCTTGGAGTCCACATGAACGAGTCAAGGGGTACGCGAGACAAAAAGGGTTGGAAACCACTGACATACAATACAATACTTTTTGGCTTCAAAAACCTAAAGATGACGCTCAAATGAATCAGCGTGACATTGATAGTACATTTCTACGGCGCCACCTACTGTCCTGGAGGGCTCATTGTAAAGCTTTTCAAACCTTTGTAGGAATGCAGTCGAAAGTACCGTTTGCTTTTCAAATGAAGTGGATCATATTCTCGACAAAAAGACAACTCGAGTGAAGTGCAGATCTTTAAAAACGTTGTTACTGACCACCTTTGTAAAACAACATTTATTTTAGTTGAAAGGAGGACTTGCAGAACGAACTACGAGCAACAAACCTTCCCCCGGATTTCCAGCAGATTATCAAACCCAGTAGAGTTGATTGACGTCCCGCCAGTGCAGCAGATGTTTGGGCAAGTTACATTAAATGACCGGGCTTACGGCACAGCTGTCCGAAAGGCGTGTGCGCGGATCCCCCTCTTACAAACAGAAAACTTCCAATCACCAGGCCCCCGGCGGAGGGAGGGGCCCACACTACTGTAAAACCCAAGACGCAATAATCCGCTCGTCCGCGGCAGCTAAATGGATTACTTCCCCGCAAATTGAGAGATCGTTGTGTGTCAGGAGACCGGGCGGTGATCTGCGCACGGGTAACGATCTGAGAATATGCCCCACAACAATATACAAAGAGGGTGAAAGAGAGATGGGGGGCGGGGGGGGGGGGGCGCAAAAGCTTTTGGTCCCCCGCTGAGAGGTGCAGATGGGAAAAGGGGGTTGAAGAGATCGGAGAAGGACCGGGGTGCGTGGAAAAACTGCCAGGGCCGTGGGAATCGAGATATAAATGGAGTAGTGTGTGAGAAGATGGCGGACGGCTTGAGGCGGGTGTTATCTGTTTCCATAAGACTTGGTGTATTCATTTTTGGGTGTCGACTTGATTGTTTAAAGCATCCTGTTGACTGAAGACTTCTTTAGACAGTCCTTCCATAACGCCCATTTACCGTCCACTCTGCCTTTGAACGTGTATGCCTTTATTTACTCTGAGGAATCGAACCACGACCTGCGGGGCCGACCCGCTGAAAGCCCGGCGTCCCGCAGCGGGCGGACGGCACCAAATGAAAAAGTCATAATTATCCCGGCGATGGGAGCGAGGCAGGACACAGGTAATTATCTTCCTTCGCCCTCCACCCTCCTCTGGTGACACGGACAGGCCGCCCTGTGGGGCCCAGGCTGCACGGGCCGACGGGTCTCTCCTCTGAAAGCGATACGCTTACCCCGGCTGCTCGTTCATTAGTTTCAGGGTCTAGAGTTTGTGTGTGGTCACGGGGTGGGGAGATATTTCTGCTTTCCGTTATTTTGACTACACTTTGAGATACTGTGTCAAAATATTTATGAGAGATACGGAACAGCCTCTTATCACTGTGTGCGTAGGATGCTTATCTGTAGAGTTTATGGCTGCTTATCCCACACGGTTGGGACAGGCAGGTTTTCAGAAACGGAAGAAGAAGCCGACATAGATATAAAGCGGTGGAGATTATGCGCTCACGTATCGACTGTATCAAGCGAAAACAAACTTTTGAAATGTAAGTTTGGAGTAAAAAAAAAAAGTAAAAAGAAAAAAAGACTGCAAGTGTTTTCATGAGAGTGAGTTCTTTGCTTTTGCCCCAGGGGAGGCTCCGTTGGTATCGTCTACTGAAGAATTAGCAGCAGTTCATCATGGAGCCAATTATCCCGCTATAATGAGAGTGCGATCAATCCGCCCTTATGAATGATTACTGTAGAAATAGGTGACGGGCGTTTCAGAGAGTGGAGGAGATGAGAATGAAATGGTTCGGATGACGAAATGCCTTTGTAGACTTATTTTGCTAAGTGGGGAGGAAAATGTAACAGTAGGGTTTTGTGCTTTTTATTGCCAGGGAAGTATTTGTTTACTTCTACATTATTTACTCACAGTGGAAACACCCAAGGCAAGGCGAGTTTATTTGTAGAGCACAATTCATACACAAGGCAATTCAAAGTGCTTCAGTTGGATGCACCCACACAAGTACCAACCCGGCCCTGACCTGCTTAGCTTTGGAGATCTGACGTGATCGGGCAGAGCAAAAGAAGAGTGAGTACAACTCTACCAACCTCTGCCTATTTCTAATTCAAATCATTTGGGCTTAATAGAAACAAAAATGTTTTCATCAAAGTAGTAGTAGTAGTAGTAGTAGTAGTAGTAGTAGTAGTAGTAGTAGTAGTAGTAGTAGTAGTTAGAAAGGCTTTTGTTATGTATTCGTTTTGCTTTTATTTCAAGACTATTTACATTGTAGATTCTCACTGAATGAACACAGGGCAGGCCCCAGGCATAGGCGACCTAGGCGACCGCCTAGGGCACCATCTGCTGGAGGGGGCGCCGAATTGCGCTTTAATTTTTGAACCCTATCTACAAAAGTTCAATCTCGCCTGAAAGAACACATGAGGAACTATGTTTAAACAAAGAAAAGTAAAACAGATATAATAGTCGCCTTCTGCTCTGATCGCTGCTTTGCACTTTACACTTTTTTCTCCGTGAGCTTCACGATGTCGTCACCAGAAATGGTTTTCACTTCACTGTGAAAACATTTCAGAGACGACCTTATGGAGCTCATAGAGAAGATGCCAAGAATAAAAGGTTATTTCACCCTTTTTTTTCTACACAATGCCATTATGTTCATTCATAGTTTAAAGTCTCCAAAGAGTACATGTAAATAGTGTTGAAAATCAAAAACATGAACTAAAAGTTTCCAAACTTTTGACCGGTACTGTACTGAACCACTTCTCTGGCAGCAACTTAGCTTGGCCTCAGATTGGTAACTCATGCTTCTCAAACTTTTCAGGACAAATACAGCTTATAAAATGTTTAACCTTCCCAGTTCACCAGTACTGCCTGGCCGAGGTCCAGATCAAAACCAGGACTAAACTGGGAGTGAAGTAGTGCCCATTTCTATTTCGTTATACAGTACATGGCCGTTTATCTTTAATCCTGGCACAGAGTCTGATTTCAAACTAGCGCCGCGGTCAGGATTCCAACCCTCCGCCTCTCAGCAACGGGACACGTCGACATATTGAAGATGATTAATACGCCATTGTGCGCTGCGATGCCACTTGTCCCGGCGCGTCTGGACGGTCCCGCGGAGAGGGGGCGTGGGCAGGGGTGGACATTTAGGTTGAAATCTAAAGCTGCTCCATACGGTTCTCCGCCGGGGTCTCCAATATTCAGGCCCCGAGATGTCAGTGGGCCCCTCCCTTTACAATAACTCTATTTGAAACAGCCCGTGGAGCTGCCCCGCTCACGTCGTCGTGGAAACATAAGCTGTGAGGGCGGTATGCAGCCAATACTGTATTTTTTAAGGTGCTGTGAGGCATTCTTTTCTTTATCACTACCAGCATGCATTAAGTATAATATAGTTACCATTCTGGGGTCTAGTCCTCATTCCAGTATTCAATCAAACATACTTTATCGTTGTCTAGTTTAGGCCGTGAGTATTACATTTATTTTGTAAAGACAAATGGATACGTGTCCAGTGGAAGCAGGCAGGACAGTTCTGGAAATGAGTAAAAAAAAAAACGCTGGTTTAGAGGCACGTCACAGCAGCTGGGGAATTGTAAAACATGTCAAAGTAAGATACTAATGGATTATTATATTAGAAATGGTGAAGGGCCTCAACATAGCACTTTTCCACCTTCATTAGGCCCAAAGCGCTTTACAGCAAGGATCCACTCACCCATTCATACACCAGTGTACACAAAGACTCTGGAGGCACGGAGGGTGAAGAGTCTTGCCCAAGGACACAACGGCAGTGGCACATGCAGGTGCCGGGACTCGAATCCCTCGACCTCTCCGATCATGAGACGACCCGCTCCACCAACTGCGCCACTGTCGCCCCGTTGTTTGTAAATAGTTACACAAATACTTATTGGTCTTAATATTCCTCCAGAACAAATGACCGATAATGATGTTTTAAATTCTATTTCCACACGTGACACCTCCATTAATGTCACACTGTCAAAGAAATAAAACATTTCCCTAATCAGTTTGTCATTGTTAATCAGTCATAGTGACGATAAAGAATTAACCACATTTACTCAAGTACACGTACTTAAGTAACTTTTGCAAGTAGTTTTTCATACAGTACTCTTTACTTCTACTTGAGGCAAGGCATGTTTATTTATACCGCGCATTTCGTACATAAGGCAACTCAATGCGCCCTGAGTAATAGTAAAATTAAGTATCTGTACTCGTACTCATAGCACTCCGCGTAGATTTCACCCAATAAATAAAGTCAAAATGCAAGCATTTATTCTATGACAGATATTTTCATCATTGAAAAATGCCTCATAAATGTAAACAAACATGTGCCTTTGCTGTGAGCGGTTCAGCTCTCCTAAGGCCTGACTGTCACTTTATCGGGAGTGGAGACGTCTCCAGCTCGTCTCCATGGAGATGGTGACTAAAGTCAGCATCGTTTTAGATTTAAACGGGTTAGGTTCTCATCCAAATCCATTCTTTGATTACCCTCAGCAGTGATAACATGTCTGTGTAGAGCTGGAGAAGTATGTTTTGGACTGATGGCAACAGTATAGTCCAAAATGTTACGCAGTGTGACTTTTAGTGAAAACAATAAGTTACAAAAAGTTACTCATGTCTTCAAGTGACAAATCCTGACACGTACATAATATGTATTTTATGTTTTGTTACGAAATCCGTCATAATGATTTCTTTTTATTGTTTTTTTAATGAGATTTTCACATGATTTCCTGTTTTGTTTCTCATCATTTATGTCACTACTGAAACATGAATCAAACGTTTGCAGTCAAACAGTTACTCAGTACTCACAGTACGTACTCAAGTTCAGTTTTCTCTAAGAACTTTTATATAATATTTTGGCCGCTCTACCCACCTCTGACAGTGACATACATATAATTTGATTAATGAGACAATATTTTTTTTTATTGTATTTATTTATTTTTGTATTTTTTATTTTTTAACAGGGACAGTGTACAATCTACATTAGCCTCAGAAAGGAGAGATGCATTGTACCAGGTTATAGCACTTGTGCTAATTTCCACCTGCATAAATAAATGAGCTCATCTTAATGTCTTTGTCTAATAGTGTTTCCGTCCATAGTGAGATCGTTTTTTCCTCCATAGTCTGATAAGCTCTGACAGCAACTTACTATGATCCCATTCCAATGGTGTACAGCTTGGGTGAACAAGGTCCGTTTCATCACCTTCCAGTCTTCACATCTTGACACCACGGCGAGGTGAGCATATAAGTCTATTGTGCCTTCTGGGACTGGACACTATGGGCTTTTGGTATTTTTCTTCCTCATCGAGTCACGGCGGGACAAAGAAGCGAGACGTAAACGCAGTCCTTCAAATCTCTCTGAAGTTTGGTTCTTATTTCACTTCCAAGTGGCTGGGGAGCAGCTTCAGGCTCTTCTGTGCAGCAGGTAAGAGGATGTGAGAAGGACCTGACAGGATTTCAGGTCAGTTCCTATAAGTCTCCGCTGTCATTAACCTACATCGCTCGAAATTACCTCGTATTCCCAACGAGGGGGTTAGAGACAGACGAAGTAAAGGAAGACGAGAAGCGAGACGGTGATTTCTGGAGACGTCTTGGATGGGAGAAAAAATGCACTGATTTAAGCATTATTTCAAGGCTGCAGATGAACATTCGTAGCACCGCTTTAGGAGCGTCCTGTCCAGAGTGTAAGTATTGAACGGATGAGGCCAGCGATGGGAGCTGACAGGGGCCTAAAACAGCTGATGGATGAGAGGGGTGCGGCCCACGCCATTAGGAAATGAAAGCCGGTGTAAAACTCTGTCATGTTTTGTCACTACGTCCCGAGGTAAAAGCCCAAAGTTAGATTTATGATTGTTTCCATCATAATACTGTGATTCACTGGGCTGTAAATGGAGTTCCTCGGCCTTTCTCTTTCTCCCCCAGGCGAGGCGTGTTCACAGCTTAACTACAAGCCTCCTCCCTGTCGGACACGAGAGAAACCAGGTGCAGAACAATCTGATGGTAGAAGATGGAAAAGTATGGAGTGGATAGATTTAAACCCCACCGAACCGAGTGAAAGCAACGCGAGGGTCGGGAAGACCTCACCGAACAATATTTGATTTTCATTGTAGAGGGAATGCGTCCTCAGTTGTCGCATATCTGTTTGCTGCTCCGATGAGTCAAAGGTTTTGATATTTTTTCCTGCATATTCTTTATTTGTACTCTGTTTTGGTGTGATAATAAAAAGTAATTCTAATGGTGTATCCAAATGCATCCATATTTTGAGGGCGGTTATTCCACAAACCCTCTGAAGCTAATGTCTAAACATAACACCACAGCATACTGTATGGACAAGGTTTAAGGCCAGTTAGACTCTTGCATCTTGGACATGTAAAGCTTTATTTGATTTTTTACAGTAACACACAAACAAAAAACTTTAAACTCCCCAAACTGCTCTATTTGGACTGTAGTGTAGACCGGCAGGTTGTCACACGGGTTGGTTGTCACATGGCTTTTTACAGCCACACTAGGGGCGCTGTGACATCCTGATTCTCCAGCTGTAATGTGTTTTCATATTACATTATGTAACGTAACATGAGGAGAGAACTTGTCTTTTTTTTGTGGGTTTGGCCGATTTTTCAACTGTCCGATGTTTTTGCGTTAAAAACCTGAAGGTGATTAGATATTTTCGAGCAAAAAGCTATAGGCCTACATCATTGCTTTGGATTGAACTATAATTGAGCTTTCAAGTCATGCGAGAGCTAGGTCAAACTTTTTTTGTCAGGTTGGGGCTGGTTGTCGGGGTTGGTGGTCACACGGAGTTTAAATTAAACATATTTTTTGTGTCTTTTTGTTGTATTATCATATTATTAGATCCTTAGCGTTTGTTTAGCACATCATCATTTACTGCAGCGGGTGGTTTCCTGCATTTTTAACCACTTAACTGCCACCTTAGGGTTAGGGTTAGGGTTACGGGTCGTCCAGTGGCGTCGAGGGATGGGTCAAATGTAGAGGACACATTTCGTTGTACAGTTTATGTATAATGACAAATAAAGCAACAAACATTTGCTATCACTTTTTGTCACCTGTTTTGCGACGATTTTGTCGCTCTTTTGACCCCTTTTTCAAGACGCTTTTAGATTTCGGTAAAGTCAAACTGGAGAAAATATGTGTGGTTGAGGTGAGGGTTAAGAGGTTCTTTTTTAACCTCTTATTGCAACCACAAAGGAAGCCAGACCTGCTTCAAGCCAAGGGTCTCAAGTGCATATGACACATTAGACACTTTTTTATTTTTTTTGCTGATTCTGTGCTTTGCAAACCCCACCCCCGTCTGGTTCCGTCGGATTGAAAGCATTTGGGAGTGGGCTGTATAGCGTTTAATTAAACCAGCCAGCCCTTGTCCTTGTGTGTGTTCCCTTTCTCTGTTTCTCTTCAAGGTATTTTATCTGCAGTAATTAATACGGCTTTCATCATAGCACCGGAGACATCGCACAAAGAGGCGGACAGACGTGACTCGAGCTGAACAAAAATGCACTCTCACACTCCACCGGCTCCATTACCAGACGGCGAAAGGCAGAAATGATTATTGAATGAGAGGAGAAGTGAAGCACGGCGGTAAGTAATGAGCATGTTCTGCAGATTGATTGAGAGGAAGAAATGGCCATGAAATTGAAAAACAACAGTAATCGGGGACTACTTAATGCAGGCAAAACATAAAAGAGGGCTGTTCATTAGGCACTGTTTAATCAGAATATTGTAAAAGCGTTTTCTGTCTCCCGGTACAGGCCCGGTCGCCGATCGTTTGGTCCTGCGGTATTCACACGGTGCTTCTGTATAACGTGTCTACACTGTACAATGGAACAGTGAGACTGGCTGTGTTTGTCTGCAGACCAAAACTCTGACCGTGAGCTGACTTCTGGAGTTCTCAGATGATCGGTGTGGCATGTAAACGGCATAATCTGATACACATGGTGTGATATAGGGGTCTCATTTCTTTCTGATCTTTTACACCTGAGCACAAGCCCATCAGGGATAATGAGCAAAACAAAAAACTGGGGGAAGAAGAAGAAGAAGAACCTTTATTTATATAGCGCCTTTCACAGGCATAGCCACAAAGCGCTTTACATGAGAGCATTTTACATTCACTCCATACTTAGTGGTGATAAACTACGTGAGTAGCTTCAGTTTCCCCTGGGGGGGACTGACAGAAGCGCTGTCGCGACTACACACATCGCGCCTACGGTCCCTCTGACCACCACCCTGCATTTACACACACATCATTCATCCTGGCCTATTGTACATGTTTTTGGTGGTAGGGGAAACCGGAGTACCCGGAGGAAACCTACGCAGACACGGGGAGAACATGCAAACTCCACACAGAAAGGCCCCCGTCCAGGTGGGAATTGAACCCGGGACCTTCTAGCTGTGAAGCGAGAGCACTAACCGCTGTGCTACCGTGCCGCCGTGCCGGAAAAAAACGGTTGACCCCGAGAAGCGTCACTTCCTGGTAATATCGAGCCGACTGATATTGTGTTCCAATATGGAACACAATGTAAGACGCAACCACGCCGTGTTGTCTGAGTCATATCCACTAATCATGTGTCTGCAGAAGACTGAAGGATAAAGAAGTTATCCATGAAATGAATCCCAATTTGTTTACATAGAGGTTAAGTGTGCAGTCTAGTGCAGGGGCCCACAACTGACGGACCTGGGTCCAGATCCGGACCTCCAGAGGCTTTAGTCCGGACCCAAAAGCCTTTTCGTCCTCTCAATACACTTAATTTCTAAGGCTGAACTAAACAATTTGAATAACCTTGGAATAAAATGGTAAAATGATTGATTCGTTGATCAGCTCTGCTATGTAAATAGACAACCTGTGCTCATGTTTTAACATTTTCAAGAGCAATGAGCGCTGTCCAGACTTTGCACATGTTATGTCGAAAGTTATGAAAGAAAGGTTTGCGGACCTTGAGCTGATTTAGTTGGCGACCCCTTGTCTAGTGGTTAAAGCTGTTGCACATATGGCAGAACAGCATCAAGGGTTAGGGTCCCGGCTCTGCTAATGTGCTGCATTTCTCTCCCCACTTTTCTACCTGAGCTGTTCTGTCCAATAAATCAGAATCAGAATAGGTTTTATTGCCATGGTTTGAGAACAGGTTCACAAACTAGGAATTTTTCTCGGTGCAAACGTGCGACATAAAACATATAAAACAGAGTTAAGATAAATAATAAGCTAAGAACGTTAAACTATAAGGCTATAGGGGCATGCATAACAAATATTAAATAAATAAGATAAAATAAAAGTGACGTGTGGTAAGACAACAACAATTTGACATTGAACAACAGTGGGATTGTATATACAGACGTGTAGGCGTATAAAGTGGTATTAAGTGTTATAAAGTGATGAGTGACAGCAGCGGGTCTAAGTGTGGACACACCGCACAGAGCAACAGAGCAGAAACATCCATGAGTCTGTAACTGAGCTACAGACACTTGTTATTGTTCATGAGTCTGATGGTGGAGGGGAAAAAACTGTTCAAGTAGCCTCCTGCCTGAGGGGAGAGGGGTGAATAGTCCGTGTCCAGGGTGAGAAGGGTCAGCTGTGATCCGGCCCACACGCCTCCGGGTCCTGGAGGTGAACAGGTCCTGGAGAGATGGGAGCTCACAGCCAATCACCTTCTCTGCAGCACGCACAATGCGCTGGAACAAAAATGGAAATGGAACAAAAATAATCCTTTAAAAACAACATAGCACAGTTTGTGTTTTATTCTGCAGGGATCAATAGAAATACTAAGGGAAGTCACGCATAGTTGACCGGAATTGAACCTTGGACCCTGATGAACTGGACCTGAACAGCGATCACGCAGAGGCGGTGAGACGCCACAGGGAGCACCCTCCCTCCATCAGGTGGAGGTGATTGATGGGAGGGGCAAGCAGTATTTTCATTTGCTCCTTTTGAAGACTAAAGTTTATGCTCGTGGTCTGCAGGGCTGCCAACGATCACGCTTTCAAAGAGAGATATATGCATTACCCTCACACCACACTCCTCATAGCTCCCTTTTCATTTGTATAAAGGAAAATACTGACATCTGCAGATGCTTCATTTCCATGTGTCTGTGCCTGACAGACACTTCTCTGGCCCCGCTGCATGGGTGTGTATGTGGGTGCACTGCTCTCGCGCTATTGGTCAGTCTGTCATTCTGCCTATCACACTGCATTCACACCAACAGCGGCCGACGCGAATAGAGCGCCCAGCTTCAATTCATTCCCAATTCGGTGTTATAATGATATGAAGTTGACGTGTTCAGTGCACTGTATCGGTTTAAATCGACACTGCACTCACAGAAAGCTAACACAAGGAATAAACTATCGCTTATATTCTGCTAACCAGGATGTTGAGACTCTGGTGTTTGCGTAGGACGACAATTTGTGTGTGTTTCATACCATGAATGGAATTAAGCTTCTAGTCAGTCCATGTCCTGCGCTGGGCCAAAGCACTGCTGTCTGTTTGGATTTTTACCATAATGCCTTGTGTAAACTGCCCACTCACTCACACATGATCAGCGTGACAGCTACCGTATGGCCCGTTTAATAATGCACGTAAAATGGTCTTGATTTTCTTACATTTGCGTGTGCGGCTTGGTGCTTGTCAGTGCTATCAAATGACACCAGAGCAAGTAGTGGAAAGTGTGTTCAGTGTTATAATGATCAAAGCTGGGTGCAATATGTGCTTCTGTATCAGGACCTAGAGACACAGTACAGACATGAGCCTGGTGAGTGTAACCGCGGTCTATATTGACAACAGAACAGATTGACATGATCAAGAATGTGATTTTGAACATTGAGCAGATTAAACGTTGAGAATGGTTTCGATGCATTTGGCTCGTGGTGACAAAATGACATTTGACCTTATCTTTAGCAGAGTAGGTTTAGTTTTCTGTCGAGTGTCAGCATTTGAGTCCTGACAGGGCTACTGCTGCTCGTACCTCTAATGATTTCAATTCAGGCATATTCTTCTGAAATAGTGTAGACATAAATGCTTTGTGTGCAGCCTCAGTAATATAATCTGGACTGTGTACATAAAACACTGTTCCCTTGCTTCAAATAGTTCCCTCTCGCCTTACGACTATACATTGTTTACTGTCTGTTTTGTTTTAACTCCAGCAGTAATGCCCTTGAAATGCTCCAGAATACATGACATAGGATCTATATTTTTTTTTATATCACACACAATAATTGTTATATTTTGTTAATGCTCTGTTCCTATACACATCTGACAGACATTACCACAATGTCATACAGTACATTCCTCTCTGTATAATTTGCAACTGCTTAAAGGACCTGTATCATGCTATTTTAGCCATTCCAAAGTAAAGTATAGGCATTTATATGATATATTGTACCTCTACCACTACGGAGCACTAATTTTTGTGATAAATATAAGTATTTTCTGGAGGTATTTTTCCAACCCGGAAGACAAAACGCTGGGATTCAGTTAACTCCGCCCCCTCTCGCCGCTCATACAACTTTAGCAGTAGTAGAAATATATATATATCACAGCAAAAAGTGAAGTTACTTCATGATGCTGTTATAAGGAGTTAGCTTCATGGCTAAATGGCTAACACACTCGCTAACATGCATTTTGATCGACTCACCACTCTGATGTTTCCAGTATGGGACTTGCGTTGGTTATAAAAGTTAATCCACTTTGATTCTGGCCGAGGTTCATCAAGCATCCATCAGCGACAGGCACAGACAAACACTATTCTGGCTGATAGTCGCTGAATCCCGGAGGGAAAGTCCAACTTCTATGGCCTCTTCTTTGGGAAGGTTGAATAAAGTCCTGTCCTCGCAGCCAAACGCGCTTTTCTCCGTGACATTATCGTGAGGTACGAAAAAAAGAACAGGTGTCCAGACTCCAGAGTAGGTTAGAAAAAGCTCCCTCTTCACAACTTTCGGTGCAACATGACATGACCATCTGTTCGGACAGTCTATGGTTCAGACGCTCAGGGGGAGCGTTTGTTTTCGGTACAGGGGCAGCGCGGATGCGTCAGGCACTTCCTCTTTTTTTTTTTTTTTTTTACGACAGAAATAATGAAAAAAGCAGTTTTACAAATGAAAATCATGCCGTAAGGCATTAGCTTACAGACGTCGAGCACTTCCGTTCCGCTGTGACGACACAACTGAACATGCCAGTCGTTTACCAGGAGAGGGCGGAGCAGCTGCTCAGGGCGCAGGATTCAGGAGGATTACTGAGAACTGCGTGAATGAAGCCAAAAACCACTCTGGGGGTGTTTTTGATAAGGAAATAGCATAACAACATGGTTAAAAGCTCCAAAAAGTCGATTTTGCATGATATAGGACCTTTAAAACTTGATACATCTGTCCTGAGAAGTAATTGCTTACATTTGGAAACCGCACCCCACAGTTACTATGTGATGAACCGTCATTTCTGGACTATTGAGCGTACCTGAATATACTACATTAAATATATACAGGCCGCACTTGTCCATAAGCCGCAGGTGTCCACGTTCTTACAAAGCACATTTGAACACGCCATCAAGGTACCCCCGGTGTTTCCTGGTGTTTGAGGCCACTCTGACTGTGGCAGTGCTGGGCCCGTGGTGAATCGTTCGCAGTGGGGTACATCCAAGAGGAACCGCTCTCCATCATCTCCACGCCACAACTTTACGTTTGGTCTTGGAGCTGTTATTGCATCTTTCTCACGTCTTTCTGTAGAAATAGCCGAGTGTTTTTGGACCCAGGTGCATTGTTTTTTATTGATAACATGACATCATATTCAGCATGACTGTAAACATCTATAAATAAGAGCGCACTGTCGTTTAAATCACAGGGGGAAAAAGTAGCGGCTCGCAGTCCGGAAATTACAGCATTTCAGGAGCAGGATCTAAAAATCAGAAGAACCTTACAAACCTATTACATCACAAAGAGAACTGTGGTGATAAAGTCGTCGTGTGATGGTGTTGGAGGCACATTAAAGAGGCTAGCAGCGTGGACCCGTTTACAGGGTCGAAAACACACTGATAACAGGTTTAGGACGATAATATTTGAAATGCAGCACCCGAGGAAAACAGAGACTAAGAGGTTTCGAAATGCGGGTGCAGGTGAGAGACGCGAGCGGCCGACCTTGTCATGGCCCGCTGATGCACCCCATTTAACCAGATGCCCCGGAGCAAAGGGGGCGGGGCCAGGAACATCTCGGGTGACAGGGGCTGACATGAGGAGGAGATTTGATCCTGATAGGAGTCACGCGGGTGAAGTGGCCACACAGGACGAGTATGCAGGTTCCCTCAGGCGTGGAGCAGTCAATGGGACCCTGCAATGTGACAGTGTTTCAATATAAACACCATTGATTTCAACAGGGTTCGTACTATTATTAAGGAGGCGGTCACAACATACCTTATTATCCCCACTCTCCATATTCCTATGCCATTTGCTACATTAATGTGGTCCTCTGGAACTGTGGAAAGGTTTTCCAGGGGTTGAAAATACACACGAACACTCGCTCAACTGGGAAAAACCACTGGGAAACTCGGATCAAACCGAGCTGACCGCGGTAATCAGCTGATTCAGTTATCCTTTAATGTGATCCTTTTAGTTGAACTCTGCTACTTTCTTGAGTTTAGTTTGAACTGTCATCCTTGGAATAACGTGGAAGAGAGAAATAGCAGACATTAATGCCAGCAAAAATATGTGATATCATTCATTAACAAACCAAAGTTCAGCTTTTGAGACTAATTAGCTGTGTTAAGCGCTAATCAGTCATAAAAGACCGTTTTTATTGGATAACATAAAAATCCCCACTTTCCCACATAAAAAGCACATGAACACAATCCAACGGGGGACAATGATCTCTGGAAAATGAATGCAGTCCATATGAACACAGAAATTGACAACATCTATTGTAGCTGCGGCAACCTGTATCAAGTATTGGCGCCAATCGCTTCTGTTACCATCTATAGATATTGAGCCAGAATCTTAGTAAGTAGTATCAAACGTGTTGTTTGCGGTTAAAGGAAAGATATCAACAATCTATGTTTCATCAATCTATATTTTCTTCTGTCTGTAGCCCCCAGTGTACTGTTAAAATGTCACTGTTCACCTTTATTATAGATACCAGCAACAACGTGGAAGCACACAAGTAATAGAAAAAAAGAGCCTGCTTCTGAGCATGTCGGTGGTTCTTTCCACTCCAGGTCGTCGTCATCTTTCATGACGAGCTTGGCAATGTCTTATTTTCATTCTCAGGATTTGACTTAACGTCTTCAGGCCATTTTTCAGGTTTCATTGCCTGCATGGAAGTCTTTTGCACAGTGTCTTGACTTTGAGCATCTGTTACCTCTTGTCTTGACAGTTGACTGAATGTGTTCAGCTGCATGCATGTTGGGTAAGCACTAGGGCTGGGAACTTCGGTCGTTTAGTCGACTAATTGGTCGATGCCGTCGCGGTCGACCAAGATTTTCGTTGGTCGACTAGACTTTACTATGCAGGGGCTTTCAATTGCAGCATCCATCCATTTTCTTCCACTTGTCCGTTGCCGGGTCGTGGGGGCAGCTGTTGGATCTGCCCAAATCACATTGCACCTCCTGCAGGTGGTGGGTCCACAGAAGGACGGCCTCATGGTTCCAAACGGGCCGGTTGGTCTCTCATAACCCATTCACACTCTCATTCATACACCAGTGTACGCAGACACTGGAGGCAAGGAGGGTGAAGTGTCTTGGACACAACGACAATGTGCACCTTCAGGAGGCGGGATTCGAACCCCCGACCTTCCGATCATTAGACGACACACACTACCATCTGCGCCACCATTTTTATAATGGTTTTTAATAATTGAATAATAATACTTTTTTTTTTGGTCGACTAATCGTGCCATACTCTTGGTCGACCAACCATTTCCTTGGTTGATTACAGCCCTAGTAAGCACACACTTCAGGGATTTACTCACGGGGAGCACCAAGTTGTTCCACATACTTGGGAGAGTCTGTGGGGGAGTCGAGAGCACCAACACACTGGCAGATGGACGCAACTGAGGGTCTTCTCCGGGCTCCATCCTGGACAGAAGATCTCCATCAATATTGTTTCCTTCAGGTCTGTTGACGATGTCACCCATGTCCTGTTGCATTGAGCTTTGCAGTGGTAAGGACATGCGTAAGCAGGTTATTCCCTCTCTGCAGGCGTTTGTTTCACACAGGTACCCTTTTACTTTTTATGGCTTGATTGAGTGCGGGCCGATTAAGTCTTGAGGTATTCCGTTAGACTGCAACATGTCCAACGTACTCTTTCTCACTGTGCAGGCAGGATCTTTAGATGCATGCTAAGGTTTTGTCTGGGGTTTACTTGTTTTTCCTTTCTTGAGTGCTTGGAGCAGTAACTTTACTTTGGTTTTCAAGTCTGTTGCATTTGCCTGCTAAGTGTCTGCTTGGACCTTGGTATGGACTGTGTGGACTGACTGTCTGAGCTTTACTTTAAAGCAGGGGTGTCAAACGTACGGCCCGCGGGCCAGAACCGGCCCGCCAGTGGGTTCAGTCCGGCCCACGGGATAAATATGCATTATTAAAGAAGAATAAACTTAATTTTCTTTAACATTTGCAGTTCTTATATTGTCCGCTAGGGGCGCTGTGTTTGAGTCCGTTCTATCGCTTTACCTGCTTTTTCTGTTGACTCTGGCACCCTCTTCAGTGAAATGTCTTTGTCAAAAAAGAGAAAAGTGTCGGATTTTTCAAGAAAAATTGACCTCTTCCTATATGTATACAGTGATCCTTGTTGAATGTTTTTACATTATTTTATCGATTGATATAATTGATAAAAATCTCTTTTGCAAGAAAAAAAAAGGCTGTTGAAAAGAGGACCATTCACTCTAATGAATACTATGTAGCACTTTGAGAAACTTGTAAAGTGTAAGCTGTAATGTTTTATTTTCCTGTTTACATTATATGTGGCCCGTGACCCGCCGTGGCAGCTGAATTTCGGCCCACAACCCACAATGAGTTTGACACCCCTGCTTTAAAGCCTCATACTCTTCTTCTTTCCCAATTTCTCTGAACAGATGGCAGATTGACTTGTCTCTCTCGTAACAGCATTAAATCGGCATTTACTGCGCCTTTGAGTAACTGATCAACTCTTGCTCTGTCCATTCTATTGGCTGGCAGACCACCATGCTGCACAACTTTGTAGGTTTGTTTGCCTTGTCCAACAAATACTATTACTTACCGCAGCACCCTCAGATACTAGCACAGACGTTTGACAATAAACTACTTCCAGAGGGAGAGGCGGTGGGTTTGTTTTGATGGATAGCAAAGGGACAATGGGGAAATAGGTGACATGATTATTCACAGAATTCCTGAAAGTGAATCTCCTCACTGTCTCTTGTGCTCGTCCTCATAGAGGGAAAGTGAAGCGCTGCACAGCGGGACTCTGTTCTGTAAATATGGAAGGCGGGACATTCACTCAGGCAAAAGCTTCCAAGGGAGTTGTACATGCAAATCATAGGAATATATTTACAAAACGAGATGGATTCAAATGAGTGCAACTGCTTTGGAGATTATTGTCGAGAAAGGGTGGGTTTCCCAACTATTTTCGAGATGAGCTATTTTCACCAAATCAAAACTTGCCTGGTTGCTTGGACAGTATGGTTTGTTCCAGGTGTTGGAAATGAGCAATCGAATTTCCGCTGATGAAGCCTTTTGGATGAGAGGCGAAACGTTCGAAGACTTCAACTACTGAGTAGTTGGTTGAAACGAGGATGCTTTGGTTCCATCTTCAGAAGAAACACACATGGAATTTGAGTCAGTTCAGGCAGCAGTCTGAGCCTTACTTCTTCATTTTTGGCGTTGTTGAAGTCGACGGGAATCAAATAGAGTTGTACGCACACACTAACCCGAAATTAAAGCTAGCGTTGACTCATGAGTTTTCCTTGTTAGCAACCACAACAGTGTCCTCTCCACATCAAAAGGCGTCTGCAGACGGGTAATGCATGCGCCGCATCCACTCCAAAGGCACCGGGCAGAGTAAACAGCGCGTCCGCTTTGATGCCCGTTTGATGTCCGATACGTATGGGCCGTCTCTCTTTATTAGGCGAGGCCACGACGGCTCTCGAGATGCGCGCACGCGAACATGAAAGCCTTATGAGAAAGCAGTGTATTTAACCTGTCACAAAAGGCACACCCGCAAACAGGAATCAGCGAATGCCACACTCGTAAAATAAAGACACGTATCCCCGTCTGGGCCTTCGCGTGAGTCAACAAGGGCTCCGTGTCTGGGACGTAACAATGCCGGCAGCACAGACACGACGAGCCTGTTCTTTTCCATTCAGGGCGTCAGACAGGTGCGTCTCGATCAAGGGGGACTGAAAACGGAAAGTCAAATGATTTCAGCTGGTAATGAACAAAGCTGATGGGGAGGATTGTTTTGAAGCAGTGATTCAAATGGGGTTCAAACTTGGTCGATACATTTGTTATTGTTAATTGATTTTCTATTGACTACTGCGCTACAATATAATGTTTAGCCATCAAAATGAATGATGGACTAGAGTGGGTTGTTTGGTTGGAAAAGAGAACAGATAAGAGCACAGGTAAAATAGGTGTAAATGAGAAAGAAAAAATAGATTGAATGTAATTGCAATTGTTGAGCATTATAACAAAAAACTCTTGTACAACTAGTTAAAGGTCATTTAAAAAAAGCAGCACGTAATTGAAAATACCAAAACTAAGTGATCACAGGAAATGTATAGAGCGTTGAAATTCCAGACATTGCAAAAATACAGTTCGGCTGGAAAGCAGAGCTCAGTAACAGTGTTTCATTTCATTTTGTTTATTGAACTCATTCAACAAGCAAATGCAACAGCAGCATTTAACATATGAATGAAAAGGAGCAGAAAGAAGTAATGCTGTAATAGTGTAATATAATGTCGGCCCCCCAGCAACACCAAATCAGTAACAGTTCCAGTTCATTTGAGCGTCAGATGTAGCCGTCTTATGAATTACAAGACTTCAATACACAATAATACATGAATAAACTGAAGGTAATCTGCTACTCCGCAGTGTCATATTTCGGTAACATTGGACATTCTTCTTAACCCCCGCCTTAACTGAGCGCATTTTCTCCAGTTCGGCTTTACCCAAATCTAAAAGGTTATAGGCCAGTGTAAAGCCACATTTGAAAGCTACAAAATTGATCTAAACGGATCTTTTCCCTCTCGTGGTTGCCGTGTTGCTGTCACTTTTTTTTAAACCTAATTCATCATAATTTTTTCAGCGCGTTTTTTTGTTGCACTCTCATCCTCATTTTCGTCTCGTTTTTATCGGTTTGGCACTTTTTTTCAAGACTCTTTTAGATTTGGGTAATGTGGACGGTTCAGATTGGGGGTTATGAGGTTAAACACATAAATGGACCGAAGTTTCAATTTTGCAATCAAGACTGTTCCAGAGTGACTGCTTTGACTGAGATACATCTTTCCTTTACAGCCGATTTTGTTCATATCTTCTTTTTCACTTGGTAAATCTGTTTTTGTCCTGTAAACTTTCCAGATGAGCTTTATACATGACCTTTTCGAAGGTTATACTCCACTAATACATGAAATTTCCGTGTTTTTAGTTCAGTAACTTTTTTAGTTTAAGGCGCTGTGTAAACAAACGACAAGCTTCCGTATGTCGAATAGCGCGTCATCGTCTTGCCGACCTTCCTCGTTCTGTGATTGGTCCCCAGGCTGCTGTGAAGTTCGAAAAGAATTCGAGCGCACACAGCAGTCCGGCGTTAGCCAGGCTAGCATAAATCAATACAAAAGAACCGTTTGCAAATTGGAATCCACATCCAGTTGAGGTATATTTGAACGTGACGTCTCCTCCGTGAGTCAACAGGAGCTTCACGTCTGATACAGAACAATCACAGCGTCACAGGCTATTCAGGGCATCAGGCAGGTGCAGCTCAATAACAAAGACATTAATAAGAACGTCAATGATGTACCTAGCTGTACTCACACAAAAGGCCTGTTGGAGATGAGGATACCGGTATACAGTATGAGTATATTTTTGCTGATTTGAACCGGCTCCACTCTGAATAGGAGATAGTGTTACATTTCGTTATGGGGGTTGTGTCTGAATATATTGACGCTTCATTTAAAGATCTCAAAACCTTCCAAAAAACATATCTTATGTTTCATTTGTGTGATAAGCGGAGAGTTTATTCACAATGCCAACAGCACCTGTGTGAATGTGTTAAAGCGAATATTGTGATGATCAAAAATAGGGCTGCGGCAATCTTGATTCTTGACAAATAAATCGCAAATCTAATCACAGTGCACAAATGAGCTTAAGTGCCGTAATTTTCTCTCCCTTCTCATTTTAGTGATGGGATTTTCGGCTCTTTTGGTTCCCAAATGGTTCCCAAATGGCTCTTCAGTTTAAATGTCAATTTAGCAGAGATTTTGAATGATTCTTTCGACTACTCCCTGCACCAAACAACACCTTTATTTTTTCATTGCCATAATAATGTGATAATGGCTTATAGTGGTCTGTGTTGTTGATTTATCAAGATATTATTTATTATGGCAACACACACACTGTTAAAGCTGGTATTAGTTTCATGTATGTACTATTTTATGTACAGTCAAATCCTTAGTGTTTCCGGGTCCCTTCTGGAACGATCACACGTGGAATCCTGTTCTCGTGACGCCAATTGTTACGGCATTTCGTATATATATAATAACGTAAAAACCGTAAAGAAGAGAGTTGAAGTCTGAATCAAGTGGTCATTTATTGTCTTAAACACAGGGAGAACACAGACAGCATCACAGCGGGCTCACAGAGTGTTCTGCCATCTAACCCACTTAGTGGCATATTTATACAGTAATCTGTACACATCAGATTGACAAGAGATGCTACCCTGACGTCAACACATTTGTTGTATCTCTGTATACGTCCTATCTCAACAGATAAAGGCCTAGCCTTTATCTGTGACATGTCCTGAGATGAATATTCAGGTCATGTCACCGATATCCCTTTCAGCTGTTAAACAATGACTAGTACATGTTAGAAATATATTTCTGACATTACACTCCCCCAGTCCCTCTGCCTGTGTCAGCTCCGACTCTGTACTCTGTTCCTTCTCCATCTGTAGTAGCTCCTCAAACTGAGAGGGATATAATATATATATATATCCATCCATCCATTTTCTTCCACTTGTCCGTTGCCGGGTCGTGGGGGCAGTTGTTGGAGCTGCCCAAATCACATTGCACCAGGCTCCTATGGCTCAGCCTGCAGGTGGTGGGTGCACAGAAGGTACATATATATATATATATATATATATATATATATTAGGGCCAGGACTTTAACGCGTTAATTTAGATTAATTAATTACACAAAAATAACGCGTTACATTTTTTGACGCATTTTAATCGCACTTGTTTTTACAACGCGGAACGTTTCTCCCTGGATGAGTTTAGGCGGACCGATTATACTGGAGCACCAACTAGCGTTCAGACAACAACAAACCACAGTGAACATGGACAAAGAAGCTGAAGAGACCTCTTTGGTTGGCCTTGTGGATGGGAACTTTTGCTATAAAAAACGAATGGAGTGTGCAAGCTATGCAACAAGGACTTCGCATATCACCGCAGCACATCGAGCCTCACACCGTGGACGTTAGCCCGACTCCGACTACAAGGACCCACACTCTACCAGATGGCTGGTTTAAGGACCAGGATAACTAAGTCCACGTCTGAAAAATCAACCAACGGCCTGGCTCACTGGATTGCACTCGACTGTAGACCACTTGGAGTGGTAGAAGATAAGGGCCTGCAAAATGTACTACAGATTGCGTTGCGTTGTTATTAAGAGTTGGACTGAAATTATATATATATTTTTTTAAACCAGCTGTTGCTAAATCAACAAAGTCTGTTATGGCCTCTGAAGCAACAATAAACAATATTGTGTTGCTTAAGCTCATGTATTCAGTCATTATTCAATGGTATACTAAAAATCCATATGAAAAAACTTACTTCTCACTGTTCTCAGGTCAAATATTTATATGCGATTAATTTTGATTAATTCATTACAACGCCTCTAATTAATTAGATTAATTTTTTTTAATCGAGTCCCGGCCCTAATATATATAAGTCCAGACTTCAGTCCTCTTCTTCTGCTTTTGTTGCTTTTATAATGGGCATACACATGAGTGGAGAAGGCCGACAATGTGACTATAACTGCTCCGCGTGTGATCGCAGTGTTTACTTTTCACTCCACAAACCTAGCGTGCGGATAGTTCTGAAATAAAAAGTGGCTAAACGCTAGAGATGCACTGACTACGTTCATGGATTAGTTTAAGTTTGTGGAGATCTTAATTCATTACGCGCTATGGCTGCTGATTTTTCACCTCCACCGTTCTCTCTCTCTCTGCCCAAACCCATTCTCTTACTTTTTTAGTCTTTGCCTTTTCTCTATTTTTCTCCCTGAGGCGAGTGTAGCACAGAGCGGTGCATGTGGAACTTGATAAACATGTAACCTTAAAAAAAAAAAAGTAATGACTCATTCGCGATAGAACCATCACTACCTCATTTTGCAAACTCACAGACTATCACAGACTATATAATCTTATCCAAATTACGGCTCATCTAGGTGCAATGGACTTCACACATCAGCCTCTTCAGGAGATAAGCTTAAGAGAACGTGAAACAGCAATTAAAGAAATACAACCTACAGGCAGAGTCCCTCCGAATTCCTCTGCATCTCTCTTCCCTCCTCGTTCTTCCTCTCCTGATTCCTTTCCTCCGCTTAACCGCCCCCATTAATCCAGGAAGTCCGGGGAGATAACGCATTCGGCCCATTTCGGCTGCCACTTGTCGGCGCGCCTGACGGACGCACTCACCTGGATGGCTAGATTGCAATCAGCGGCACTTGATTGAAAGGCAAGGACGCCAAAGGACAAAGACAAAACCACTTAGGCGGACTATTAGGCTGAGGACGGGCTGCCCATTCGCAACAATACAGTAGCCCCGATAATGCGCGCTGATAAGGAAGGGGGGGGGGGGGAGAAGTTAGCAGTTAGCGGCTCGCCTCCGGGGGGCTGTCAGCGCGTCCAGATAATGTGGCAGATAGGCGAGTGCCAAAAACACAGCGCTCGGCTAATTACGCGCCAGCGAGTTCAGCTAAAGGAGCCAGCGTGAGGTCTTGTACTGATGCTGAGATTGAGTTCACGCGATGTTGAGGAATATTGCCATTCATGAAAAGTTGTTACCAATTGTTACGGATTTATTGGTTGCGTCCCGGCCATGAAGACTCTGGCCACTCTGATCCGACCCTTTTCTGAAACGATGAGCCCTTGAAAATGCGCCATCTGATCTGTCTCTACAAACATGGCGCAGGATTGTTGGGATCTCTCTGTTTTGCGATTGCCTCGTACAATTGGATCCGCCATAATGTTTTACTCAGCCAGAGGAGCAGCAGAGGAGTATGACCAAAGGAGTGTTTCTCACTGCAAATGCCCGGGCTAAAGGCCACAGTCCAGCAGCGATGAACCACCGGTGTCCAGATGAAGACATGCTGGAATGATGAGTTCACCTTTGTTGCATGTAATACTAAAACTGGAAAAACGAAATGCTATGACTTAGAAGTGCTTGACTTATCAGAATCTGTGCTGATTTTGAGTTGGTTTGGACTTTCTTATTGCCAATTGTATATTATCTCATTTTAAAGGTTTTTTAGTGTTCAGTTAAACGTCTCTTATTTTGAGCAAATTAATGCTTGTTCTATGTGCTTGGTTCAGGTGGGTTTTAACCCCCACCTGAACCAAGCACATTTTATCCAGTTTGGTTTTACCCACATATAAAAAGCTTTTTGCAAAAAGCATCAAAATCGCATCTAAAATGTGACCAACGCAACAAAAATGCAATGAAAACACAACAAAAAAAGTGATGTAAAGGTGACTAAAATGTGATGACAAAAACGTCAAAGTGGCAACAACACGGTGAGGAAAAATATCTGTTTAGATCCGTTTTTCACAGGTCTTCAAATGAGGCTTTACACTGACCTGTAAGATCTCCAGCTTTTAGATTTGTGTAAAGCCGAACTGGAGAAAATGCGCTCAAGTCGGGGTTAAGAGGTTAAGACGGCCCAAACCTACTCTAAATATCAGCATTCCTTCCCATAATTCACGCAAACCTCAAGTCATTTATCTAAGATAAGATGGTATTTTTTCACTGAAGGTCTGTTGCTCACGTTCATTGTTTGGGTTCATGTAGTTAGACATAAGATTCTTTGTTGATTTTTTGTATGACCCTTTTGTCACACGGCCACGCAGCAAGTCTGGTTTTATTCTGCTCTGGTCCCTTTGCAATCAAAAATCAAACATTTTAAACCTGAATCCGAATTGATTTTAGCCAGACCCCAATTTGCTTTTTTTGTCCTGGATCAGAATTTGATGGAATTTGCTATCCAAGCAAATGGGCTAGGATTTGAATCATGTGTTGTTCTTTAAGCTCAGTGGGAAGTTTCTTTGAGAAAAAAGTGCCAATGAAAAGTTCAGTTGGTTATAATATAATAATAAACCGTTATCCCGGTAAAATTCAAGACGTTCCAAGACATTGAGAAAATCCCACTCTCAGAGCTCAATAACTTTCTTTTCCAGTTTAAGGAGATACATTAGTTGGTAAGGGTTGAAAGAGTTTGCACTTGTGAGCATTGCCTCCGTCCAGGGATATGAAAGTATATAGCTCATCCTGGGATTTGCAAAGGAGTCGAAACAGTAAAGAAACAACATATTACAGAGCACAAAAGGTCAATTTAAACATGGATTACTGGATCTTCAATGAAGGTACTTGATTCATCTTCTGTACTCAGTAGTTGAAGTAAGAAGATGAATCAAGTACCTTCATTGAAGATGGACAACTCCTGTACGACTGAGAACTTACACAGACATGGATTACTGGAGCACACTTCCTCCTGCTCCACTCCCGCACTGCAATACAAAGACTGCAGCCAGCACTTAGTAAAGCTCCGTCGACCCGGGGGAAACCTCACAGGGGATTACACTACAGCCCGAGGTGAGCCATTTTAGCGCCCAGGCCAGGAATGTTAAACATCAACAACGGTCTATAATCGAACGGAGAAAAGAAAAGAGAAATGAGAGAGAGGTTGGTGTTTGCATCAACAGTCAAGCGAAGGTCACCCTGCTCTGCTAACAGAAGCTTTGACATATGGATCAAAGGGTGTGGGAGGCGATAGGAAAGGTCTCATGTTACTCAGTCATGTTTAAGGAGACTTGCCGTGCGAAATAGACTTTTCTTGATCTTTTGACCATCACAAGTTCCTATCTGATCACTTCACCACTCCAACTGCTTTCATCATGGCGCCATTGGCCTGTTAGTATGCCATGGCGAAAAATGGAAGCTTGCTTTTCTCGTTAAAACTACGTTTTTGCTTTTTGTTTCCATTTTTTAAATCCCGATGCTGACCATTCAGAAGGCTTGCATGGTCAGGCTCATTCCTATATCAGAGACTCGTTCTGTCCTCATACTCGGGTCACAAAAGTCATGACCATCAGGTTTTGTGATTGAACTGTACTTTGTTTGTATTTTTGTTTGCAACAAATCGATGTGTCTATCAATGTCAACAAGTTTAGCAATTCCACACATGCTTTTGCTTTATCCGTCCATCCAAGACGAAAGGCTGTATTGTTCGCTCATCTAACTTCAACTGATCACATTGTGTTTTTTTGTTTGTTTTTCTTTTCTGAAGACAAATGGAACGTCAACAAGCACAAGTTCGAGCATTGTAGCCTGTCCAAATATCAAATGTTTTTAACCACATACATACTAGTTCCTTCCTTTAGTTTTTCCTTAAAGCTAAACTGCATAACATTTAACCCAGTAAGTACAGTAAAATACAACCATTATCCTCCTCTCCACTTCTCCAAACAGTGTAAAACTGAACCATGCTCCCCAGCGGGGTGCCACATCTGTCAGTTTCCCAAGTGGCCACTGGAGACTGGGCCCGGGCTAAAGTTACATCATGTGAAAACGGCATAGTGTTAGCCTTTTGGCGAAATCTTTCAGGACTTGTTTTATGGAGTGAACCAGCAACTGCAGCCGTAACAATAGTAGAAACAGTGAAATAGCTATTATTTGAGCAAAAGTTAAATCGGGGAACATAGTTGGTCAATTGTTGCTTTGTAGACCAACTAAACTTTAGCAAAATGCTGATGGTAATATTGGAAACAAACACTGAATGTGCAAATACCCACCCAGCCAGAGTGTTTTCAAAATAAAGCGTTTAGATGGCGACTTCATTTCTTCGTTTATTAATGTGTGACATCACTTTGAGAGATGTTCAAAGCTTTATAAATCTTTTTATAACCTAACCCAGCTTTATACTTCTCAATAACTTTATCCCGGACCTGTCTGGTGTGTTCTTGGACTTCATGATGCTGTCTGCTCCCCAATAGTCTCTTAACAGACCTCTGAGACCATCACAGATCAGCTGTATTTGAACTGACATTAGATTACACACAGGTAGACTCTATTTAGTCATTAGATCAACATCTGATCATTCAGAAATCTTCATCCAACTTCTGAAGGCAATTGTTTGCACTAAAAGGAAAGGGGGGCCGGTACTTCCCACTTTTCAGTTTTTTATTCATAAAAAAAAAAATGTAAATCATGTATTAATAAACGATTGTGTGTCACTTAGTGCGTGTCTTTTATATAAAATTTCAATTAAATATATTTATGTTTATGGTCCATAGCGTGGCAAAATGTTGTAAAGTTAAAGGGGGGCTGATACTTATGCAACCCACTGTGTCTGGTTGTAGCGCCGTTAGCTTTGATCACAGCACACAGTTGATGTGGCATTGCTTCAAACAGCTTCTGCAATATCAAAAGACCCAGTGTTGCATTCACTTTTCACCAAGATCTCGTATTGATGATGGGAGAGTGTGACCACTGCGCAAAGCCTCCTCCAGCAAAGATCCACAACACGGTCAAGATCTGGACAATCCATGATGTCTCACTCTTTCACAATGTGAGCCAGATGGATCCTGGCATTGTTATCTTGGAACAAGTCCGTGCCATCAGGGAAGAAGAAATCCATTGATAGAATAACCCGGTCCTTCAGGATGTTCAGCTGATCTCATTCTTTGGGCACAGAGTGTTGCTGAACCTAGACTTGACCATCCGCAGCAAACCCAGATCAGAACAGTGAGTTAAATCTAGGTGCAGTGCATCAACACGAAGCAGCAGCATTTCCATGCAGTTACGCTGGTAATGGCCCGTTCCCAAGTGATACGTTTCTGTTTCTTGCGTTTAATGTTCCGCCGTTTGGCTCTGAACAGACAAATTAGGCATAATTGATACATTTTCCAAATCAAACACCTGCAAGTTGGCGACGTGTGTTGATGAAGTAGTCGAGGTGGCCAAGCTGAGGGGAGAGAGACAGCATTTATCAATAGCATGAAAGGCTAAGGTAAGCGGCTGCTATTGTCTTCTGTGTAGAATGTAACCCGCCTTTGGCCCATTTCACTGAAGCTTAAAATGTCAAACCGAAAACAAAGGTTCCCCAACTGTTGGACCGCTCCGACCCCACACTGCCCTGTGCCCACATGCGCTCCTCTCCATCAGGGTGAAAGCTGGCAAACTTCAGAGACTTTACTCTGAACCTCGTCATGCGTGAAGCAACCGCAGTGTGTTTAGGTTATTGCCACGGCGACGGGGCATGTGTGTTTATCAATGTGTGTGCCGAACGTAACCAGGCGAACCCCCACAGAGAGGCACAAACCCCTCTCCGTCCCGCACTCTATGATGCGCTCTGAAATTTGAGTGGTAAGTTTTAGTACTAATCAAGCTGAAGTAAAATCCCTAAATTATCACAGGAAGAGAACCAGACAAATGTTTCAAAGTGGTGACGTTTATGCTACTCCACGCATGTTTTGGAGGAAACACAATTGCTTGAGTTTCCTGTTTACACTTGACTATATTTATCCAAACGTTTGCATTTTGTTAAACATGCTACGAATGAAGAGTAAATGCTTCTAAAATGTGTCAAGCGTGTGTAGAAATGGGGTAAACCTTCCGGGGAGCTCCTGGACTTGTGAGTTACTGGTTGGTTTTCTATGGCGGCGTGATAGTGCAGTGGTTTGCGCTCTCACGTTAGAGCTAGACAATTCCTGGGTTTCCCCTAAAATAAAAACATGTACAACTGCATTCTCTCAAGAGCCAGAACTCAGCTGAAAAGAGATATTTATTTATATGTTATTTACTTGGTTGGAACTGTGCATGTTAATGAACACTGATGATACACATACATGTAATCATTAAGATAAGATAAGATAGGACTTTACAGATCTTACAATGGAGGAATTCACGTGTTATAACAAACACTTAGGATGTGCAAAACAGACAGGGAAATGTGCAGTCAAGTAATATAAGTAGTAGTATTATAAGAAATGTCAGAAGTCAACATTGGGGGTTGATAAAGTGACACTGATTCAGAGATTCAAAAGGTCAAGGTCAAATTTATTTATAATGCGCCTTTACAAACAGCAGGCACTACCCCAAAGTGCTGTACAGGTTCATAAAATAAAACAATCATTTAGTATTTAGTACAAATAGAAAAATAGAATCAACACGGGGAAAAACTTTCAGCTCAGCGTGTGCCGAAGGCCAGCGCAAAAAAGTGAGTCTTCAGCGAACACTTGAAACTCTGCAAAGATGTTCGCAATGTGCCTTCTCATTTCGCTCCATTAAACAGTGGAATGAGCTTCCAGACAGTCTAAAATTATCAGTACATCTTAATAGTTTTACTCGAAATTTGAAGAAGTATATTTTAGATCATCAATTGTGTCAACATTGATGAACGTATTGTAAACGTATTGTATACACTTTAAGAAAAAGCATATAATGTACTTTATATAGTGATTTTATTGTAGATTAGATTTATAGATTATAATTGTAATGCTTTTTGTACTCACCTGTCCAGGGACTGCAGATGGAAAATAGCTACTTCGCTAAATCTGGTACAAATCATCTCTTCTTTTGTAAAGACTAATGGTTTTGTACACTGTCCCTCTTTCAATAAACAATAAACTAACTAACTATGTGCCAGTTCTAATATCCAAAGGGAGAGAATTCCACAATTTAGGGCCAGCTCCAGCGAAGGCTCTTTGCTCTTCAGGTTAAACCTGTGATAGTCTAGAAGACATTGTTCAGCAGACCTCAGAGCTCTGACAGGACTGTGCAAAGATATCAACTTCAAAAGATTATATTTGTTTCTCTCAAGTCCTTGGTGTGAGGTGGGGGATGAAAGTCCACAGCGATCTCCTTTGTCTTCTCCACATTTACAGAGAGACTGTTCTGTGCACACTACGTGGCCACACTGCTCACCTCTCTCCTGTAGTTAGTCTCTTCAGAGGTTATTGCATGAGGTTTTGCATAGACGTTATTGCACATGTAACCATTGTAACCATGGGCTAATTTCCATTCGTTGTCCCCAACTAGCACTCTTCAACACACCCTCACTCAACTTGGCCTATTGTACATGTTTTAGTGGTAAGGGGATTCGGAGTACCTGGAAGGACCTTCTAGCGGTGAAGCATGAGCGCTAACCGCCGCGCTACTGTGCCCATTATCCATTGATTAGTACCAGTCCACTTGACAACTTTGGAAAGTTCTGCTGAAATTGAGAAATCCTGGATGACTGAGAGCCTACACAGACACATTTTTCCATTTGGATAAGAAAGTTGTATATTTCTTGCTAATCTTTTGATGTACACTTGTGTACCGCACTCACCTTTGCACAGCAGCCATTTTCAGATGAACTGTAACAGCTCTGTCTGCTCTCGCGCTCACTGACCCAGCCGCAGTAAAAAAGCTCACTGACATGTGCGGATCAGCTGTGGAGCTTTATGAGACGCTTGTTTCTGAAGGCGAGACATCACTTTTGACTGAGGAGACTTAGCACAAGCACCGGCCTTGAGTCTGGTATTTTCTTTGAAAGTAGGAAATATTTCCATGAGGCACATTCACGAAAATCTGACAAAAGCAGTTACCTTGACATAGAATGGAAATGTTTTACATTCTCATTTTAGTCAGCAAACACATTACTTTGACTAAAATGATGATTAAATATTTTAGTCAGAAAAATGTACACTATCTACCTCTCCCATGCACTGTCTATCTTTTTGTTTATGCATACATTTGAATGGATGTTTTTAGGTTATTTTTTCATTCTAATTTTATTTTAATGGCCTCTCCAAAAGAGGACTATCAAAATATACTGTGGACTGTTGGACCCAAAGTTGAATAGTTTGGGAGGAACGAACGTCATGTGTGGAGGACAAATGGAACAGCACATCGACATCTAAACCCTATCCTCACTGTGAAGTCGGGTGCAGGAGCATCATGGTGTGGGGTTGTTTTGTTGCCTCAGGGCCCGGACAATGTGCTAACGTCAATAAAAATAAAATGTATTCACAAATGTATCATTATATTTTGCAGAAAAACCTGAGACATTCATAACATGCATGGAATAAGTAAGTGAACCCCTATATTACTTACTTACTGTACTTACTTATTCCACGCTGTCCTGTGAATGTTTACATGTTATGGCCAATAAAAATATAATCAAATGTAAATGTTTGGGTGGTGTTAGTTCAAGCAGACACTGTTTAATCATTCCTGTGATTTTGATGAAGATCAGATTACATTTAGTGACCAATTTGGGCAGAAATGTGAGATATTCCAAACAGTGTGCTCCCTTTTTCTCGCCACTGTATATTGTACCTCTCCGTCCCTCAAAGTGATGACGTTTTGTCCTGCATAAGGTGCACACGACGGGGGGCTGGGACTCTGGCTCTACTCACTTTGCGAAGAAAGCAGAGCCACTGCATTCTCACTCTGTATCTTGCAAGAACCTAAACAATGTGAGAGAAGAGAACGCTAACCACCACGCCACCGTGCTACTAATCTGCATTCATTCATTCAATATCCACATTTCTGCAATAAACAACAGGCCAAAATGGATTTCGGGTTGTGCGCGCCAGATTACCAGAATGAGAGGTAGTCCAGCAGCCAGCCGCTACACCTGGTCCTCCTGAACTCTGAACCCTGCTGCAGACATCACAGCCAACGAGAGGGAAACAGGAAGTGCTGAATTACAACTGGCAGGCGCATAGACATGAATGAGAGGGGCTTGAAAATGGACGACCACTGTGAGTAGGAAAAAAAAAATATATATATATCACAAATGATGTCCACGTGAACACATTGTATTGTACTGCAGCCTTTGTGAAACGCGTGGAGCGTTTCGGGAAAGCTGCACGTACCGGGACGGCCCGCCAACAAATGAACACACAACGAGGAACTGCGAATTGGATACCGCCTGGCCCCCATCTGGTTCGGCGCAAATGCCCGAGAAAGACAAAATGCGCCGGTAGATAGTTTTAAAGTGACATCCTTGGAGGTCGAAACGAAAAGAATCGCTCACTCAGGAGGCTACATTCAACCTGCCTGGGCGACCGAGAGCTTACAGCAATGACTTTATCCCACCTGAAGTGAATGGAGAGCGACCAGAGGAGCAGCACAGAGTCTGCTTGGCTACCGCGCCGGAGCGCCCGGGGTGAACCGTTGGCGTGTCTCCACGGCGCAGAGAATGTGCGCTGCCCCATCCAGCACACACACACACACACACACACGCACACACACACACACACACACACACACGCCATACCAGCCTGGGACAAAAGGTTGATCCACACACACATGCTGTAACACTGTCATATGGCGCAGAGTTGAACCGGCAACCCTCTGTTCCAACGGCCCATCTGTCACCCCTCTGTTTCTCTGTGTTTTACCTTTCTTTTTCGAAGCTTTTTAAATGGCAGAATGGGCTTTTTTTTCTGCGGGGTCTAAACATTCAGGGTCTGAGCCCGATAGGACATCACTATTTAGGTGATTAGAAATTATTTATTAAAGATTATAAGCTCCGTAAGTGATTTAGAAACTCTGCAGGAAGGTGTTTGCAGTTATTGCTTTAATTTAGATTTTCCCGCCTTAGTCCATTAGCCCAGGTCGGTGGGGAGTCCTTGCCCCAAGTGGAGGAGTTCAAGTATCTCGGGGTCATGTTCACGAGTGAGGGACGGATGGAGCGTGAGATCGGTAGACGGATCGGTGCGGCGTCAGCAGTGATGCGGTCGCTGTATCGGACCGTTGTGGTGAAGAGGGAGCTGAGTCTGAGGCAAAGCTCTCGATTTACCGATCGATCTACGTTCCCACCCTCACCTATGGTCATGAGATTTGGGTAATGACCGAAAGGACAAGATCGCGAATACAAGCGGTCGAAATGAGTTTCCTTCGCAGGGTGGCTGGGCGCACCCTCCGAGATCGGGTGAGGAGCTCAGTTACCCGGGAGGAGCTCGGACTCGAGCCGCTACTCCTCCACGTCGAAAGGAGCCAGCTGAGGTGGCTAGGGCATCTGTTCCGGATGCCTCCTGGTCGCCTCCCTCGGGAGGTGTTCCAGGCATGTCCCACTGGGAGGAGGCCTCGTGGAAGGCCCAGGACACGCTGGTGGGACTATGTCTCCGAGCTGGCCTGGTGTCGTCTCGGGGTCCCCCCAGAACAGCTGGAGGAGGTGTGCGTGGATCGGGAAGTCTGGGCATCTCTGCTGAGACTGCTGCCCCCGCGACCCGGCCCCGGATAAAGCGGAAGAAAATGGATGGATGGATGGATAGTCCATTAGCGATCGCAGAAAAAGAAACATTTTCACACAATGTAGTTTTAATACACAATTAATAAGTAAATATTCCCTCTCCTCACACCAAGAAGATCCCGAGTTCGTCTCCAGGGGGAGGCGGGGCCAAAGAGCCATTTGAGCCTAACGTATGCTGACAGTTAGCAAGCTGGCTAGTCCAGGAAACCTTTCACCGTCCGTAAGCAGTTAGCCATCAAACATCTCGAGGCAATCCAGATGTTTTCAGCTGTTGTCAAACCCATCGACCAAATTTAGGTGGAGTCAAAGTCTAGTTGTAAGTTATTCATGAATGTACAGACCTACTTAACTTAAGTGTTGGCGTGTAAAAGTGGTCTTTGAGCTTATTATTTCCTTCGTTTTATCAGGCAAAACATTGACAACAAATTCGTATATACAATGCGATCTATACTTGTCTTTGTTTTTCTTTTTGAAGGGCAACATTCTTTTCGACCCATAAAAGTATGTCGTTAGTAGTAATATGTAAGTAAACCTGGTGCGTGAAGTTCGCATTAATTTGTTGACGTTGTGTAAGGACGGTCGTGATGGTAAAAATACCCATTTTATCGCATTTTGACTAAAAACTAGGGTTAGGGTTAAAAACGTAAATCTTTCTGATAAAGAAACCACATAAATCATATAAACGCCATGAAACAGACATGTCGGACATGCCGTACTTTAATGTAGGGCCTCACTTAACAATTCATAGCTTCAGATAGCTAATGGCATATACATAAAGATAGAACTGCGTTGATGGACAATGGAGAAATTCACTTGTCGATCATTTATCAATTATTTCTATGAGTGGGGCCTTTGTGTGCAGAATGTGCATGTGTTTTCAGGTTTCTCTACCACTACAAACATGTGCAATGGGCCTGGGTGAATGGATGTGTGTGTGGAAGTGCAGGACAGCGATGGAAACTACCATCCCACGCGTTGTGTTTACATGGATAAATCTCATCATGCCCTGTCCCAGCCAAATCAGTAAACTCATACAATAACAATCCTACCATTTTCCAGCCGTGTATAGTTCCTTGCCGGGAGATTAAGTGAAGAGAAAACCTGGACATGCATTGCTCAGAGACTTCAACTCCCATGGTGCTTAGCGAGGGTCAGAGGTGAGTGACTGGACCTTGTCGGAGGGCGGTGAGGTTTCGGAGCTAAAGAGGCAGGGCAGTCAAAACATCCAGCAAAGGAAAAATCAAACGTACGCACCAAGACATAGCAGATCAATGTCTTTCCCCTCAGCGCACGCCGGCATTGATTATGAAGACGCCAAACTCACACAAAACGGTTCTGTTTTTTTCCCCAGGTATGAAAGAGAGGATACGCAAACAGACAGTTCAATAATGTTTTCATCCTTTTCAGATTGGAGTTCTCGCAAAGAGATCTGTCTGTTGAACGCAATAATGATGAAAAAAACGATAAAAATTAACACCGAATGTCACAGTGACTCTTCCTCGGCTCCAATTTCAGTTTCCGTGGACAATGTAACATGGAATCTGGAGATGTTTTTAACGTTTTCTTCACAGAACTGCAAAGAAGAGAGGGACATTGCTGCACTTATGGGGCTTTGGCAAAAACGGCTCTTTCAAATGAACAGATCCCAAAGACTCGGCTCCCAGTAAAGAGTCGTAAATCCTATCTCTGAAGGCTCTTAGCTTTCGTCTCAGTCTTCTGGACGAAAAGGCCTTTTAGTCTTAGTCACATTTGAGTTATTTCCATACGGGACAGTTTTAGTCTAGCTTTAGTCGACAAAACCTCAAAAAGGTTTCAGTCTATTTTACGTCAGTTTCAATGTTTAAAAACATGTATTAGTATTTCAACAAATTCATTTAGGTTGATAGTATTGTAGCTTGGGAACAAGTGTGACAGGTTGAATCAAGCTTTTGACATTGAGATTACACGCACAATTTGCAGAAGTGTCATCGTTGTGAACAGGGCTTTCCCCCAGAGCAGCCTTTGATCATCTGCACTTTCTGCGCTTGTACTGCTATGATATCGAATTGGTGAAAAACAAATATTCGATGTCAATGTTTTTGGCTAGTATCGTCGGGAGAAAAGGGGCCCCAACTAATTATTTTTTTGTCATCATCATCGTCGACAAAAGCAGCACTGGTCTGAAACCTGATTCACCTTAAACATGAAAATATGAAGGTCTTTGTAGGCTTGTATTCTTCTCATCAGCAAAAACACTGCTTACTGCTCTGAGTTTAGCTTCACTGTTAAGCAAGTTAGCATAAACCAATGCCGTATAGACACGGAACATCCACCGTGTGCTTGAAATGACATGCATATCCTTGTTGCTTTCACTCAGAGCACAGCAGACATTACAAGCTTGTGCGTGTGTTATTCCAGTGAGCAAACACAGTTGTAAACCGTATACGTCGCTACATGAGGACTGGCTGTCGGACTTATGCTCCACAGCACATATGCTCCACAGCAGGTCGGCCGCTCCCCTGAGTCTGTCTCACAGTGTGAAGCCTGTGTCTGTTCCCAGCATCCTGTTGCACTCCAGTGAATCACCATTAGCTTATTACACAAAGCCACCAACAGATATAGCCAAATCATACATCTAAACTGAAGGTAAAATGCAGTTCAAGTTTGTAGCTCCCTGTACTTCGTCTTCATTAAGTCATCGCTATAATCTGGCTGGGACTGCGCTCGATGCCACAGGTAGCCATGTGTGCAGTGGAGTGAACATTGCTACACCTGCTGTCCCCTCAGGGAGGCGCTGTCCCGGGGCCAGCTGGCAAAGCGGACCCGGGACAGAGGACCCGGGCAGATTGGACACTCGGTGGGATGTCAGGACGAGCAGAAGACATGGCTGAAGGTGAGGGCTAAATCAGGGAGAGGAAAAGTACCGACGGAACAGTGGGTTTCATCATGTGCCTTAAAGAACGCCCCCTGTAGGTTCGGAGAGGGCAGGAGGAGGACACAGGGAGGGTGGAAATTTACAGCGGGAAACACTACTTAATGTTTCAATATGGGCGTGTATTGAAATCCAGCTTCTTGGGCAAATGTCTGTTAGTTGCACAAGCAAAAACATCATAGTAGCGGTTTTCAAAGTCAACTGGACCGGGTTGTTCTTCTATCCGAAAGGCCATCTTCACACCAATGCGACACACTGACCATCGCTTCTTGCCTTCGGGTTTCAAAGCAACTTGATAACCAAGGTTAAAAAGAAAAGAGTGAAGAAGCCTTTCAGATGGAAGGCGAAACGTCCTCAACTCCAACAAACCAATCCTGTTGATCACTTTGAAACCCTCTTGTGAAGGACGACTCATGGATGACTGAGAGCTGACACAAGCACTAGCCAAAAAAGCATTAAAATGGCAGTAGTTGTAGGCTAGTTGAATGGATTGAAACCATAGACTGTACATTAAGAATGGACTAAGCGGCGGTGGCTAACTGAAGCTTGATCATGCTAGCAATTTGGCTAGGATTTTGGAGCCAGCTCTATTATTTGACATAGGTCAAAAATTCACACATAAAATAGGATGATGTTGCACATGTTAAGGCAAGGCAAGGCAAGTTTATTTGTAGAGCACAATTCATACACAAGGCAATTCAAAGTGCTTCACAGTTGCATAAAATTACAAGAAAACAGATCAAATCAATCATTAAAACATCCAACATAAAAAATTATCAATGACAGTAAAAGGCAAGAGTGCAGATAAAATACTTTCAGTTTTCATCTGCTCGGGTAAAAAGAGCTGTTTTCAGCCTGGATTTGAACATTGTCAGAGTTGAGGCCTGTCTCACATCCTCATGAAGACTGTTCCAGATTTTAGCTGCATGAAACTGAAACGCAGCCTCACCGTGTTTAGTCCTGACTCTGGGAACCACCAGGAGACCCCTCCCTGAAGTTCTCAGGGCCCGAGATGGTTCATACGGCTCTAACATGTCAGAGATGTACTTTGGTGCTAAACCATGAAACGACTTGTACACAAGCAGAGCTGTTTTAAATTCTATTCTCTGAGTGACAGGAAGCCAGTGCAGAGACCGGAGCACTGGACTAATATGGTCATATTTCCTGGTTCTTGTCAGGACTCGAGCAGCAGCGTTCTGGATGTTCTGCAGCTGTCTAACAGCTCGTTTAGAAAGGCCAGTGAGCAGGCCGTTACAGTAGTCTAACCTGCTGGAGACAAATGCATGGATGAGTGTCTCCAAGTCTGGTTTTGACACTATTCCTCTGATCTTAGCAATGTTTTTCAGATGGTAAAAAGCTGATGATGTTATTGCTTTAATGTGGCTGTTTAAGTTCAGGTCTGAGTCCATGATTACTCCTAGATTTCTAACCTGATTTTTTGGTTTTAGAGAGAGAGACTCAAGGTGACTGATAACACTTTGTCTTTGTGTCTGTGGGCCAAAAACAATGATCTCAGTTTTGTCTGAGTTTAGTTGGAGAAAGTTGTTTTGCATCCACAAACTGATCAGTTCGATGCAGTGACAGAGAGTATCTACAGGCCCATGTTCACCTGCCGTCAGTGACACGTAGATCTGAGTGTCATCTGCGTAGTTGTGGTACGACACATTGTTGCTGTTTATTAGCTGACCCAGTGGAAGCATGTACAAGTTGAATAAGAGGGGTCCCAAGATTGACCCCTGGGGGACTCCACAGGTCATGGAAATTTTGTCTGAGACACAGTTGCCAATTTCGACAAAATACGTCCTATCCTCCAGATAGGACTTGAACCAGTTTAGCGCAGTACCAGAGATTCCCACCCAGTTTTCTAACCTGTGAAGTAAGATCCCGTGGTCCACTGTGTCAAAGGCAGCGCTCAGGTCCAGCAGAACTAAAACTGAGACCTTACCTGCGTTGGTGTTCATACGGATATCATTTGTCACCTTGATCAGAGCTGTCTCAGTGCTGTGGTGGGGCCTAAAACCTGATTGGAAAGTATCAAACACATTGTTAGATAGGAGAAAGTAAGTGAGCTGTTGATATATTACTTTCTCCAGGACTTTTCCTAAGAATGGTAGGTTTGATATGGGCCGGTAGTTGTTCAGTATCTTGGGATCAAGGCTGCTCTTCTTTAGAAGAGGCTTAATGACCGCGGTTTTCAAAGCCTTTGGAAATGCTCCAGTCTCAAATGAAATGTTGACTAACTGAACAAGTTGTGGTAACAAGCTGGTCAGCACAGACTTCAGAAATCTAGTGGGTAATTCATCAAGGCAGCATGTGCATGAACTCAGACCGGAGATATGTTAAGACATACATGTGGAGGTCAGCATGACAAGCCTGTGTTTAATAATTTACATTGATACTTTTTGCCTCTTTAATGTCCATTAGAGCGAGAAACTTCAGGAGCCTGCCGCCATTTCCATACAGCTTCAGAAAGAAGGAGCCTATAATTAGTCCATTCTTACTTAATTAACAGATTATGATTAAAACTGGCATTAAATCTCTCTCCTTTTTTGCTCCTCCTTTTTAAAAAAGGCACTGTTCAACTTTTTGTCCAAAAAAAATCATGATTAAAAATAGAAACAAATATGGCCTAAAACACATTCATCTGAAGTTTAGGCTGAATTGTGGAGCCATTATGAACACTGGAAGGATCAGATTGAGTATCATGAAGTTGTCGGGACTGGACAAACTGACACTCAAATACACATTATAGCACAGAAAAGGTCAAAGAAACCACATAAAAATAATTTAAAACCATTCAAATCAACCCCTAAACAGCAAAACGTCCCAGAATTCTCATATACTTGTCACATACCTGAGAAGTACCTTTTAAAGTTTCCCATGTTGAATGATGACTCTATCCGGTATTGCGGATTGTCTTGCAGTTATTGGCACAGAGCTTGTAACACGACGGACTCCTGCACCGGTAGAGCCGTTTTTTGGTTTTTTTTTGCGCCGTGCGACTTCATCTCCTCGGCTCGGCGTCTCCGGGGCCTAGTTAGACGGTGTCAGGCAGCTTCCCGGTGTCCTGCCCCAGGCTGGACTGTCGGGCAGAGTGAGTTGTCTGTCTCTCCCTGCGCTCTCTGCTCCAGTTAGATAAATAATCTGACATTACTGCGTCCAGAAAATGTCGGTTCGTGGACAAGTTACTCTGCGGCAGAAAGAGTCCCAACTTTTCCCAAGCATGACCTATAGAACCTGCCTGAAAATGGTCAGACAACGTATACAGGGACAACGCTGTAGGACTAAACCATGGGCAAATAAGCCCAATGCCCATCTCGACTGCGCATGCGTGGGTCAGTCAGGCTCCTAATTTCGGCTACCAAACAAACCATCACCGCCACTGAAATGTGTGAATGAGTTCAGGTAGCGGAGCGTGAACACTGAAGTATATTGAGCCATAACCGTGAACTATAAGGTTACGGACACTGGTTTACAGACTATAAGTCACAAGTGACATTTCTTGCAAATATTTAAGTCGTCAATATCTTAAAAGCGACGGAAAACTCAGGGCGGCGGCTCCGTAGGCAGGAGCGGACCATCGCGGACAGGCGAACGACAGGACCTGGGATCAGCCCGTCACAGACACCGTCACTTTTAAAATCATTTGAATTCGTCTTGGAATCACAGGGAAAAGTTCCAAAACGGTGTTTATGTTAAATATAGTGGGTAAATGTCCGTCTGTCAAATTAGCGACTGATTAGCTATGTTGTACACCATCAGATCACTCGTAAAAAAAAAAAAATAAAGTACATTTAGATGGCATAGCCTATGTGTGTATGTGGCTCTCTCTGGTCACAATTAAGAAAAAGATTGTGTCTACTGTCCACCTCCTTATTGACAAAAAAAAAAAAAAGAGGGATTCTATGTTTTTATTTCTCATTTCAGTTTAAATGTTGTGAATATCGGCGACATGAGGCCACAGTTTCAGACCCTGGACTTTGTCCAACAGTCGCCTTCAAGGGTCAGAAATGTTTTTCTGACATAGTTATTCCAACTTTATGAACACGGACTGGTCGTCACTTTTGAAGCATCTCTTCGTATGAATGGCAGTTTCGTTTCTGTCTCTCCGTACGCAGCCCTGGTTGTAAAAATAGACTTTAAGCTAATATTGTAACAGGCTCCATGGCGACGACAAAAACGCTTTAAATCATCAACTTTCCAGCGGTTAAAACGGTCCAAATCAGAGCTTTCTTCGTTGCTTTACGCTAACTATCAATATTGTTTGGTAGCCAAAAGACATTCCATTACCCATAATGCAACGGGCGAGCCGAGATGGGCATTGGGCTTATTGTCTTCATACTTCTTCTTCTTCATCCTTACCATCATCCTATCTTCTTTACCGTCCTTCTCGTCATCTTCAATCATCATTGCAAACAAATTAATCGCGTCATCGGTTTTCATCAGCGCGTTGATGGCGCAGATTAGCAGCCATGCTTCCGTCAGTCTACTTCACGGTAGCTGTGGCTACGCCTTCGCTAACCATCTCCCGCGTATATACAACACCACGCGTTTGACTTTGCATAGCAGAACACTCCCCACATCATGAACACATAGATTTCCTTGAGTAAGGAAATACAAACGCGTTAGTCCAGCGCTCAGGTCACCACGCTTGCTTCCTGTCCCTCAGAGAACAGACTAAGAATAGCGCAGGATCTGAATGACATCATCGCTGATATCACGCTCCTCAAAAGTCATTCAAACACTGGCCACGAGTCGTATACCACTGATTACTATCACAACAATCCCGTAGAGTTCTTCTCAAAGGTAACTCTGATTGATCGTCTTAAACATCGGCCGAAGCAGTGTCAAATTACTATCGACACAACACTTCTAACTAAGCTGATCTTAACAACAGCGAGTGACAAACCCATTGACTGCAGCCAAATCAAAAGCTAAATAATCCTGAACATGTACTGGCGTATTTACCCCATTTTTAACCACGAATGGACGAAAATTAATCGGTAGCGGTTCATGGTAGTTTGGTCTCAGTGTGCATGGAAATTAAAGAAAGGATAATTCAGAGATTTGGTTGATGGTTTGAGTGAAGTCGCTGTTAATCGCTCATTAGTTTTCATTGGTGTTTGCCGCTTCCATAATGTCTCCATAATGTAGTTTGGGCCTATAAGCTACCGTTCCTCTCGGAAGTACTAATACACCTTGAACTTTTGCACATTTTGTCATGTTTACAACCCTAAACATAAAGATATTTTGATTTTTGTTACTGAAAGTTCACACACAAGTAACAGACAACTGTGAAGTGAAAGCAAAATGATACATGCATAAGTATTGATACAGCATTGTTAAATTGTCTTGATAACATTCCTAATGACTGCAGAATGTTCACACCTTGCCCTAACCATTAAATAGAGGCCACCTGTGTGTAATCTACTCTCAGTATAATCCCAGCTGTTCTGTGAGGGCCTCAGAGCTATGGTCAGAGTGTATTGGTCACTAAGCAACATCATGAAGGCCAAGGAGCTCACCAGAGAGGTCAGGGATAAAGCTGTGGAGATGTTTAAAGCAGCGTTAAGTTATACAAAGATTTCCCAAGATTTGAACATCTCACGGAGCACTGTTCAATCCATCATTCGGAAATGGAAAGAGTATAGCACCACTGCGAACTTACCAAGACACGGGCGTCCACCTAAACTAACAGACCGAACAAGGAGAGCACTGGTCAGAAATGCAACCAAGTGCCCCAAGATAACTCTGGAGGAGCTGCGACGTACTGCCGCTGAGCTGGGGGAATCTGTACATGGGACAACTATAAGTCGTACTCTACACAAATCTGGCCTTCATGGACGAGTGGCAAGAAGAAAGCCAAGAGGAAAACCTGCTGGAGTCAGCAAGAGAATTGAGGCTGGGGCGGAGATTCACCTTCCAGCAGGACAATGACCCTAAACACAAAGCTAAATCTACAATGGAATGGTTTAAAAACAAACATATTAATGTGTTAGAATGGCCCAGTCAAAGTCCTGACCTAAATCCTATTAAAAATCTGTGGAAAGACCTGAAAACTGCTGTTCACAAACGCTCTCCTTCTAATTTGACAGAGCTTGAGTTGTTTTGTAAAGAGGAATGGGCTAAAATGTCAGTCTCTAGATGTGCAAACCTTTTAGTCATACCCCAGAAGACTTGCTTCTGTTATTGCAGCAAAAGGGGGTTCCACAAAGTATGAATTCATGCTGTGTGAACTCTTGTGCACGCACCTTTTTTCAATTTTTTGAAAAATAATAGAATAATGTATCATTTTGCTTTCACTTCACAGTTGTCTGTTACTTGTGTGTGAACTTTCAGTAAAAAAATCAAAATGAAATCTTTATGTTTATGGTTGTAAACATGACAAAATGTGCAACATTTCAAGGTGTATTAGTACTTTCTAGAGGGGATTTTGTTGTCAGTGGAGCTGCACAAATGACATGCTAGGTGATTGTAGCGAGTACAGTGGGAATCAATGGAGTCGGACAGATTTTGTCCAAACATAATGAGATATGCCTGCATGTCCGGTCAGTCGAGCTATTTTCCGCACAATCGGGAAGCCAAACACAACCCTATAGACTGGTCCCAGAGTTAAGACTTCCAGAGGATATGAGTAAAATGTTCACATCCAGGCTATCAATGCAGCTGTTCATGTGAAAAGTATGTTATCTACACTATTAGCTTTAATATAATTAATGATTATACTAATGTTTTAGGAATTGATTTAATTTGCTTTCTTGTTATTTTACGTAACTCTAAAGCAACTTTGAATTGTTCTGTGTACAAATTGTGCAATTCTGCAGTGAGCAAAACACATTCAATCAAACTCATTTGTGTTGAGAGAGAAGATGTAAGTTTGTGCCAGTTTTTTTTGGTTTAGTAATTTCAGAAATGTTCATGAACCGGATCACTATTTTGGCAGTTAAATGGCAAACTTGTTACCATTTCTTTGTAACTCTAGAACTCACACTTTTTTTTTACTTACCCCTTTTTGCTTACTTAACAATTGAAACGCAAGGTTATCTTCTCCAGCCTGACCCTAACCATACAAGTCCGTACTACATGCTCCACTATTCCGCTCATTAACTGGACAACTCTTTCTCCCTGGTCTCTCGAGTCTCTTTCTATATCTTAACAGCCTGCGGGATTATCTCACACACCCACACACACACACACACACACACACACACACATGCTCAAACTTCCTATAGGCCAGGCCCACTGGGAATACAGCCGAGAAAGGTAAGACGGGGGTCGCACAGGGAGCTGAAAGCGATGAAAGTGATCGCGGGTAAATGGAGAGATATGGGCCGAGAGCTGGTGAAAGGAGAGGAGCAGGTTCCATAGCGGGATATATGGTTGTGGTTAAGGGCTTGTCCGAGTCGGAGGGAGCGCAGAAAACACCAGTGAAATCTGAGGAAAAAGAGGCCAAGAGGGTGCCGTGCTGAAAGTGACTTTTGAGAGCTTTTGGCGAGAGCTGGAGGGGACCAGAAATAAATGCCATGTGCGCTGAGAAGTTTGCAGCCAAGGCACTAAATAGGTCTTTCCGCACACAAGGGTTGGAATTGAGATGTTTTTCTGCCAGTGAAGAAAAGTAGTGGATGTGTACGTGGATGTAACTCAAACAAACCTTGTTATATTATGCAAAATAGACCCGCTTAGAGTATTTTAGAATATTACAATGTTGTTTCCCCATCCTGAACATACTTGGGAGTTGTGTGGAGCCATTGGCACAGGTTTGAATCTTTGAATACATTTTTCCTCCAGTTTTCTTGACGCTTCCCCCGTGGCCCTGTCTAACCAGGAAGTGCTCTTCGTACTAATGGGTTGTCAGACTAATGAGCCGACCCCCTTTTAAGAAGCCTGAACCTTACATATTCCAATTATTGATGTTTACAGCAGGATTCTTTTTAACCTTCGTAAGTTGTAGCACATTCTGATACTAGCACAATGTTCAGCAGCAGCTACACCTGCGGAACCAGAGAGGCAATCACAATGTGTTTGTATTAGGAACGAGTGGAGGAGGGTTTTACAAGAACAGATACAATCTATGGCCATGGCCGTAGCCACCATTGAAGTGCATCTCAGTGCACTTAAATTAAATAACAGATATCAATTCATGTGAAATCCTTTTATTTTAAGTGCAAAAATACTTTCTCCACTGGCAGATTATAATGATGTAGCCTGTTTTCTGATTTTTATCACAGTGGAATAAGACGAATAAAATGCAGAATAAAATTAAATATGGTCATCTGAAATAGACTAGATTGCTCTAAATTGCATCTGTTCTATTAAAAAAAATTCTGGGGAAGGACCTCCACGGCCCACTAAAAAAAATATACTGTATACTGTATTTGGCCCTCACTATTTATTGTATCCTGGCTACGGCCCTGTCTATAGCAAAAACCAAGCCAAAAGAATCTTAATAAGCTGTTTTAGCTCATTATGGTATTTTTGAACCAATACATTATTCCAACCAATTACCTTTAAAAAGAACAACACCCTGCTTTGACACAATCATAACTAGGGGTGTATATCGCCAAGTCTCAGGCGATACGATACGTATCCCGATATTGAAGCATTAGACGATTATTGCAATTATATTTTACTACTTTGGAAACAACTATTCAGTAAACTAGTACACCTTCATTAGATTTGTGTCAAATACTTTTTATCTATCTATATCTATCTGTGCTCGTCATAAAATTAGAATATCATGAAAAAGGTCATTTAATTCTGTAATTCAACTTAAAATGTGAAACTAATATATGATAGAGACATTACATGCAAAGTGACATATGTCAAGCCTTTATTTGTTATAATATTGATGATTATGGCTTATAGTTAATTTTCAAAGAGAGAGATTTTTAATTTGGGGTTTTTACAAGCTGAGCCATAATCAAAATTATAACAAAAGCTATACATATCTCACTTTGCATGTAATGAGCCTATCATATATATTGCCATTTAAATTGAATAACAGAATTGAATGCACTTGTTCATGTTAATCTAATTATATGACGAGCACCTGTATATAGCCTATCTTATAATATAAATGCTTTTCACTAATGTGCTTGTGACTGTGGTGTTGTATGGTGATTATTTAACTTTGAAAGGAAAACAGATTTCTTGGAAACCTAGTAATGGTAACCTAGTAGTAGTATTTCTATAGTTGGCAGTCCTTAGCGACCAGTAATAATAACTCAGATGGGGCAATTAAAACCTTATCTACTCCACAACGGGTGTCACTCATAGATCAGGAACATAATGACAACATGGGTACCACCGTGACTAGCGCTCATCTCTTCTAAATATTTTTGTGGCACGAAGCCGAGGGGAAACTACTACAGTACAGTACTAAGTACTTCAGTGGCGAGACACAAGTTTAACATGAGCCTGCTGTATTTAGTTTTCCCTCGGCTTTGTTTTATTCCGTAAAAAAAATGCTACGAAGATAAATCCTCTCTGAACGCAGCGGCATATGCACAGAGCTGGTGGCTACCATAATAATCCAGGTCTCTGTCTTTACTGTAAAAGCCGAAGTGGGGCCAAATGTTGAGTTTTAAAAGAGTCCCGGAGCATTTCGTAGCTTTCTTTTCCATGGTAAAACTTTTCATGTGTTTTTCTAACTCTCACTAGATTCTGGTGTTACTCAAGTGAGCTGCGCGGTGCACTGCCATCTAGCGGGCGGGAGTAAAAGTGCAGGACCAAAGAGAGACGCTGCAATGAATATTTCTACAAAAATAGATGTTTAAATATCGATACAGGCGCTTTTTGGATATATATCGGCGGATTTATATTTTTCAACACCCCTATTCATAACCCTATTTTAAGGCTAGCCTCATTAACTCCACTGGATAAAAATGAAACACAAAAAACTCTATCCATAACTACTTAAAGGTAAAGAAAAAGGGTAAGGGGAGGAGTCTTTGTGCTATGGCAGAGGTATGCGGTCCTTACAGCAGGAAAACACTGGGCCTGTTTTGGTTTTGCAGCCCTGGCAGTGACCGGGCAGCTCGCACACGGGGGTAAGCCGCTCGCTCCAGCTCCTCACTCAAGGCGCATGGTTCACATCGGTTCTGCTGCTGCCTTTCTGTAAACACCGCTAACTGGTTGCACAAGTCCGACCGCTGCTAGATCTTCCAACTTTTGATTGGAACGCTGCAACAATGTCTTAAGTTCCCTCTGTCTCATGTGGAAGAAGCTAAATTATTAGATTAGCTATGAAAACAAACGATTCATGTCCTTCCCAAATGTGTCACGTCCAAAAAACACTCCAAAAACTGGTAAACTTTGTTTTTTAAATCTTATAAACTGTCTCGCAGAACATCACAATCTGGTTCTTGTTCATGACAAGAAAACGATTCACTTTTACATTTTCTCAGTGTTTAAAAAGTTCTACTTTGCATTTGGACTCTCCCAATGTATTCCTATAGCTCCAAATGGGGGTGCAGTCGGAAGCTACCACGCTCTTCCACGGGCACGCACAAAGACCAGACAGGTTCATAAAAACTCGTCTAAGCTCAGGTAAGAACATATCTCAGCATGGAAAAACAGTGGGGGTCGGAGTGGCGGGGTGTAACCTTTCATTGTGGACTTTTAGCTGCTTCTTTCTAGTAAGCCTACATGTGGCTTCTGGCAAACAGCAAACGGTATTTCTTATGGTTTTCTTTCAAAAATGGCTTGTTCTAGCCACTCTTCCATAGAGGTCCGATGTGTGCAGTGTACGACTAATAGTTGTTCCGTGTACAGTTTCCCCCACCTGAGCTGTAGCTCTCTGGGTCATCCAGGGTCATCATAGGCTTCTTGCTAACAGCTCTGGTCAGTGCTGTCCTTGTTCGGTCAGTAAGTTTAGGAGGACGGTTGGGTCTTGGTAGGTTTGTTTCATTCATGGATGGTGTATTTAACTGTACTTTGAGAGATGTTCAAAGGTTTGGAAATCTTTTTATAACCTAACCCAGCTTTATACTTCTCAATAACTTTATCCCAGGCCTATCTGGTGTGTTTTTGGACTTCATGATGCTGTCTGCTCCCAATAGTCTCTTAACAGACCTCTGAGACCATCACAGATCGCCTGTATTTGAACTGACATTAGATTGCACACAGGTAGACTCTGTTTAGTCATTAGATCAACATGTGATCATTTAGAAATAATCGGGCAACTTCTGAAGGCAATTGATTGCACTAAAAGGAAAGGGGGGCCGGTACTTATGCAAATCAAAATCATGTATACATTTAATTTCACTTCATGATTGTGTGTCACTTAGTGTGTGTCTTTCACATAACATTTCAGTTAAATACATTTATGTTTATGGTCCATTTTGTGGCAAAATGTTGAAAAGTTCAAGGGAGTCCGATACTTATGCAACCCACTGTACATCCACTGAAAAGGCGAGGCATTGGAGTTTTAGTTTTATTAGAGCAAGGGGAGGGACAAGGGACATGCACAGGTTAAAATGAAGCTTTGAATATGCTCAATTAGACCAATATACAATATATATATATATAGAGAGAATTGTCTAACCAAAAAGTGCAAGATGGAGGACAAGACGTTTGGCCCCCCCACTTTAACAAAAAGTAAACAAAGAACATTGGTTTGGATATTATTTCAAGTATCTTACTGTACTCCCAAGAGGATGGTTCTTGTGGCCACAAAATCTGCATCTATCGCTGCTTGCACTTAGTGGGTTCTTGGGAAAGTGAACTTAATATCATCCATTCTAATGCGGGAAAGAGTGCCAAAGGAAACAGGATCAGATCATTCCCAACACTGAAGCTTTTTGAGGGTTTTATCGTCCTGCATTGGTCAGTATCTATCAAAAGACATATTCCATCACAAATGAAGTCCGTAGCTTGTCCATCTACAGCCTTTTCTGTGTCCCTATATTTGTAATTAAGTACCACAAACTGCTCTGAATGGAATGAAATACAAGAATTCCTCCTCACTTGGATGACTGAGATTTTACATTGTTTTAGCGTTAAACATATTTTCTGTCTGCCTTTAAGCTTTCCCAGACCATATATCACACCGTACGCCTTTGTTAGAAGGGGCTACGGTTCATGAACTTAAGAGCGTTCCAGTTTTGCTCTTTGTTCTCCTTTCTGTTTAATCGTAATGTTTTTAATTTTCCGTGTTGATTAATGGAGCTGTCATGGTTCTATTTCATAGCGGCAAAACTGGATGGGGATTTGTTTGGAGGAGGCCAAATCATTAATTGAGTGATGAAAAGCAGATGTTGCGATTCGCTGATTTGAAGTTGACAATGGCTCGGTTCGGTTTTATAATTAACGACAGAGTTCATGATAAGTCCATGTCTCTATGTAATGAACTTTAAATATAGATAGTTGAGGTCCAAACACATTACAATATACTGCGAGCAGGCACAATAGTTTTAAAAATCTCTTGTGACATGTGAAAAAAACAGCTCCATATTGTGCCCATTACCACAGAAACTTTAGCCTTTAGACTTGGGCAGCAGGAAGTAAGGTCGTCAGGGCTGGTGCGCCTGTTTTGAAGCGTCCACCCGCCTCTTTGGTCTTGAAAGATTAGGTTTCAGGCATCACTGAGTTTGTGCAAAATACTGTCACAACCTGCTAGGGCCAACGTCAGGGCCAATTTACTCCCCCCTTCCACGTGGTGCGCCTTTGCCTCTCTTACCTGTCAATGCTAATGTCATAGTCAGACGGCGGACTTATTTGGTTTCCCCGTCTGTCTGGTTACCTAACGGGTTTCTTTATGTTTTTCCCCCCCAACTCTGTGCTGTTTTAATTGTTGCATAACATCAACATGATCTTTGAAGCGAGGATATTCAATCAGTCATCATTTTGTTTTCAAAGAGCCTGCATAACCGGACCCAGCCTACAATCTTGACTGAACCGAAAACGGGACGGAAATAGGCATAGACCAGTCATAAAAGAGGCTTCACCTATTTTCTATTTTCAAAAGATGACACATCCCAATTTCATCACGGGGTTGTTAAGCAGCTTCATGTTTACAACAACTACGCTAGTATTATTTATCTGTGCTACTTCCAAAATCGTCCATGACATGCTGTAGACACCGCTCAGTCATTGTGTTTGCAAAACAATTGGTCACGTACTTCCAGGGAGGTGCTTGAGCATTTTTTTATTAAGGCTTTAAACTAAATTTGAAATGAGAAATAAAGATTTAAATCTCAGAATTCTGGCAAATTTCCATTATTTTTTATTCATGGCCATATTTTGAGATTTGAAATAGCCCTGATCTACTGCTTCAGCCACTGTGTTTCCACATAGCAAGCTTCAACCCATTACTATTTCCATTAGAAATGGAACACAGTGCAGGTAAGACTCGGATAATTAGAATATCTTTCAAAAGTTAATTTATTTCTGTAATTCAACTTAAAATGTGAAACTAATATACATCACGTTCCAAATTATTATGCAAATGATATTTTTCTAAGATTTTCCAAATTATCAACTCAAATGACAGTCAGTGTAATTTTCAAGTCTTTAACTGTTAGAGGATAATATGAATGTGATTGAAAACCTTCCAGTGATAACAGGATTTGTTTTTCAAAAATAAATATAGTAAAGCTACTGTTCAAAATTATTAAGCAACTCATGTATTCAATAGATTTTACAGGTTGTAAATAACTGAAAATGGTAATTTGTTGAATTTGCAGCATTAGGAGGTCATATTTTGCCAAATCAATCTACATTTGAACATTTCCCTGACTTGAAAGGGAAGGGGCTCACAACTGTGTATAAACTCGACTCCACTCAGATTTCTTTGGAATTTCTTCTTTCCATTTATTTTATTTTCATCAGGTGAAAACCTTCAAACAGTGCACAAAACCCAGTATGAGAACAGGTAAGTACAATAAACAATAACAACCTCACAGATAAAAATGTCCAACCAGGTAAGTTTTCTAAGCTTTAGCAAATATTATCGCAATGAAACTGTACAAACATTTACATTTGTTAAATATTATATTTAACATTTTAAATAGACTGCATTTTATCTCCATTAGTCACTTTCAAAATCATGTTTCAGTTCTAGCAAACTTACTTTTTTATAATGAAACAACGTGGAGATAATCCTTCGCTGTAAATGTCCAAGTCAAGGTAATGAACTGCATAATTCCCAATAAAGTTGGTGCAAATGTTCGGAAACACTCGCCACAACTGGCTCAGGATAAAACACAAAGCTAACGCGCTCCACTCTGCTCAGCGTAACTTACGTTTTGATAACATAAAACCTAGACTAGATTGTGGCCAAATAATAATATAATAACAATATTTATGATAATTATGATAATTCATTATAGTAAAGTGAGTAAAGTTGACAGTGGTTTGTGTTATTCAATGCAAAGACTCTTAAAGCTTTTTTTATTTTTAGAAAAAGTTAATGTTTACCAGTTCAAGTATTAAAAAACATTTTAAATACAAAAAATAAATATCAGTTGTTTTCTTCCATTCAGTCGATAATTGTGAATAATTGTTAAATCTCAATATTCCTATTATGGGTTAGGGTTGTTTAAACTTGTTAAAATGCCTAATTAGAAAAAATAAGTTGTTAAGTTTGTACATCCCACTGTAATATCAAATAACAACAGTTTGACACTTGGATTTTTGTGACTGATATTCTTTACAGTCCATGTATATATTGCACGTTTAAAAACAGCTCTTATTTTTGAAATTTTGTGGTCTTAAAAAAGTCTTAAATTTGACTTGTCCAACCCTGCAGATACACTGTATACATATCTCACTTTGCATGTAATGAGTCTATCATATATTAGTTTCACAGATTAAGTTGAGTAACAGAAATGTATGCACTTTTTTTAACGATATTACAATTTTCTGAGTTTCACCTGTAGTAGTGGGACTTTTTGGTGCAGTTTATGAAATTATTCAGAGGTTCCATGGCAAAAACTAGAGGAATGAAGCAGCAAAAAGATGGACTATGAAGGTACGCTGTATGCAGATGTTATGCTAACACAAGCTAAAGCTGTGCTAACAGCGACTAAATGCTATCTTTGGCAAAATCACCTTTTATTATGATGTGAAATATTATATCTCGGACAGGCCTGTTTTAGTCAGGGCTGTCCTCCCTCCTCTGGCAAATCAGAGGCCAGCAGTCTGTCCACATCACGTTTGTATAAGTTCAGCACGCTTTAGCCCAGGGTTGAGGACGGTCCCAAAACTTGACCTGGTTAAACCTGGTCTGGCCAGTGGAAACTCAACTACACAGGCAGGAAAGCGGTATTTGCCCCTGCGTGACGGAACTGGGTGATGTTTTTCACCAGAGCTAAACAGGGACAAGCCCACATGAAACACACAACTAGAGTCGAAGAGTTGAACTGTAAGCCAAGCCAACAAGCCTATACTTCCTGAAAACAAACAAACAAGAACATCCCCACTAAAATAGACCTCCACCTCTTTGTTTTTCATGTAATCTGACAGTAGCAGCTCACAGATCTGTGTATTCCCACTGAGCCTGGACCCCCCGCGGCTGACGCCCGCTGTCCTCCCGCTGAGATCTGACCCTGGGTTTAACCACTGGCACTAGCCCAAACCAACCGTCAATATGTTCTCAATGATGAACAGATCATCACTCATTCACATGTTCTGTCTGCGATGCTCTGAAGCATCTGATCAAAACTGGACAATTCACAATAATGTTAGTAATGAGGGGAGTGAAAGTAGATGAATCGTTGTGACAAAATATCCACATTTTCATGGATTTTGATTCTTTTATTTGTATTGATTTTGCGTATATTGATCAATCGAATCGTCTGTCTTCTTCCGCTTTATCTGGGGTTGGGTTGCGGTGGCAGCAGGGAATTAACTCAATGGATCCCAACCTTTTTTTGACCCCTTAGACCTTTCAGTGGTAGTCCATGTCCCAACTATCTCGAGCATGTTGCAGTTTATTTAGACAGCAATCATTTAAAAGCACTTAAAAAAAGGACAATGTTACATTCTGAAAAAATAAAATAATGAAATTCTCCTAAAACTACACATTTTACTGCAAACATATATATTTTCTATCAAAATAATGTTTTGTCCTCCGTTTTATTCAATCTGAAATAGTTCCAAGTACCCCTGGAACTTAACACCCCTGCTCTGAGTCAGTTCAGTGTCCATTGGCATCTCCCTGCTTAAGTGCAATGGGGAAGTGCTTTCTGATTTCAACACTTCAGTCAGCCATATGCCCTCCCTCTACACATGCAAACTCACTGTTTACTGTTCATGTACAAATCTTTAAAAGGCAAACTCCCTCCAAACAGAAGCTTTTTGTGAAACATTCATAACCAAAGCCACACACTCCCGTAGTTTCATAAATCTCAAAGCTCGCACATCATCTGTTCAATCTTCATTTCTGTTCTCTGCATTTAATGACTGGAATTATTGTAAATCCGACTGTTCTCAATTCACTTACCTGATAAAATAAAGAATAAATAACTAAACTGCCTCTGACCCTCTTCCTCCGCTCCCATATTGAGTGTCTGTCGTCGGCTGTCATCGGCACTTCCTTGTGTCATCACTAGACAGGCTTTATCTACAATGACACCCCCTCACCCCCGTCCTGTACCTCTGCGTCTTATCTGGGATACTGTATCAGCCGGCCGCGGAGCTAAATCCACCGTGTCCTGCTGGGATCTAGGGTTTCTCTGTGTAAAACAAAAGGGGCAAAGTGTCCTCTCTTAAAGTGCAAAGGTAAGGATTTCAGGAAGGTTTAGTTTCAAAGAGTGTGTATATATATATATATATATATATATATATATATATATATATATATATATATATATATAAACACATGTGATTCTTCCACTTTTAAGGAAATGCAGCAAGTCAAGGAAAAGGTATGGTAACAATCTGAAAGTTGAAAGGTTTATAAAGTTATTCAAGTTTGGAACAGTCAGACCAATAAGTAAACTCTTTGCTGTGAACAGATTTACTCTCCTCAAACGAGACTGTTTTTCTTTGACTTCGGGTAGCTCGACATGATGTGACACAATGTCTAGTCGTGTTTCTACCACTGGCAAGAAATCACAAAACAGCTCATGGTTAACTGAAGAGGAAGGAAATTTGACCACTTCTTAAAATCACCTTAGAAAGAAAGAAACAAGAGGAAAACATATATTTTCATGGCCCTTGTTTGATCTGGACTATTCACTTCATTGTGAACTGCTTTTACTTGCTGTTTTCAAACAGAGATAAGAGTCAACCACAATGACCTGGACTGGGCACGTATGACCGTCCTTCTTGTGGCCCAAGACACCCATCTCACAGACTTGCGACAACCTGTGGGTGCACGCCACTCCCTCTGCTTACTATTCGTGCCATCACTCAAACTGAACTCCTTCCTTGTTTCTGTCAGGGCATTTGTAAACCAGCGGCAGCCACCATGGTTACCACAACCTTTCCAACTATTGTTGTGTTTGCCAAGGACAAGATCACGGATGCAGGTGGCCGAAATGAGCTTCCTTCACAGGGTGGCTGCATCCTTCGAGATAGTGTGAGGAGTTCAGTTGCCTGGGGGGAGCTGGGAGTAGAGTCGCTGCTCCTTTATGCTGAAAGGAGCCAGCTGAGGTGGCTCGGGCATCTGTTTTGGATGCCTCGTGGTCGCCTCCCTCGGGAGGGGTACCAGGCATGTCCTATTGGGAGGAGGCCTTGTGGAAGACCCAGGACACGCTGGAGGGACTATGTCTCTGAGCTGGCCTGGTGTCACCTCAGAGTCCCCCCAGCTGGAGGAGGTGTGCGTGGATTGGGAAGTCTGGGCATCGCTGCTCAGACTGCTGCCCCCGCGACCCGGCCCTGGATAAAGTGGAAGAAAATGGATGGATGGATGTTCTGTTTGACACACTAAAACAAGCCTACTGACATCATCCTTCCTGCCGGTCAGTGATATCTTTCATTTAGGAAGAAGACTGTTCCCATCTCAAACCCCTTCTAACTCTGTGATATAATAAGGGAATTTTTGATTATCTCTATCTGCTGGACATGTGGTAAAATTGACATTGAAGCTAGCTGAACGAGATTGAAGAGCAAGCCTGTCAGCCACTGTGCAGTTGCAGAAATATATTCACGGGGGCTGACGTTTCACAGGTTTCTCAGCTCAGATTCTGGACCTAACGTGTTCCTCTGACCACACTTCAATCCCTCTTAACGGACCAAAGGATCTCGAATCAAAGCCAGTTATTAGAGCGGCTTAGGGCATATATCACAGGCCGCTCCTGCGTGCTAACCAGGCTGAATGAACATGAGAAGGGTGGATAGGAGTTACTTTTCAACATTTTTATCTCTGACAATCTCTTTTGACATGTGTTACCAAAGACAGAGTCCATCAGATTACAAGGGAATCCTTCTCTCGTAAGGGTAGGTTTAAAAGCTTTGTATTAACGTTTTCTTGTTCTAGAGAAAAAGGCCTTTTGTCCCACAGAGTATGATATAAAAGCAGAGATCCATGAGAAAAATATACCAATGGGTGCTATCTACATCTTTCTAACAAATTAATTTTCATGATCGAGGGGCGCGTTGGGATGTTTCTGATTTGCAGTCTGAGAGTTGTAAAACAATGCTGATACATTTAAGAACAAGATGAATTGGGCTTTGTGAAAGTGAGAAACATGTTGGGCTAATGGTTTGAATTCAAACTTTCCACCTTGGTTGCTGCTTGACAATGGGAGAAATCTGGTATGAAAGCTACATACCAGATTAGCTACAGAGCTAAGACCCAAAGCTGAGAAAGTCCGTACCAGGCCCACACCTTGGACTCTGCGTTAATATCATCTTTCAATGGGATTTCAGGAAAGCGTATCTGTCACCAATTGATTGTTCTCCCTTAAGGAACACGAGATTTGAGGTCCAGTTAAACTCCATTCACTCTGTATCTTTCAGAAATAACGCTAATCTTCAATGAATTACCATCACATAGCGATAGCCACTCAGAATGCTAATTGCATTTTCCTTGTTAAGCCATACGATAAAGCTAAAGGCTCATCAGTTTTGTTCTAATGTTATCTAAATCAGACTTAAGATCCCTGGGTTGATTCGTGTGCAAAGCGCTGGATTCCCGTGTTCATGTCAGAAGATCTTAAGCCCGGTTTGTTTTTGCGGAGGTGGAATGTAACATGATAGATGCGGTTAGGTCAGACGGGGCTTTAGACTTATTTAGACCCACAGTCAGTTATGTGCGGTCATGAGGGGGAAGGCTTATGGATGCGGATTTGACATGAAACCTGCTCTCAAAGTCTAATGGGGTTCGGGACAAATAATGAGATGAGCAGCACAATGCAATCAGTCTGGACAAAAAAGTCTGAATATGTTTTTATTTATTCTAATGTGTAATCATGGTTTGGTGATTCAGGGACTTAACCTAGATCAGACAGTGTTTAAATATAGTTTTGAGGTTTCAGAAAAGATGAACAGGTACAGAGGTATTTCTTATTGTGGGGGTTATCCCTTTATCTTTTCTGGATTCTTTTTTTTTTCATCAGGCCAAATGCCATAAAAAAAAAAAATGAATGGGTTTATATTTAGTTAGGGTATTAGAAATATTTTAAGACATATTTTGGATATACATGATATACAAGCAATCTTCGAGGTTTAAAAAAATAAACAATAATCCAGCTAATCCAATGCAATTTATTTATGTACAGTGTGAGGAAAAAGTTAGTACACCGGGTTGAATTTAGTACATTTCTGCCTAGATTTGTCATAAAATGTGGTCTGATCTTTATTAAAATCACAAGAATGATTAAACAGTGTCTGCTTGAACTAATACCACCCACACATTTACATTTGATCATATTTTTAATGGCCATAACATGTAAACATTTACAGGACAGCGTGGAGTAAGTAAGTACACCGCCTGAATCTCATTGAACTGCAGCAGTTTTGGAATGGTCCAAGATTAATCCTGATCAGCCTGCTAGTTAATTAATACAGGGGTGTACTCACTTATTCGCATGCTGTTGTGAATGTCTCAGGTTTTACTGCAAAATATATTTAAACTTTAAAATGTAAATAAAAAAATATTTAAACTTATTTTTCTATTGTTAATAGCACATTGTAGCACTTATTCCTCCCACTGTAGCACATTTAAACAACAAAAACTGGTCCAAAGTAAGACCGGAAAAAGATGAAACAAATTTAACTCCAGCACTAAATAAGTACTTATAACACTAACAGATAAATAATATTACCTTTTATTTTTCATTAGATGCAAACACGTTTTACCATTTTTCAATGGGCGACTCGGTGGCTGAGTGGTTTGCGTTTTTGCTTCACAGCGAGAAGATTCTGGGTTTGAATCTTGGACTGGATGCGTAGGTTTCCTTGGTTTACTCCGGTTCCCCCTTCCTAAAGGAACATGCTGGTCAGGTTGGTCCATAGTCCATCTTATCGTTGGAACGTTTTGTGGAGTTGCATAATGTGAAAGTCCTTTAAAGTCACAATTTGATGAAATTGATTTGGTGGAATCATAAAACAGCTTAATGTGAAGACTTTCAGAAACCTGAAAACTTCAATATGCCAGTGTCTCCCTTGAGTTATCCCATTGCTGACTACATTCCAAAACTAGATTTTGTCCACTTCTACTTACCTGAAATGTGATAAAGTTACTGAAATACTGAAGTCCAAAGGGAAAATAGAGCTGAGACGTAAGGTCAGCACAAGATGTGATTGAATGCGAAGGGGCTGGTGTAGAGAATGACTCATGAAACCACAAACCTCCACAACCACAACAAAATCAATAGAGAATTATTTTAAGAAATATTTATATCTGTATCATAGTATTTGCTTTGCCTTTGTCCTCTCAAAATCAAATTACTCAAATACCGGAGCCGGAAGGAGTCGTGGCCCAAGCAAACAGTATTATGGAAATGACTGATGACTTTGAGGAGGAATACAAGCTTCAAGGAAACAGTGGTGGTTAACCCATTGTTTTTTGGGGTGGGCACTTATAAGCCTTTGGCTTCGGCCCACTCCCTTTGAGCAGGTTAACTGCTCAAACCAATACATAAACGAAACTAAACACAGGCTTCTTCTGATGCTGTTTAGCTTTTATCGCTGAGATTTTACTACTGGAAGCCTGCTTTAATAGCTCTGTAATTAGGATTCGATCGGGGAAAGGGGCTGGGATTTTCATAGAGGGAGAGTGCTTTTATGGCCATCTGAATGTCCGATCTGGGAAACTAAGCAGGGATGGACTAGGTTAGTTGTGTTTTGAGGCACTGGTGCATGTTTGTGTAATTTTTGAATCTTCCACGTGACTATTCTCTAGTGCGCAGCTTAGAAGAAGAAGAAGAAGAAGAAGAAGAAGAAGAAGAAGAAGAAGAAGATCTATATTTATATAGCTTACACAATACTCCTCCCGCGGCCCTACATAATCAGGAACTACCATCCGATCTCTTTTGCGATTCCTATTCTCCCATCACAGAGCACCAACAGGCAAAACATCCGCAGAGACTTTACTTTAAAAGCAGCTTGCAGCAGCCCGGAATGTTTTTTTTTATTGACAGTAGCAACATAGTGTGAGATTATTACCAAATGACTGCAAAAAGTACAAATAAATAAATAAAGTATGAATAAATAGCTGTCCCTTTTTTTTAAGGATCTTTTGGGTCTGTTTGCGTCGGTGGACGGGACGGGGTGAAAGGAGTTAAGGAGCGGGGAGAGACAATCAGCTTATTGGAGAAATTGACTTGTTACAAAAGCTCTCAAGAAACTCTAAGTGGGTGCAAATGGTCAGGAAAATGTCCAATCAAAAAAAGAACAGGATAGGCTAATGTACACACGAGTAATGGTAAATGGGGGTATCTTATGAACAATCAATAAAAACTAAAAAAAAAAAAGGGGGGGGGGGGGGACTAAGATGCAGAGACTATAAAAAATAAAAATAAAAAATAGAAAACAATCTAAGATATTTAAAGTATCAAAATATCAAAGTAGTGCAAGTTTAAAGTCCTAGTGCATTTTAACATTTTTTTTTTAGCACAGTAATTGTAGTTTTCCATAAATGTGGAACCATTTTTTTTACATTTTTCATTCACTTTTCATAATAAAGTGATGCTGTTACAGAGGTTATACTGTACGTTTGTTAAGTGTGACATCACTCACAATAATAAGCTACTTCAAGGTCCAAACTGTTAAGAGTTCCATAGACAGACACAGCAAAAAACACATCTACTGAACAACAAATAAAAAGCCAAAAGCTGTTTTGGTACAGACTGGTTACTTTGCTTCTGTCAGACTACCCCAGGACAGCTATGGCTACAATAGTAGCTTACCACCACCGAGTAAGGTGTGGATGAATAATGACGACAGTGTAGCGCTTTGAGGAACTTGGTAATACAGGCTTGTAAAGTGCATTTCAAATATAGGGCATTATTATTATTATTATATATAAAACCAATGCATTATTATCATTAAGGCTAAAGTTCCATTGAACCATTGAATTGGAGCAATGACATCATCTAATGTATTGCACGTGGTTTTGCATAGAGGAAAATGCACATGAGATACTTTTACAGTAGGGTTGTACAGTCTGACAGCAGGCTAGGCTTCCCTACTTATGTATGATTCTGGAAAGTGGTTTTAGCCGTAGGATTTGGTAACATAAACATGTGGGTCTCATTCTGACTTAACCAGAAATGGTAAAACATTTCATTGCACATATTAATAAATCAAAAATAACCATCAAAAATCTATATTTCTATTAACTACCTATATGTTCCTCATATATAGGGATGAGTTTTGCTTTGTTATGAAAGAATCAATACAATCTCCACACACCCGAACAATAGCCATCTATATTGTGTAACGGGGGCACAAATTCACTGTCCAGAAACAAGTAGGTCATTTTGAATGGGAAGTCTGCCCGCTGAGTTTGCATGTGGTTTCCTTTGACATTATTTACCCGACTACTAACTGAATTAACTCAAATCAGAGCCAGTGTTTACACAGTGTTTACAGAGAGTTTACAGAGGCATCAGGAGGTGATTAAAAACCAAGGCGGCCTCTCGGTCTCATGTTCCATGTCTGCGTCGTCAGAATGAGCCCCTCTCATGTTCTCACACCCGACCGGACCGGCTGGACCCTCGATAAACACCATCTGAGTAGGAATGAGGCTTGTTTTTTTTCCAAAAGGGAGGATTTAAGGACTTTCCAAAGGTGTAAAGAAGAAAGAACTGCTGATACTCTTTATCACAAGCAAATCTCAGTATGGAGAGAGCGAGATCTGTTCTACCGCAAACAAACCAAGGAAACATAGCATTTTAACATTTTTGTTTAGCACAGTAATTGTAGTCTGTTTTCCATAAATGTGGAACAATTTCTTTTACATTTTTCATTCACTTTTCATAATTACGTCTTTCCCTTTGCATGTTATTGTATTTTTGTATTATTGTTATAATCTATTTTATGTGAAGCACTTTGGACAGCTGTGGTTGTTGTAAATGTGCTACAGAAAAGTTTTTTTTTTACATATGAACAGATCCTTAACGTGGTGGAGGGGTTTGAGCGCCCGAATGATCCTGGGGACTCTGTTGTCGGGGGCTTCATGCCCCTGGTAGGGTATCCCAGGGCAAACAGGTCCTAGGTGACGGGTCAGACAAAGAGGGGTTCAGAAGCCCCTTATGAGAGACCAACAGGCCCGGTTAGAACCATGAGGCCGTCCTTCTGTGGACCCAACACCTGCAGGAGGAGCCATAGGGGCTGGTGCAATGTGATTTGGGCAGCTCCAACAGCTGCCCCCACGACCCGGCAACGGACAAGTGGAAGAAGATGGATGGATGGATATGAACAGATCCCAAATTCCCCTAAAAAGGGCCATACATCCCACCCATAAGTACTGGCAGGATGCAGTCAATTTTGAACAAATTGCAAGTTAATAATGCTCTCGCTTCACAGCTAGAAGGTCCCGGGTTAAATTCCCACCTGGACGGGGCCTTTCTGTGTGGAGTTTGCATGTTCTCCCCGTGTCTGCGTAGGTTTCCTCTGGGTACTCCGGTTTCCCCTACCACCAAAAACATGTACAATAGGCCAGGATGAATGATGTGTGCGTAAATGTATGGTGTTGGCGCAGATGTGTGCGACAGCGCTTCTGTCAGTCTCCCCTAGGGGAAACTGAAGCTACTCACGTAGCTTACCACCACCGAGTGTGGAGTGAATGTAAAAATGCTCTCATGTAAAGCACTTTGTGGCCATGTCTGTGAAAGGCGCTATATAAATAAAGGTTCTTCATCTTCTTAAATAAATTAGAAAAGTATAACTTTGGGTTAGCATTGTTACAGTAGAGAGTAGATATATAGGGGATAATTTACCAAGCGTTTGCTCATGTGCAAAGCGAGTAGCATATGCAAAAGTGGATCAGCAGCAGAGTATTATAAGATTTGGGGGCCCAGTACTGTACTACTAATACTACAGGCAACATCAAATGGCAAATTACAGCGGGAACCATATGTTTACATACACTTCATAAAAAGACACGTTTGCATTTTTTCTCACTGTCATGACATGAAACCAGAATTAACATTATGTTTTCTTAGGTCAATTAGATTTTTTAATATTATTTCTATTTGTCAAATGCCAGAAGAATGAGAGAGATAATTTTTGACACATTTTTAAATTTATTTTTACAAAACCAAAAGTTTACATACACTAAGATTACTATACGTTTAAACAATTTGGGAAAGCCCAGATGACGATGTCATGACATTGGAAGCACAAGTCTGGTTAATCCTTGGGGGCAATATCAAGACACTTGAAGGACCAGGTTCATTGGTTAAAACTAGGGGTGTAACACCGTGCTATGGTGCACCGCGGTGCAGAAATCTGACGATATGAACCGTACTAAAGTGCAAGTTTTAGTCCAAATTTCTTAATATTTAAGCTCCGTGGCGCGTGTCAGATGCATGTACGTGCACGTAAACAGAGCGCATGTGTGTCATCATCACTTACCGCTGAACTGGAGGCAGCAGGCAGAGTTACATCTTCCAAAAACAAATGAAATCCGCGTGCCGTTGCAAAGGTTTCTCCTGCTGATGGCCACGGTAGGCTGAGGTAAAGTATAGATCCAGTGCACTGCACTATGGTGGCGCAGACAAATGCGTAAGATCCAATCTTGGTCATAATCCGCATCAAAAGCTTTGTTTCCAAAAATGTACAAGCAGAATGTCGTCCAGGAACAGCCCAAACACAAGCCTCAAATCAAATGTGCTGTTGTTTTAGCTGCCGTGTGGAAAACGAAACTGAAACTTAAAACTTAACGAGCACATGGCCCACTGCACTGCTTTTTTCTTTCCTTTTTTTTCTTCTTTAACTTTAGAGCACTGTGTTTTGAATTTGGTTTTGTATTGTGAGCCCAGGGGCACATTTGACTGTGAAGCAGCTTTGAAAAATTAGAAAGCATAAACAGACGTATATCGGCGGGTGCACTTGATATTGTACTTCTGGATGCAGCGCCAATTGTACCAGTTGAGACATATAAATATCTGGGTTTATGGCTTGACTCCAACCTTTCTTTTAACTTTCATATACATGCTGTTGCCAATAAAATCGCATATCGTTTGAAATTACTTTACCAATCAATTAGTTGCTTTAGTTTCTTAGTGAGAAAGAGGATTGTTACTCAATTGCTACTCCCTATTCTCGATTACTGTGATGTTGTCTATCAAAATACCACTTGCACTAGTCTTCAGCCACTTAATGTTATCTACAATAGTCTGTGTAGATTTATTCTCCGTTGTCCCTTCAGAACTCACCATTGCCTGCTCTATCAGCAACTCTCTTGGCTCACTCCATCCTCCAGACGCCAATTTCATTGGTTATTATTTATATTCAAATGCATTAATCTTAGTTATCCTGATTATTTGAGACAATATTTAATACTATTTAGCTCTTCTTATAATTTAAGACATGCAAATCAAATCTTTTTTGTCGTACCTAGAATTCACAAAGAAATAGGAAAATGTTCATTTAATTTCAAAGCACCTTTTGATTGGAATAATCAACCCGCCTCTATCCGCTCTATAACCTACTATCAAACGTATAAAAATGCCCTTTTGCAATATTTACAAACCACTTGTAATTGCTTTTAAAAATTGTAATTGATTGTTCAAAGTAGAGAGATGTGTGTGTGTGTGTGTGCGCTGTAGTGTGCAAGTGGTGTGTTGGTGTATATGGTAGAAGATGTATGTTAAGGATTTATTTGTTTGTTTGTTTTGTCTTCTATGTCTTGGTTTCATGCCTGTACTGCTGTATCTGTTTTTGTGCTTTGTTTTTTTCTTTTTTGGAGACTTTTGAGGACCCTCTTGAAAACGAGATGATGCATCTCAAGGGGTTATCCTCTTAAATGAAATAAATAAATAAATAAATAAATTTTCAATGTATTTTTGAAATTACAAAATCGTGGGTCCTGCACCTTGAACCAAACCAAACCGTGAGATAGCTGAACCGTTACACCCCTAGTTAAAACAATGAAGGAAATGACCAGTCATCATACAGATCAGAAACAAGTCTGAGTCCCAGAGATGAACGAGTCCCAGAGATGAACGTGCTGTGTCTGAAATGTTAATATCAACCCAAGAACAAATGCAAAAGACCTGGTGAAGATGCTGGATGAACCTGGTAAGAGTTTGTCATTATCCTGAGTGGAACAAGTACAGGTACAGACATGGACTGAGAGGGAACTCTGCCAGGAAGAAGCCCTTACTCCAAAAGAAACATAAAAAAGACAGTTTGGAGTTTGCAAATAAAAAAGAATGAAGACTTTTTGGGGGGGGGGGGGGGACAATCCCATCTGTGAAATACAGGGGTGGCAGCATCATGCTGTGGGGTTGTTTTGCTGTGGGAGGGACTGGTGCACTTCACAAAATAGATGACATCATAAAGAAAGAACACTATGAGGACATATTAGAGCAACATCTCAAGACATCAGCCAGGAAGTTGAAGCTTTGGCGCAGATGGGTCTTCCAAATGGACAATACCCAAAGCATATGGCCAATACTGGTTACAAAGTCAATGTGTTGAAGTGGCCATCAAAAGTCCGGATCTCAGTTGTAAAAGTATGGGCAGAGCTGAAAAGGCATGTGCAAGCAAGGACTGTGCAAGGATATCCAAAATATTAATGAAATGTATGTAAACGTTTGGTTTTGTAGAAGATATTTAAAAATTGTGTAGAAAATTCTATCTCTCATTCTTTTGGCATTTCAACCCGATAAGACTCACAGACAGAAAAGCGTTTTAGACGTTTGATTGAATGAAGGCAGAACATAATTTGGGGCTCAGACCCCGGCGGAAGATTGGATGAACGATAAATCCGCACGGCGTAGAACGATAGCCAGGATCTTCCCCCGGAGCCTGGACACTGGTGGTGGTAGAAGACCCGGGGTGATCAGACGTTCGAGCAGCGCCGATAGAGCCCAGGTGGAGAATTGGGGTGGAGGAGGGTTGCAGCACGGCTGGGAAACTCAGAGTGATGGGCCATGGTGCTTAAGAAGGAATCTTTGAGCGATGATTGGCTGATGTGGAGAAGCTGAATGGCTGGACTGTGATTGATGAGTGGAAACAGCTGCTGGTGATGAGCGGTGGTTGATGCAGCTGGTGAGTCTTCCTTGTTGAATTTGCGCATAAGCTTCATTTGACAAATATAAATATTTGTTTTATATATTCTAATTTACCTAAAAAAAATAATAAAGAAGTACATGTTAATTCTGGTTTCATGTCAGACAGTGAGAAATGAAAATGTGTCTTTTTATGAAGTGTATGTAAACATATGGGTCCCGCTGTAAGTGCAACATGGCAAGAAAATTATTTTATTCTTCAACTTGCACCCACTATTTAACACCTGCCTTGATAAATGTACTGTTGACAATGTAGTCAAGATATGTAACAAAAACAAAATCTATGCAAATGATTAGGAAAAAAAAAACTTTTTTTCTATTTTTTTATAATAGTATATTTTTAAAGATACTAGATGGAAGTTGCCGTTTTATATTCACCACTCAGGTCTTACACGCAACTGCAGTCTCGATGTTAAGCTCGTGTGTGTGACGATGGAGATAGTTGACATTTTGAGTGACAGTGCAGGCTTTAGCGGCAGTTGTGGTGAATAGGTCTGGGCTCTTTCTACACATTACATTGCTACACCTATTGCTGGAGCATGTAGGGCAGGGGTGTCAAACTCATTTTGGGTCGTGGGCCGAAATTCAGCTGCCACGGCGGGTCGCGGGCCACATATAATGTAAACAGGAAAATAAAACATTACAGCTTACACTTTACACATTTCTCAAAGTGCTACATAGTATTCATTAGAGTGAATGGTCCTCTTTTCAAGTCTTATTTTTTTCTTGCAAAAGAGATGTCAACATTTATCAATTATATCAATCGATAAAATAATGTTCAAACATTCAACAAGGATCACTGTATACATATAGGAAGAGGTCCATTTTTCTTGAAAAATCCGACACTCTGTGTCCACTTTTCTCTTTTTTGACAAAGACATTTCACTGAAGAGGGTGCCAGAGTCAACAGAAAAAGCAGGTAAAGCGATAGAACTGACTCAAACACAGCGCCCCTAGCGGACAATATAAGAACTGCACATTTTAAAGAAAATGAAGTTTATTCTGCTTTAATAGAATCAGAATCAGAATAGGTTTTTATTGCCATTGTTATGAACAGGTTCACAACTAGGAATTTTACTCGGTGCGTTTGCGCACATGCACTAAACGCACCAGGGCAGCCGTTACAAGGCGCCCCTTAAAAAAAAAAAAAAATATTTTTTTTTTTTTAATAATGCATATTTATCCCGTGGGCCGGACTGAACCCACTTGCGGGCCGGTTCTGGCCCGCGGGCCGTACGTTTGACACCCCTGATGTAGGGGGAGGAAAATACATAATTTTAATTTTTTTTTTAATTCCGTCTAGTCTCTCTTTATATTTTTTGAATACCAACCATATGTTCCTTATCAATTCCTAAAAAGTATGAGTAGGTTGTAATATATTAAAAATATATTCATGAATAAAGTGTGATGATAACACACTTAAATACACAATCATATGTTTCCCACAATTGAATGCAGCTGCTATAAACAATATTACACGTTTAATGTCATGGTAAAAGATTGCATGTAGCTGTTAACGGTTGTAAATGCCATACGAAGACAAAGAGAACCAAATGAATAAAATTAGGTTCAAAAAGGCCAATACATTGGGCTCATTCATAAACTGAAGTTTGACCTAAGGGGGTAATTTGTTCAGTTGATTATTGGCACACAGGTTTCGTTCCTTCATTGTTCTCTGCTGACCCTGATTCAGTTTGCTATGACTCTTTGCATCTTCAAATCCAGTGCGGTCGCTGAGAGATACTACAACAGAAGAAGTGTTTACTTTGTTGTGTGTTGGTGTCAGCAGTAGTTTCCAGTGAAGTGTGTTAGCCCTCTGTGTGGTAAACACTCGCAGCGTTTGCCTGCCGGTGTGTAAATAAACAAAAGAGCGCTCGAAAAAAAAAAGGAATTACTATATTGATAGAAACCGGTTCTTCTGAAAAAAGCTCAAATCACCAGCAGAGACAAGAAACTGGGTATAAAAGTCCATTGATCAAAATGGGTTTCTTGCTTATTTCCCTCAAAACTCAAACAGGCTTAACTTATAATTTTTCTGACTCGCAGCGTGACATTCATTATCAGCTTGTAATATACTGTGTATGCAGAAATCTGTGAAAGAAAATGAACCTAGTTGGTCTCATGTGAATGTCATCCAGGTGAAATGAGCCATAGTGTTGGGTGGAGCCGTGCAGATACTATCTCTAATAAACATTCCCACAATTAACATACTGAGCTAAAGGTGTGTTTAAATCACAGCCGGTGAGCAGAATGAGTGTTTCCTGTTTGGCAGGGATCACTGGGGCTATTCATGTGAACATGGGCAATTTAATGAATATTAGTATGAACCAGGTTAAAACCTTTTAGATAAAATATGGTTAGAAATATTGTCCAACACCCTTCATCTCTACACTATTGTGGATGCACCGAGAGGAAAACCCACCAAGAAAAAGTAGGACAATACCACAGAGTCTGTTCTGATCTTAAAGGCACACTGCGTAACATTTTGCATTATACTGTTGCCAGCAATACAAATACAAAACATGCTCCTAATGTCCATTTAGAACAGACGCATATGAGGCCCGTATAGACTTTGACAAAGAACAGGCTGTTTTTGATGTGGGTTATCAAAGACTGGATTTGGATGAGGACTTAACCTTTTTAAATCTTATATCTGGCAGCCTTTAGTCAACATCTCCATGGCGACGAGTTGGAGACGTCCCACTCCCAGTCAGGTCTGAGAAAACGTTTGTCTTGTCTGTCTCAGTGTTTAGGCATTTTTCACCGATACAAACATCAGTAATAAAATAAATGACAGTGTTATGTCCCATGTATTGGAAGAAATGTCACACGACGTGCCTTTTAAATTTCAAGTTTATTTAGTTTTTCAGCTTTTGATTTCAGGATTGTTCACATCTTAAATCAGCAGTAGCCTGTGGGGAAATACAGTATTTTAATTATATTTATTGATTATTGTCATAGTGTAATGGTGGATCCATATGCCACACATGCTGAGAATCATCCACGCATACCATCGTGGGCAGGTTTTAAGAACGTTATAAATAAACTCTAGTTACCACCAAGGCCAGGATATTCCCCATGCCACATGTATATATGCAGAGCCCCATGATCCTCGTGTTTACACCAGCCGTGGTGGATGTGTCGCCCTCCATGACCTTCTGATCAGACTGTAGCCGGCCTCAAACCCCACACAGACCTGTCCTTGTTTAGGTCTGGACCAGGATCTCGTCCAGGACCATCCCGGTGCCAAAGGGCTCTGTGGGACCCCGATCAAAGGCCACAGTCCTGGACTGGATTCCACTGGTCTGTGCGTCTCCGAGGTCCTTCCCATGACGGAATTCTTGGACTCTTCGCTGGAACGAATAAGGATGGAAATGAAAATGAGCCCTGTGAATGTCTAAGTGCCGATGCGTTGATAGAAATAAATAAAGATGTTATGTTGGCGGTCTTTAGGGGTGTGTTGGTGGTAAACGCACTAATAACAAATGAGTTTAGTGAGAAAAATTAATTCTTCCCTTAGGGAAATTTGTTCTGCTTACTTTACATATCAGGAGCGACACAGATGCAACTTGTTACAGATTCAAAAGCTTGTACTTTCCTGCTGAGAGGTCACGAGCCAACTATGCCTTAGCACAGCTAGTATTCATTAATTAATTTATGTTTTATTTTTATACAGTGCAAAAAAATAATAATCTTGAAATAAGTACATTTGTTATTGGGTCTCCCATGGCAAACAGGTCCTAGGTGACGGGTCAGACAAAGAGCGGTTCAGAAGCCCCTTATGAGAGACCAACAGGCCCGGTTAGAACCATGAGGCCGTCCTTCTGTGGACCCACCACCTGCAGGAGGCGCCATAGGGGCTGGTACAATGTGATTTGGGCAGCTCCAACAGCTGGATGGATGGATGGATAAGTACATTTGTTTTTGATTTGAGACTCTAATTTCAAGAAATCCGTCCATGGGGCAAGATATTTGCAGTGATTGATTTTTATCTTAAAGCAGTACTAAGCAACTCAAGCGCCACTGCAGGTGTCGTAGCATGTTGTGTTTTTTTACGTATTAATTGTCCGTGAGAGTAAATACTACGCTGACAGAAAAGACAAAGGGAGAGAGGGATATTGTACATCCAATTACACAATGGAGATAATTTTTTTTCACTAAACTTGGCTGTAAATACTGTTTAAGTGTTTCTGGCCTTATGTGCCTGGTTTTTGTCTCCCTCTTGTGGCCTTCTGTTTTTCTTTTAGGCTTGGTCCTGGTGGGGCGTGGACTCCGAGCAGGCGCACCTGGCATCAATTACTCATCACTGCAATACAAAGACCTCAGACTCACCTCCACTCATCGTGGGATTGTTCCGTTCCATGTGGCGGTACTTCAGCTCTGTCACCTCTAGTATGTACAAGTTTTTGCCCGGTTCTATTTTTGATTCTGGACTTCTATTTTCTTCTAGACCCTGAGCCTGCTCTGGAGCCACCCCTAGGACCAAGCCAAGCCAAGAGGACCTTTTGTTAATAAATTCACATTTGATCCACGTTCTGGGTGTTGAGTCCGTTTCTGGGTCCAACTTTAACAAGCCCTAACAGCTAGCCCGCAGTTAGCTTTGCCTGATAGCCTGTTAGCTTCTTCTTCGTGACTCTATTAGTGTGTATTGCTCCTCCGACCCGTAGGAACTAGGCAGCGATGTGGCAATAGTGGCTTTCTAGCCTACACTGGGGAAGATGAAAGACCACCCAATCATCCCATTAACACTTGTATTACCCCCAGAGGGACTACGAACAAGATTTAATAAGGTAAACAAGTTACCTAGTAGTGCTTTAATTTAAGTGTACGTTTCCTGCCCCATGGACAGATTTCTTGAAATGACAAATTCTCAAATCAAGGACAACATTACTTATTTCATGAAAATTTTGCTGATTTCAAGACTACTTTTTGCAGTGTACCTTATTTCAAATGAATGTGTTTTAAAGGTTGAAGCACAACTTCCTTTGCAAGAAAATCAAACTTCGAGATCTTTATTACTGGTTCTCAACTGATGGGACGGGATGTGAGAATTAGCCAAAAAAGACTGCACTGGTAAAATAAGAAGTTGCTTGAAAATTACTCTAAATAGGGGATTAAATCTAGTCTTCGATTAGCTAAAACATTTTTTTGCCAACAGAGCAAGCACATTTTTTTCCCCCCAATTCAGATTATTTTGTATCATCTCAAGTGAAAACTTAATATTTCTAAATGTAAGAGTAGATTTCAAGTGGGACGTATGCTTCTATTATTATTATTATTATTATTATTATTATCTGACCTTAGATTAGTTAAAACCGACTCAAATACAAAATAAAATGCCTTCATTCAAAAAAATTTAAGTAATTTATCTAATTTAAGATGGTAATTTTTCAAGTGTGATGATGATTTGTATTTATTTTTTAATAGTCAGCCTTGTGTACAATACTGCAACAAAAACTTGAGAAGAAATGCTGCTTTTCTTCACAAATATTGAAAGAGCTGAAAATTGCATACATACAAAATTGCATACGTAACCAGTAGGTGCAAGGAGAAACCATCTGCCAATGTGTCACTACTATAAACGCTCGGCACACAACTGGACAACATGTTACATCCAAAACCTTTGAATTAGCCGCTACCAAAACAAGATTTCATAACAAAGTATGAGATAGGGATCAAAACCGTGCCAACTGGCCCAACATTGCTTCAAGTTGATCATATTTTAACCGATTCAAGCTATTTAAAAAAAATTTTTTACTGTTGTGTACAGTTTATCCACTATTTCAGCTACGGAGAGCGAGATTGAGACGTATCGTGTCAGAAATACAGATATCAACCCTTGGCTTTTGATGTAACTCCAACTCAGGTGAACTCTTGCTTCAATCAGCCGGTCTCTTCTCCTCTCCAACATGGCCGCCCCTCCTCCGTATCCATCGCTCTCTCATCTCGGCTTTGAAGTGCTGATGCGGGGTTATCTGGGGTCCTGGTCAAAAGGGGAACGCAGAAGTGGGGGGTTGGGGCTTTGGGAGATTCAAAGGAGAAAAAAAAATGTATAGATATCGCAGTACCTAGCGCGGAATCTTTTCACCTGGACAGTAGAAAATAGAAAATCATGGCTATAACATAGCTTAGGGTTTAAAAAAGGTTATTTTTAGAATATGTTCAAAGAGAGGTTGGGCTACTTTGGATTCTTCAGGTGCTGCACAAGGTCAGCAATTTGTAGTCTATTTAAGTTGCGTGTTTTTCTGGTTTGCCAGCCATATTATGGCCAAATTTGTCCAAGTTACTTCTATTTTACACCCGTTTTAGAATCAGTTTCGACCTTGATCTTGATGGACGCTTAAATCACCAAACGCTCTTGAATATGTCACAGGGTGGTACATGCGAAAAGTTTTAGAATAATTGGATTAAAGATTCCTCGCATTTCGTTACATTCAAAGAGCAAAGACAATCCAAACAATCTCAAGCTAAGTCTCCACAGATCAATGCAATTCATCATTTGTATGTAAGCATGACGCTTCAATACAAATGAAAAAGCTTTTGTCTCTCTGGCTTTGTCGTGACAAGTTTGCGTCCGCTCTCAACCATCCAGGTATATTTTCCATCCTTCAAGTTCTTAAATGGACCAGGTCGATTGACTTGAGAACGTTTCGCCTCTCTTCTCGATTGGCTCCTTCTTGGCAGATATTTAAAACGCTTGTGTAGATTAAGACAATTTCACTCATTGAACTAAACACTGTTTGGAGCTGGGGCAATGGAGGAGTTTAAAAATAAACATCACTGCCCGAGCCCGATCAGATGGGTGAGAAGAAGCCTCTGAGACGAAAGGTTCTCAGCTCAAACAAACCGGTCCAGTTGACGATTCTGGAAAATGATGATATGTTTGAGACAAAGCAATGTCAATGTTTTGGACATGCAGACTAGGGAATAGAAAGGTGTTGAGGTCAGAGTAGACTCGATACATGAGGCCTACTGTATAGAGAGACTAAACAGATTTATGGACACAGCAATTGAGGACGTGACGCTAACCAGTGCGAGGGAATAGAGACGTTTAAGTGGAGTGCTTTCTTTGCCAATTTTCTCATCTATTAAGCCACCGGGTCATGCTGCTGCCAGCCCATTGTGTATCCTGCCAAGGCGTACTCGTTCAAACAGGCTCTTAACACTTCACCTCGAGAAAGAAAGGGAAGAAAAAGAGAATGGAGGATAGAGAGTAAAAGACCGAGACAGGGGAGTATTAGAGGAAGGTGGAGAGTGTCCTCATTAAGAATCACTCGCTGTAAGCCGGACTTTTGCACCAGGCGCTTCACACTTCATGAATTGATGTGCAGTTTTCTGTCAATACTAGTCAATACTTATATTCTTGGCCTGGGCCTGACTGCAACCCCAACCCAGCCCGACAGTTGCCTGGTCAGCCGTCCTCTGGATAGCCGCTCAAATCTTGAAACGTTTGACATCAATCCAATCACATACCACATTGTCATGTCAGGAAGACTGCTAGTAAAACATTTTCTTAAATGTAATTAACAAGTGTCTGCGCAGATGTTGATGCTACATCTTCTCTTACAAGATTTTCCTCTCGTTGCCATCTATCAAAAGTATGTTGGTCCTGTTACAAACGTACGTTGATTGAAATAGACATTGCTTGTTTGTGTCGTTTATAATTTGAAGCGAGTTGTAAAGAACTGAAAATGACATACATTTTAACATAGGACCATGCAACAGCTTCAAAATTCTTAAATCCATTGAACTGAGTTTAGCCTCCCAGAGCTGCTGTTTGGATGAAAACTGCCTCCCACCCTCATAGAAAGCACGGTTCTTCTTTTTGTACCATGGAAGAAAGTGGTCAGTCAGAAAAAAATTTCAGAGGTCATTTTCACACCTTCAGGCAGCCTTAGGGGGTTGACCAACTCTCTCCCCATGATTCCAGGCCAAAACATGACTCCGCCACCCCCTTGCTGACGTCGCAGTCTTGTTGGGACATGGTGGCCATTCACCAACATCCACTACTCCATCCAACTGGACCATTAGGAGGTCATATCAGTGAACAAGACTGTTTGAAAATGAGGCGTTTCTGCTCATCAGCATTCAACAATTAACAGTTTAGGGGAGGCTGAATAGACGGTTTATGCACAACTGCAAGCCTCTGGAGGGTCCTACACCTTGATGTTCGGGAGACTCCAGAGGCATCAGCAGCTTCAAATACCTGTTTGCTGCTTTGTTGCAGCTTAATCTTAATCTGATGTATTTGTCTTGCAGAAACCGTCCTCATTGAGCCTTTATCTGCACAAACCCGTGTATGCTCAGAATCAGCCACAAATCTCTACAGTACGATAATGCTTAATCGTTCATGAAATATCGAAGGTTTTCATACTTAGTCCAAGGCATTCAACTATTTTACGCTTTTCATCAACAGAAAGATCCTTTTTCTTTCCCATATTGCTTGAAAATGGTGGTCTGCTTAATAATGTGGAACGTCCTTTTTCAGTCGTACCTGACAACTAATCATCCCAGGCATCTGAGATTGATGTCAGTGATTCAAAGAGCCCTGAGACACAATACCATCCACGAGTTTCATTGAAAAACGTTTCATGTTTATTTTTTTACCTTTATGACACTGAAATACAATTTGCATAATAATTTGGAACACAGTGTAACTTCCTTGTTTTCAAAATACGCAGCATGCTGCTTGTGCCATATGCGGGTTTACTCGGACTGGGGGAATATGCTTGGCAATTACACCCGTAGGGAATTAAAAAAAATCACCCCTGATCGCAGATACCCGTCTTTGTAAAGAAGAGGAAAAGCGTTTATTCTGGCCGGCCAGGCTAGCCCGACGGGTGAAACTAAAACTGTGCAGTGGACACACGACTTATGACGGACGTAATGTGATTTCTTAAGGGAGCACTGAACACAATTAAGCACCAAAACAAAAAAACACACACAATGAAGAAACTAAGACCATATTTCAAACATTATAAAAATGTAACATGGCATGTATCATGTGAAATGCTTCTGTTCGTGGGCAAACAGTCTAATTTTGTAAATGGTAAATGGACTCAACTAATATAGCGCTTTTCTACCTTCATCAGGCCCAAAGCGCTTTACAGTAAGGGACCAGTCACCCATTCACCCTCTTATTCAAACACCAATGTACGCAGACAATGGAGGCAAGGTGGGTGAAGTGTCTTGCCCAAGGACGCAACGACAGTGAGCATTTGCGGGAGCTGGGATTCGAACCCGCGACCTTCAGGGCAAACATTCTAATCTTGTGTGTCATTATTTGTTATAGAGCAGGGGTAGGCAACGCCAGGCGCGGGGGGAAATATGGCCCTCCAGCCCCAAGATGATTTTGAGAAATGTTATTATGCAAATTAAAGATCAATAACCTGCTAAAGTACGATAAAAATGAGGGGAAAAGTGTCAGTATTTTTTTTTTATTTACATGCAGAACATCCCACTTGATTGTATATAATGTAAAACATTGGCATTTGCAGAAAATTGTTCTTTACATTGGGCTACAATGGTGAGGTTCAGCATTTAGTGTTTGGGCAACGCGAACTTGCTTACCGCCGTCAGAGGATGTAACTGTAGCGCTGTGGTTTATGCGTTTTGCAAAACACAGGCTGATATTCTTTTTAAACTTCCTGATTCCGCCAGAGGGGTCATCACCATGGCAACGTCGCGCTGAAGTCTGGGTCACACAGAAGACTTATGGTCAGCAAACACTGATTCAAGTCCACACGCTGGGACCACAAACCGGCTCCTCTTTGTATCAGCACCAGGCCGAGTGCATGTTGCTGCCGTTCAGGTGAACTCGGGTGGATACGGAGTTCCCGTGCCGGTCCCCCGCAGGTCGTGTTGATTGGTTCGGACAGAGGTGACCCAGAACCCTGCAGAGTGCCCAGCCGAGTGAAGAGGAATCCAGGGTGAACAGGGGGACATGCTGGTATATAGTAAATCTGAAACAGGAAAAGGAGGTATCAGTAGCACAATACAAAACACTGAAGGCAGCAATGCAGAACTTTCCAGTTTGTATGTTAAATAAGACCTACTAAATCAGATGTGAAGGATGTGAGGGTAAGCACATAACCAAACATGCCAGCAATGTCCACAGCATTTTTTATGATGGGTTGTTAAAATTAAACATTTGAAAGAGGACCTGATTCATAGTAATGACTAGATCTTGATCTTGTCCTAGTGGTACTTTGGCTGTTTCGTCTTCTACAGCTTCAGAGCGCTTTGTTTTTTACTTCCTGAGTACTATTGCGTCAGTTTTAAAACCTGAAACGGTCCGCATTTTTAAAGCCCATAATCCAGATTGTAGGAAAAAAAAAACAGGAGACTTCGCACATCAAACCCAAAAAAGTTGCACCTTTTAATTAAAATCCTAGCTGTTTTACATCAAAGCCCATAATCCAACATTGGATTGGTGCAGAGCCATTATGCGCTCAGTATGTTTATCACGGCATGCTGAAGCTGCAAACCACGCTATAAATCAAAACTGAAAGTTATTTTCTTTATAAGGCAAAGTATTCACCAGTTACTGTGGTGTAAAGGTACACTGAAATTACGTGGAGATTCACCTTCCAGCAGGACAATGACCCTAAACACAAAGCTAAATCTACAATGGAATGGTTTAAAAACAAACATATTAATGTGTTAAAATGGCCCAGTCAAAGTCCTGACCTAAATCCTACTGAAAATCTGTGGAAAGACTTGAAAACTGCGGTTCACATACAAGCGTTTTAATTTGACAGAGCTTGAGTTGTTCTGTAAAGAGGAATGGGCTAAAATGACAGTCTCTAGATGTGCAAACCTTGTAGTCATAGTCTTTTATAGAGAACTCCATTCGATCGACATCCAAAACAGCAACAGACTCCACAGCGTGTTGAAAGCACGCTCAGAAACCTCTCGGAGCTCTCAACAGCACATGTGAGGGGCAGACTTTTGACTGACAGCCTGTACGAAACTTCCGGACCCCTCCTACGCTGTCCTCACGCATGTCTTTGGTCCCAGCTGTCGGACCCAGAGGAGAAGAGCAACATTTTGTTCCTCAACACTAATCCCCCCCGCTGCCCTGGTGCGACGCCATTCATTTAAATTGTAGTTGTAATAGCTTTAGCGCCGAAGCAGACTGCTCTCGTGTGCTCTTTGGAGTCGCCCCTTGGGGATGAATAAAGCATTTTTGAATTGAATCGGCTGCCGTTTGTGCAGCCAAGAGCGTTGAGAAATGTGCAGAGAATGAATGAATGAGCTGAAGAAGACAAGTACAGACAGCGAGGATCAAATAGATTGGTTTAGAGCGATGAGAAGAGACTGACGTGTAGGAATGCGAGAGATGCAGAGAGGTGTAATAATGCTGTGGGAGAGGAGCAGGGCCATGTAGTGTACCTGTGATGGATGAGAGCGAGCTCAGGTGTGACGGCCAAACCAAATGAAATCACGGGAACGTGTGCCGGTGAACGGGGACAGGGCCCGCAGCTTGGTGGGTTTTCATTCAAATGGAAAAAAAAATCTATATAACCGCATTCCAAGCAAACAAGAAACAACAGTCAAGGGGAACGGCACCATTTATTGCAATTGTGCTTAATAAAACAATAAAGATAAGTCATTGCCAGCCTCTCTTCAGGGATGGACTTCACAAGTGAAGGATAGCAGGACTCTGACCCCACTCACTTTATACTGATGGATCTGCGTAACTGCCCATAAGAGACTATAAATGAAGTATAACTCTCCCTCCAAGGTCAGTTTATTGGGTCATAAATGAAATATATATGTGCTTACTAATAGCAAATGACTCGGCATGTGTGTTTAAGAAAGAGACTGACGACTTGGACTATTGAGAGATGAACTGAAATTTGTCATTTTTACTTTGGGATAGAATGCTAAATGTTACACTGAATGCTAAGGCCAAAATGTGCCAGGTTTGTTTTCAGCAAATGACAAGCATTGCCCATGATTTTCCGTGACCTCGGCAAATACCGCACATCTAATGCACTTGTATGTGAACAGTAACTCCTATTTTCCACATTCAAATCTCCATGAAATACGCCAACAATCCCAGAATAATAAGCTCCTTTGACGATACTTTATAAATTCAAAGGTTTCTGCCCCAAATTTGGCATAAATATTGTTCAACCTAATGTTTTGAAAAAGCATAGTACCTGAACAAAAAACATCTATATGGCCACCATACACCAACAGGGTTCGGGTTTCCCCCCTTCCGGAACTGCCACCATAACGTGGTGGAGGGGTTTGAGCCCGAATGATCCTGGAGGCTCTGTTGTCGGGGGCTTCGTGTCCCTGGTAGGGTCTCCCAGGGCAAACAGGTCCTAGGTGACGGGTCAGACAAAGAGCAGTTCAGAAGCCCCTTATGAGAGACCAACAGGCCCGGTTAGAACCATGAGGCCGTCCTTCTGTGGACCCACCACCTGCAGGAGGAGCCATAGGGGCTGGTGCAATGTGATTTGGGCAGCTCCAACAGCTGCCCCCACGACCCGGGAACGGAAAAGTGGAAGAAAATGGATGGATGGGTTCGGGTTTCCCTATGTATTTCTAAATAAACCAGACATTGACGATGATATTTTAGTTTCCTTTTTAAACTATCATTTTTATTACCTCCATTGGGGATTGCCTACCGCCGTACGTGTTTCAGCCATGTTTATTTTCAGTGCTATGGAGCATTTTTAGGACTCTTTTCTACTGAAAGGATATACTACAATGTTTTGCATTGGTCCTCACTTGCATTATTCTGAATTGCATGAAAGTAAATCCCTTTTGAATATGGGGTAGGCACTTAGAAGCTTTCTTCAGCCTAGTCCGTCTGAGTTGTGTTCATTACTGTGTAATGAGGTGATGATGTGAATAAACTCAAATAAACTACTACTACTTCTATCTTCAATGATGGTTCTCGAGTCGTCTTCTGTACTCAGTACTGCTGTTGAAGTGTCGAACTACTACTACTATGCAGGGTTTACCTCAGCCTATTATGTTGTTCCAACTATTTGGTCCCAAGACTAACAAACCTCTTCCTTAGAACTTGTTTTAAAGAACTATGATGATCTCATCATATACGTGTCAGGAGTTATGAAATTTGGTGTAAAATCATCCATCCATCTTCTTCCACTTGTCCGTTGCCGGGTCTCTCATAAGGGGCTCCTGAACCGCTCGTTGTCTGACCCGACACCTAGGACCTGTTTGCCATGGGAGACCCTACCAGGGGTACGTAGCCCCCGACAACAGAGCTCCAGGATCATTCAGGCGCGTAATCCTGAGATGATGTGGATAATATGCAATTTTGCTTTAATTTGACACACAATAGATAACAAAATATTCGAATCATAAAGTTTAAATGAAACATTGGCGAATATGCAACAGAACCCAGGATATTTGTCAAAATGTCTGACCTGCAGTATCTCCCACATCCATCACTTTAAAGTTTCAGGTCACTACCGTTTCCTTTCTCCTCTCTCGCCCCCAGAACAAGTCTTGCCTTTGTGTGCGCGACACAGTGACCATGTCAGCGCCGTCACCCGGGGTCAAAGCTCAAAGGTCGGGGAACATTATGGAAGCCTCCTCTGTCAACACATTTGTATATCCCACGGAGGGTCACTGCGTCAGAACCCCGGGCATTTTATCATCCCACGGCCAAAGAGGCATTCATCATTTTGGGGGAAAAATGTATAGAAATGGAAGAATGATGATTGAGAGAAGGAGTAGAGGCGCCACTAGGGCTATTTCTCAGCAAACACTGAGTTTATTTTGTCTGCCTTATATGCCTTACATTTCCTTCAATTAAGGAAATACATTTTACTTATTTTACCCACAACTGTTGATTCAGTTTGCACCGGTCACAGTCTTTTATCGTCTCATACGATTGATGCATAATTTAGCCTGTAGTGGACTGTGGATTGACTGCTGACAGCTCCATTACCGTCTTTACATTTCACCTCCTTACCTCAGTGTGGGCCGCAGCAACATCACACTGTATATAAGAGCACATGACGCAACTCTGTGCAATGAAGAGTGCAGCAGTTCACTTCAACCCTGCATTATTTATTCAGTCTTCCGTTGGCAATGAAGGTGCCGTAAAGCTTTTGGGGGTTAAAAATGATTAGTAGTGATGATGTGGCGAGTTTTTTAGGTTGACAGAATGTTGCATATATTTTTTGTTTGGGTTATTGTCTTTTGCGGTGTCGAGCGTCGTTGTAAAAAAAGAGTTCTTCAAATTGTGGTTTATGAACTTCCACTAGTTCAATAGTAGCTCCCTGCAAACTTTTTCACTGCACTTGAACGGACCATTCCCACCTGGATGGGGGCTTTCTGTGTGGAGTTTGCAGGTTCCCCCTGTGTCTGCATAGGTTTCCTCCAGGTACTCCGGTTACCCCTACCTCTAAAAACATGTACAATCCTCAGATACACTATAGGGGTCCCCCATAGCTTGTCTACAAAACAAGTGCATACAAATGTACCAGTTTACACCAGTATTTGGACTACTGTCATACGTCTTCGCCATGTTTTTGTGGGGTTCAGTGGATTTTTTTTTACTGCAGACAGTCCATAATGGTCCTGAAGAAAGCAGCTTTTTTTAAAGTAAACAAACAGCTAGCTTTTCAGCCCAGACCATGTGAGACCTACACATTTCTTCTTCTGAAACACTGAAGAGGCACCGAGAGTCCACTACACCTGCAGCACAGTGGAGGCATCACAAGAGGCGCTACAGGAAACAAGGAAGGGACAAACGAGGAGGTATCCAGGCAAGACTCACAGCTAAGCCACACATGTCTTCTGTCCGTATTATTGTTGTGGCTAATGGACGTTCACTGGAGACTAAAACGGAGGGAGCTGGAGGAAGAGGAAGGAGGAGGAGCTGACCAGTGCAGGACACCACGCTCTGAAATAGGAACAAACCCAGGAGGCGCTGCACCGTTTCAGAGGATCAGAGGAAGGCCGCCAGACAGTTTTCCTCCAGGTGCTACGGTTAACTCTTCCTCCAAAAACATGCATCGCAGCGGCTCAGGAGTAACGACAAATAAAGCACTTACTTACGTAGATGTTGCTTCTTATGTCATTTTAGCTGTAAGATAATAACAAATTCCTTTGAATAGAGTGAATTATTATGATTTGGGGGCCCCGGAAGATTTTCTGATCGATGTCCCGGACTTTGGGAATGGCTGAAATAAACCAATGAATAAATAATGCACACAGTGTCCTAGCTTTTAGGGTTTTGCACCCTAAATTATTATAAATGCACATTCCACTTACAGAAGGGGGTTCCTTATTTGTCAAGTGATTTTGAGGGCCGCTGCCTGAAAAGTTTGGGAATCCCTGTTCCAGTAAAATGAAAATAAAGTATACATTTTATTATGGGAGTTTTTATTGGAGAAAAAAAAAACGTCTCCGCAGATTACAAGTATAAAAGATGAGGTTTAATTATAGTATGCCTCTGTAGGGGTTAACAGTACTTGAATCCTAACGGTTACTGCACATTGTATGGGTCGGATAATTAGTAAATTAAGATTTGCCTCGGGGGCCTGATTAAAACTCCAAGGGGGGGGGCTACATCCCTGATCTAAACCAATAAAGATTTAGTCATATTTATGTGGAATAAAACAGCAAAAACTGCCGCTCAATGCTTCTTCTTTATCCTCACATTCTCCATTAATAATCTCCCTGGCGTAAAGTGGCAGCTCGTTTTCACTTGATAGCAGTTAACTTGAAGCCTAAACCCCGATAACAAGCCTCTGTCAGGTGCTGTCGCTCTCCACTCAGCGGAGGACTGATGAAACGCCCGTCTCCAAATGAACTTTGAGACAGCGACGCGGGCAATTTTCGAGCCAAAACCGACCGCAATAGCTCCGAGATGTATTCACGGCAACAACATAAAAGGTGACATTTGAAAGGTAGCGCATTAGCCAAATGCGCTGGATACATTAATTCGGCGTGGCTAAAAGCCTTGTTAGCATTCACAGCTTGAATCTGAATGCACAATTAGGAGACCGAGAGGAAGGACAGAGGAGGGGAGGAGGCTAGGAGACAACAAAAGGAGGTAGGAGAGGAGTGCTGCTCTTTCATGTGTCCCCCCGAGTCTGTGGCTTTCATGTGGATTGTCATGGGTTTCCGTTTTTTTTTCTTTTCGGTTTTAGTCCACTCACTCAATAATACAGACATCATTCTCACTGCAAGGAGCACAATAGAGAAAGCGCTGGTTTTGTCCATGTCGGGCTGTCTGGTTGCTGGATAACTTAACGCTCGAATTTTACAATAAGGCCAATTGTGCGCCAACTACACGGCGAAAATGAGACGAGTTAAGTCCGTAATTGCAATGGGCTTCAGGATCGATCACACTGAAATGAGTACTTTCACCTGAAGTAGTTGTTTTGGAGTCTGCGTGGCTGTTTAATGAGTTGTTTTGGGCTGAGAAAAAGTTCTTCTTGTCAGGATGATGATGAAAAAAACCAACCTTGAGAAAATAGACACTGAAAGTAAGTAATCCACATGTCTTTGTTTTATGATTAAACCAGTCTGCTTTCACACTCGGTTCAGGTCATTAATGGCACTTGCGTATGACCGCCAGTTGGAGTGGATAATACAGTATGTATTATTTCTTCAGCATGCTAATAAGTGAGTGGGACAGTGGGGAATTTCGGCCCGATTTGCAATGACCAGGCGATTGGAACAAAAAGAGTTCGCCCCAACCGGTCCACATGTGTTTTGTGGATCTGGAGAAAGCGTTCGACCGTGTCCCTCGTGGTGCCCTGTGGGGGGGGCTCCGGGAGTATGGGGCCCGGGGCCCTCTACTAAGGGCTGTCCGTTCCCTGTATGACCGCAGCAGGAGCTTGGTTTGCATTATTCTCATTATTCCAACAATTTACCACTGAGCAGATGTGCCATTTGTACGGAATCTCTAACCCTGGTGTGTTGTGGATTAGAGAGCCATACAACCATTGGCCCTAACCTTAAGGTCAGTGTCTGTTTACGTCACGTTAGTCTCAGTTTAGTGCTTTGGCCACAGCCAGAGGTCAGTGCCAAAACTTATACCTGTCTGCCAATGGGAAAGTGGCTTTAGCGAAACTGCACTGATAATTTGCAGCCTTCAATGTCACCGGTTCGAATCCCGTTGGGGTTTGAGTACTCGCAATGACGTGGATTGTACAGAGCGAGTTAGCTCGAGTTGGGTAAAAAAAGAAAAGAAAAAAGTGGCTTTAATGCGCCATGTTAGCAACTAGCTACATGCTAACGCTTCGGAACAATCTGTTGTGAAAAAGTATCCATATGGACCTGATTTTGACTGGACTTTATTTGTATGTGATGAATCTGTTTATAATCCGCCTGAAAACAGCTAAAAAGAGTGAAAAATATACGTATTTTCCCCCTTGGCGAGACCCTGCCCCCTTGTATGACGCAATACCGTCTGTAGCTATAGGCTCTTTAGAATTTTGTGATATCACGTCAACGCAACCTGTTAGGTCTCGGGAAGTTCCCTGTTTAGCGATATAAAAATGTGCCGGTTCTTTGAAATAAACAGATCCCAAAGGTTCTGCTGCCAGTAAAGAGCCAAAAGTCTCATCACTTCTGTGCACCTATTGTGTCATGGTCTGTATCAGTCAGAGGTGGTTTACACCTGGTTCACATCCTGGTTTAGCTCTTGGGCTCCATAAAAAAAATAAAAATAAAAAAAGGCTTGTTTTTTTTTGTGTCCTGTTAGCATGCACGGCCGGGCACTCTCTGCACAAAGCGTTTCTTTCTGCGGTCCGCGCTCCCGGAGGTGTGAGCGCGGTGCAGGTTACAATAAGCACCCCTTTTCCTGATGTTAATGCGAGCTGAAGTCCCGCTCAGATCCAAGTACTTAGGCTGGACTGGGTCTGCGCCGGACCATTGTGGAACGGGCCAAAAGATGCTGGCAGAGGCTCAGCTGTTAAAACACTCCGGGGCCGGGGGAGATTTGCTAAAAGGAGCTCGTCGGCGGAGAGTGAAGGCGCTGGAAATAACTGATATTGTTTAGATTTTACACCTTTCTTCGAGACATTTCGATTGTGTTCTTCGCCCACGTGCGGACATCTGCTCAACTGGAGTTACAGACGGAGAATGTCATTTGTGGGCTTTTGCTCCTCTCGTTAGTCATCTTATTAAAAATATGTCATTTTTAGGAATGCTTTTAAAGGATTAGGACGGAGGTGTGCGATGGGTTGCCATGGCTGTACCCAACAACACGTCAGCCGTCCAATAAAAGTAGAAACAATATACTAAGGAGAATAAATTATGGATTTCAGAAAAAAACATACAAAATTGGTAAATGCTTTTAGCAGCGCATTGGTTTTACGTACTGCTTTTAGGACGCTCAAAGCCACATTGACACTTAAAGCCATGTTACTTTGCCCATACAAGTTTGTGGTATGCTGGCGCTGAACTCAGAACCCACTAGCCGTTGTCAGGCTAACTATTGTGTCTGTCTCAGTCTGTATCTATAGCATCACAGATCACTCGCACTCATTCATTCATTGCCCTTTAACTTCCTTTGCAAGGTGGGTGAATTTCCCAAAGACACAACAACCGTACGATCTGTCCAGAGTGACGTATCTGTAGAAAGTCAACCGAGCCGATCAGAGCAACTCAGTGCCAGTGCCTCCTTGTAGTTCTTTTTAAATGCTCTGCACAGGCTGTGGGGGCGTCTACCCCATAGACTGTATAAAGAATAGACAGCTCTTCCTCACTCCTCCCCGTTTACCACACTGACCACGTTCGAGGGGGAAATCGTGGCGGATTTACAGGCTCCTCCTCTCCAGCTCTGACGAAGCATGTTCCTAAAAAAGGGCATAAGGGAGGGATCTTGACTGTAGACCCGGCCCTGCTTGGCCCTCGCGGGGCGTATAATGGGCATGTATTTCTGTTGTAATCGCGCCCATTCTAGCCGATGGGCCAGGCAGCGACGTAAACGGCCTGTCAATCAAAGCCAGGCCCTCATTAATTATGCAAGATTTCTAAAATGTATATAACCAGCCCGATGCCCCAGATTGTTTTTAACCCAGCGTAATCACAGGAGGAATATCTAGCTCTAGCCACTTCTAAACCATTAGGCACCGGGCATTAAAGTTGTTTTTAACGCGTCTAAAGTCCAATGCATTCCAATGGGGGAATAGCGGCCATATGGAGGTACTACAGCAAAGGTGGAGCAATGGCGGCCTGCAGTGTCGTAGTCACAAAACAGAGCAGTCAGCGGCCATTGGTCTACCCCTTATTCCGATAACCCACCATTTAGACAACCCTCCAAACCGAAACCCCGTCATTCCGACAACCCTCCATTGCGACGTCCCCCCAAAACCGACGCTTTTGTTGTTGAAATGCCAACATGTAACCGGCTGTGGGGGCTAACATGGAGCATGCGCAGGGCTAGCTTGGCTGTGGACTATTGTGCTTCCGTGACGTGAGATAATTGATGTAAACTTCAGCAACTGACGATTGTTAAGATGTTTAGCCCTGGCCTGACATCAAAACAAAGAAGTTGTCGTGATTTCTTTCTAGCTTCCTCCGTGCTCGGTGCTTTGCTAACGCTATCTCTTGTAGCTCATGCTAATCATTCTGAAGAAGTCCTGGCCACCGATTAAACAAACATTTTGCATCAACTTCAGTGGAGTCTTTTAGGATTTGATTTGTCCGCTTTCCACATTCAGAGAAACAAAAGGACACACAGATGATGTTTTCTTAAGGGAAAACATTGCACCATACCCTTCTCCCGAGCCATTAGCGCGTCACACTGTCTGATTGATTTCCACTCATAAGTCCCGCCTCCGCATGAAGCTGCTTGTCTATGCTTTGTTTCCAGACGACTCTCCCATTTATAAGGGAGTAGAGTCGACTCAAGGTCAGACTACGGGTTGTCAGCCTCCCTACTTTCTGTTTCGGGTTCGGACAACAGCCCCGCGTTCCATCGGTTGTATTTCAACCAACTATTCAGTGAGCGGTGTTGTAGGTGACGTCAAGCATTTGCGCCACATTTGCTGGTTGTAGTTCGGCAATGGCGGCGGATACGAACGTAAAGGAAGCTCTTCGATCCGTTCTTCCTCGACTCCCAAATATCCAGAAATTATAACTGAAACCGTAGAATGCGCAAGGAATGCCAAAATCAGATCCAATCGTTTCAAAGGAGTTCACCACCTGTTAACGGAGCTCAATTGTGAAGTTCCAGACCCTCTGTACAAAAAGAAATGAGTACGCAAACTAGAGCTACTGTGAAACTGAAATCTGCGCACTGTGTCACACTGCCCCTGCTTCTGTTCGCTTTTTCACCAACTGGATTTTGGCACTTGAAAACAAGGCACAATACAACACTATTTTCTCATGTGAGACAAATACGAAACAAAAGCTATCTTTTTTTTCACGAGATCCGTGGAATGAACACACATGAAAACTTGGTTCTATGTGCAGCAAAAGGTTTTCAAACACACTTGCCTCGCTCTAATATCAATAAATGATAAAGTAGGTTTGCACTTTAGGTCGGACGTTGTGCTGACGGACCGGTTTTCATGGCTGCGAGAGTGCATTTTGTAAACAACTAATGCCACAGCGAGACATTGTGTTTGATCCATTTCACAGTCCGCAGCACTTACAGTGGGACCATAAAGCTGCATTAACATCTTCTCTCACAGCTGCAGGTATAAGAAGGCACAGCCAACAATCGATCAAAGCCGCTCGTATGTGTCCCGGGTGCTTTTGTCACTGGAAAACCTGCTCCTGCTGCGGGAAGAGTTGCCAGTTTGGGCCATTAACACTCAAACAGCCAAGAGGAGGTCATTTTGAATCAGCTCTCCTGCTCAAATGGATTTCACTTTTTATTGTTTATCACTGTCATCATTAGGCAAAGTCATCACTCATTGACTTTGGCTAATGATGCTTTCTGTGTCCTCTAATGAGGTTTGGAGATTCTAGAATTACAAACAGAACGTATGAGTTATATTCACCTTATTCTGGACGTTCGCATGGGCGCCGCCATTCATTTTTGCCCCGTCCCCCTTCTCTCGTATTAGGACTGCAGACGTCAAGGGAAAATCAGTTACTACACGGACACAAAGCCGTTTTCAGGCCCGCCCAGAGAAACATTGCAGTGTTGACTTATTGGTGAACATTGGACATTTTACACAAATCAATCTACTGAACATCAGGTTTTAGCGGCGAACATTTTCCTTCGTTCTCCACTTAGTGAACGGACTTCGCGCTCTACCGGACGTTTCGTGACATAGGAAGTGCCGATCCGTGGTAATGAGAGGCAAAACTGGGCAGGTCAGTTTGAGCCTCATTACTTTTAACATAATTTATTCTGTCGTCAATCAACCCGACAAATCACAAAATATTACTGGATTTCTGAAGTCGGAGGTATAGACTCTATTAGTAAAAAGTCCAAATAACCTTGGCAGATGTTTGAGGTATTCTTTGGGCTTTCAAATTCCAAATCGAGACTGCGTATTCCATTAACATTTTGGGTGACACACATAGTTAGCGCTCGTGCTTCACAGCAACAAGGTTCCGGGTTCGATCCCCGGGCTATCCTTTCTGTGTGGATTGTGTATGTTCTCCCCTTGTCTCTGTAGGTTTCCTTCAGGTACTCTGGTTTACCTTACCACTATAATCATGCACAATAGGTTAATGCTCCAGTCAGGTGATTCTGACTAGTAGCCTGTTATGACATATGGAGATGGGTTCCTGGGTGCCATGCAGCTGCCCACTGCCCCTTATGAGTTGCCCCAGCGGCATCGAAGGATGGGTCAAATGCAGAGGATAAACTTCCCATTGGGATCAATAAAATATTCCTTATCCTGAGAAACTATATAAAACTGTTTGTAAACACGGCACTCATCTTTAGTGAAAAAGCCAACATGAGCTAATATGCTTAATTACAAAGTGTAAAGTGCAATTTACATATTTTATGTTTAAGTTGTATTATGTAAAGCGTGAATTATGAAGTCCTATTGGCTGTTGTAGGGAGTACTGCAATTTAGTGTTAATAGAAAACAAAAACATTACTCAAAAATATAAGCTTTACAAACAAACAAAAACACACACACTACCTGGATGCTTCGGGGTTCCTGAAGTTGTATTGTTACAAGTGTAGCGTCAAAATGGTACAGCCGACCCAAGTTCATCACCGCACTGTTCATCGCTCTTCCCTTCACCTTCCCTCCTCTCTCCCAGCCTCAGTTGTGTCCTGAGGGGCTCGTACAGAGAAACATAGCGCTGTCTGTATTCTGTTAACATTATCTCTATGGGAGCTCTCTGAAACAGCCCAGTCAGCAGAACGGCAGCCCTCAGACAAGCGTGGGGAAGAGGTGTTACCAACAGCGAACCCCGGGCCATAATGGAACAGCCTATATTTCATTTACCACTGGTGCTGTGGTCGGAGGATGTGAGTGTCACGGACTTAGAATGAGCAGCGAGTGTCAGGGTACACCATGAGAAGTGGTTTGAAAGTCCAAGAACTAGAAAATTGTAAAAAAAAAACAACTTTGACAACATTCTCAGTCTGTCCAGATGAAATCGTATTCTGTCCACATCTGCTGTAGCTCGGTTCATAACAAATGCTTCTCACAACACATTTTTTCTTCTTTTGCTTTGAAATCTCCGCTAAAGATATCAGCTGTAATTGTGCTCTCATTTCCCTTTCCAAACTCTATTCCCCGCTGCATTCTTTCGTTTATGCGTGAGGTCATCCGCCTGTGTGAGGACGCTTAACCTTTTTGTGCTTTTTGGCCTGTGTTCGAAGCAACACAACAATAAGGAAGACAGATGGGCTGGGCCGAGAAATCTGGAATTATAAACGAGAGGCAGACATGCAGATAATTTGGGGAGTGGGTCTCATTTAAGAATGCAACAACGCAATAGTTATATAGCTGTGGTGCAGGGGTTGTTCTTTGTGGTTATAAAACTTGTGCAGCTTTTTGAGACTTTTGTTTGGTTTTGAAAGTGAAAGCCAAAGTGTCTCTTTTGATGTTGAAGGTTGCAGATCCTTGAGCTATAAAGCTCTTAATAATAATAATAATAATAATACATCAAACCTGTATAGCGCTTTTTTGGACACTCAAAGACACTTCACGTGGGGAATAAACAAAACAAAAAAGGAGTTTAAGGAAGAGCTAGTTTGAACAGGGTGGGTTTTGAGTACTTTCTAATGGGCGGTGGGAGTGGGTTCCAGAGGGTGGGGGCGGCGATGGCAAAGGCTCGGTCCCCCAAGGTCCGGCGGTTAGTGCGGATGATGGGGGTGAGGCGGTTGGTGCCGGCTGAGTGGACGTGGCGGGTGGGCTGGTGTTGTTGTAGGAGCTCGGTGAGGTAGGGCGGGGCCAGGTTATGGAGGGACTTGTAGGTGATGCGATATTGAATGCGATATTGAACGGGGAGCCAGTGGAGCTGTTGGAGGACGGGGGTGATGTGTTCTCTGGACCGGGTGTGGGTGAGGAGGCGGGCAGCAGAGTTCTGGATGTATTGCAGTTTTTGGAGATGAGTGGTGGGAAGTCCGTAGAGGAGGCTATTGCAGTAGTCGAGTCTGGAAGTGATGAATACGTGGATAAGGATTTCAACTGTTGAGGCGGGCAATGTTGCGGAGGGGGAAGAAGGATGTTTTAGTGATGTTGTTGATGTGTGTTTGGTATGACAGGGGGGAGTCCATTATGATGCTGAGGTTGCGTACAGAGGGGGAGGGGGTGACATTGTGACCGTCGACGAGGAGTTCTGGACAGAGGGGAGGAGAGATTTGGGGCCGGTAATGAGGAGTTCTGTTTTATTGCTGTTGAGTTTGAGAAAGTTATTGTCCATCCAGGTTTTGATGTCGGAGATGCAGTCAGGGATGGTGGAGATGAGTCTGTATGCTGAATCACAGTCGCGCAATGCTCCTGACTGGTTACAAGTGAGGAATTGAACCTTGGCCTAAACTGGGACAATATAATATGCCTTAACCGTTACGTATGTAGGTGTAAGGCTGAAATGTGTGTGATCTGGTTAAAGGGACAGGCCACCGTTTTCCCATACTGAGATATGTTCTTACCTGAGCTTAGACGAGTTGATGTTTACCTGTCTGGTCTTTACGTGGGCGCTCAGTCACGCAAACAGACCAAAGATGTCGTTAGCATTTAGCCTCACCTCCTCCCCTATATGGGGCCAAAGGGGTGAAGTTAGAAGCGACCAAGCTCTTCCACGTTTTCCCTATTTAAATACGGTTACGTGAGCAGTTACACGATCCAAGTATAGCCACACAAAATGAAACATGTCGATTTTCGTAAGGCGTAATAACACCTTAGGAGCACTTCGACTTGGACGAGCTTGGTTATAGAGTGCTTTATAAATAATGACTTCAGTAATTGACCTTTTCGTTTACCTCTAATCGAAAAAGTCTGCTTGAAATTCTACAATGCTTTGCGATATGACGTCACGATTCTGAACTCCTCAACACTTGAACACAGGCAGATTAAAGTAGTCAAAACCAATGTCGCTGTGACAGTCCAGCGGCGGCTAGTGAGATGAGCAACTTTACCCACACAGACTGAGAAGTGCATGTGCTGTTGTCTCTCTCGGTCCTGTACATGGCAAATCCTTTCCATACTAGTGTAGTCTTTATCCCAAGCCCCTCTCTGACACCATCCTCTTCATGGAGAATAGTCATCCTAGCTGAGTTACTTTGAGCTACGTTTTTGTATAATCCAATGAACTTTTTGAGTCAACACATTCTGCGTAATCACAGGCACTCGTACCGAAAGTTCATCCCCGTCTGATGCGGAACTCGAGCAAATCCAAGTGTCATCTTCGGACAATTTCAACTTCAACGGGATAATCTGTCGTCTTCCATAATCACTCTCGTAAGCAGTTTTCTCAGGGTTCGAAAAACACTCCAAATCAAAATATCTCATTATGGCCGGATTGGTAATTTGAGTAAAAACACGACAAAGTGCCCTCCAAAAGAAAAAGAAAAAAACCCCGCAGTTTAATTTCCGCCCGAGAGAGGCCCGTAGTCGCAATCACCGAGCAGGCTGTTTACACTTAAAACGGCCGAGGGCTCCATTATTCATGAGCACCCTCCAAAAAACGCGGGAGCCAGAATCAGAGCGCGGATAAAACATGAGTTTATGGTGTTGCAAAAAATTATCTCCGTCTGCAGTGAAAGCTGAACGCGGCGCACAGACCCAGGTTTGAGTGATTATGGCATGTAGTGAGTGTTGTAAGTCTGTCGGATTTCATTAAGACGTTAAAGCGACGTTAAAGAGAATCCACACAAGGGCGGGGTAATGGGTTATAAAACAATGTGTTGAAATATGAACTGCTGAACTGAGAATGAGCATTACTTTAACCATAAGACCGTAAGAAGAAGCTTGGATACAAGGATTTGTGAGACTTGCTGATTACAATTTTCTATTCACTTGTGAATAATCTTTGAGACCTGGCATTTGAAAGTTTCAGTCATTCTCCCGTGTTTGTACAACTCAATAGGTTGTGCTCATTTTTCAGTTCAGTGTTTTCTCTCTAAGCACGTATCGATTGAGGTCCAATTATTGTCTCATAAAGTTGGGCAAAAATGTTGTCAATAATCCAAAAGAATTTGTGTGATGTTGGTCAGTCGAAAGGACTTTCAACCAGGAATAAGACAATTATGACGGATCCAATCTCTTCCAAACAATAATCAGTTTCAACAGTTGTCAGACGTCCTTCCGCTGACACTGGCTGAACGGACAAAACCTACGCAATTTTTGTTTAAGGTCTCTTTTTGTCAATGCGTGTTCCATTGTTGCAAACGTTCACAACAGAGTGTAGCAGGGTGCACTTTGCACCACAAGGCGGCGCCAGCGTGCAAGCGCATGAAATCACCGCAACTTCCCTTTGTGCGGCCTGACTTCCGCCTAGCGTGTTGTGGCGTTTGTGCCGTGGTGCCCCATCCTCCGCGATGCCGGGTAGTAGATGCAAGATTCTCAGTCCTAAAATATTGTTAGCAAAGGTCCTAACGTGGTTTCCTCTGTAGTACTGTTGAGCTCCCACCGAGTGGCGCATGGCACTCTACTGTGGGCCATGGCGTGCGTCCTGGTCAGTGATGTGGTGGCCGGTGTTAAGGGCGTCATTGCCACCCGGGCCGAAACGAAGTTGCTGATGGCGCACGGCTGCGTACTTTAAGGTGGTATGTTATTTCCACAAGCAGTGTAGCTAAATTTCCAGTTGCACTTGGCTAACTTACACTCAATCTACAGAAATCGGTGGCTCTTCGTGGTCAGTCTGCATCCTGCTGTCTTGCCATGCCAATGTCTGTACCTCCTTTTATTTGTCAAGATGTAAACATTAACTTTAACCGAAGGACTCTTATGGACATGATCGTTATGGTTTGCTTTTAATTGTGAAAATCATGAAACAAAGCCTAAGCTATTGCGTGAGCAATAAAATAAATACTGTTAACTTAAATATAATTTCTGCCTCTGCCTCAATCAACGAACCTGTGTGCTTTTGGTCCTAAGTTAAAAGGTGGCGTTGTCTGGCTTTACTTTTAATTGGATATCATTCATGAGACACCCAATGCTCCCCTTGGTTACAAGAGGTTTTCAAACTGTGAACCTTTGGTAGTTGGGCTTAAGTTATAATTTGGTCAAATTTTAAACCCTTTTTTGACCTGATAGTCTGTTATAGACCTCTGATATAGTTATGAGCTGGTACTTGGTGTGAAACGTTTGAGAACCAATGATCTTTTCGAGCTGGACACATTTTGCCTCTGGACAAAAGCCAAATGAACTGATTACCTTTAGAAACACGATACTACGAGAGTACGCTGTCATAACCACTACTCGCTTTGCAGTCATTCCCATCATTGGTATTTATAATCTAGTCATTGTTATGGCACAAATCGTCCCAGGCTGACGGGAGTTACAGGAGTGCGGTCGGTCCCACCGAATGGTCTGCAGACATGAGGGACTGGACTGAAAAGCCAAACCGAGCCCAGCGCTACAAGCTTTAAATCAATGCAACGTGTTTGACAAGAGCACCGCGCTACACAGGCGGTTCTCATTACGCGCTAAAGCCGACACAAGAGCGCACGCCTACTGTGGCATGTCAGAGGAGGAAGTGTGGATTAGGAACAATGGAAAAGGCTCAAGACAAAGGGCTTCATTGAAACACATGTAACAGAGCGTCAACAACATCTGGACGCGAACACGGCTCAGACTTTGTCAAACCAACGCGTCGGCCAGTTGCGAGTCCAAATATTTGTACAAAGACGGAGGGCTTAGGCGACGGCTGTGAAAAGTTGTTACAAACGCCCTCGGAAAGGACCGTCTCCACAATGATGTAGGCTCGTGGAAACGCGGGACAAAAATGATAAAACATTTTAAAGACATCATCCAGGTAGTGCAACAGCTGGTTAGCGGAGGACTTCTTCTACCACTAAAACCACCCATATTAGGCTCTCAAAGCGCTTTACAGCAAGGAACCTCTCACCCATTCACACTCTCATTCATACACCAGTGTACGCAGACGCTGGAGGTAGGAAGGGTGAAGTGTCTTGCCCAAGGACAAAATGACAGTGGGCACCTTCAGCAGCGAACCCCCAACCTTCTGATCCAGCTCTACAAACTGCATCACCATCGCCCTCTGATTGATATGAAACAATCTATACAAAGTACAAAATATATCAATATATGTTTTTGATGAGGGAGCAACATTGTGATACAAAAAAAAAGCTTTAATAAGTCAGTTTTGTGTTATATTTATGTGACCGAATGAGGGGCACTGGTAAGTAGTAAGACTTGCATGCATGTAATTATTTACCCCATTTCTTACTAGCAAAAAACACAGGTTTGCATCAGGCTTTGTTTGTTTGTTTACTTTATTTTCCCCATAGGGAAATTTGTCTTCTGCATTTGACCCATCCTTCGATACAGAGAACATGCAAACTCCACACAGAAAGCCCCATCCTGGTGGGAATTGAACCCGGGACCTTCTAGTTGTGAGGCGGATACGCAAACCACTGTGATACCATGCTGCCTTAATTATAACAGAGACATAACATTTACTTGGATTACTTAATTTATGAATAAATAAATGAATATGCATTTTTTCCTTTTTGGAATTTTTCATAAAAGCAGCTTCTTTGGACAGTGATATGTACGTAAAACAGTGTTCGGGAGAACTCCTTAACAAATCACTTCCAAGCAGCATAAGAGTAGTCTTCACAGGGTGTGGCTTGATGGAATGGGACCTGGAACCTTTACAAGACCTGTGCTTGTACACAAACGGCCATCACACAACGCTAAGGCCACAATGCCCACAACACTCTTGCCAAACCACCGGCTTCACCCCCTTCTTCGTCAGAGAGGCACGATAATAGGAAAGCAGCACCTTTTACAGGTGAACCCGAGGCTAGCGATCCCATATTACTACATTTAATTGAGAGAAAGCTCTTATTTTGACCCCGTCCAACTGTGGCCAACTCTCTCCTCCATTGATATGTTATGGTGGCAATTTTGCTTCAAATTATGGTCTTTCAAATAGGAAAAAAGGGACTTTAGGTTCTTAGATAGATGCCAGATAATAGATATCTTGTCAGTGAGGACTGTAGAGTCAAGACAAATAGGTATGGTCACATGGAAATTTTGTCCAATCCATTGATCAAAGTGTGCGATGTGTAAATGGTCTGCCGTCCAGATGTGAAGCCGCTATAAATCACAAGTCTTGATTTGTGCCTTTCACAGCAGATCCATCAGCTTCAGTCTCCTGCTCCAGCCTCCTATCAAAACTCAGGTCAGGGACCTCTCACACTGAGGATGAACCACTCTGGAAATATGTGGTTTATTTTTATTAAGTATTTCATAAAATAATATAAATACCACAATGTTTTATTGATTCATGAGTTGAACTTCCAAGTTGCACTATTTTATGAGAAACAATGATTACTTTGGAAGGCCAAAAGCTAAGGGAGTAAAGTAATGACCAGAGAGCAGGCTATAAATAGGAGTACCAGATCAAATGAAACCGAAAGATGGGTTTCAATCACAGTACTTTTTCTTGTTACAGATGTGTATGGCAATAGTCCTGTTATTTTCATGACAGACCCACTTAAAGAGGGGGTATTATGCTTTTGCAAGCATTTGGTAATAATCTCAAGCACATCTTTATCACTATCCTGTTTCAATAAAGAGAAATAAAAAACAGCGGCGGCCTCATGTTTCTATGGCGAGTGTTTTTACAATCAAAAAATTAAGAGAGAAAGATATTGTTTTTGATGAAAGAACATTGTAACATGCTCCATGATGTAGAGTACCCCGGCTTTAAAGCATGATAAAAACCTGAACCAACTCCAAATCAAGACTAACCTGTGGTCTGTACCGGGACTAAAGAGGCCAGACTAGATGACAATATTCATATAGCATATTTAAAGCAATTGTTCGACCAAAGTGCTTCACAGAGTTTAGAGAAGACGGTGCATTGAAAATGTACAAAAGACAAAAAGAAATACCCCATAATTAAAGTCGACAAAGAAGAGAATAAACTCCTATCGCCCTGAGTTATTAAAAGCCACATTAAAAGAGGTTTTGAGCTCATTCCACAGTCTGGGAATGGAAACATACTCAAAATAAATCATTAGCCTTTTCTTTCTGGAGGAAACTCGTTCATTACTTGAACCGCTCTGCACCACCTGTTGTATCACAGCTTGAGATCCTCCAGACGTCAGAGTTTAATCCGTTTTGCTTTTGGATCTTGTTAAAATCTGACCCGTACTTGACTTTGGGACTCCGGTGAGACGCACGTGTTCCTGACCGCTTCTCCACATCCGCGACCCGTCGACCCCGCTCCCTCGAATGCTTGTGTTATTTAACGCCTGGACTTGACCGGGATAATATTGACTAAGGCACACGGCGGTCAATGCGGCTTCGGGTACTAACGTGTTTAACCACTTAACTGCCACCCTAGGGTTAGGGTTAACAATTATTTACACCCAAGTCTCAAAGCGTATTGACTGGAGAGCTTACAGTCAATATGCCAGTGTGATACCTAATTTGAAAGCCAAGACCTTCTAGTTTCTAAAAATATGTGTGAGATCTGTGTGAGTGAAGCACAACTTACGTTACATTACAGTTAAGGGGTTAAATTGGTTCGGCACTGGGCAAAATTTAGATTTATTTATCTTTCTCATCATCTTTAGCTCAAACCAGTAGGTCTGGTCAGAGCTTGGAAGAACATTTTTCGATGTACTTGGACTTGTTGGTTTGATTTTTCTACAATGAACTGAGCATTTTGAGCTACAGTTAATGCGTTGTGTTTTGCTGTTTGAATGGATTGTTGAGCAGTGTCCCTAAAGTTTTGGAAATATCAGTTCTGATCAGGAAAAAACTGTAAATGAAACAGAACTTGGCTATTCTGAGTAGATTCATTGACAATGAATTGATTATTGAAATAGTTGACAAATATTTTAGTAATCAATTCATCGTTTTCTCGTGGGCACAAACTCAAATTGAGCAAAAATGACAATTGAGTATGTTTTGATGAAAAAAGACATTTTAAATTTAAAGTACTAATACACCTTGAACTTTCGCACATTTTGTCAAGATTTTAGTTTGAATTTTTTTTTACTGAAAGTTCACACACACAAGTAACAGACAACTGTGAAGTGAAAGCAAAATGTTACATGATTCTGTTATTTTATAGAAAAGTGAAAAGTGGGGCGTGCATAAGTATTCATACAGCATTTTTCTGAGTGCATTAAATTGCCTTTGTAACATTCCTAATGACTGCAGAAAGTTCACACCTTGCCCTGACATTTAAATAGAGGCCACCTGTGTGTAATCTACTCTCAGTATAATCCCAGCTGTTCTGTGAGGGCCTCAGAGCTATGGTCAGAGTGTATTGGTCACTAAACAACATCATGAAGGCCAAGGAGCTCACCAGAGAGGTCAGGGATAAAGCTGTGGAGAAGTTTAAAGCAGCGTTAAGTTATACAAAGATTTCCCAAGATTTGAACATCTCACGGAGCACTGTTCAATCCATCATTCGGAAATGGAAAGAGTATAGCACCACTGCGAACTTACCAAGACACGGCCGTCCACCTAAACTAACAGACCGAACAAGGAGAGCACTGGTCAGAAATGCAACCAAGTGCCCCAAGATAACTCTGGAGGAGCTGCGACGTTCTGCCGCTTAGCTGGGGGAATCTGTACATGGGACAACCATAAGTCGTACTCTACACAAATCTGGCCTTCATGGACGAGAGGCAAGAAGAAAGCCATTATTGAAAGGAGGCCATAAGAAATCCTGTTTAAAGTTTGCTAGAAGTCATATGGAGGACACAGCTACCATGTGGAAGGGTTGTAAACATGACAAAATGTGCAAAAGTTCAAGGTGTGTTAGTACTTTCGCAAGGCACTGTATCTGCCTGTGTCTCACCCAATCAGAAAGCAGAATTAGCGCTAACAGCCTACAAACATCACTTTAAGTTGACTCCATCTGCGCCCCTTTGCTTTAGGATGAAAAAAGTTTAAAAAAAAAATATAATGTACATAGGCCAACATCTTTCACAGCCAAGCAGTTAATTGTAAAAATAATCTGTCGATTAATTTATTACCAAAATAATCGTTATAGTTGCAGTGCTAATTCTGAGCTAATTGCAGAACAATAGTGCGACTTAAATAATCTAAACCAGCCATTCCCAAAGTCCAGGACATCGCGGACACCTGATTTTTTTTTCTAGCAGAGGAACACATTTTGTTTTTTCCTCCTTTCCTCCATTGCTAACTCAGACATTTTGCAGGAAACCACTGTCGATCTAATTATAAAGCATTTGTATCAGTTTCTTAAAATCTCAGGCGAGGTTTCTTGCACTTCTGTGACAAAGACCCTGAAAAGTGACTCGGCTAGTTCTGAAATATAAACTCGTCCCTGTGAAGAATCGGGATATTATAAGAGTAAGGAATGAGTTTGGACCGCAGCTAATATTCATTTAGTGGCTTCCTCTATCAAAACTAGACAAAACATGGGCTAAAAATAATCAGTCAACCAAGTCTAAATCAGCACTTGGCACAGGCCACACCAGGACTAAACCAAAGCCAGTGTGAGGACTAAACCAGGATTAAATCAGTTCTAGACCAGGACTAAACCTGTGCTAAACCAGGACTAAATCAGGCCTGAAAAAGCAAAATGTGAGTATAATATTGACCATAGCATTGGAGGTCAGTGGGACTTCGGTGCTAACAGGTTTATATTGGCTCACAGCTGCGATCTTTTTTCAATATGTCTCCAAACAGCAGGCCCAGTCATCCAAATACACAGAAGAGACGGGGGAATCTTCACTGTCTGTGTGCTCTCAAAACACCGACGCTCCTACGCTTTATTTGGATAGCTTCGCGGCAGGATCTTTTGCTTGTTTTTGCCCATAAGTGCCCAAGAGTAATCAAATCCCAAATGAAATATTTTCTTTGGTGCTTAAAAGTTTTTTTCCTCTTCTTCCTCGCCGAAAGACACCCCTGCTTTCTGACGTGGGCCCCGACAGAGATGGGTTTACAAAAGAAAAGGAAAAGAAACTATGCAAATGATAAAAAAGTTCCTTCAAATTAAAGTGAAATGTGAGGCGGTGTCGTTTGGAATTGTGTGGATCCTCCAACCGGTTTTAGTGAATGTGGTTAGGATTAGGAATTTGGGGTTCTTCAGAAGGATGTCACTCTGGTTTTCGACAGGGACAGAGAAATTCAAGACGTGAGGTAAGATTTCTATTAAAATGTTCAAGGGCTGTGAAAGATACTCACTGGTGTCCTCAGACGGTGGCAGAGAAAAAGACATCACAGTAGATGAAAGGAACAGAGTACAGTCTCCAGAATTTGGATCATGTGTTTTATGAAATTGCACTGTCCCCTTTTTAAATGAAAACAAACTAATCTAATTATGTCACTGAGCTTTACATGCTGATTAGGACTTGATGGAGGCCAGGGTCTTGGATCTTCAAAATGAGAGATGACCAAAGATGATTGATTCCCGAAGTTTGAACAGATGAGTATGTAGGCGTTTCTTGGATGAGTGGTGGAAAGTCTTTTGTTCCTAAATTTATTCAAGAGTGGTTTCTCTGACAGGAAGACCTTGGGCTCTATGCCTGCTCTCTGAATGGCATGGCCCAAAGCTACTTTTATGTCCTCGACCTTTCAGACAGTGTTATGGGGGTGAATTCATTTATGATACTGCTCCTCGTTCAGCAGGTTGTCATTTCGTGCTCACCTCTGAACAGAGCTTTGACCTTGATTTGTTTAATCATACATATCAATGGCAAACTTCTGTTGACGAGAACTTCTCCATACGGTGGTGGGTTCGGAGCCACTTGGTCCTGTTTGCTTGCAATTCACCGCTCGAGTATTCGTCTACAATGTGCTCAAAGACTCAAAAGGGTTGGTTTGTTTTGCTCAGTCACCCATTCTCATTTCTCTTAACGTGAAAAGACCTGCGCTACTCGCTGCAGTCGCGCTTGGTCTTGAGCGGATCTTTAGCCAGGGCTGTCCTTCCCATTTTGAAGGAAGGACAGCCCTGGCTAAAGGGCTGTCATACAGGCTGTTGCCAAGGGGAGTCGAGTGTCCTCTTACCACCGCATTTGGAATGGCACTGAACCACCATAGGCTTAACAGCCATAGGCCTACTTCCTCAATTAATATTATATATATTATATTAAATATGATAAAGATTACTTGAAATAAATTTAATTTAAATATATTTTATTAATATTGTATAACTTTACTTGCTGACAACTTTATTGAGTACGAACATGTACTCAATAAAGGGGCGGCACGGTAGCACAGCGGTTAGCGCTCGTGCTTCACAGCTAGAAGGTCCGGGTTCAAGTGGAGTTTGCATGTTCTCCCCGTGTCTGCATAGGTTTCCTCCGGGTACTCCAGTTTCCCCTACCACTAAAAACATGTACAATAGGCCCAGGGACTGCAGGTGGAAATTAGCACAAGTGCTATAACCTGGTACAATGCATCTCTCCTTTCTGAGGCTAATGTATATTGTACACTGTCCCTGTTCAAATAAATAAATACATAAATAAATAATGTATTATCATATTCACGGTTTCATTGCTGTAAAGTTTGGGCAAAAAAAAAACTTGCTGTGCATTATGGGTAATATTCAGCTTTCCAACGGAGCAGAGGATCCACAGGTGCATCTTGGGTAAATGAGCCAAACAGAGAAGTCGAGATGCGGAGGGTGCGAGGGGTCCAAGTGAGTTGGAACACCACTACTCACAATTGAGAAACTGCCAGCGTGTTTTTTTCACATGAAGCATTATTATGCACAGCTACAGAGATTGGAACAATAACTTCTCATTCATCAAATATCCATTGCAGGAAAGTTTGAACCCTTTGACTTTGCAGAAAGTGAATTTGTGGTTCAGTTTAATAGTACATTTCACTCTTACATTTGAAAAGACTGTGAAGTTGATTTCTCTGTAATATTTTTCTCGACTGGGGCTTTAGTTTTATGTACGAGTCTTACGAACAAGAGCCCTTCTTTATTGAAACATAAAATCAATGGAATGAAATGAGATTTGGGAGTGCTGTCTGATGTAACTGTGAATCTAAATACCAGCATGAGTTATCGATACCCTCCTATGACTTCACTGAAAACCTGTGTCTCTATACCGCCTCAGTAACTGATCCTATGGGGCACTGTTTTTACGGCCTAAAGTCTAGACGCTGACAGCTCTTATTAACGTAACAGAGGGATACCAGGCCTCTGTGCCAGCCTCCGACAAGCCAGCCATCCACGGCCCACTTTCCCGTCTGTCTTCCTTCCTCTCTCTGGCCGACGGTGCTTTTCCTGTATGCTCAGGGAGCCCCCTCAGTGTCAATGGTGATGGGTCTGAGTGCGATCTTGAGGACTTCTTTAATCAGGGGCGGTAATAGAGAAAAGGCTTGTCAGGGCCCGGACCAGAGAAACTGTCAGACCTGATTGTCTCTCGGTTCATTCAGGCTTTGAGCTCTGAATGTACAATTAGATCAGGAGTAAACAGCTCTGTGTTGTGGCTACGTCTGTGAAAGGCGCTATATAAATAAAGGTTCTGCTAAACAGCTCTGACGCGTGATTGTTGCACATGGCAAGCGTACCGTTTTCCCGGAATGTTTTATACAAGTATCGGATCGTCAGTGGAACAGTTGGCAACACTTGCCTTTTTATGTGAAAGCTGCGGGTTCAGATCTTGCTGGAAGTGAAAACTCTGACAAGGAAATACCAGGGACATGACCATATTAGTCCAGTGCTCAGGTCTCTACACTGGCTTTGTCACTCAGAGAATAGACTTTATCTACAGTACTTAACTGCCACCCTAGGGTTAGGGTTAACAATTATTTACATCCAAGTCTCGAAGCGTACTGACTGGAGAGCTTACAGTCTATATGCCAGTGTGATACCTAATTTGAAAGCCAAGACCTTCTAGTTTCTAAAAATATGTGTGAGATCTGTGTGAGTGAAACACAACTTGCGTTACATTTGCCGTTCTTAACCCTAATTATATCCTGATTAGGGTTAACTAACCCTAACCCTAGCCCCCTGATCAGGGGAGACGGCAGTTAAGGGGTTAATGCAGCCCTGCTTGTGTAGCACCAATGTACATCTCTGACTTGTAGAGCTATACTGTATTAAACAACCACAGGTCTCCTGCTGGTGCCTAGAGTCAGGACCAAACATGGTGACACGTTTTGAACAATCTTCACGAAGCTGTGCGACAGGCCTCAACTCTGAAACGACCCTGAGACTTCCATCGGCACTCTTTGCGTTTCATTTAATGATGAGTGTGTTTCTTTGACGGATTTGCCTTTCAAATGTTACTTTACACACAGTAATATACACCCTTCTTGCCCTGTAACACCCTTTTAGTTACTCTGCGCACACATTAGTGCTTTACAAATAAACTTGCCGTGCTTGGCAGTGGCAGAGAGGACATCTTCCGTAAATTCCAGACTATTGAGCGCAACTAAATATAAGCTGCACCAACCACATTCAATAAGAGGAAGTGCACTTGTCTATTGGCCGCAGGTGTCCGTCCATGTTGTAACAGCGAGAGCGCAGCAGGGCCGAGAGGTGAGCATGGCGCGAGACAGAGGTTCTGCACACGCCGTATGAGCAGCAACCAGGGCAAGTGTCCCCCCTCTTTGCCGCTTCATTCTCATCTCCTCCTCGCTCGTTTTTTACACCAACATTGCGCTGCATTTTTTCCGTACTTTCATGCACTAAATTGACACCAAACTACATTTTTAGCCCACTGTGAGTTCAAACTGTTCCGTGATGAAGAGCATAAAGCGACGGTCTCGGTGTAGCGCCGTATCAAATCGTCGGCCTCACCTCTTGACCAATAGACTCGGCGCATGTACTGCCCCCCTCCCCGCGCCGCAGTCTGATAGCGAGCTGAATTACGGGACGACTCGGGCATAAGATCTAAACGCTACGCTGTTAGCGCATAAACTAGCCGCATTATTGTATAGGCCACGTGGTTCAGAGCGTAGCACCTTTATAATCCGGAAATGACGACAATGTAAAATGGCGCTTCCAGTGGGTTTTCTCAGTGTAACTCTCCCAACTGCTCCTGATTCCCTCGTCCTGATCCTGTTTGTGGTCAAATTCTCTTCTCTTCTCAGACTAGCATATATGCCAATTGCTATCAATAGTATGACTTTCGATTTAAACTGCTTTAAGGTTTAGATTAAGGCATGCTTTATTGATCCTCTTACAGTGAAACTTGTCCTCTGCATTTGAGCCGATCTTCCGATGACACCCGTAAGGAGCAGGGGGCCGCCGTATAGTGCCCACGGACTCGTCTTCAGAGGTAAAGCCATGCTAATGGTCAGAATCACCTGGATGGAAGATTAACCTATTGCCTTTTTAAAGTAGTTTAAAAAGCCAGAAACAAGCATCTTTAAAACATGAAAATCGAACTCCCTGCAGTAACGCAGGCGCATTCCCGGACTCGTCTTCATATCCGGACACATGTGCCGGCTTTGCCCCAATATACTTTTCCAGAATCCCACTTCCTGTCCAATCATTTCTGAATTTCAGTGTACATTAGCCGTGCCAACGCATATGTCTCCCATTTATCCCCTTCAAGCTCTTGATATCACCTCTTCTGTTTGCATCATCTCTATCACTACGCAGTTAGCCCCTGACCTATCGCAAATGGCAACAAGATGTGGCTGCGATTCATTAGCCTTCACGTCTCAAGTACGGGATTGGGGGGTGGGGGGGAGGCGTTGACGGCGCGTTAGATGACCAAATGGCAAAATCAATATGAGCAAAATGTCCTTTTTCATTCAACACTTTAGAGCGAAATACCTCAGGGCTGATCTAATGCGCAACGAAGGCCCCCGCTTTGAAACGCTTGTAAAGAAACATCGCTGAATTTGAGCAAGTCCAGCCGTCCATGTGAGAAGTGGGAGGGCGACTTTGGCTCGGGCCCCGATGCTTTGCGCGGAGCTGTCGTCCCCTTTCCCTCCAGATCTGGTTTCCTGAAAAACGCATAAGGAGACAAGATGTGTCGAGGTGGGTAGGACGTTTAGGACTGTCGATCAGATGGCCGAGCAATATGTTTGAACAATGGGGCGATTGTGAAGCTTACAACTTTAATAATAATAATAATACATTTTATTTATATTGCACATTACATTTCAAAGAAACCTCAAAGTGCTACAACAGGTGAATAAAAGCAGATAAAAATAAAATGAACATTGACATAGTAAAGCAAAGCAAGCACAAGTTCAACAACAAATGAGTCAAAGGCTACGCAGAAACTTTAACAGACTAATAGGCCTTTTTAAATAAATGTGTTTTCAGGCCTTTTTTAAAGCCCTCAGGGACTCTGGCAGGGTATTCCAGCGTCTAGGGGCAACTGCCTTAAAGGCCCTATCTCCCATTGTGGAGAGCTTGGTCACGGGCTGGTGAAGAGTGTGGGTGGCTTGTGGTGGTGTGTGGGGTAACTAGCTCAGTGAGGTATGCCGGGGCTGTTCCATGGACACACTGGTATGTGAGGAGGCAGATTTTATAGTGGATTCTGTAATGGATGGGCAGCTAATGAAGGGACCGGAGGACAGGGGTGATGTGGTCATATGTGCGCCTCCTCGTCAGGATCCTGTTCTGCACAGTTCTGGATGTGCTGGAGCTTCAGCAGGCTCTTACCATGGGATCCCGACGAGGAGGGCATTGCAGTGATCCAGCCCGGAGGAGACAAAGACGTGTACCGATTTCTCAGCATCTATCTGAAAGAGGGAGGGGCGGAGTTTGCCAATGTTTCGTAGGGTGATGGAAGGAAGAGGGACTTCTCATGCCATCGCACGGTTCGGATTTCAGTACAGAGTTTGAGAACATCGAAACCTATTGTAATAGTGTTTATGTGTGCTGTGTGTGGTTGGTTGGATGTTGGTGCTCGAAGTGGCCGTAGGTGTAGCGCCCTGGGCAGCTGCTAGAAAAGGCTATTAATTACCACTGACTTTCTCCCCATAGTAGTCCAATCACAACTGAGTCCATTAAAGTGATAGTCTATCAGTTTGCAAAGTGAGGAGCGATAGAGTGAAGTTTGAAAGTAAACAATCAAATCCCGCCCCTCTTTGACCAGAAGGCCCTTGCTAGTTTGCAAAATGAGGAGAGCAGGAACACAACTTTCAAAAGTGAACGATCAAGTAAACAAAAAGCTCATCTCATTGGTCAACCCTGGTATCCCGGGGATTCTCATTAGTTGCTAAAATCGGCAAAGGAAGGGACTTCAGAACAAGCAGTATCATTTAATTTAGCCTATGTTATCTCAAATTTGATTATAACATTTGTAAAACATTTAAACTTGCAGACTATCACTTTAAAAGATACACTAGGGAGTATCTCAGGTTAGATGTAGGTGTGTTACAACAATGACTAAACAGTCGAAACAAAGAAATATTTTCCTCCAGTGCGCACCAGGAAGTCAGAGGCTAAATTTGCCCCGCATTAGCGTCTGCCGTGTTCACGTCTCGCTATGAACTCCGGCTGGGACGAGCTTCTAATTAACTCAAGTGAGCAGAGGTGCCATTAGTCCGAAATCTCTCTGACCCAGTTGTGTTGTGGATTAGAGAGCCATATACAACCACTGGCCCTAACCTTAAGGTCAGTGGACTCTTGCCTAAACCTATTTTTGTGTTTCAACCCCTACTCAATGGGACATTTTCGTAATAATGAGACGTCAGACTAAAGGGCCGACCACAGTGAACAGTTGGCATGTGCGGGAGGGTCTGTGAGAGCTAGAAACGAGTTACAGATTTGACTCAACAAGCAGTGATTTTCATGGTACATGGTTTCAATGGCATGAGGCACGTTTCAGACTGTTCTGAAAAGTGAACGAGGCAGACTGCCAGGAAAACACTATGCTAATTTAGACCCTTCCATGCAGTTTGTTTTTCTTTCTCAAATGTTGCATTTACAATGTAGATCTATAGTGGCATGTGCTCTACTACAAGCAAATTGATGGCCACTTCTTTAATGCTTGTATTTCATTTCATTCATTGGCTGAAATGTTACGCAGTAAGACTTTGAAAACATAACACGGGCAAGAAAGATTGAATTTGTCTTGGTCCGCTCTCTCTCCCACTCCCTTTAAAGGCAACTCGCTCACTCCCTTTAATCCGTCCCAGCTGTGGCACATTGCACGGACAATTAGCGCAAAAATCGTTTGGCTCGGACTGAAACAGGACGACCACATGTTACCGCATCCCCCCCCCCCCCCGTCCCAGCCTTCACTCCTACCCCCCTTTCTCTGTTTGGGACGTCCCATCTCAGAGTTCAAAGGCCAGGCTCCGTCGGGAAGGGAGGAAGACGTAGAGGGCCGAAGACACACTTGACAACTACCAGGGGGGAGTGTAAGGTTCGCGTTGCAAATAGCACAAAGGCAGCACCTTAGGATGTGAGACAGCATCACGGGGCAGGGGGGTTTAGCCTCTGGTGCTAACTCTCGGGCTGCTCAGTCCGTGTTGTGTGGTGAAGGGTTGTAGGTTAAGACCACAAGGAGCAAAGAGCTGGTGGAGCTAGTCTTATGGATTGGTTTGGACTGGTGAAAGGATTACGGGCTTCATTGTTAAGGACTGGAGGAGAAAAAGGTGTAAATGTATTTTAATTAATTAAGTAACTATTACATACAGTACCGGTCAAACGTTTGGAAACACTTTTTCATGATTTGTTATTTCAAGACAACATATTATGGAATTATATAAAAAATAATAAAAAAAAAAGTTTAAATAGATTCTTTAAAATAGAAGAATCTATTTAGAAGAATATTTGCGCACTTTTGACATTTTCTCAAAGGGCTTCACGATCACGTCACCAGAAATGATTTTGACTTCACAGACCATTTAAGGGACAGCCTCATGAAGCTCACTGAGAAAATGCCAAGAATAAAGGGTGGCAATTTTCAAGAATTTAAAATCCAAAACATTATTATTATTATTATTATTATCTTTTTTGTTTCTTTCATAATCCCACATGTTCATTTATGGTTTAATTCCTTCAATGAGAACCACACAATGTAAATAGTGTTGATAATAAAGTAAAGCCGATACAAAAAAAGTGTTTCCAAACTGTCAAAATGGACCATATAGGTGATACACTCTCCGTGTGTGGGATGCCATTCCGTGAATTTTATAGCATGCCTCCAATGTAATTTAATCGTTTCATGAACTGAGTGGACACTTAAAGGCACTATACCTGATTTATTTTATTTTTTAAATCATTTTGTACTCATTGTTTATAATTTATAATAATTAGTTCTATCTAAACTCATTCCCAACATTCTCGGGATCACTGTCACAATAATGCTGAAAATAATTTGCATTCCATTTCTATGGGAAAATAAGTGTTATAATTAAATATACAGTGTCATTTCACAAATGTATTTTACAATTCACTCAAAGTGATAGTCTAACCAGAAGCCCTTCTTAGTTTGCAAAATAAGACATATTTCATATGTACTTGAAAACTGTTGTTCCAGTTATATATTTTTAAATCCAGGACTTTGTTTATCTTTGTGTAATTGTATATATGGTATTTTTCTATGGGATGGACTTTAAAAAATATATTATTATTTAATGTTACTTATGTTGCATCAAATTTCAGGCCCAGGCGGTTATACACTATTAAATTGGTAAAACATTACAAACCTTACAGACTATCACTTTAACGACGAAAAACATAATAATTTCATCCCACTCCCTGGAACAATAATATCCGGTAGGGGTGCCTCTAAAGAACCTCATATTATATGTTTTATTAATCAGAACCAACTCTATCCAGACAGGAACAATCGCCCTTATCTCTTTTTGTATTAGAACTCATCACTTCAGAACAAAAGATACAAACATAAAAACAGATCGTGTCCCGAACTTGACCGCCCCCACCTCCCCTCCCCAAAATGAATCGAGCGTGCGTTTGCCGCAGGCCGTGTCCCGCGTTCTGTCGGGCCGGAGTTTGTTTTCCTTCCTAAGCCCCACTGGCGTCCTCCTTCAGTCAGAGGCATGAAATCGAAAACGGGCCGTTTTTTTTCTTCCCGTAATGCATTTCATAAACAGGAAACCTAATCACGGCGCCGTTGCAATGCCGAGGCCTATATTGTAAACAGACATAGGCTTATACGGCGCAGCGCACACACACAAACACACACACACACACACACACCGGACCAAAAAATACAAAAAAACACACAAAAAAATGCTGATTTCCTTTGCGCGGACAAACCAAAGCATTCCATCTCACTGAGGTCTGCACTCCATCACAGGCTACTAGAAACAGATGCACATGATATAACTATATTCCCATGCCATGTGCTTTGTCTCAGGTAAGGAGGAAAAAAACAAAACGCTCTCCTGGCCTCGTGAAGCTGAGTTCGAGGTGTGCAGCAAACATAAAATAACAACAGAGACCTTTAAGGGCAAGCCTCACGTCTCAATTTCAACTTTTGTTGGAAACTCCGCGGCGGGTTTTTCACGTCCGCCGGCATGAGGTATGACTTAGCATCGCGCCAACAGATTTAGCTTTAAATCCTTTTAAAGCGGTATATAGAAACGTAGGTTGAACAAGTTTCGCTGTCAAACAGAAAGCCGAGGAGTGGACTGTAAACTGCTAGTCACAACGCTCTCCGGTGGCGCTGTATGGCGGTTTAGTGAAAGGTAGTCTGGAAACAGTTTGGTTTGGACGTGCGTTTGTCCTCGCCTGAACTGGGGGCAGTAAATTAGAACTCGGTTTTTTGTTGTGCTGGCAAAGCCCTGGCTGATTAATCGTTCACATTGGATGCATTTCTTTACAGATCAGAACTTCATTTTCAAGAATATTTTTTATCATGGTGATACTAAATCTGTTTTGTCCTCCTTTAGTCTGTTGAAAACTCAGATCTTTGTTGGGGGGGAAAAAAGCATGTGTGCCTCATTATAAAGCATTTGTATCAATTTTATGAATCTGCAGGCTAATTTTCCTGAGACCCTTAAACGTCTAAGTAAATGCTTTATTTGTCATTGGACAATTGTACAACAAAATTGTGTTTAGGTGTTGGGTTAGTCCTGAGCCGCTGCGCTGTGGGCCAACCTGACCAGCATGTTTCTGGAGGTTGGGGAAACTGGAGTACTGCCTTCGGTGCTCCTCTGATCCTCTGAAACGGTGCAGCGCCTCCTGGGTTTGTCCCTTGTATCAGAGCGTGGTGTCCTGCACTGGTCAGCTCCCCCACATCCTCCTCCCTCCTGCGCAGCCCCCTCCGCTCCACAGCAGCCTTTCACCATCTTCAGATACCTCCTTGTTTGTCCCTTTCTTGTTTCCTGTAGCTCCTCTTGTGTGGGGGCTCTCGGTGCCTCCGAAGTGTTTCAGAAGAAAAAATATGTAGGTCTCAAAGGTCTTAAAAATAAGCTGCAGTTTGTTTTGCTTTTAAAAGTTTGGGTCCTTCATGGCTAGCACGGCCTCTCTGCAGTCAAAAATCCCACTGAACCTCACAAAAACACGGCTAAGATGCGGAAAAAGTATACAGTAAAACAATGTGGACCCAGAAAGTGCAAATGCAGTTAGTAGAAAACACATCGGGACGCTGCAAATATGTTTGGAAAGCACAAGTAACATTTGAATGTAGTGGTTTCCTCTTTCATTGTTCGTAATACAAAAAAATAAAAAATAAAACAGGTATAGAGCCATAAAATGTAGCACCTGTCGCTGACCAGCTCCTTCTCTGGGTCAGTGATGTGACCTTCGTGACCGTTCTTTTTAGCGGCTCTTTGACAGTCGACCGTTGACAGATGGCTATTTTTCTGTCTGTTTTTTTATTCAGTTTTGCACAAACACAAGGAAACGGCACACAAGCTGAACAGAAACCACTAATGTAGGGTTATTTGCATGTGAAAAAAAAAAGGCAGTTGGAACCTGTTTCGACTGTCACTCATCAAATACTGTAGTTCTCAGATAATATGAGTTTTCACGCTTCTGAAAAAGGTCAACAAATGATCCAGTCTAAATGGCTCTTTTGAATGAACTGATCCCATGTATGAAACCCATACACCCCAGAACCAAAGCGAAAGAGAGTAACCGTCTTGGACAGAGCCACCCGAAAGAGGACAGACAGTGTTGATGTCCCCATTACCCTCACCGCCTCTGACAGGAGCCAGAGTTGCGGAGTGCCGAGGAGTTTATCAAAGCCAGATCTCCAGACTCCGCCTCATCTCCGCAGTCATCTGTGCAACTGCGACATCAATGAGAGCGAAGCCAACCAGCTGCACCGGACCCTCTCCCCATCTCCCTCGCTCCCTCTCTCTCTCTGTCCTGTGAAATCTCCGACCCAGCAGAGTGGAACTGCTCATGCTGCTGGCCAACTCTGATTCATCCAGTATGGCCCCGAAAAAAGCAGCATAAGGTAATGCTTTCTCCTTTTGTCTCTGGTTGGCTTCCCGGAGCTTATTTTCAGACAACCGGACTCAGAGGTGTAGTGTTTGTGATATCTTCATACCGTTCTCCCTTTATGTAAAGCAAAGTCAAGCACGGAAATGGTCACAATTGGCCTTTAGCGGTTTTGAATTGACATTTTTAGTGCTAACATTGCCCTGGTTGTTGTTCTTTTAGGCTTCCGTTCTAGACAAAGTATTGTTTTATTTTTATTTTTTTACCAGTGGTCCTGAATTACAATTCACTGAGCCCCAATTTCAAAACAAGTGTCAAAGAACCAGCCAAAACATACCAGTCAATTCACGGAGGAACATGTATGCGAACACTTTGGAATTTCTCACATTTCTGACTAAACTGGTATACTAGTACCACTCAAACATAATATATATTTAACCAAATATATTTAACAGTTAAAATCCCATTGATCATTCACACTTTGCTCACTCACACCCTTGCTGCATTCACACACGCACACTTGAGGAGAGAGGTGCAATCAAGATCTCAGAACTAAAGGTTCACAGTGGTATACAAACATTGTTTGAGAAAATACTCGGATATTATATACTTATCCATCCATCCTGCACTGGCTCAGGATCAGCAGACGATCCAGTCCACAGCAAGATGGATGAGCATTGCTTGGCATCAAGGGGTCCCGCGAAGCGATCGCTTGATCACTTCCTGAGGGCCCCTCAGCCGTTCACATTGAAAAAGACAAAACATAAAAAAGATCACCTTCATAACTATCAGGATGTATCACAGTGTCAAAGATTATTTAAGACCATAATACAGAGACAAACGCAGTGTAAAAATAATAAAAAGTAGAGTAAGAAAAAATTATAGTAAAATAAAATAATAATAATTTTATGTAGAAAATGTTTAGAAAAATGCCTACAAGTTATGATTCAATATATTTCAATAAAGGATTCCAGGTTATTTCCCATGTGTCCATATTTGTAGAGTTTATAAATCTTACTTTTTCAAGAGTCATTACGTTCATTTAGCCAGTTCCTGAAGTTCGGTGCAGATGAGGTTTTCCGCTCTTTGAGAATGAGTCTTTTGGCCAAAACAGTCCCAAGAAGCAACACAACCCTAATATGCTGTGAAAGATCACCCAAACAGGACCATATCCCTGTCAGGGACAAGGTCTCTCTGATACACCCCTGGGTAAAAGAAGAAGATGCTGGACCAAAATGGTTGAATAATAGGACATTCCCAACACGAATGCGACAGTGATTGTTCAGCTGATTTACATTTATCACATAATGGAGAAACATCAGGATCAAATGTGTGTAAAGAAACTTTGGAGTAATAGAAACCATGAATCACTTTAAACTGCATGAGCCCGTGTCTGCTGTTAATTGAGCAATTGTGAATTTGAGAGAGTGTCCGTTCCCATTGTTGTTTGGGTATTGTTGTTCTTAGTTGCTTTTTTAACATTGTCTGCTGATGTAATGGGTACAATGAAACAACTGGCAAATTTAGCAATTAGCTTTTTGCTTGTGGGTGATAGGTATTTCTAAGAGGGGATGATTTTCATTTAACAACTGAGAACTTGATAAATTATCTTTAGTAAATGTCCTTAACTGCAAATAGCGAAACCAACTGGATTGAGACAGATTGAATTTAATTTGCAATTGCTCCAATGTCGCAAGACTGCCCCCTAGGTAAACATCTTTTATGCATTTAATCCCATTTCAGTGCCAATTAAGAAATGTTCTGTCTGTTATAGATGGAATAAATGCATGATTGTGGCATATTGGTGAGTACATAGTTATATTGGGAATATTAAATAGTTTTTTAATTTGACATAGAGTTTTTATTGAATTTCTCACCACTATACTGCGGCTTGTTGATTTAATAGCCGCAGTTAAATCGACAAGAAGAGACTGGTTTAGTAAAAAGTAGAGATACCAATGATGTGACTGCAGTTCCAATTTCAGCCACAAAGGAGCAGAATTAAGTGATTCATTGTTTGGGAACCCCATCTTCCAAGAAGTCATCACTTTTAGATTTGATGCCCAGTAATAATTTTTGAACATTGGAAGGCCCAGTCCCCCCTCCTTTGTACATCTGAATAAGTTTTTTATATATATATATATATATATATATATTCTGCATTTTTTATATCCTCACACAAAATCTAGAACTAAAGATTCGAGTTTTTGGAAAAAATATCGGCAGGAATGAGAATTGGTAGGTTTTGAAAAATAAAAATAAATGTTGGCAGGGTGATCATTTTGATAGCCTTCGCTCTACCTAACATGGAGAGGGGTAGGGTCTTCCAATACTCAATGCACCTTTTAAGTTTCTCAAAGCCTTCAGTAAAGTTCAAATTTAGTAATGATTAATAATTCTTAGCTATTTTCAAACCGAGATAAGATATATAGTTTTCTGCGACTTTAATAGGGTTCTGACTGATTTGAACATTTTCACTGAATTTGGGGGTGGGCGCTCATAAGCTTCTTGCTTCAGCCCACTCCTTTTGAGCAGAATGTATACTGCTCAAATAAACAAATAAACTAAACTAAACTAAAACTAAACTTCTTAAACCAATAGTCAGTGGTTCTAGGGTCACATATATATATATATATATATATATATATATATATTTTATCATATTTTTAACGGCCATAACATGTAAACATTCACAGGACAGCGTGGAACAAGTAAGTGAACCCAGGAATCTCGCTGGACTGCAGCAGCAAGAAGAATGGTCCTGGTTTCACCACCTAAACCGAGCACATTTTCTCCAGTTCAGCTTTACCCAAATAAAAGCTTCTTGAAATAAGCGACGAAAAACAAGAGTGAAAAGGGACAAAAGAGCGACAAAAATGTGCCAGAAAACAACAATAACAAAATAAAATCAACAAAAAGGCTACAAATAAAGCAAAGAGAAAAGCAACAAAAGAGCGAAAAGAAATGTGCCAGAAAAGCAACAATAACACAACAGAGAAGTGACAAAAACCTGGTTTGATGTGGGTATAGACTTTGGTTTGTCCTAATTTGGACGTACACTCTACTGTAGAAAGTTGTATTTTATTGAGGAGAGAGTCCGTTCTCCTTTGCCCCTCCACTGGTTTCACTCCGCACTCTCTCCTCTGCCCTCCCCTCCTCGTGCTGACAGACGCCCTCATCTCCTCGACCCGGCTTCACTTCCCTCATTTCCCGGTTCGCAGGGGTCGTAAGGTCGAAGTTCAGCCCCGTGTCTTGATGCTTGTCTGGGTCTCTGTCATCACAGCCTCTGCTTGGCCCGACGTTTCCCCTTGGAGCTCGTGAGAAGGACATTAGCGGTGGATGGGAGGAGGAAGCGGTGATGAGATGGGAATCGAATCTTTGGGATCCTTTTCCACTTAAAGAGAGACACAAAAGAGACTGGCTCGGTTTTGTATTTATTTTAAGAAGCCAGGCGGATCAGTCCTATTTTTTTCCCAATCGCTGAAGAAAACCAGCGTCGACTGCTGCCAAATTATTTATAGCGTAAAAGTCTGTCTCTCATGCTGCTTGCTAGAATTTAAATCACTATTTTAATACAGACATTTAGCAAATCAAAATGGCTGCTATTGTTATTTAGGTGCAGTGTTTGGAATAACGCCGTTTAAAATAACGGCGTTAGGTAACGGCGTTATTTTTTCAGTAACGGAGTAATCTAATTCATTACTCTCCCCGTCGTTACAACGCCGTTATCGTTACTGGGTCAACAAAGTGGCTCGTTACTCGACTGAATGAGCTCCGCGGTGTCAGCCCCCGCAACAGGAGCAGCGGAGAGGGTGGGCGGAGTCTCACGGAGTACTCACGCTGCCTGTCTGTGCGTGTTCGTGCTCTCTGCTCGAAAAACTACGTGTGTCCCCGACCCGCGGCTCGTCATCCCCACAGAGCCGCGGTGCGGCCGCGGGGGGGAATCGAGTTGGTGATCATTGATCTGTTGTGTTGAACTTATTTTTAACGCAAAGATGCAGAATCGGTGGAGACGCGTCTTTCCCCGTTCTCGCTCTCTCAGCTCTCTCCACTCCAGAGAGACAGCAGGCCGATAACTTTGTGTTAACCTTATATTTGCTGATTGTTTTACGTTTTGCCTGATGAATGAACAGAGAGACTTTGTGCACAATGCCTGTGCGTAAAGTCTGCCCTGGTCGTTGGCACATGTTTCTTTTACTCCTGTTCCTCCCCATTCTCTTTGAATACGGCCGTATTCCTACATTAATAAAACAGCGACGCAAATACTGGTCAATACCGTTCAGTCACAGAGGCTTTCTACCCCCCATTCAGTTACTGAACATCTTTTACATGATAGTACATAAATACAAACACATGTCTGTTCTACTCAGTTCAACTGACTATTGAAAACTGTAAAAAAAAAAAAAATAGTTTGATATAAAGCCTTTTTTTTAAAAACAGTAACGCAAATAGTTACTTTCCCTGGTAATGAGTTACTTTCATTATAGAGTAATTCAGTTACTAACTCAGTTACTTTTTGGAACAAGTAGTGAGTAACTATAACTAATTACTTTTTCAAAGTAACGTTCCCAATACTGTTTAGGTGTGATCTATTTTTCCAATATTCAATTCAATTCAATTGAAGTTTATTTGTATAGCACATTTAAAACAACTGCGGTTGACCAAAGTGCTTCACAGTAATAGCAGGTCACATAGAAATAAAATACAAGTAAATAATAACATGCCAAGATACACTCAACTAGCTCGTATTGAAGGCCAGGGAGAAGAGGTGTGTTTTCAATCTGGACTTGAACTGTTCCACAGACTGAGAGGACCTGATCGACAAAGGAAGACTATTCCATAGTCGGGGCGCTGCCACAGAGAAGGCTCTATCACCTCTCGTTTTTTTCCTAGTTTTAGGAACATCCAATAGAATGGAGTATAGAGTCGCAAGAGATCACTCAAATAGAGCGGGCCCAAGGAGTGGAGACAATCAACAAAACTTTAAATTGAACACAAAAGCTGACAGGGAGCCAGTGTAAGGAGCACAAAACAGGAATGATGTGCTTACGCCTCTTTGTATTGGTCAAGAGGCCCTGCAGCATTTTTTACACTCTGCAGGCGCTGCAGGGGGCGCTGGTCCAGTCCAATATACAAGGCATTGCAATAATCCAGGCGCAATGTTACAAATGCATGGATAGCTTTTTCAAAATCACATCGAGGAAGGTAGGACTTAATTTTGGCCAAAGTCCTCAGCTGAAAGAAGCTGGACTTGATGACAGAGTTGATATGTTTGTCAAATTTAAACAATGGGTTAACCATCACCCCGAGGTTTCTCACATAAGGACGGCAGTAGGAGGACAACGGACCAATCACACTGTCATGTCCACACAGTGGGTTGCTTCGTCCGAACACTAAAATCTTTGTTTTATTTTTGTTAAGGTTCTGAAAGTTTGCACTCATCCATGCCTGTACATCACTAAGACAGTCCTGTAGAGTTTTAACAGCGGACAGCGTATCACTGGCTGTAACAGGTAAATAAATCTGAATATCATCCGCAAAACAGTGAAAACAGACTTTGTACTTTTTAAAAATAGAGCCCAGGGGGAGCATATACAAGGCGAAGAGAATAGGCGCTAGTATTGACCCCTGGGGCACACCAGAAGAATACTGTTCCAATTAATTTGGATTTAGTCGGTTAAAAACTTGCTATACCTGGCTTAGATGATGGCAAATGTTTTCTACAATGCATGTGATTTCATGCAGTCGTTTTTATCAGTTAAAATGTCAGTCTTGTCTCAAGTGTGGAAGCTTCTCAACTTGTTTAAAATGTGCACTGTGAACTCAATCTTTCTTTATGAAACCATTTTTAATCAGTAAAGGGGTTATTGCAAATAGAATTTACAACACATTTAGGACTTACTCACTGGGTCAGGTGTCAAAAAATGGTTTTAACTTATTAGAACATTATTGCAATGCAGAATCTGAAAATGACATCCACTTTTCTGTATCAGCTCAGGTGCTAAGAAGCAGATTTTTTTTTATGTTGGGGTCTGATTTATTTTGGTGGTTTTTTATTCGAAATAAGATTTGAACATACAAATTAAATGTCTATGAAACATACAATAAATGTTCCAAAAGTTGATCAGTGATGATTTTCATAAGCACAGCACATTTGCAATGGAAATGCTACCGACGAAATTACACACTGTGCCACGTACTGCAGCCAAACAGTGCTGGGTTGAACCTATGTGGAAAAATTACATAATTGACAGACAGGCACCAGGACGGACGACATTATACAGGCGATACCCTTCGTCAAAATTTGGCCAAGGGGCAAAACAGTTACGTGGTTGAGCAAAACCAATGTGATTATTTTGGATACAGCAGATCAAAATGGTCCTTAATCAGCTCACAAAACTGAGACACCAGCTCGCTTCAGCGTGTTGGGTTTGCCATCCCGAAGTTTGTGTGAGATTTTAGACATGTGGTTGTTTTTAAAATTGTATAAAACACAAAATATATCTGCCTCTCTTTCTTACAAATGAGATCCGTTCAAACTGTTCATGTTCAAAGATCCCAGACTCGGTAATGAACGTCCTAAGGAGAGGCCAGACTGTTAATTGGCTTCCCTTTGGTGGCTGACTGCTGACACACCTCACACCCCTCCCTGGATCTATAAAGGCATTCAAATTGGAAAGTGAAGTTTAATCAAGCGTTTTACGGTCACTCCTGTAGCATCGCTCAAACGCTCCTGGCTCACAATGTTCAAAATGTAATTAAACGGATGGCGGGCAAGTCGATACATTCTAATGCAGTTATGATTAAGGCTCGTTGCCCGATACTATGTGGACATGTGTAGATTATTGCCCTATAAAAACGATACAAATGTGGAAAATTGTGGAGAACGGATTACATTGGTAGTTTGGAGGAGCCCATGGTCTCTGCTCGTCCCCGAGTCAGAACAAGCCATGAAAGAAGAACACATAGAGGATTGGTCTTTCCTTTGAGGATACTTGAACTGTGGGACGATATCTAATCTTTCCCTTTTTTACAGGAACTTACCACATTATGTTACTTTAAGTGGTATTTGGAAATAACCTCTTTGTCTCTCCAAATCCTCTGCCGTTTGACATTTGCCCTCTGACACATGGCAACCTTTTTTGGTGTTGTATAATGACACATCTGAGGTTAGCAAAGTCAGGGTCAGGCTTGAACAAGCCCGGACCGTGACCTTTGACCTTCAAATGCCTCAAATGAAGGCTTTCTTATCATTCAAATCAGAGTCTCAAATTCTTCTATGGCTTTTGCTTGGTACGTACAGGGCCCGATCTCCTGCCTGGCGCAAGGACAGTCTTGGTCGAGGCGAGGCTGCGATCTTGCGCGAACACAACCTGACGCTACTGCTTTTACCAGTAGGGAAAAAGTGTCGGCGGTGGCGTGTGCTACAAGCTGACTTCAACGAGCGCTTGCTGCATTGCCTTCGCTCGATTTACTCTAACCTTGCTGACTTTACAACGAGCAGCCTGTGCTCCTTCTGCCAAGTGTCAGTCTTATTTCTACTGTACCCTGATTTGGCCAGATTTTTAGGACTTACAATGCTGTTGAACCGGCGGCCGAAGAGAGCGTCATTTCTTTTGTTCTCTTTGCCTTTTTCAAGTCTGTGTTCTATCCATGAATCCATGGAGAAAAGACGCTCAGAGCGGCAGGTGTCTGTCTTCTCCGCCCACTCCCACAGCTGAGTGGAGGACAGGCCACAGCTCTATTTCTCGTAGCTTTATTAAAAACGCCTACTTTAGATTATTCTCTTATTCCCCATAGCCCCTTTTGTTTAACCTGCAGTAAAATGCAAAGAAAAGTGGAGTAAAGAGATATGACAAAGAATTGCATTGTTTCACAGCTTTCCTATTTCAACCCCTGATAGACAAAGGAAAACTATTCCATTGTCGGGGCGCTGCCACAGAGAAGGCCCTTCCACATTAAAACTGCTGACTCCTCGGCTCCTCCCTCTCTCTTGGTACAGCTGAGTTTTGGCTAATGGACGTTCACTGGAGAATAAAACAGATTAACTGCTAAGCTCTTCCCAGAAGATGGTGAACGACTGTTGTGGAGCAGAGGGAGCTGCACAGGAGGAAGAGGAGGGAGGAGGTGGAGGAGCTGACCAGTGCAGGACACCACGCTCTGAAACAGGAGCAAACCCAAGAGGTGGTGCATCGAAGGATCAGATGAGCAGCCAGGCACGTTTCCTCTGGGTACTCCGGTTTCCCCTACCTTCAAAAACAATGCTGGTCAGGTTGGCCCACAGTGTTCAGGACTAACACCTGAACACTACTTCGTTGTACGTTGTACAATGACAAATAAAGCACTTACTTACTTAAAGTACTTAATCGGCCACAGCTCGGTTTGTGTGAGTGCGGGGCATTCAGACTTAATACATTGACAAACTATTTCTCCCATGAGTTAAATGTGGTCCATGTCCCGAGGAAAGAGAGAGAGAATATATTGAAAGTGTTAATTAAAGTTATTTACTTCTGCCTACTCCTTTTGGACATTGTTGTATTGTCTTTTCACTTGCCCTTTTCTGGAAACAGCTTTTTCTTGTCTCCACCCTCTCCAATATCCCGCAAGGTGTCCGGAGCGGCCTGTCAAACTGATTAATAATATCCAAATAGAGCCGGGCCCGTTTCCGTAGTAACTCGCAGCGTGTCATGTGACTGTTTGTGTGCACGTCTCTTCCCTTTATTACGATTAGCGCCTTTTGTAAACCCCCCCCCCCCCACCACCACCACCACCACGACGTATCAAGTACCGTGCAAAGCTAAATATTGGTTTGTCGTGCGTGATGTTCGGGGCATGCGTGTCTGGGAACCGGAGGGCAGCGAATGGTGATGTGGCTCTCAGTAATAAGCATCAGAACGGGATATGTTTGCTTTTGCAGCGCCAGGAGAATGGAAAAGTTGAGGTGAGTGAAATAGGAGGCAAAGGATAATAATCATTAGGGGCGACATCGCAATAAAGCATGAGCAAATGACGGCGAACGGGCACTGGGCATTTTGTCAGCTGGTAAATCAGCTGGTAAGTTTTGTGAAATTCTCCGTTGTGAGATCAATAAAGGATGATCTTATCTTCCGTTTTAAAGAACCTTGCAGTCTTTTGCCGGTAGGGTATTAGTAGGAATTTAGGTGCAATCTTGCAACATGAAACATAAAACTTATTATAGATAAATAATCAACAAAAACAACTTAAACTCTGAGGGCATGCATAAAGATAGATTAAAATAAAATATGATAATAAAATAAAGCAAGCTACTCTAAGCTACCCTGTTTTGACAGACCGGCAAGGTTGCATTCCTACATTGCATTGCTAGACGCGCCACACTAGCAAACAGCGGCGAACTTTGTACCGCAGAAGGAGACCGACCCTCACCTCGCAGCACCCCCGGGTGAAACATCAATGCACCACTGGATTTGTTTGACATCGCAGAAGCTTTTTGAAACAATTCCCCAGCATTGTGAGCTGTAATCAAAAGATGCAGAGTCGTGGGGCCCCAAAGGCTATTTATAGCACTTGTGGTGTTTGGGAAGCCACATATTTAGACGGTAGTTAAATGTATGAGGGCCACACTGAGACTGAATTCAATTTTCAGATGGGGAGCAAAACATCATTCTGCTGTAGCATTATCATCGTTGTCTTTCTGTCTTTTAGGTTCTGTTTTCCTCCCTGTGGACTCTGGTCTTCCCCAAGGGAGCTGTTCCAGTGGACATGTGTCTCTCTCCGTCTCCTCGTGTCTACGGTTTCACTGCAGCTGTCCCCTCTCTGCCGGTGCCTACGAGTGATGGGTCTTTCTTAACTGGATTGGATCTTTTGGAATGGCGCTGTCACGGCCAATGCTTCAAAGTGATCTCATTCCTGAAAAGAATCCCTACAAACAAACAAAATTCCACAACATGTGCCTGTCAAAGTATGGTTAGTATCGCAAGGGAATCTGGCCGGCTTCTTGAATTGAGAGCATGCAACAAATGAGACACTTTTTGAAAGAAAGATTCCGCTCCCACCGAAGAGCCATAAATCCCCCTCACTCCAGCCTCCTGTCTCTGTGTCATCTTAAAGCCTCCCCGGTGTCCGCCTGTGCCTGTCGGGTCATCTCCTGCCCCCTCCTCTGAGCTTTCATCACAGCTCGGTTTTCATGATGAGGTGGCGGCTGATAGCTCCCATGTCTTCTCTCATATTTGGGCCTTTCTTTCTGTCTGCTTCCCCCACGCTCCGCGTCCTTATAGCGTGCCTGCTGCGGATCAGAAAACACGTCAATGGACAAATAATGGGTTTTCATATAAGGTCATTGTTGTTGTGTTTTCCCCATTCTTGTGTTATTAGTGATACAGTGTAATTTGGTCCGTGTGGACTCCTGTGTGTCCTTATTTTGTTATTCAATGCAGTTTCTCCAATTAAAAACCATAAGGACACGAGCGTAGATTGTGGAAGATCTTTATGGTATCGAATGGAGTGTCGTCTAATGTGTTATAAATTACTTATTCTCAACTAGTTTTGCCTTAGGACCTATGTTCAAAGAAAAATAACTTAACCAAACATTTTAACATTTTCCCACTAAGTACAAATTCTGTACACAAATAATAGTTTTTTTTTCTCGTATATGCATGTATAAAGCAAGTAAAATGACAATATTTTCGGTATTTTTTGAGTTATGCACCATTATATTTTTGAAAAGAATCAGGGGAGCCTGATTCTTTCTAGTAAACATTAATGACAACTATTAGAAAATGATTTCAAATGTATTTTTTTGGAGCACAATACACTTCTGGGTCCTGAACCACTGTTTGAGACCAAGAACAGGGTTTCTGAGGAGCATTACAAGTAATTAAATGAATAATGCCAACATTAAGGCCTTACAAGATATTACAAAGCATTAACTCAAATTCAAACTGGCATTAAAAAAGTTTCTGAGATTTTTTTTTTACTTAGGTTCATGCTTAAAATTAAATAAGCCAAGATTTATTTTTGCATTTGAGGTATTAAAAATATAGTATTTATGCACTGAAATGGAATTAAAACGTCTTAAATTTGACTTGACTTATTTAATGGGCCAAAGTGTTCTACATGTTAAATGTCAAATAAGACAGCCTCAACTCAATATAATTATTGTTATTGACCTTATGAATTAATTTGTTATTATTGTGGATGTGGAATAATAGTTTGTGCAGGTGGAAATGCCAAACATATTTCTCTAAAATTTTGTGCTGATGTATGTGACAACAGCAACACTGACAGCACAAAGACATAAACAGGGCGATTTTTTTATAAACTCTGCATCTAAAACTATTTTGCTTTGAAAGGTTTATTTGTAAGGAATGTAATAACCTTTGATTTTGGATTTAGATTGGCCTCAAGAAAGAAACCTTGCTTGGTTAATGCGTATAACCCCTGAGTTCCATCCATCTTTTTCCACTTGTGCGTTGCCGGGTCGTGGGGGCAACCGTCTGAGCTGCCCAAATCACATTGCACCAGCCCCTTCGTTCTGCTCCCCCAACATTTCCTCCACTGAGCGGCGCTGTGGTCAAAAAATGACACCGTTTGTCACCAAGTGCACTTCCTGTTGATAGCATTCGGCGTTCAGACCGTAGACGCATTTAGCTCATGCCTGAAAAATAACTGCCGTTTTGGGGCTCTTTGCTACTGCAATGTCCTATGGGGATTTTACCCCCATGGTCTACGCCAGGTTTTAAAGTCTATATCCCGTCCATATGCTTGAATGAAGGGCAATTATTTGTGCCAGTGGACAATGGTTATTCCAGGTTACCCTGTTAGCTTGTTACAATCGCCTACAGCTCAATGTTAATGAAAAGTCTGCAATAAACCGCAAATATTTCAAGCCTGGCTCAGTGTGTCATCATCTTAAAGGCTGCTTTATGAAGTTACTGGATTTATTGGCGTTATTAGTGCATAATACGTGTTCAACGGATCGATGATGCTAAGCAGCTAGTTAGCCCTGGGTGCTAACCGCTCTGCTATGGTCAATTGTAGATTAAATGTGAGCAATAATCATCTTAAAGGCTGCTTTATGTAGTTTCCAGCTTTATTGACGTTATTAGTGCGTACAAGGCTACTTGTTTTACAGGATCGATGCGAGCTAGAAGCTAATTTAGCTATCAGCCTACTCAGGTGCTAACCCTTCGGCTATGGACTTATTTGACTAGGCTAGATGTTATCACGTTGAAAATACATCCACGATAAAGCTGTATTGGGCAGAGAGCGCTAATCACTGACGGCTGTCAGTGCTTATGAGAAGGGACTGAGGGCTGCTTTTCACGGTAGTCTCCCAGGGAGAGCTCACAGATACTCGGGGCAGCGGTTAGCCATCCCCAGCCACCTTCGAGGCTCCGAGCTGGGCGGGAGACTGTGTAGTGTGACTGAGTGTCCCCCAAAGGCAGGAGGTGAAGCGAGGAGACACAAGCGCCAAATGTAGGGGGTCGGAATAGTCAAAGTCTGCGTCATAAAATATCAGCTACACAACTTTTTTACTTTATTAGAAGTAGATGACAGCGAGCAGAGCGACCGAAGATGTGCCGGCAGACAAATCCGGAAGTTGTGATGGTAACAACTACCCATAATGGAACGCAACAATCAGTCGCTCCCCTGCCCATCAGATACCCATGCTCAGAAGAGCTGAACGCCCAAATTCTAAATGGGCCTGTTGGTCTCTCATAAGGGGCTTCTGACTCGTCCACTAGGACCTGTTATGGTTAGGATAACCTGATTGAAGCAGACCTGTTTTATCTCTGATTTGATGCTGATCTAGGCCTGGTTCCTGGAGGGTCAACAATTTCATTAAATGGACATTTTAATATTTTAAGAGATGGTGCTTGGTGTGAAACTTTGGAGCTGCACTGCCTATATTGTTTGTGGGTATCTCCTACACCCCTGTTCACAATGCTTTGGCTGTGGCTCATTATCTGTCCATGGTCATGACCCTGGGATATGTCTCACGCTCATTAGCACGGTGGGCGCCTTTGATGCTGTTTTGGTTGGCCCGCTGAAGGCTGCTGTAAATAGAAGCCGGGTTCTACGTCACGCCCCGCGTCCTAGTAGTGAGTGAAGGGTCTTCATTCTCCACAAAATTAGCACGTTGTACAATGGTTGGTGGCTTAAGACGGAGACGAACTGCCGACTGAATGGTTCCTCTGCTGTGCTGGTACATTCTCTTGTGCAGTGGCTTCCCCAACATCATGTTCATTACACTCCTCTTGGTTGTCATGAATGGAGTAAACCGCATTTCTCTGTTTCTTTTAAAGTGGTCCCTTCAGGATCTGCAATAGCATAATTTACCTCGCGTCCATCAGCGCTCTGGTCAGCCTGTCGCTGTCTCGGTTGTCCGCAGTCGTGTTCTCCGGGATCCCAGCGCCTCTTTCAGCGGGACGTCCAGGCTGAACATTCCCTCTGTGCCCTACAGTCGCATTTTTGTGGCCGCGCTAAAGTTACGCCTTCAGTCCCACTCGGAAATACTGCCAGGAAAAACAAGAGGGATTTAAGCGCTCGGGATTTTGATGGATCAATCAGGATCAGATTCAGAGTTTCCCAGTTTGGTTACGCACGGGCTGATATGCTATGATGGCTTTCATATGAGAGTATTCAACTGATCAAATTAGAACATTTTGTGTCAGCCAGAAGCCCACAAACTGTACATGAGTATTTTCTACTGCAATTACTTCAGTGCTTTAACTTGAAGTGTTTTCAGTCATTCTGCAGAAACGGCAATACAAATACTCACTTAAATAACATTTGCTGTTAAACACAAAATATAACAGTTCCAGTTAATTAGAAGGAACATTATGAAACTGTTTATGCAGCGTACAACGTTAATAATAGTGTGGGGGGGGGGGGGGGGGGGTTTACTTTCCATCCCGGTGGACCCTATGACGCCCCAGCATCCATTTGTTTAGGTTCTTAAGAGTTCTGGTACAGGTTTTCTGGATGGAACGGGCCCGTAACCATGGAGACAGTTCCAGCAGAAGCAAAAGCCTACCAGAAACACGAAAAACAATTCTTCCGGGAGTGTCCTCGAGGCCACACGGACGGAATATAACACAGCCATCTTATCAATTTCCCAACCTTCTCTGGATTGGCATATTTCTGTAACACTGAAAATCTGACATTCTTCTTCAACACTTGGACTCTTCTGTTGACCGATGCCTTTCTTTGTAGTTATTCTGAACCTAGGTGATTGTTCTATTCCACCCATTCAGTATTTTTTTGTTTTTATATTGTAGGGGAGAGTGGGGTAATATGAGCCACTTTTTTTGCTTTGGTGTTCTTGTGTAAAAACAGTATAACATAAATACACAATTTTAATATTCCAATACATTTTGGGATGTTTTCTAGTTGTTTGCATCTTCAAAATCGTCTGGAGTAGATGTTGGTCTTCAAAAAAAAGTGGTGACATTATTCAAAAACATGAGCATGACGTTAGCATGCAGAAAGAACTTTCAGCCATAAAAATATTATCTTATGTTTCTAAATCCAATCGCTACCAAATACTGATGAGGAAAAACATTTGTCCATTTTCGTTTGAGATTTCTTACAAAAACAGTATTTCTCCCACAGAGTTGTATTGGCCCCTGCCCTCCACCTGACATTATGACATCATCACATTCCATAACGTGAACTCGACCTATTGTACATTAAAATGTTGTAGTAGTTTGTTATTCATTGTTTCGTATGGAGCAATGAAATTGACCCAAAAACTTTAATTTAGTTTTTGGGTCAATTGACCCCAATTTCAATGTTCTCTTCTTTGAAAACACCAAGATAGTTGTGTTTATTTAAGCACAAATCTGCCTAAACTTTTTATCTACATAACAAAACATCAGGAACAAACATTGACCGATAAGTATTTGTTGTTTTGTAACATGTTTTTAAATTAACTTTTTTTGTCATACAAAGTTATTTTAAGGCCCATTTGTATTCATTTTTTTGTCAAATCATGTAAAGATAGAATTTATAATCTTACATAAAAATAAAAGTTAATTATTTTCACATACTAATGGGTGGTTCAACTTACCCACTGGCTCGACTTACCCCACTCTCCCTTAAACATACTGTATCTGATTTGTTGGATCTCTGTGTCCACTCCCACTTATGATGCTAATTACTTTTTTTTTTCTTTTTTTAACAGTTCAGTTATGGGACAATCAGTGAGTTTCAGTGATTTCCAACCTTTTTTGTCTTTCGGACCCCATGGACCTTTCAGTGGTATTCCAAGTACCCTATACCTCAAGGGGCGCTGTGTTCAAATAAAACCTAAAATTCTCCCGGAAGTACATGTTTTACTGCAAAATATCGCTTCTCAAAATAGTGTTCAGTTCCCCCCCCCCCCCTTTTTCCCAGTCTGAAATAGTTCCAAGTACCTCCTGCTAGGCCCTCAGGTTTTCTACTTTAATTACAGATCATTTCATCCATGCTTTAGTGAAACCGTATTTTTTGTGGTTTCGACATATTTTACACCCAGTCCGACCGAAATGACAATAGCTTTACACATTCCCTGGCCTGTGTATTCCTGGAATCCTTAGCCCGTCTCCATTTGACAGCGCCGGTGTTCCGTCGTGTGCCGTTTTCAGTATTCAGGACAGGGATAGTTAGGCGGACAGCTCTTTCACGGGGGAGCTAAAACGGCGCTGTCGTCCCCAATCGCGAGGCAAATCCATCAGCTCGGCCCCTTCCCGCATTTCCCAGAGAAACCGGAGAGAGGGAGGAAGGATAGCAATCACCCACTTGGCAGGGACGCAAAATCATTTTGGAACGCCGGCACATTGAGACTGAAAGATAACTAGAGAAATACGTCGTTTTTTTTTTAAACAGAATACTGTATGTCATAAGTAAAAGTCCAATTGGAAAAGTAGTGAAAAATAATATGCTGGGAACATATGAAAAGTGAAGGATATTAAATTAGTGTGACCAGAGCAAGAAACCGCACGGACCGTCGGGGAAGAAACCGCTGAACAAACAGGTGAGTGACTGTCTCCAAAGTCAAGACAAATCCCATCAAAATCACATCAATTATTACACAGTCTGTGCACTTAGACAGTAGACATAAAGGATGATGTGAAAAATGGTCAAAAATGCGAAACATCGCATTTGTAAAAGAGTAGCAGAAGTCGTGCACGTTTGGTTATTGGATTATTATTTGACGGTACTTGACGTGCATTTGGCTGGTTTGGCGATTTCTTGACCTGAACATAGATAAGCCAATTGTTTTTACGATCCAAACTAGTTTTCCATGGTTTTGTGATGATCATTATTTTAAATTCCTCATTGGGAGATGACATATTAGGAAACAAATACTAAAAACTAATGTATTTTCAGCTTTTCTCCATAAATGTGCAACTTCACTGAAATATAAAGTCAAAGTAACAAGTTGCGTTATGTTTTGTATTATTTAGTAATCTAAATAATTACTCAAGTAGGAGCAAAAAAACAACAACTTTTGAGTGCAAAGATTAACTCATTAACTGCCAGCCATTTTCAAATCAGAGAGCTCCCCAGTGCCTTTTTTTTAAGACCCACAGAAAATTGTGTCAACACCAAATCTACCTACCAAAAGAAAGATTAGACTCGCTTAGTTTGTTTGTACCTCTTTCCATTCTTTAGTAATCGTAATCGTAGAAAATAGGTGACATAACCCAACATGCTGGTTTCTGACCAAAAAGCTTTTTGTAATCAAGCAGAACAGTGACTTTGACGCTAATATTTTTTGCTTTAGCGACACCTCGAACACCTGAACAGTGGGTTTCCTTCTTTAAAACAGAAGCAAAGCAAAATAAACTGCTTCTCTCTCGTGTGCGCTGTGATGAAAGGCGCCGGGCTCGGGGTTAGCATTTGTAGCATGCTTGTTAGGGGCTTTTTTTAGCGCCAATACGTGTGTGCTTCCTCGATCCTCCTCATCCACCACGATCCAATTCTTACTACAAAAACCACAGTAAAACCAAAACCTGTTCAAGTGTAAGTTGCCTGTACTCTCGTCGCCATAGTCCTTCCCTGAGATCACGGTATCAAAACAAGTAGCCGCGGTTACTACTTCTGACTCTGATCGCTTCCAGAGAGCACTGCTGCCACCTGCTGACTCAATAAAATAACTACAAGTGAGATCTTTACATGGAAGGTGCATTACGCTTTACTGCATCCGTCCCCACTGAAAACCCCACTTGACCTCTATCGACGTCATTGGCAGTCAATGAGTTAAAGATGCATTATGCAACTTTTTATGTGGGGGAAAAAAAGTTTATACTTGTGCGCATTTGACCTTGTAGTGACCCAGCGGCTGTGTGAGGGGTCAGCAGGGCGCCTTTGCTTTCCATCACAGTGGTCTCTGGGACGCTCCAGGATCCATCGTTTGGTAGGTTTTCTGTTGCGAGTCGGCAATGAAAACCTTCCAAACAATTGATCCTGGAGCGTCCCAGAGACCACTGTGATGGAAAGTAAGGTTTTCTCATAAACAGTTGCATAGTGCAACTTAAAATTTGAGTGATGATCCTTCAGACAAAACTTTTAATTGTGTGAAAATTCCGATATATCCAAAGAAAAAAACACACCAAATAATTAAATCTTAACATAATATACAATAAACACTTTTTTTCATGTCATTGTGAAGCTTTTTTCTCTTACAGCATACTTTGTGATAAAACGACTCCATAAAGTACAACTACTTCAACCAGTTCCTCAAGTAGGCCTGTTACCTCTGCATTACAGTCTGATTATGGCCGCTCTCTAGCGCTGAGTCACTATGTCCCACCATTCATTTCCCTCTTTTTCGGGGCCAGAGTTTGCTTCTTTGAAGTCGTTCGGGTTCATTTTACGGCGCGGCCGCCAAGGCCCGAGTCGACTTTCAGACGGCCGTAAAAATTAAGCACCGCTAAAACAACTACATGATGAAAAACGGGGTGACGTTCAAACATTTTCTCCAGGAACAACGTTGAACACGAGCCGCACAAAGGGGATCCCGTTTCCAAACATTTATCAAACCCGCGGCTGCACTGCGGGGCGACGGCGCATCTGCGAGGCCGCACACAGCAGGTGGAACAGAGCTACATACTTACTGTTTTATGGAGAATGAGTACTTCTAAAACTGGGTTTGTGCAGACTCTCATTTGTCCAGGAAGTATTCATCGTAGTGAAGCGTAAACGTCAACTGGACTATAGGTTTGGTTGAGTTGAGGACATTTCCCGCAAGCTTCTTTTTAGCTCTTGGGGTCAGAACGGTTTACAAGCTGTGGTATTTGTACTACAAGGTAATATTTTACACTTAATTCATTTTAAATGAGTGTTAATTTGCTAATTTGTTAATTAACTTTTTTTTAGGCCCCTTGCACTTTTGCCCAGGTTTTAATCTAGATCAAACCAACGATTTTGTGAGGTGGTACTTCAAAGGTCACACGCCACAGGAAACTTTGGCAGTTCTTGGAGCTGTTTTGTTCAGCCCCTTCTTTAGATTGCTTTCGAACAGAAGGGAATTGGGGTGCTAGGCCATTACTTTCCAGTCAGACCAGGAACTCTTGGGATATACGTGTCTCACTACATAACCACGTCACAACTACATGTGCATCACTGACTACGTTTACAAGCAGCCAATAACCCATTAAAGAAACGGAATATTGTCAATAACCCGGTCGCACACAGCCATGTAAACACGGGCAGAAACCCGAATGTGCTCATATTCCGTTTTTTAAAAACTCGATTACTCCTTTTCTAACCCGAATACTTGGCCATGTAAACGCTTATCGGAACATTGACCTGAATATCGACCTTAACCCAAATTTTGGTGGCAAGTAAACGTAGTCGAATCCAGCCGCTAAGGGAGACGAGGTCCACTACTCGGCAGCTTCTACACGTGCCAAGAACAGGTTTAAAAAGCTGACATGGGGCTTTCTCAATCAAATGTGGCCCAATGAGCCGTTCAATTAGAACTGCACCCTCTGTTTTTAAATCACCACTGCAGACCCAGCTTTCTCACCGGCCTTTAGTAACTGAGCTGTGTTGCATTTTTGTTTTAACTGTTTATCTATTTTAAACTGCATTTTGTTATGTTCTCAGTCCATTTACTGTCTTTTCATCTCCAGCTTCTCTTTGCTTCCTGCATCATGAACCGAAGCGATAAAACTCAGTGTCCTTGTTCTTTCTCTAAACTGTTGCATGTTCATTGCACACTGGACGTCACGCTCCATTATGAATTGTCCGTGGTCAAAAGGACAATCTGGATGCCTTGAGACACAAGCTACAAAGTTTGTTTTGTACACTGGTAACGCCGTGCCTGTCCCGCCACTGTGTTTCAGTACGAACATGAGCCGGGAGGATGGGGGTTCCCCTGAATGAAGAGTGTGAAAACCTATTGTGCCTATTGTGGTATTCGTTTTTACAGTAACGGCAGCAGCAGCCATAAAGGTTTTTAACATATTTGTAGAAAAGATGTTTGCCACAAATTAATTGCCTTTTGGGACCAATAGAGTTTGCTGAATCTGAAATCAAAGCATTAGTGATGGTAGTAGATAATCATAAAGTACGAAAAAATGTGTATATTCATATAGAAAGACTGTCTCTTAGAACCAGATTGGGGTAAAGAGCAGCTCAGGAGAATCTCAAAGTGTAACATTTCAACATGGGGCACATATGGCAGCTTCCAAACATCCACTCAAACACTATACGTTTTATTTAGACGTTTGACAAATAAACACGAATGAGCAGCTTGATCTTTGTAATGTTAAGGGATTTTTATTATGCTTTTATCATCCCCAAGTCTGCCAGTGTATTTGGACATATCGTTCAAACGACTGGGCAGCAGGATAAGAAACACATTTGTTATCAGGTTCAAACTGGGTAAACTTGACTGTCAAGTAAATTGTAAGTTTGACTTGTTATGCTAGTGTGTCATGTTTCAGGCAACGAATATTTCCAGGAATAGTTCATGGCCATTGGCCTGTGCAAGTTTTATTATGATTTTTACAGCCCAGTGAAGCCAGCCAGTCTATTAATGTATCTTTATTGGTTTGACTCAGAGTTGGTGATGTAGTGTTATTTTTCCAAGATGAAATAGGGATGAAAATATGGGCCAAGTGATCGACAAAAAATGCTGCTTGTTGTCTACATTTTACCCATCTTTCTGTGCCACCGGGCGACCCGTCAGGAGCAGTGGGCGACCACAGTGAAGTGTGATCTTAAGATTTATGTCAGAAAAATAGGGATGGGTTTGGGTTAATGGGGAAACTGAAGGAAAAAATTTGCCTAATGTTGGCTAAAAAGTTGTGGTCATATCGCCTTGTCTATGTCCGATCCCGTCAGACCTTGGAAGCTAAGCAGGGAAGGGCCTAGTCGGTACTTGGATGGGAGGGGCCGATCGCGCAGATTCGTTGCCTCGCTTCTGTCAGTCTACCCCAGGGCAGCTGTGGCTACAACAGTAGCTTACCACCACCAAGTATGGAGTGAATGAATAATGATATGTAAAGCGTCTTTGAGTGTCCAGAAAAGCGCTATATGTACTTTGTCGAAATTGGCAACTGTGTCTCAGACAAAATTGCCATGACCTGTGGAGTCCCCCGGGGGTCAATCTTGGGACCCCTCTTATTCAACTTGTACATGCTTCCATTGGGTCAGCTAATAAACAGCAACAATGTGTTGTACCACAACTACGCAGATGACACTCAGATCTACGTGTCATTGACGTAGACAAAAAACTCAGACACAACTGAGATCATCAAAGTTATCAAAGCAATAATATCATCAGCTTTTTACTATCTGAAAAACATTGCTAAGATCAGAGGAATAGTGTCAAAACCAGACTTAGAGAGACTCATCCATGAGGTCTCCAGCAGGTTAGATTACTGTAACGGCCTGCTCATTGGCCAAACGAGCTGTTAGAGCTGCAGTACATCCAGAATGCTGCTGCTCAAGTCCTGACAAGAACCAGGAAATATGGCACTGGCTTTCTGTCACTCAGAGAATAGAATTTAAAACAGCTCTGCTTGTGTACAAGTCGTTTCATGGTTTAGCACCAAAGTACATCTCTGACATGTTACAGCCGTATGAACCATCTCGGGCCCTGAGAACTTCAGGGAGGGGTCTCCTGGTGGTTCCCAGAGTCAATAATAAACACAGTGAGGCTGCGTTTCAGTTTCATGCAGCTAAAATCTGGAACAGTCTTCATGAGGATGTGAGACAGGCCTCAACTATGACAATGTTCAAATCTAGGCTGAAAACAGCTCTTTTTACCTGTGCATATGAAAACTGAAAGTATTTTATCTGCACTCTTGCCTTTTACTGTAATTGATTAATTTTTATGTTGATGTTTTATTGAGTGATTGTATCTGTTTTCTTGTAATTTTCTACAACTGTGAATCACTTTGAATTGCCTTGTGTATGAATTGTGCTCTACAAATAAACATGTCTTGCCTTGTCTTTATAAAACCGATGCATTATTATTATTATTAAAATATTTTGTCATGTTTAGAGAAATTGGTATCCCCCAAGGGTGTGTATTAAGCCCTCTGCTCTACTCACTTTGCACTCCTACACTGTGTGTCCACTTCAGAATCCACTACCATTGTCAAGTTTGCTTATGACACGCTATCATTAGCGATGACGAGACAGCCTATCGCTCAGAGATAGACCATTTGATAGACTGGAACATGGAACTCATCAACAAAACAAAGAAGCTTATAGTGGACATTTGCAGCCGAAGCATAACCATCCTATCAAACATCAATGAGCAGTGGAGAGAGTGGACAGTTGTAAATATCTGGGGGTGCACATATCACACACCTTGTAAAAAACGTCTCGCCAGCGCCTGTGCCATCCCAGACGACTGAGAGTATTTAGACGCACATCTCAGGTGCTGAAAAACTTGTACAGCTGCACCACTGAGAGCATCCTGACCAGCAGCTTCACAGTATGGATGGGAGGCAGCAAGATAGCCTGGCTCTCGGGGGAGAGTGTTCCGCTCAGCAGAAAGGATCCTGGACATTTACGTCCAGAGATTCCAACACAGGGCTGAGAGGAGAACAATCGTTCTTCCCACTGCCATCGTGGAGGCAATACCGCCTTCTCAGAACTAAAAATAAGAGGATAAGGAGGGTATTAAACTACTAAATCAACCTGACTCCGAGCTCCCAACTTCTCCTGTAGTAGTATATATTGTGTATGTGTCTTACAGCATACAGTATGGCATACTGAGTATGCTGTTGTTGTGGCAGCTGGACAGTATGCTGCATGGTATAATCTAACTAAAATAAAATAAAGTTAGACTTAAAAGTAGTTCATGAGAATGAAACGGGGATTTAAATCTCCAGATATTTTTGTCAACTAATAAAAACTTGAAAAAAATAAAAAGAAGGAAGAAAACTCCTTGCATTTTCAGTGATAGTTTGAAAGAGGATATAATTTCACTGCCAAAGGAACAGGCCTGTGCTTTGTCCATGTGGGAGAAGCTCCATGAAGCAGCAAATATCATTACATGTTTGAATACAGTAACGTAAATTCCTTCAAGGACCGCTATGAGTCAGTGCTGAACATAGTAGCACCTGTGAAGCTTAAAGTTGTTTCCTCAAAAGATTCCCAGCCATGGCTAAATGATGAAATTGCTTCATTCAGGAGATCTTGTCGTAAGGTAGAGCTCTTATGGAAATCTACAAAATTGGAAGTGCACAGATTACATTTGTTTATGTTTATGTGGTAGGGACAGTGCAAGTTAATGAACAAGCCACACCGGATTGTAGCCTTGGGCTACCACTAAAAAACATATACAATAGGCCAGGATGAATGAGAGTGGGTTTGAGAGAACGCATGGGGTACGCCGGATGGAAATTAGCCCAAGGCTACAATCTCAACCAAATAAACCAATAAACAAACAAAAAAGCCCGACTTGGACCCAGCTGAGCCTGGCATTTAGCGGCCCATATTGAAATTACCCTTTCTCTCCAAAATTGTGGAAAAGGTGGTAGTAGAACAATTGTCTGCTTTTCTCCATAATGACAAAATGTTTGATACATTTAAATCGGGCTTTCGTAAAATGCACTCTACTGAGACTGCCCTTCTAAAAGTGTCCAGTGACCGAATGGCTGCTGACTCTGATCAGTATTCTGTATTGATCCTACTTGATCTGTCTGCAGCCTTTGATACTGTAGATCATACATTACTGCTACAGAGACTTAATACTGACTTTGGTATTTCTGGAACTGTCCTTAAATGGTTATCGTCCTACTTGACCAACAGAACATTCTATGTGTGTATAAATAACATTATGTGTGAAGCTACTCCTTTGTTGCACGGGGTTCCTCAGGGATTCATCTTGGGGCCTATTTTGTTTTTGTTGTACATCAGCCCTCTTGGAAAAACCATTAGCCGCTTTAAAAATGTTTCTTACCATCTCTATGCTGATGATATTCAACTGTACTTTTCGTTTAAGGAGTCAGAGATGCACAGACTGTCAGGGTTAATGGATTGTCTTTTAAGTGTAAAGTCGTGGCTTCGTGAAAACTGCCTTCAGTTGAATTCTAAAAAGACTGGGACTTTAATCGCTCCTGAGCAAAAAATCCCCTCAATTGTGAACCACCTTGGTTCTCTGGGCTCCTCGGTTCAGTCGAGCATCAGAAATCTTGGTGTTTGGTTTGACCAGTCTCTGTCTCTTGACAGCCATTCGAGACACTTGGCCAAAAACAGTTTTTTCCATTTGAGAAACATTGCCACGTTGAGGCCAGTTTTATCCAACTCTGATCTAGAATTGGTGATTCATGCTTTTATCTTGTCTCGTTTAGATTATTGTAACTCCCTATTTACTTGTTTTAACAAATCTGCTTTGAATCGTCTTCAAATGGCTCACAATGCTGCAGTGCGGCATTTAACCGGCTCTAGCAGACGGTCACGCATTGCTCCCATTGTATCCTCTCTGCACTGGCTTCCCATCAAATTTGGAATTGAATGAAAAAAAATTGTTTTGACTTTTAGAGCGTTGCATGATCAGGCTCTCAAATACGTGTCCGACCTGTTGTGCTCTTACTCCTCCGGTCGCACCCTTAGGTCCTCGGGCCAGAACCTCCTCACTGTCCCAAGGACCCACTTTAAAACCAGAGGTGACTTGTCCTTTGAAGCTGTTGCTCCTGAACTGTGGAATGACCGTCCTCTGTTGCCACGTGTGACCAACACTGTCGATTAAAAAACAGCTGAAGACATGGTTGTTTGGACAAGCTTTTAGTTGAAAAGGCTGTGATTGTTTGAATTAATTTGTTTTAATACATTTCTCTGTAATCTTTGTTATTTGTGTGCCCTTGTGAAGCACTTAAAACGTGATTTTATCTGTGAAAGGTGCTATGTAAATACAGTTTATTCTTCTTCTTCTCCATGAAGCAGCAAATATGTTTGAATTCCGTAATGTGAATACAAAGTCGGCAAAGAAACTGACCTAAAAGACATTCTTATAGAGCAAATACTCTTAACACAACGTCAACAAGAAGTAAGGCCGACGCAAAGTGATTACAAGAGGAAGTAAGTGAAATAAGTTGCCTGAAAATGTGCGGCATGGTCAAAACTATCCATCTCACTTTGGGATAAGATCCAGCCACGGGAGGGGCACGCGCCTGCAGCCTCCGTGTCCGGGTGAACAAAGAGGAAGGCCTATATTGGACTGGCCCGCTCTTCCTCCCCTCGGTCGGCGCACATTAATTGAGTTTGGATGGATTGCGGATCGATGGCGGGGGAGGCCCTGGATCTCTCCTGCGGTTAAGAGGGATTAAAATTTGAAATCCATTAGTTTTGTGTGTCGGCGAACTCCTACCTCGGCAAGAACTGGCAGATCAATTAGGGAAATTAAAAGTTGAAGCGGCGACAAGGGGAAAGTCATTTCAGCGTCTCTCGGATGAAAGCACGAGCAAGCAGGGGGAAGAGTTTTTTTGGGGGGGAGGGGGAAGTGGGTTTTAGCCCCAGGTGTTTGACCTTTGAACTCTTTGAAGCCTCCAGAGCACCTGGATTAGAGTGAAACCTGGGACTCACACTAAAAGAAAGAGTGTTACGTCATGTAAAGAGTATGACAATGTAGAAAATGGTAAGTGACTTTTTATCCAACAGAGCATGGTTAAACATTGTGAAGAGCGGTGGTTGTCGTCTGGTGTAGCTTCGGCGCCAATCTGCTGCATATTGTGATTGGGATACAACCCAAATAAAATCCCAGGTATTTCCCGCAGTGTTAAGTGACATTTAGGATGACGAAAAAAATCAAAACATCTTCACTTTCCCCAAAAGCCAAACATGGACCTGCCATAGATTTTTGGGTCCCGAACCAGAAGCTTCCTGCTTTCTGGAAAGTAATTTGGTGACAGGTTTTGCCAGATTACTCGTTTCAATGTGCACATAGTAAACAAACAGCTATCTTCTGAACTAAAGACATCTGAGACCTACACATTCCTTCTTCTGGAACCACCAAGAGCCCCCTACAGCTGCAGCACAGTGGAGGTGCCACAAGAGGCGCTAACGAGGAGGTATCCGGGCAAGACTCACAGCTATACCGCACAAATCTTCTATCCCTACTATTGTTCTGGCGAGTGTCCGTTTACTGGACAATAAGACAGATTACATCTGTCTGCCTCGCTCTCCCCAGGAGATGGTGAAAGACTGTTGGGGAGTTGCACAGGAGGATGAGGAAGGAGAAGGTGGAGGAGCTGACCAGTGCGGGACACCACGCTCTGAAACAGGGACAAACCCAAGAGGTGGTTTCAGAGGAGCACTGAAGGCAGCACTACGGTTTCCCCTACCTCCAAAAACATGCTCAGTGGCAGCGCGTGCTCAGGACTATCCCAACATCTTAAGTACATCTCGTTGTACAATTGTACAATGGCAAATTAAATCATTATTTGACCTGCTCCTCGCTCAGTGGCAACTAGTGGGCAAGGAAAGCCCTTCTGTTTGATTCTAATGGCGAGGCGGTGAAAATGATGCGAGACCACCCCCTAGTGGCTAGGGACGACTCCAGAAGTAACTCTGTAATATGGAATCTTAATCATACTTTACATCTTCCAAAAAACACTTAAAAGCCGGACCCCAAAGAACATTTTATTTTCTTTAAATTGTGTTTCCTCCTGTTAAAACTCAAATTGTCTGATTTTTTAAAGTTTGAGCTTTTGGCTTTGTTGGTTCCCAACCTTTGACCCTTCAGTGGTACTCTGTGTACCCCCTACCTCCAGAATTGCCACAATTTATTTATAAAGCAATCACTTCAAATCACTATTTGTAGGTGAAAACAAAATGCAACCTAAAATACTCCCAAACCTATCAATACATATACATACATACTACATATAGCTTAACAGGAGTCAAATACAAAGCTGTATTGTTCAGAGACAAACCACTGTGCCACATTTCCATTTTCAGAGCGAGTGGCCCTGCAGTGAACAGCCGAGAGGATTACACAGGTAAGAGGACAGAATGTGTTCAGTAACAGACCACCCACCGCACTTTAGTCGATACCTATAACCCGACCACTCTGCGGGACATGATCACCAAAGTCAAAGGTCACGCACCGGAAAAACAGGAAAGGAGGGAAGATGGAGGACAGTCCAGTGGAGCTGCTGTGTACATGTAAACACTATTAGCTTTAGCTCTTGGTGGTGCCCCAGGCTAAAGTAATAAAAAAAAAATGCATTAAGCACAGTTATATATCTATGCAAACATATTATATACAATTATATATATATTTTTTTTAGATACCTTGGCCATCAGCTTTATTGGGAAGAACAGAATTCCCCTTGGCCCTGCTTTAGCAAATTACCAGACAATTGTACTGAGCTATCTTTTATGTATGCGCAATTTTCTTGGTTTATCGGATGCTCCTTCAAATGCAGTTATCTTTGTTTATACGGGCTTGGGATTGACTACGTTCAATGGTTTATGACCTGTTGTGTCAGATGTTAAAGGGGGGCTATTATGCAAAATTGACATTTTAGAGCTTGTTTCTATGTTGCATTATTGTTCTCTCATCAAAAACATATCTGGAGTTGTTTTTCAAGCCAATTGCGCATTTTTGAGTAATCTTTAGATCTTCTCCAATGACTATTCCTTCTGCTCCCCCCCCCCCCCCCCACACCAAAAAAGAACAACTACACACTACCGTTTTTGTTAAGAGAAAAACAGATATAATCGGGCGCCCTGAGCCTCTGTACTGAGAGCACCTCTGTCTTTGATAAAATCACGTGTCCAATGTGTCTGTATAGGAAGATGCAGCCGAATGCTCATTGAAGCTAGTGGTTTGTTGTGATCGAGTTGTCATTGCTATTGGAACTGTTTATACATTTATTAAGATCACTCATATCTCATCAGATCTTTATTAAATACATTATTAAACACTTGTTGACGTTCCAGTGTCCACAATAAACTGGAGTTATCACAAAATGAATGACGGGAAGGTGCTGTCTGGACTTATTCCCACTTTTGCCTCTTTTTTGTCACGGATCAGCATTTGTGTTGTCGTAACACTTCCGGTAGAGCGCAAAGACCGTCCACTTGCCGCTTAAATCTGATGTACAGTAGATTGATTGGTGTAAAATGTCCAATGTTCATTTGAAACAAGTCAACACAACACTATTTCTGTGTGCACTGCAACCTAAACATGGTCTTCTCTTGAAATCTGCAGTCCTATGTAAAGTAATACGAGTGAAGGGCTGGGCACCCAAGAAAACCTCTGGAATAAGGTGAATAAGGAAAAAACATTAGCCGAGTTGATAACTGTCCGCATTGGTTAGGATTTAACACTTCTTCTTTTAAAATTTCAATAGTAGAAATTACAATATATTATATATTTTGTATTCATAAGTGATAAAGATAGTGATAAAGATATGTTTAAGATTATTACCAAATAAACCCTTTTTTTAAAATGAGTTCGAGCCATTCCAGTACGGTGTCAGGGATTAATCCACCTGCCACTTTGTCAGAGGGAATAAAAAAAGTTCTGTTCAAATTTGTAAAGAGAAAAATAGTTCAGTGTCAAATAACTAATGCTTTTTGTATTTTATTTATTTGGCATTCATTTAACCAAGAAGGTGTTTTTGAAGTTAGTCCTGGCCTGAGGGGACCCTATTGTACACGTTTAAGTGGTAAACTGGAGCACCCTGAGGAAACCAACCCTAACCCGGGGAATAACACAAATTAGTAGAAACAAATCCACCATTGCTTTCTGTCTATAATCACACTGATTTGACTTATTTTAAAGATTGGCAGCGCTTCTGGCTAATACTTTCCAAATGTTTCCAAAGTTTTGATGAGGTCACGCCTTCTCGCACAAGATCTACACTCCACACAAACATAACCGCGAATCAAACATCCAGTAACAACACTTTGAGCGGGACAATTAGCTCAGGCAAACATCTCATTTTCATAAAGAAGCCTCGCTAATCCATTCAACTGTGATCTCGTGCAACTGCGGCCTGTCATTACATCGCGTTAATTACTTTGCACCCGGCGTGTTTAAGATCTTATGAGCACCACTCCGCGCCTCACGTTGGATAAAGCCGGGGATAAAGCTGCTCTTGTGCCAGCGAGAGAGCTGAAGTAACCATAGCTTTACAAGGGGCTTTGATGGAGCGAAGAGGGTTCCTCCGTGAGGCGCAGTTGGAAGTAATCTGTTCTTTGCACAGACAGCGAGCCACTTTCCTGCCCCTGCTAACTGCAGTCTGAAGTGGAGAGCCCATCTACAAGAGGGGGGTGACGGTAGTGCGTGATGGTATGTGAGAGGGCCACCGGGTGAAAGACAGAGAGAACTAAGAGTAGTGCAATTTATTTCAAATTAGCCTCTAGTAAGTCTGGTAACCATTTTAAGCCACCGTCTTAGTGGAAGTCAGAAACCTGTTAACTTTCTTGACACAGTTCTGTGTTTTCTTATATGCATGATACTGTGTGTAGCGTTTGTTTCTCTTATTCTTCCCTTATCTGAAGTTTTATTGACAGCAGTACATAAACATAAACAGAACGCTGTTTATGTACTGCTTGAGATGCATCCTGAACCCAATCCAGTTACAGCACGGGGTAACTGGTTTGATGTGGCAACCCCTGACGGTAAAAAGAAGCCGTAGAATTGGAATCTACTCTTCTCGTCAAAGTCCTATTGTTGCCAAAGATGGGGCATACTGTCTGAAAAATGAAAAAAAAAAGAGTCATCAAACAAACGACTCATAATATTTTCTTTAACATTGAGAAGACTGAGTATAGCAAGCTTGTTTTGTGGCAGGACCGTTTTATTTTGACGCCAAAAGACCAGTGGTTAAACTCAATCGAGGCCCAAAGTAAAGCACCTCTAACAAATCTAATTCAGTGTTGTACAATATACAGTTTATGACCCAGCATGGGGTTTTGGTTGGCATTTCCAAGGGAATTTGAGATGTATTGTGTGTATATTCATCATATTCTTTCATATTACTTGATCTCCATTCATCCATCCATCCATTTTCTTCCGCTTTATCCGGGGCCGGGTCGCGGGGGCAGCAGTCTCGGCAGAGATGCCCAGACTTCCCGATCCACGCACACCTCCTCCAGCTGTTCTGGGGGGACCCCGAGGTGACATAGTCCCACCAGCGTGTCCTGGGCCTTCCACGAGGCCTCCTCCCAATAGGACATGCCTGGAGCACCTCCCGAGGGAGGCGACCAGGAGGCATCCGGAACAGATGCCCTAGCCACCTCAGTTGGCTCCTTTCAACGTGAAGGAGTAGCGACTCCCGGGTAACTGAGCTCCTCACCCGATCTTGGAGGGTGCGCCCAGACATCCTGCGAAGGAAACCCATTTCGGCCGCTTGTATTCGCGATCTTGTCCTTACGGTCATTACCCAAATCTCATGACCATAGGTGAGGGTGGGAACGTAGATCGATCGGTAAATCTCATGGCTTTGATCTCAGTTGTCAAAAACATCTTGGGGACAGAAGTGATGTACTAGAGAGTCAGATTTTACCCCTGTAGACTGATCTCTCAGCTCAGGTACGATGCATGTTGTAGCTTAAGTCAAAGAGAGAGACAAGGACAAAGATTGAAATTGGAAAAGTCGTATGACCTAAAATGAGCTCCAACAGATATCGGCAGTTTCTGGTGTTTTAGAATCATAATCGCGACAGTCTCTCTTAACGGCTTTAATCTATTGTCAGGTAAACGTTATCAATACAACTATTAGTGCAACACTAGAGTGAAGAGCAACAGAGTCCAGCCATGAGCCAAAGCGTTTGTGGTCAAACGTCCACAGGACAGATGGTGACTTAAATTGCCCTTCTCTCCGATGGAAAACCCCTGTATGAATTAAAAGCCATAAACATATGAAGTTTGGGAAAAGGCTGATTCAGTTGCTATGCCGTTACTGTTTTTCCAACGAGGTATAAGAGAGTAGAAAGAGATCTTGGAAAGAGGAGACGAGCCCGGGATGAGGGGGGGGCAGATGGAGACTGAGCGTCGAAGAAAACATCTCATCCCAAAGTAAGTATCTGCACCTGAGAGCAATTTGTCCCCCAATTTCGGAGGCTTAATCACACCATTGAAGAGAGTGCACACCAACAGTTTCACAGACAAGAGAAAGAGGGAGCGAGTGAGAGGGTCTGGACCGGGTTAGACACGCCGCTGAAGCATGCTGGGAAAAAAACGGCAGGGGTCTTTGAAGAGATACCCAGCTTCGCCGCAGCTCCACACGCTAGACTTTGGGGCCCTATAGCCTCGCGGTGTTTTCCTTTTCCATATGGGGGTTTTACTACATAATGTCTTCCCGACTGTGGCACTATCCAATCTCGAATTGAATAGAACTCATTACATTTGCCATATTTAACTAATAATAAGATTTGTGGAGGGGGGCAACTTTCTCTTCCATTTTCCAGCTGTCTTTCAGAAAACCAAGAAAGTTACCTAAAAAGTCAAGCTCTAACCACTTAAATTTAAGTTATAGTGATTTCATTTCAGTTCCACTTTATTGAGCTCATAGGGAAATTTGTCCCTTGCATTTGACCCATCCATCAGTGTTGCTGGGGCATAGACTGTTTGCCGTGGTGACCGTGCAACTCTTTCGCCTTGCAGTGGTCACTCCCCATTTTGCCAATCTTTGACACTGAGATGAAAAGAAACGGATGATTTTCTAAATGTCGGCCGGTCGAAGTCAAAGGAGGCCCAGCTGTGTCGATTTAATGGACTCTGTATGTATTACTTGGTAGTAAAAGTACAGAGAAAGTTCCTCAATGAACATGTCACAATGTCACATCAAAAACATACCTGGAGTATGTTTCGACCAATGGGCGAGGAACGCGCTTCTCTGTGGTCCTCATGGCGGGGAGCTGATGTTGCTGTAATACCACCCGCTGAGCCAGGGGCGACTACAAAAGACACTTTGACCCTGCCTTGAAGTTTTCCTTTTTCTATTTGCTATGAGCCATGTGACAACACTGGGCTAGGTGTCATGTTTTTTTTAACCATGCTGTTTTTTGTATATTAATAAAACGTGGAAGCCTAAGTCTACGATTGACAGGCTCTGGAGTAATGTGGAGACTCGCCGGTCCACCCGCTCCACGAGGGTGGGGCTTTCCCGCCTTTTTGCCCTTTTAAGGAAAGTTTTCACTGAACCCGTGGTTATATCGTATCGAAATCGAGATATCTGGCATAAATATCGAGATATGAAATTGTGTCTGTATTATTTAGCCCTAAATGGGACTCACCGATCTCTATTATGTAGATCTATGGTTTCGACCCACTCAAGCACCTTTGAGTTATCTTTGACTCTTCTATGGCTATCCTGAAGAGCACGGCAGCAGCTCCCAAAAAGCTCCTCCTGAGGTCCTACGAAATGCTTTTCTCACTTCTCGATCTCTTGCTAAGCGTAATCCTTTCGTCGCTCAGTAAAAACGCTTGCCGTAGCTGCACTACACCCACAGCGAGAGGGAGCGAGATGAGGGGAATGGTAGGAGCTTATCGTGTGATCACTTGAAAATTAGGAAGTGAAACTACTGGATATTTTCAGCTTGCATTTTCTAACCAACAAAGTGCAAGATGGTGATGAAGATGTGTTTGTTTTTTTTGCCAAATACCTGCAAAAGTATACTACCCCGGTTAAAATAAATAAATAAATAAAACAAAGAGAATGCTGAATTGTAACCACATGTATGCACAACTGGGACAAACCTTTCTTATTGTTAGTAAGTGGCATTCAGCACCACCTACTGTTCTGGAGTGTGCATTGTAAGGTTTTAAATTACATCAAAAATTGTCTTTCTAGAAATGTAAGGGGGTACAAAGTATTATATATATATTTATCTTTCAATTGTAGTGGATCGAAAGTCATGAAATTCTCAAAAACTCAACTTATATGCAGTACTCCAGTACATTTACAAAAACTGAGCTGGACGGGGGTGGCGGAGACTCTATCGGAAACAGATTTTGTTGCAAGCCTGGAATGGCAGTAGTAAAACTGTCTTTCATACACCACAGGCTTTCCAAAATCTGGGCACTGTGAGCGACCCCCACTCCCGGCTTTCTTATTTTGTCCTTTCTTTGAAACTAAGTAGTTTTGGGCGGGGCGCTCTTTTGCGGGCTCGGCTGGTACGGAACAAAGACGGGAAGAAAGAATTATTGCCGTGGTCCGAATTATCTTTATAATCTGAAGCTGGGAAATAAGGCATTAGCGTCTGGATACTGGCCAAAGCCCGCTCCTTTTATGAGTGGGCTTCGGCGAAAGTGGCCCAAATTTGGGGTCCAATCAGGCGGGATGATGGAAGGAGTATTTGGGGGAGTAGACAGAAGCGTAGGAGGGAGTTTGCGGTTAGGAAAGTTTGCTTAAAGCGCCAGGCTGTTATTGCAACGGTCGGCCGAGGAATGCCAACTGCTCACTGCTCTGACCGAAACGGAGAGAGGAGAGACTGAGAGAGAGATCGGTAAACCAGAGAGTCACTCGTCGAACCACATTATGTCATCGGGCCTTTATGATCTGCTAATAACCAAATCGTAGCTAAGAAAAACATTCTGGTTCCAATTAGGGGGCGTAAGAGCTATTTGACATTTAAGATGTAGAAGTCCGTAAAGAATGCGTGCAGGCGAACACTGCCGGGGTATGGATAAGAACGGGTGTCTGAACTCGCCGACAACCTTAAGATCATGATCTACAAATACGTCAAGAGTCTCTCAAACATTAGGCGAACTAATGTGAGGTGTGGCGGTTGTTTAATGGACAGGCTTTCAAACTCTCCAAATGGATATATCAGTGTCTTAAGCTGTGGATCACGAAGAGGCGATGGAGACGACTCCACTGTGGGAAAAACTGTGGGAAAAACCAATGGGGCTGTGAAGATCAAGCTAAAGCTGAGAGAAACCCCTTCCAGTTTGTCACCAGTTTGCATTTCAACAACAAGTCACACTGCAATGTTTTTAGCTCGTATTATGTGCTTTCTAAATGCTCTCCAAATAAGAATTACAAAGCTTTTATTCTCTAAGTGAGTGCCCAGCCTGAAACCGCTTTAGCACAACAATAGCCTGGCCTCTTACGGAATAGTACCGCTGATTGCCAAAACAGTCAGCCCTAGGTAACTCTAACACTAAAACCATTACAAATAAATGTTTAGTTGTGCTTTCAGGCATGCTGTATTTGTTGGAATGTGCCTTCTCCCACATTAAATTGTTATGGCCCAGCTCTTTTGTATCACGCAAGGACAGATATTTGGATATAGCCAGAGCATACACTGAGATAGACATCGTCTCGAAGATAAGGTGTTTATTGCTGTTGTTCATAGTTACAAAGAAGTATAATATCCAGCTAGTGAATTCTGACCTCGTTTGCCAGTCCCTTTTTATCCAAGTTTTGCACTCCATTGTGCAGAGAGGGTGACTGCCTACCAATGAGTCAGTTGTTTGTGGCTTTATGTGTTTGTACTTTAACTGTATTTCACGCTATGTGCAGAATGACTATGGCGATGACCATCGTCTCTCAGATAATCTCTCACTGATATGGTCTTTGTGTTCTGTTGCGTGCAAGCAATGCATGAGTCAGAAGCTTGTTCAGGTTTCGTTCAATCCAGACACAATCAACACGTCGCCAAGCGAAGGACCTCCTTTGCCAAAACAGTCCCAGGTTGTAGCAGCTTGGACATTGGGTGCAAATCGGTACAGTTTAGATCAATGCCCTGAGACCAGTTTTGGACCGGCTTCTTGTTGAATTGGCACACATCGGCAGATTTTTTTTTTACTGCAAATGTAATCATCATAGACAATGATAGCCTCAAAAAGTAAACATTTTCTGTGAGTCTGAGCTGCATTATCTAAATCAATGTGTGGGACACAATTAAAACCTCCCTTAAATGCAGCTGGTGGAAAGTCTCTTTGCAGTGACCACCGATCTGTGGCCCTCTCGAACTGATTGCCAACAGTTTCTTTCCACAAGCTGTGATGACTTTAAACAAAGCACTACATTTTTACTTTTTATTGTGCAGTACTGTAAGTGGCATTTGTTTGTTTTTGTCGTTTTTATGTTATGACCTTTTATATGTTCACAGTGCATTTTGACCCCATTGTGCACTTATTTCCAGTGTGTTTTTTATTTTGCAAATGGCTAATAAACTGAACTGAACGTTACGCCGTGTACACTTTAATATGCGGCCCTCGATAAAAATACGTTTGGACACCCCTGGTAAAAGCTAAAACCGTCCTTAAACCGCCCTGTCCCGTGACAGTCCCACACTGTTCGTAGAAAGTTAGTTACTCGAGTTTCCTCAAAGTAGCTTCCAGGCGAGTGAAAAAGATTGGAGATCAATGTGTCAGGGGAGCCAAATGTAGAATGCGGTGTTCTTAAAGGAATAAATGAGGACTAATTGTGGATAATAAAAAAAAATTTGAATTTAGTGGAATAGGTCAACAGTACATACCAAATATTGCTACATGTATGTGTATGTACATCCTTATATTAAAACAACAGTGACTCAAACACACTTGACTAGACGTTAGCCAGGCCAAATTGTACACGACGTATCACTAATAAGTAATGAATAGCCACACGACAACCCATAAAGTGTGCGATCCTTCAAGGTCAGAAATGTAATGGGATCTGTATATCAATACGAGAAACCGCAGAGAGGGCGCGCGGAGGCCAGCGCGCTACACCGCTTAAGATTAATCCAATTAATGTTCGCTGCTGTTTGGCCACTTAAGAGCAGGGGGAGCCGAGATACTGCGCCGCTAATCCCTTTAAGACATGCCAGCGCTGATCATTTGATTAGGTACTTTTAATTAGCGGCCCGCACAACATCGGGAGACAAATCACCCGGAGGAGCGCGGATCCAAGGGCGGAGCAGGGGGGCGGGTCTGAAACATCCATCATCCCGTCTCCAAAGGGCTGGATTTGACCGCGGCCAATCAGCGAGGGCTATTTATCAGCCGCATGTGTTTGCTTTTGGCCAATCCGAGGGCGTCGGGTTGCGTTGCGTTGTGCAAGGGCAGAAGTGAAAGTACTGTAAGTGCTGGTGGTCGTGGAACTAGAATGACTATTGTAGAATTAAAATCTTTCTGTTTATGTATGTGTTGTATTGTTGATGCAGTGTTTCTTTGAGATCCCCTGAGAACTCAGAGTAGTGTGCATTCGCTCCAAGGTTGGAAACAAAGCGTGTAAAGTGTGCTGCTCAAGGGCACAGCAGCTTCAGGAACTAGACAGAGCAGGAATCAAAACCATTATATTGCACTTGCAGTTAAGGCCAAACCAATGCCGGGACGTTTTCTGACCACAGCATCCTAAATTTGCCTCCCGGTTCTGATCATTTTCTTTAAGTCTCTCGCCCACTCCTTACTGCTTAATAAAACAAGTTGTATATACTGCTTTATACTCTTATAGTCACTTTACTTTACTTTTTCATGGAGGGTGAGGGGTGGGAACATAATACCGGGCCAATTTGGAGTTCATATTCAAAGAGATCTAAGCTCTGTTTATTTTGTTATATAGCGTCGGCGTACATTGGTGTATCATTGAGACTGTGGATTATAATTTTTTTATTTTTTTATTTGACCCTTCTTTACCCTGGAAAGTCCCACTGAGATTGAGAATCTCTTATACAGGGGAGTCCTGGCCCCAGAGGGGAACCTTATGTACATGTTTTAGTGCTATGGGGAAACCGGAGTACCCAGGGGAAACTGACACGAGGAGAACATGCAAACTCCACACAGAAAGGCACCCTCCAGGTGGGAATCGAACCCGGGACCTTCTTGCTGTGAGGCACAAGGGCTAACCGCTGCGCTACCGTACCGTCCACACGTGATGGGTGAGTGGGTCCTTGCTGTGAGTGCCTCACCTCGGTGGAAAAGCGCTATATAAGTTACCATATCCCTATATGGACAGACTTTTGGCAGTAGTAGGCTGTTGGCTGTTGGCTCTCACACACCTCAGCACCCCTCCCAGGCCGAATAAAACCGCTTGGGGCGACAATGGCTTACATGGTGGAGCGGGTTGTCTGATAACCGAGAAGTTGGCTATTCAAACCCTGGCTCTTGCAGGTTCAAACTGTTGTTGCACCTGCACCACCTGAATGTAGCGGTGGTAGTGGTCGGAGGGGCCAATGGTGCAGAATGGCAGCCTTGCGTAAGTCATTCTACCTCAGGGTTAGCTTGCCACCACTGCGTATGGAGTGAATGATCAATGAGAAACATGTGACACGGGCGTGTAAAGCGTAATACAAGGGTCAGACATTAGGGCTATTCTTATTATAATAATGATTACCAAAGTTAATGGCATATATTGTATTATTGTGGTATAGTGCGGTAGTAATTGATGTAGGCAAAGCGTAAGAAAGCATGTCTGAATGTAGAGCAGTCAGTGGGCGAGGGCAGCCGACAGGACTAGGGCTGGAATAGCCTGTGACAGCTTTATTCATCTGACGCTTAAACGGCCTCGGAGGAGCTGGGCCCAAATGTCAACATCCACAGCACTATTACGAGGCGTATCGATCCACCGCTCTTCCCCGAAAAGAACTCTCTGCTCCCACTCCTCCGAGTCCTTCACAGTCACTCAGCCGTGCTCCGGTCAGCCCGAGGAGAGGAGACGAGGGTGGGCAAGAAGAGGAGAGAGGGATCCCGCAAGGACACTCAAACTAGTCACTCAATCTCATCTCAAGCTCGTGCGATTGCGGGTGGATTTTTGCATCTGGCACTTTCTACTTTTAACTGACATTTTTCTGTTATGGCCCGTTCCAGACAAGTTTACTTTATCCCGGGCCAATTTCCTTTCATGTCAAAGGACAAGGGGCCAAACCTCCCAATCGTGGGCCACATTCTCCAAATCCCATTGTTGTACATATGACCTAACAGGGGGGCCGGGAGGTGTCCCCCTGGGAAATTTGGTTGGAATTGCCTGTATTTTTAGCATTTTCATAGCACTTTTTAACAGATCCTTTCTCTTCGACGTGCATAATCACATTTATCAAATTCATCTTGTGACTAGGGATGTCCCAGGCTGCTTTTTTGCAAATGCTGCTCCAAACGTGCGACCACTCCCCGAACGATTCGACGTTGATCTGCGCAAATGTTATTGGAACTGTAATATCAATCTGGCTCTTTCCAGGTTAATGTTGGGTAATATCAAGGCTAAAATGGGCATTTTACTTTAAAACAACAAACCCCTTCACAAAATAAGAGCAAAGCAGCACATTTTATAGTTTCAGCTCTGTCTGCTTCTAAAGGCCATTCAGGTCTATTGCCTTTTGTTAAGAGCCTGTAAAAGACTTAAGCACTAGTAAATGGATAATTATTATGCATAAAGGGCCTACCTACCAGAGCGCTCTCATCACCGCTGTTGGATTGGATTCTGCCTGAGTGCCTCTGTCTTAATGTTTTTAGCGGCTGCAGTGAGTCTTAAAGCTGCGGCTGTTATCGGTAATAGCTTAGCGATAGCATTTGGTAAACCTGCAGTCATTCAATCCAATCTAATCCGATACTCTCAAAGTACCATGATCGGCTACCAATACCGATACTCAATATCGGATCGGGTCATCCCTACTTGGTAGATGCCCTAATTTTACATCTTTTGAAACCCATGGATACTCCGGTATGTTTCTCCAACTGGCAACAAGGAAACTAGCGAACGAGGAAAAGGAAGCAGGAGATGGCGCGAGGACACTTACCTCATCCTCGCGCGCTGGCGGGCTAGTTTCTGCTGTCTGTGCATCTCCTTTACAGCAATACAGATAATGCTTACCCCAGGCTGCTGGCTTTCAGAACCATCAGAACAGCCATAGAGGGTGCACTGAGCGAGAATGAGAAAGTACTTAGTGGTGTGGAAAAAATGGGGACTAACTAAAATAACATTGGGGGGGGGGAAAGGCCCGTAAAAAGTTTGCGCTACTGTCGCCTCGTCTGTAAAGTTTAACGAAGCCAAAACTATGAGAAGCTGCTTGTCAATGCTAATTAGTTGTTCGCGTTGCTATATGCGGGGTTTCGTTCTGACTTTGTTAAACCGTGGGAAAGACGGTTGTACTGCGGCACAAAGGGAACAGCAACTGAGAAACGGAAATCGATATATTGGAAACACATTTTAACCCTATACAGAGACTGCAGCTTCATTAGTCTAGTGTCCTTTGATTTGTGATAGACTAAGGGTGGACATTCATTTTTTATTTTGTTTTACAGAGCATTTTTACATCAGTGTATATGTACATCCATGAGAGTTGGAAAGTGCAGCTGTTATAGGGGGAGAAATGATTTGTGCACGATCGCTCTAAACGTCAGAAAACACACAGATGACGAGTCTGGTAGGATGTTTCATAATGTAGTTACTTAGTTTCCGTAAGCAGGACCTCAGTCGTCCAGGAATTGTCCATCGTGGAAGAGATTTACAAATATGGACGGGTTGACAGAAGTGTGTGAATTGCTCTGACAAGCTTTGTCTTAAAATGATCAGTGTAATACTGGAACTATTATGGAGATGTGCAGTCAAGGCATGATATTGTGGTTTTTGCTCTGATGAGGTACTGCGCGATTTGACCTGACTGGACCAGACAGAACGGGCTGGCCTCAAGCCTGATGAAGGTCAATGTGACCCGAATGTCAGCAAAAAGAGTGAGATAGTGTGCAGGGGCGTTTTCTTTATTTTGTAAGTTAAGTATCCTCATCTCCTATGCACCTGTCACGTTCAGTAGGAATGCAAAGCTGCTATTTGTTTTCACTTTTTGTGAGTGCCAGTGACTCTTAAGCACCCAGTTTTGATTACTCCAGTTAGTGAAACGGTAAGCAAGATGGGGTTATGGCAGTCCTGACCACTGCTCTCAACAGTGGCCAGAGTTTAATTAAGCTTCTAGTTTCTGTGTTCACCAGTGTTGGGAAAATTACTTTAGAAAAGTAAAAAAAAAAGGTAATTAGTTATATAGAGGAGCCAACCAACCCCTGTTCACCCCTGTTCCTTTAAGATTGAAAAGTGCATTAACACAAAATGTAACAAAGTGCTGGTTAACTGTTACTGGAAAACAAAAGAGTGCAGGATAAAAATGCCTCCAAAGAAGTATTGAAATGATTGTGATACTGACATTTGGTATTGCAACAAAATGTATTGCAATATGATGCAATATTTTGTCCCAACCCTATAATTACTGGACAAAGTAATCATTGACTTACAAACAAATGTATGATTTGCCATAAACCTGTCTTAGCCACATACTCCCCAAAATCTCTCTGAACCAGCGTTTACTTTCAGTCTATGACCAACCGGAGATCAGCCACCGGCACGACACAGCAAAATACGGCTCTTCTTACCATTTTGATACGGAATTCACCAGGCGTTGGATTGTTCATTGCAATAGTGCATTACAGGTCAAATAAAATAAACTGTAAAGCATTTTTCCATTAAAGAAATAAAGACCCCTTGAGCTTGAATTGAGCGGAAACTCTTCGCTCTCCTCTCCTTAAGTACTTTCTGGTCCCGTTCATAGCAGCATCAGCAGAAGAGGAGGTTTCCCGCTGTTAGCTGCGGTTCAGGTGAGAGGTGAGCTCCTTCAGCCGCGGAGACCGAAATGACTCAAACAGCAGGAGCAGCGGAAGCCCGATAATGGTTTATTATTGGACCTGTGGTTTTAGCCGGCCGCCATTTTATAGAGGGACAATTTCTTTTTCAGAATGTCTCAAACTATTACTTACTTAAAGGGAATTCAAGATGAGCGGGCTCGGCGTGTTTAATGGATTTTCCAATGTAATCGGGGAAAGTTTGAAGCACTAGTGAGAATGGGAGGATTAGACTGGGACTCTGACTTTTATCAGTGCAGAAATGGATAACCCGTGGTTGAATGTTCCCTCAAGAGCCCTTCTCTCTCCATACTTTTTATACATGTTTTATTTTGTGTATCCAAAGCTTCCCAGTGTCATAAGCCTTCCAATCCGAAATAAACATGCCGTGTGTTTTCAATGGACCGAGTGCAGAGGGCAGCAGCTCCGGCACAGAACAACGATCTACGCATCTTGTGCTTTTTCAGATTTTTTTTGGTAATCTGCCTCATAATCGAGGACCAGTGGGGTCAACAAGATGACAGTTTTGTATGATCGAAAGATAAATCTATCTCTGCAACGTATTTTTGACCCAATACCTCATCTCTATTTTCTCTTAAAACAATGTGAAATTGCCGCCCAGACATTCTTAATAGTCGATGTAATTTTCTTAAGCCCCTGCTGTTACAGCCCAGTGAAGAGACTGAGACTTTCACTGAGACAAACAGTGAAAGTCTGCTTGAAAGACTTAGTATATTAGTATATATTATTATAGTACATTAGTATACAAGATTTCTGAAATGTTTCTTACGAAAACCAACCTGGTCCCTTTAATTCTGCCTAGCCCAGCGTCATCACAGGAGCAATATCTAGCTGTAGAAAGTAAAAATAAAAATAAAAAAATAAAAGGGACCAGGCTTTACAGTTGTTTAGAACGTGTCTAGAGTCCGATGCTACGCAATGTAAAACTAGCTTGTTCTGCAGCGGCCCCTAGTGTCGTCGTTGTCGTGAATCTCTGCTACAAGCGGCCATTGGTGCTGCAAAATGTTCTGTGAATCTCCCTTACAGTATTGCATCCAAAGATCTACATTTGGGGTGAAAGGCATAGATTGTGTGTAAATGTGGCATTCATTATAGAGTATAATAGTATTTGGACATTGAAAAGCATTCTATTTGACTTGTTGCTGCCTGTAAACCTCGTCTAATTGTTCTAAATATACAATAAGTTCCCCCTTGAGGCAATGAGTTTCTTGTCTAAAGAAAGATCAAAAAGAAATAACTACAACGTTCTGTCTTCATAGTGTTTATCCACTGCAAATACTTTACAAGCGTTTTCCACGTATTCAAAAGTACGGAGAGCATACAAAGAGAAACAAAAATACAATCTGGAATAACAAGAATATACATACGTTGACGGTTCAAGGTCTTAACGAAATCCTTATCAGTTCATCCCTAAACTCTGGATATTTTTTTAGGGACGAATTCAGTTCTAAACCCTGACTTGACTTGCCAAGGAAGCTTAAAACCTTTTGCCAACCGGAGACAAAGACGGACCCTCGATGAAGGGGTGAAAGCAGGACACAAAAGGTGGAGCGTTCCCATCTGCCGGAGCCGTTTATTTTGTTTGTCTCTCCGCTCAGTCGTCCGGCTTTGTTCACGCAGGCTTTGCACTGAAAAAAACGTTTCCAAATGTGGTTCACGAAATTTCCCGACTGCGATCGCTGTTTGGCTCTTCAAAACGGTGGACGCGAACAACGGCACATGTGGACAAATTTGTCGAGAGAGTGATTTGAATCCGTGCGACGTGCTCGAGTCTGGCGGGGAAAGCGGAAATGTCACTTGTTGCCGTGAAAAAGAGTAGGCCAAGAAGTTTTGCTCCATGAAGCAATCGGCAAAGAAAAACAACTCCTCTAAAGGCAAATCAGATAAGTTGGAGCCTGATTTCTTATTGTGCGAACGCAAATAAAAAAATACTAATAAAAAAAAAGACGACAAGGTTGCTCTCCATCCCCACCAAACTCCGGGGTCGTTCGGGGGCAGTTTGAGCATGTTTAGAAACCGAGATGTTAGTGATTCAAAGTGGAGTCACGCGGAATCCGATCTTTTCAAATCAGATAAAGCGTAAAAGCATTCCAGTGAAATCCACTTGGTTTAAAAGTCCCTGGCTAAATCAAACATAGTTAATGTCCTGTAAAAGTTCAAAGACGGACCATTTGTCCGTTTGCTGTGGTGTGCCTTGGTACGGGAATGTTTGTCCAAAATGTCGCCGGTTTTAGCCTTAAACATCAACTAAAGTAATCATTAATTGTGCAACTGTCCCAAGATGAGAAGTAAACATGCTCACATCGAATATCCATCCCACTGATAACGATTGATTGTGATTTATTCTCAATTATACAAACATTTCACTTGTTTTATGAGACTCTTTATTTTCTATTTTCTATGTCCCTAATCTGACAATAGCTAGAAACTTTGTTGGGAGGGACTAAAGGTGCAGCAGAGACAGAGGAAAGCATCATCTGGATCATCTTGCTTCAGTCTCAGAATCAGAATCAGAATAGGTTTTATTGCCATGGTGAGACAACAACAATTTGATATTGAACAACAGTGGGATTGTATTTACAGATGTGTAGGCGTATATCATCAAGATCATCGTCACAGCCGTCCAACTGGGCAACGCCGTACTTGTGACCGGGCCAGTCCGAAAAACAAACTCCACACCTCTTTGCACGTTCGTACATCATTTTAACTCTGGGATCTTTTCATCACATAATGGTCCGCCGTCTCCTTATTCCGTGTTACCCTATGACTCACCGTGTGATTCTTCAAAATGTCTGCTTCTTCTGCCAAAATGTGACCAAAGTAATGATGTTACCGCATTAAAGCTTTCGGTAACTGTTGACAATAGCGGTCGACGGGTTCCACATGACTTGCCTCCGATACGGTGTTGAATTCTGGAAATGATGAGTTTGTCACAACAATCTCAACAAGTTACCCCACCGGTTGTGAACGCTGGACCACAAGAACGTATTTGCCACTAACACATTGTGTGAGCGAGGATATCTTATACATACTGCACTGGAATGACGGGCTGCAGGAATATAGAATCAGCTCTGTGTGTGAAGAGGAAGACATCAGACACCCCTCCTGCTTTGGGAAAGAAAATTGGCTCACCAGGCGAGGGAGGCTTTGCTACCCACCAAGGCACATGGACCTGAGCACTGGCTGAACCCCAAGTCACTAAAAGTGGCCACTGCCTCGCTTTGCACCCCAAAAGGACAAAACGGAACTCCTCAAACCACCATTCATTTTCTTCATTGAACACGTTCTAACACAAAGGATGAGGTGAGTGAAACGGCGCATTTCGAGAGAAGGATTGGAATACAAGATACCGACCGGTCCGTCTGGGGCATGTGCGTCTCGTCATCGTAAAGTTTATTCACTGACTATACGAGGCCCATTAAAAGCGCAGCGCGGACCTCAGATAATTTAACAGTATCCCGTGTAAAGTCTTTGGCAGTGGGCGGCGATCCGCCTCGTTAGCTCCAAACACACAGCATATTCCAGCCATGAGTAATGCCGAAGGAAATGCCCTGTTCCTCCCCTCCACAACTACTTCTACTCCCCTCAATGGTCTCCCTTTCTTGTCCGTAAAGATGGAGCCGCGCGATTTCATTTGCTTCTCGGGCATCCACCTCGTGTTTTCTTTCTTTTTTGTTATGTTATGCCTTCAACTATCCACGTTCACACGAGAGGTCTGTCTACGGTTGTAGCATATGTGAGATGTGTTTTGCTTTATCCGCGCAAGAGCAATCGCGCACATTCAGCCCCTTCCCTGGTCCAAAAGGTTGGGCTCCTCTGTGATTTTAAATTCCAGAAAGGTTAAGTTTCCACATTAGTGATGCGCGGTTGAGTGCCTCAAATGTACAATAAGCTGTAACGGGGTGACCCTGTCCTGGCCCGCGGGAAAGCTGCCGCCACCGACCTTAGCCCCACGCACACATTCCCCACTCACCTGTTGCCGGTTGCTTCCCGTTTCCCCCTCCGTCCGCTCCATGGTTGGAAACTTTACCCTGCGAACATCCATGCCATTGGTCCGACAATCCATTAGTCCAGAGGTGCCATTAGTCCGACATTTCTTTAGCCAGAAAAAAAAACAACAATCAAACGAGCTCTTCTCTTCTCCTCAGTGGACTTGGAGCAGGCATAAATTCCGAGGATGCGTGTGTCAAACTCCAAGCACATCTCCGCTGTTTATGGTTGGACCAACGGGACATCGGACCAATGGGTTCGTTTTTTTCGGACTAAAGAGATGTCGGACTAATGGCACCCCTACTCAATGGGACATTTTCGGCCTAATGGGCCGCTAAAACCATCTTCCCGCCATAAGACCCTTTGTCCTCCACTGTCTGCTATCCACCATCCATGCTCCCTCAGGCAAACCAAGCGTCTGCGTTCTTCTGGGTTTTCGTGCGTCATGCGTTAAAATCATTTTCTATTTGGGCAGTTCCAAGGCTCAGGGACAGACCTGTTTGCTTTAATGTGTATTTGGCTTCCTAAGGTGTTTTTTGTGAGGCTATTGAATTATGTTTTTATGAGGAACACATTCATTTTGTGGTGATTGGCTGAGGGGAGGGGCCAGGGAGTATAATAAAGAGTCGCCCTCTCTCCTGGGTCAGTCTGCGTTGGTCTATCTACGAAGAAGGTAACTATGAGAGCCTTGTTTGCCTCATTATTGTAAATATTGTACATGGTAAATATCGTTTTTTGTTTATGTTTTGTTTTGTTACAATACACAAGTTTGGGTCCCATGTTGGGAACGTCGTATTGTTTGATAAATAGTATTATAAACACATAATACCTGTTGTTACGCCCTCATTAATGCTATCTGCCACACGAGCCCTGTCACATCAGCCTTGGGGTTGGGTTTTATTTCTGTTGTTTTGTTGAATGTTCAGGTTTATGGGGTACATTTGTCATTAGTATGTTTTGCTTTCTCATTGTGCAGAGTTTCTATGTTGCTTATAGCAGTGGTTCTCAAACTGGGGGTCACCGGACATTGGACTGAGATGATTTTGACTCAACATTGTTTACGTTACTGACATTGAATTTGATGTATTTTTGATTGAAAACAGCATATTTTAGTGACATTAAAGGGACTATACGGAGTATAACATGTTCCAGCCATGTCCCAATGTGTAGAATGAGCCCAGACCTGTTCACCACAACTGCCTCTAAAATCCTGCACTGTCACTCAACAAAGTTGTTAATTCGGGTCCGAATTTCCATTATGCACGAGCTTAATATAGACACTGCAGTTACGAGTAAGACCTGAGGTGGCAGTAGTGAGTATAAAATTGACCAACTTGCCTCTAGTCCCTTTAAGCCAAACACCAACATACAGTATGGAAACTAACATAATTAAACCAGATTTTAAATGTTTTGCACCTTAAATTATTATAAATGCTAATTACATTTTACAGAAGGGGGTTTCGAGTTGTTTGGGAACCCCGGCCGGGACTTTCTTACTTGTATGACTCTAATCACTGCGCAACGGCAGCGCGCAAGTGCATGCACGACAGGCTGGGACTGTTTGATGAAACTGAAACAGCAGCAAGAAGCGAGGCACAGACACCCGTCCAGTTTGACACGAAGAACTGTGCATAATGGTATAAGTAAGGCCAGTCTCTGCTCCTTGTTTCCGGATAAGTCCATAAGCCATGTCTAAGGTGTCCACTGCAGCTCGATAGATGTACACAAATCTGCAGCGTCATTTTATATTATATATTAATGTTTGTTGTGTGTTCGGGTTGGGTCGGCAGATGGGTCCCAGTTTTTAGGGTCGTGTGGGTCAGGTTTGATTTGTATTGGGTCGAGTCAGAAAAAAAGCTGACCTTTCCCTTATTCTTCAGTAAATCTCCAAAACGCATCGTACACAAACAAAGATTTTTCCATGCTGATTTCCTGCATATTTTAATGAGGTGCGCGGGACTTGGCTGAAGATCGAAACAGGAAACAGACACATTGAGCCGACCGTCGCGTGGGCCAACGTACACTTGGCCAAACGTGCACTAACTCTGCACTTCTCACCTCATCACCTCAGGCTTGTAACAGGACGTTTGCAGCATGCCACATTATTGTCTAAATAATTCCAGCCTTTTAAATTGCAATAACGATTCTATTCTGCTCTAAACGACTTGAGACGGCTGTTTTACCACTCAAAGTCCTCGAAACGGTAAAATGACGACATGCAGTGTAACAGACTACACTAAAAGACAAAAAATGTCCGGAGGTTGCCATATTATTCTGCGGAGTTGACAACAGAGCTTTAAAAATATCACAAGAGCATAAAGCCTTTACAGCGCTGTTTGATCAGTCCAACGAGGCTTCAAAACATGGGAAGATGAAACTGAATTTTTGTAGCCGAATTGTTACAGCTCTGTAAAGATCCAGTTCCACACCAAAAGAGCCAAGTTAAGTTGTTGTAAAAAGAAATATGAATGGGCTGGAGGGAGACGGAAAGAAGAAAGGCAAGAAAGTGAAGTCTTTTTTATTCTTGTTGGGAAAAATCGTTGGCTGTGGGGTTTGTTCTCTTCTCAGTAATTATGTTTGTCGCCTTTCCTCCCTGAAACTCCTGTTTTCACTGTCCACTTTTCTGTTTAGTCCTTTGGAAAGCGACATGTTTGTGATGAACTTTATTTTTTGCCAGTGCTGTGTAACCCGCGAACATCCGACAGACTCGGGGACAGTATTGTTTCAAACAATATTTTATTTTTAAACCAAAAACATGTATAGTTTGGGGTTATCTAGTATTGAATATCCATGCATGAATAAATCTATTTTTTTATCAACTGACCAGCTGGCCCGCCATCTATCGGCGTCAAAAAATATTGGCCCGAAGCCAAGCCAACTTGCCCCTGGTCTACAAGATCCTGCACTTTGCAAAAGAAGAGAACAACTGCTTGGATTATAGAGGCATTTTTATCTATTGTAGTCACTGAACACCGTACATAGAGATAGGATGATAAAAGTGTTGATTTCTCATGAAAACTACCATCACACATTTTCCAACACTAGAGATGTGTACCTTCATGAAAATCAAAAGGAAATGTAATCCCTCAAAGTGGTACTGTTAGCCCAAATTTGGGGTCCCGTCTCATGGCCTATGTGGGGTGATTAAATGTGTTCTATATATTTGTGTACAGACCACTGTGGGCCGTGTTTAAATGTCGTATATGTATTTATGTAGAGGCAAGTGTGGGGCGTGTTTAGTTTCGTTTAGTTTATTTGTTTATTTGAGCAGTACACATGGTGCTCAAAAGGAGTGGACTGAAGCAAAAGCTTATGAGTGCCCACCCCCAAGTGCAATAAAAAAAATAAAATAATAATAATAAAAATAAAAAAAGAACATTTCAGAACATTTCAAGCAGCTACATTCGTACAGACCAACTTACAACTTACAAAAAAAATATATGAACTGTTTATATAATTAATTGAAACAACGCACAACTACAACAACAATCTTGTTTCATGTACGATGTCCAGAACAAAGCAGTCAAAAAAAAATTTGATCCATAATATATTTCTTTCAGATTTTTACCCTTGATAACCGAGTTACTTTTATGTTATGAAGGTACATTAATAGATATTATACTCCGAGATCTTGATACTTCCCTGTTGTCATTACCATCCTCAGTATAATTTTAATTTGGGTGTAATTTTCATAATCATTATTATTATATATTTATTTAATTGAGTTATATATGAAGTATGCTGTAGCCCTGCATAGTGTGGTGCATTAAAAAGCCAGAGTGTAGAGCGGGCCAGTTGAAGAGAGCAGTAACTCCCAATCAACAAACCCCCACACGGCTGCCCTAACAGCTGATTTTGTAGAATATGTTCCTATGCTGAGTGGTGCATTAAAGGACAAGGTTTAGAGCCCGTTGGGAGGATTTCCCTCAACAGATCCATAACCTGCCAACCCTAATTCTCCATTTGTGAATTTGAGCACTAGAATGACAACCGTTCCAAGCAGCAACACTCTTCCTTGAATATAGAGGAAAAAATAAATAATTGATCCTACTGCTCCCCCTAGTGGCAACACATTTCTTCTTGTCTGTATATTTCAAAAGTCTTTTGTTTGTATTTAAATTTGAACAGGTTGATGTTTGGACATCGTTTCAATTCCATCTCCAGTTTATTCCACAATTGTACACCATTTTTTTTTTTTTTTTTTTTATTTTTTTTTTTTTTTTTTTATTAAATCAACATAAAAACACAAGATACACTTACAATTAGTGCTCCAACCCAAAACCCTCCCACCCTCACCCCCATTCACACTCATTCACACTCATTCACACAAACGGGTTGTTTCCTTACCATTCATTTGCATACACCCAGATTAAGGAAACACAAACACAGTTTTGCATATAATCTATAATCAAAAATACATTTTCAAAAAAGGCCTTTGAGAACTTCCCATCTACTTTTATGTTTTTTGGCATCATTATCGGTTTCAACCATATAACTTTCTAATGTAAAGAAATGCTGAATAAATGTTTTAAAGAAAGTAATACTAAGTGAATATCTATTTTTTGCCTTAAAAATAAATCTTTTACCGAGTACAATAATTAAATTAACTAAATCGTGACTGTCAATAAAATCTCCTAATATAACAGAAATCACATCAAGCTTCATAAACAAACCGATCCTTAAACACATTTTTTCAACTTCTACCCAAAACAAAGACACAATATGACAGTACCAAAACAAATGCAGTGTGGATTCAGACTCCTGACAACAAAAACGGCAATCATCTGACTCAGTCATATTCCATAATTTTAACATTTTTCCGGTGGGTAAGAAGTTATATAAGATTTTGATTTGAAAATAACGATTCTGCACATCGATAGTAGTTTTGTAGATTAATTTAAATATTATATCCCACGGCAACGGGCAGTCAAAATAGTCTTCCCATTTTCCATATGTGTTATATGGGGCAACCTTCAGAGATTTCTTTATTAAATAAAAATTATATATTTTTTTATTTATTTTTATTCCTTTTTGCCAACTTGAGTTTCTTATTGGAGGTTTACAAACTAATAGTTTAGTAGTTCCATAGTTAATTATTTGTTTCCATTTTTTTCCAATAACTCCAGTTAGTTGATTAAAGGAAAAGCTTGAACAAACATCACCATACATAATTCTAAATTCATCATACTCCATGATCTTACCGTTCTCATTGATAATGTCATTGACAAAAATAATTCCTCTTTCAAACATGTTTTTCCAAAAGAAAGGCTTTCCATCTATTACAATATTAGAATTCATCCATATTATCTGCTGCAAAATGTCATCTCTTTTTTCTGGTACACAAAATTGAAAACACCACCATGACTGGATTGTTTCCTTTGTGAACCCTGAGATGTTTCCCAGCAGACTCTCTACATAAGGAAAATGGGAGGGCATCACTTGTAAAAACGGATACAATTTCTTATGATACAGTACATGTTTTTTGTCCAACAGGATACTTGTGTACCACTCAGTGTTTAGATACATCTTTGGAACAATTGATGCTTTTAAAGACAGACACATAGCTTCAAGGTTAAGAAGTTTCAAACCCCCATATTCATATTCATTGTACAAAACCTTTCTTTTAATCTTTTCTGGCTTGCCATCCCAGATAAAATCCATGACCCTATGCTCATAAACCTTAAAAAAGTTTTGTGATGGAGCTGGTAATGACAAAATTAAATAAATAAATTGAGGAATAATTAAAGAGTTGACAATAGATTGTACACCATTAACTGTTGGACTAAAACTTTTCAAAGTTGTGCTATGTTTCTGAATCCTAAAGTTTAATTCATCACGTAATTCATAACAACCAGTACGTTCTTGGAACCTCCTTTGTATTTGGTTTGGTAACAAGTTATACCTTGCTTTGAATAACATCTGTACAGTTTGGAACTCAACAATGTCACAAAACTTCATGATCTTTGATTTTAAAAATAACGAGTTTGTGTGGTTTGTGTTTAAATGTCTTATATGTATTTATCAACCTCTTAACACCCGCCATAACAAAGCATTTAACATTCTCCAGTTCAGCTTTACCCAAATCTAAAAACTCAACTGGCGCTTACAGCTAGTGATGGGATTTACGGCTCTTTTCTGGGAGCCAAGTCTTTGGGATCCGTTCATTTCAAAGAGCCGTTCAAAAGACTGGCTCTTTTTCAATAACCCCAGCCAGATAACTCACAATATCTTGAACGCGATCGATAAAAGGCACGTTTAAACGTTGTTTAAAGCCTGCAGTTGAATGTGCTTTGGATCGTACTTTTTTGTATTTTTTATGAATTTATTTTATACAAACATTCAGACGGATCAATAGGAGAAAAAAAACTACATTATTTTGGAGGCGGATTTTCATAAAACAAAAAGACTACTTTGTTCATATGAAGTTTAAGCCTTGAAGCTAAAACCTAACGTTAATTTAAATGTGTAATTTGTGTGGACAGGAAGTCGTCGTTACCCAACACTGGTAACCAGGAAGTATAACCAGCCCAAAAACATTCCGTGCTCATTTCAGTATGACGTCATAGCAACACAGTCATAGCAACTCTAAATGATGTCATAGCAACGTCTGCAGAGAATTCTAAACCAACGTTCAGATTATAGGTCAGCCTTTCTCACAGCTCATTTCTGTTCAGAGCTTTAGCGCGACGAGACGTATTTAATATTTCTCTTCAAACTGCAGCACACGAACTCGAGACTTTTCCTACTGAAATGGAGAACACTCACGCACGCACAATGGCCTTACACAAAAAGGTCGACATCAGCTACAAGAATGAAATCTGTGAGGTGTTCGAACTCGCAGCAAAACATCGTCTGGATGCTTGTTTTCTCGAGCTGGAACAAGACGGTCCAATCCACAACGCAACCTTCTCCTTACGTTTAACGGTGGGACGGTTAACGGCAGAGGCTCAAGGCCCGACTAAGATCATCGCCAAAACACTCGCGGCACGGGAGGTTCTGCCCGAGCTACGGCGTCTCCCCCTCCCAGGGAAAACGCCGGCCGGAAACGCCACACAAAAGGCCAAGCTCTGGAGAAAGCGGCCGACCTTTGAGCCGAGCGCTAACCCCATCGTGTGTCTGCATGAGTTAGTGACCCGGTGGAGAGGGAGGCCTGCAGACTACAGGGTGGTCAATGTGGACAAAGCGTTTGAGGCCTGGGTCTTCTACGTTAGACTGACTGTAGCAGAGGAGACTGTTGTGGGAGCCGGGCTCTCCAAGAAAGAGGCCAAACAAAACGCTGCTGCCAAAATACTGACCGGCTTTGGCTACAACTTTCTCTGTGTCGAACCAGAAAACACCAAGGAAGAGCTTCTCCTTCTGACAGAGGTCAACTCTGCTCCTGCTCAGGACGTCCCAGTCTCCACAGTACCTCAAGATGCCGCAGTACCTCAGGACGCTTCAGTACCTCAGGATGCCGTAGTACCTCAGGACACGTCAGTACCTCAGGACACTTCAGTACCTCAGGACGCTTCAGTACCTCATGATGCCGTAGTACCTCAGGACACGTCAGTACCTCAGGACACTTCAGTACCTCAGGACGCTTCAGTACCTCAGGACACGTCAGTACCTCAGGACACTTCAGTACCTCAGGACGCTTCAGTACCTCAGGACACGTCAGTACCTCAGGACACGTCAGTACCTCAGGACACTTCAGTACCTCAGAACGCTTCAGTACCTCAGGACATTTCATTACCTCAGGACGCCATAGTACTTCAGGACACTTCAGTACCTCAGGACATTTCATTACCTCAGGACGCCATAGTACTTCAGGACACTTCAGTACCTCAGGACGCTGCAGTACCTCAGGACTCTTCAGTACCTCAGGACGCCGCAGTACCTCAGGACACGTCAGTACCTCAGGACACTTCAGTACCTCAGGACACGTCAGTACCTCAGGACACTTCAGTACCTCAGAACGCTTCAGTACCTCAGGACATTTCATTACCTCAGGACGCCATAGTACTTCAGGATACTTCAGTACCTCAGGACGCTGCAGTACCTCAGGACTCTTCAGTACCTCAGGACGCCGCAGTACCTCAGGATGCCACAGTACTTCAGGACACTTCAGTACCTCAGGGCGCCACAGTACTTCAGGACAGTTCAGTACCTCAGGACGGTGCAGTATCTCAGGATGCTTCAGTACCTCAGGACGCTGCAGTACCTCAGGACGCTTCAGTACCTCAGAACACTTCAGTACCTCAGGACGCTTCAGTACCTCAGGACGCCGCACTACCTCAGAATGCCACAGTACCTCAGGACGCCTCAGTACTTCAGGACACTTCAGTACCTCAGGACGCGGCAGTATCTCAGGATGCTTCAGTACCTCAGGACGCCGCAGTACCTCAGGATGCCACCGTACCTCAGGACGCTTCAGTACTTCAGGACACTTCATTACCTCAGGACACTTCAGTACCTCAGGACGCCGCAGTACCTCAGGACACTTCAGTACCTCAGGACGCCGCAGTACCTCAGGACACTTCAGTACCTCAGGATGCTGCAGTACCTCAGGACACTTCAGTACCTCAGGACGCCGCAGTACCTCAGGACGCTTCAGTACCTCAGGACGCCGCAGTACCTCAGGATGCCGTAGTACCTCAGGACACGTCAGTACCTCAGGACACTTCAGTACCTCAGGACGCTTCAGTACCTCAGGACACGTCAGTACCTCAGGACACGTCAGTACCTCAGGACACTTCAGTACCTCAGAACGCTTCAGTACCTCAGGACATTTCATTACCTCAGGACGCCATAGTACTTCAGGACACTTCAGTACCTCAGGACTCTTCAGTACCTCAGGACGCCGCAGTACCTCAGGACACGTCAGTACCTCAGGACACTTCAGTACCTCAGGACACGTCAGTACCTCAGGACACTTCAGTACCTCAGAACGCTTCAGTACCTCAGGACACTTCAGTACCTCAGGACGCTGCAGTACCTCAGGACTCTTCAGTACCTCAGGACGCCGCAGTACCTCAGGATGCCGCAGTACTTCAGGACACTTCAGTACCTCAGGGCGCCACAGTACTTCAGGACAGTTCAGTACCTCAGGACGGTGCAGTATCTCAGGATGCTTCAGTACCTCAGGACACTTCAGTACCTCAGGACGCTGCAGTACCTCAGGATGCTTCAGTACCTCAGGACACTTCAGTACCTCAGGACGCCCCAGACGTGGAGCTGGACGCTCAGCTCGCGCTCGAACTGCAGGAGCTGTTGGCAGAGGTTCAGCCCTTGTTGGACTTCATGGGGGTGGAAACCAACCCCAATACCAAGGAAATTTACAATGTCTGCAGTTTAGTTCAAACTCCACTCGAGGAAGGGAAATCAGAGGCCAGTCCACCAGCGCCGGACGCAACTGATGAGGACACTGTACCCAAAGACAATGATCAAGGAAAGAGGTCAGCGGTGAAGAGTATTATATTAACTGTGGTCATCAGCATGCATACTGTTGACCCAGCAGAAAGAGTTGGAGAAGATGAGGTCCCCGTTCTTGGAGGGAGTGATGTATCCACTCCTTCTACTGAGCGTCCGGACTGTTCCCTCCTCACCAACACTCATCAACCAGCTGAACCTATTGGAGAGGACAGTATCCTCGCTCTTGGGGAGAGTGATCCACCAAACGTTACCTCTTCCAGTGGACGCCCGGTGTCATACATTCTCTCTCACGCGCTAGTCAAGAAAGTGCTTAAATTAGCCAAATCTCACAACAGACAGGACAGTGTGCACATGGCCATCAACCTAAATGAGAAGATCCAGGAAAAGCTGCTCGTTGGGGGAGAATGTGACATCAGCTTGAAAGACCTGCAGAAGATTGGCAAAACAGCAGCTAAACAGCTGGTGTTGGAGCACGGCTCTGCCCGCGCTCTCCTGAAGACTGCAGCTCAAGAACCGGCTGCTTTTGAAGAGGATGTGAGGAAGCATCTCAACAATGAAATCGGAGCCTTCCTAAACCGGCCTAAACCCCTCTCAGCTTGCTTCTTCACCAGACTAGGGAGGGCTTTCTGCTTCCACTAAGATCATTTCTACCAGTATAATGGGGTTCTTAATAAACAAACAAACAAACCATTCTTTCTTAATTTATTTATTTCCTTTCTTGCTTTCTTTACCTCAGGACGTGGTCTCCTTCTCGTCCTAGAGTCAGGACTAAACAAGGGACAATGCACGTGATTGCGTAACTTCTGTTTAAGAGGACTTTGTGACGTTTCACTCATGCCCAAGTGCAGCTGGGAGATATAGGTTTTTGTGTCGACATCACATAATGCTAGTATCTGATTAATTTATCAGATTAGCTGGTTTACATAATAGATGACATTATTGCATTAGTCTGATTACGATCGGATTTCTCACGTCATATAAAGCAGTGGTTTTCAAATGGTATGGCTTTAAGACCCACCATTACCCAACTAAATCAACTCGAGATCTGCAAAGTTTACTTTAGTAACTTCTGACATTATGTCCGGACACATGCGTTCATTGCTTTTAGAAATGTAAAACAGAAGTTTTCTATCTCTAATTTTGCCACTTTATTCCAGTGTTATTAATATTGTTTATACCACAGTCAGAATTCCAAAGCTAACCGTAACAGGCATTATACACCGATTCATGTGGGACTAGAATCACCTGTGGACCTCGAAGTTTGAAGAAACCCTAAAAGGGGGATTTTACCTTTCAAATGACTGACATGGCAGATTCGCACGGAAATAGAAACTCTGAGGACGTCAGTTGTTACCTGAGGTGCCCAGGTCATTCTTATCCTGTGTAAAAAATGGCTAAAGGCGCCCTGAAAAAGCACATGCCGCATGTTTATGTTTATCATTAAAGCTTTACTTCCTTCATGTCCCTCCAAACTGCACAACTTCAACCATTTGAGGCCCCATAACCCACAATCAATCTGCTCTCACATTGTCATCACAGACCGTCAGCTGAAACTGAAAGCTTGTTTGTGTTGTTTTATAAAGAGATATTTCTACGGGTCCTTGCTGTCTTTTCTTTACAGAGATCATTTCACATTTTAGAACATGAATTAAGTGTGCCATAGAATGTTGTGCAGGAGACGTGCACTTTAAGGTCTTCTGAAAACTGTTCAAAGCATTAGTGTCATTAGTGTAACCCAACCCTAAAGCATCTACAGAAACTTCGACTTTCTGCACAAAAAATCGTCCTGTTAAGTCTTCTCATATTGATGCACAAACTTCTGGCTGAGTGAGAGAATAGACTTTTGTATAAAAACCTCTTGTTTAGTGGGTTTTCGCAAAGTTTTCGCAAGTTCTTTGTCTGTTCCCAAACCCAGTTTTTATTTGACCTTTATTTAACCAAGTCACAAACAAACATTTCACGTCAACTTTGGCACCGGTTCTGTCTTCATCGTTTCCGGTCGGACCGATTTCAGGGACGGACAAAGCTAGACCAACGCGAAAAAAGTTCTCAAGAATATCAAAATATTCGTTAAGAAAATTCAGGCCTGCTGAGAGGGAACAAAATGCCCAAACCGCCGAAAATAGAGGCGAAGCAACAGGCAGATTCAGCGGTGGAAGATGAATACGTAAGCCTCAGTCGAGTCACGGAGCTCATGGAGCAGCAGAGGGTCATGTTCAGGGAATTAATTCAACAACAACAGGAGAACTTCAAAGGATTTATTAAACTCATCATGGAATCAACAAACACCCGCATGGATTTACAGACTAAGGACATTCAAGAACTAAAAACAAGCCTGCAGTTCACGCAAGGTGAGGTAGACACTTTGAAAGAACAAAATCTGAAACTCACAGAGCGCACAAACACCTTACAAACGGATTTTTACAAAGTATGTGACAATCTACACATCATCACGGACAAACTGGAGTATCTGGAGGGACAGAGCCGCAGAAATAACCTGGTATTTGAGGGAGTGTTGGAGTCGCCTGGGGAGACCTGGGCCGACGCCGAGGAAAAGGTGAAAGAAATACTGAAGGAGAAGCTCCAGCTACATCACGCGGTGGAGGTGGAGAGGGCTCACCGCGTAGGGAAACCGGGCGGCGGGAGAGACTGGCCGAGACCCATCATCGCCAGACTACTGAGGTGGAAGGATCGTGAAGAAATCTTACAGCGCGCCAAACGACTCAAAGGAACAAAAATCTTCATTAACGAGGACTACACCGAATCAATAAAAAGAAAACGTAAAGAACTGATGCCGGAGCTGAGAGCTGCACGAGAAAGGGGGGAGATCGCCTTCTTGAGATATGACAAACTCATTATACGTCCACGCAGCAGTACACCACATCCAGTATAAACACCGGGAAAAACGTATGGATTTTGGTATGTAAAAGCACATAATTTCACATGTCTAGTAATACATATAGTTCTATAGGAAGCACCGACTTGGATTTTTCAATAAGGAGAATTGCTGAAGCAAACTCCCAGGATTTTACATTCTCTCAATACGACCTACAGAACACTGAGATCGACATCGACCCGGAAAATAACTTCTTTTCTAGAGCTACCAATGACTGTCAATACTACACAGAGGATCTGTACAATAGTAAAATTAAGAACATTAAGGCATTCACTGTAATCCACTTCAATAGTCGAAGCCTCTATGCAAACTTTGACCACATCAAAAGCTTCTTAAAACAGTTTTCCACACCATTCAGTGTCATTCTAATCACAGAAACATGGATCAATAATGATAGAGAATTTGAGTTTTCTATTGAGGGTTATGAATTTATAAGTATGAACAGAAGGAACAAGCATGGAGGGGGCGTAGCTATGTTTATAGACTCCAACTATAGTTACAAAGTAATGGAAAATAAGACAATGGTGGTGGAAGATACACTTGAATGCCTTACTGTAGAGATTACAAGGCAAAAAAAGAAAAATATTATTGTGAGTTCTATCTATAGAACACCTGGCTCTGATATAGATGTTTTTTCTAAGTGGATGGAGGAGCACTTTTCAGGATTAAATCATAAAGTCATGTTTGTGGGGGGAGACCTCAACATCGATTTGTTAAACCCATATAAACATAAAAAGACGGACGAATTTATAAATACTTTATTCAGTATAGGTCTGTTTCCTCTAATAACCAAACCAAGTAGAATAACAACCCATAGTGCCACCTTGATTGATAACATTTTCTCAAATGAAATTGAAAGTGATACAGTCAGCGGGTTAATGATAAATGATATTAGTGATCACCTTCCAGTTTTCGTTATGTATAAAAATGGATATGTAAAAGATGAAGAGGAAAACAAGTATTGGTATAGAAGGGTAAAAACAGAGAAAACTATTGATGCATTTAAAAAGGAGCTTTTAGCTCAAGACTGGAGTATTGTGTACAGAGAGAATGACACGAATATGGCATATGATGAGTTTACGCAAGTATTTCAAAAGGTATACGACAAAAACTGCCCAATGAAGAAATACTGTAAAAACAGAAAGTGTAAAGAAACACCATGGATGTCTAAAGGTTTACTAAATGCTTGCAAGAAAAAAAATAATCTTTACAAAAACTTTATAAATAACCAAACAAAAGAAGCTGAGGATAAATATAAGAAATATAAAAATAAATTGACAGGTATTATTAGAAAATGTAAACAGGATTATTATAATAAGTTGTTGGATACTAATAAGAATAATATTAAAGGTTTATGGAACATCTTAAATAGTATAATTAGAAATAAACCAAGAACGATTAATTATCCAAAACATTTCAAAGAAGAGGATAACACGTTAAAAAATATGAATGAAGTTGTCGAAACATTTAATAAATTCTTTGTAGATGTTGGACCAAACCTTGCTGCAAAAATTGCAAACGTTGAGAATTATAATTGTGATCTGATAGAAGCAAATCCTATGTCCCTGTTCCTCAATCCTGTGGAGGAAAAGGAGATACTGGACATTGTTAAAGGGTGTAAAAATAAAACTTCGACCGATTACCATGACATGGACATGAAAACTTTAAAAACTGTTATTGAAAGTTTCTCTAAGCCGTTAACTTACATCTGTAACTTATCGTTACAAACTGGACAATTTCCTGATAGTATGAAAGTAGCAAAAGTGATTCCTCTATTCAAAGCAGGAGATAAACATCTCTTTACAAACTACAGGCCTGTTTCCCTTTTACCGCAATTCTCTAAAATCTTAGAAAAGGTTTTTAACTCTAGACTCGACAGCTTTATCGAAAAGTGTAATTTACTCTCGGACAATCAGTTTGGTTTTAGGAACAATCACTCAACCTCACACGCGCTCTTTGATATAACTGTAGAAATAACTAATGCTGTAGATAACAAGAAATATGCAGTAAAGTGTTTGATACAATAAACTATGATATATTAATTAATAAACTAGAACATTATGGAATTAGGGGGGTAGCTCTACAGTGGGTTACCAGTTACTTAAAAAATAGAAAACAATGTGTGAAAATCGGTGATTATCAGTCGAGTTGTCGACAAATTGTCTGTGGTTTACCTCAAGGTTCTATTCTGGGCCCAAAATTGTTTAATATGTATATTAATGATATTTGTAAAACATCTGAAGTACTTAAATTTATCTTGTTTGCTGACGATACAAATATTTTTGCATCAGGAGACGACTTGCAACAGCTGTGTCGGATTGTTAACTTGGAACTCAAAAGTGTCAATAAGTGGTTCAAACAAAATAAATTATCTCTAAATCTGAGTAAAAGCAAAATGATGATATTTGGCAACTGTAACTCCAATGCTCAGGAAGCAATTCAGATAGAAGGTGTTGTTATCGAGCAAGTGCATGAAATCAAATTCCTTGGTGTGATTATTGATGACAGAATTACTTGGAAATCTCACATTAAATATATATCTACGAAAATTTCTAGAAGCATTTCAGTAATAGCAAAAGCAAAGCACATTTTAAACATCAAAGCTCTACATACCTTATACTGTTCTCTGATTTTGCCCTACTTATATTATTGTACTGTGGTTTGGGGTAGTACTTATAAAAACACAGTTAAACCAATAATATTGTTGCAAAAAAGAGCTCTCCGAGTAATTCATAAAGTTGGGTTTTTGGACCACACAAACTCATTATTTTTAAAATCAAAGATCATGAAGTTTTGTGACATTGTTGAGTTCCAAACTGTTCAAATGTTATTCAAAGCAAGGTATAAATTGTTACCAAACCAAATACAAAGAAGGTTCCAAGAACGTACTGGTCGTTATGAATTACGTGATGAATTAAACTTTAGGATTCAGAAACATAGCACAACCTTGAAAAGTTTTAGCCCAACAGTTAATGGTGTACAATTGTGGAATAAACTGGAGATGGATTTGAAACGATGTCCAAACATCAACCTGTTCAAATTTAAATACAAACAAAAGACTTTTGAAATATACAGACAAGAAGAAATGCGTTGCCACTAAGGGGAGCAGTAGGATCAATTATTTATTTTTTCCTCTATATTCAAGGAAGAGTGTTGCTGCTTGGAACGGTTGTCATTCTATTGCTCAAACTCACAAACGGAGAATTAGGGTTGGCAGGTTATGGATCTGTTGAGAGGAATCCTCCCAACGGGCTCAAAACCTTGTCTTTTAATGCACCACTCAGCATAGGAACATCATCTACAAATCAGCTGTTAGGGGGTTTGTTGAAGGGGAGTTACTGCCCTCTTCAACTGGCTCACTCTCTGGCTTTTTAATGCACCACACTGTGCAGGGCTTTCATCATACTTCACATATAACTCAATTAAATAAATATATAATAATGATGATGATAATTAAACCCAAATTAAAATTATACTGAGAATGGTAATGACAACTGGAAAGTATCAAGATCTCAGATTATAATATCTATTAATGTACCTTTATACCATAAAAGTAACTCTGTAATCACGGGTAAAAATATGCAAGCAATATATTAAGTAACACATTTTTTGACTTGCTTTGTTCTAGACATCGTATATGAAACTAGATTGTTGTTGTAGCTGTGCGTTGTTTCAATTAATTATATAAAGAGTTAATATATTTTTGTTGTTTGTTGTAAGTTGGTCTGTATGAATGTAGCTGCTTGAAATGTTTTGAAATGTTCTTTTTTTTATTTTATTGCACTTGGGGGTGGGGGCTCATAAGCTTTTTGCTTCAGCCCACTCCTTTTGAGCACAATGTGTATTGCTCAAATAAACAAATAAACTAAAACAACTGAGATTAAGAATCTCTTTTCCAGGGGAGTTCTGGCCCCTGACGGGAACCTATTATACATGTTTTTAGTGGTAGAAGAAACTAGAGGAAACCTACGCAGACAAGGGGATCACGAGCAAACTCCACAGAAAGGCCCCGTCCAGGTGGGAATCAAACCCGGGACCTTCTTGCTGCACAATAGTAACTCTATGAAAATTACTTTTCTGTTCAAAGGAACTCACTTCCTCTTCATATTAAAAACACTAACAATAAACTAAATTTTAACCAAAATAAAAGGATTTGCTCAATTTTTTATAGTGAATGGACTTATGGCTCTTTTTTGGTCTTTGGTTCAATTCAAAGAGCCATTCAAAAGACTGGCTATTTTTAATATAACATTTGTCAGCCAGATAACTCACAATATCTAAGACATGATCAGTAAAAGGCAAGTTTTTACTTAAATAATCTAAAATTACAATGGGACTGATATTTACGCTTTGAAAAACATGTTTGTGAATCAAATCTTGCTCCACAACAATAAAAAGAGACTGTGCATTTGTGCATTTAGCTTTGACTTTAGAGCAGAAAGCTTTCACTTGTGTCGCCTGCTCCGTTGTTGGGCTGATTCTTGTGTTTGGGGGAGTTCTGGGTAAAATTAACTGAAAAAAAGATACGGCTCTTTTCCTAAATTAAGATCCGGTTTGAACTGTTCACCTTAAAGAGCCGCTCAAAAGGGCCTCTCGGTCATTTTGTTGCATTTTCATCACATTATTTTATTTTTTTTATTTATTTTTTTGCGTTTTGATGCTTTTAGAACCTTTTAGATTTGGGCCTTGCCAAACTGTAGAAATATGTGAGAGGTTAAAGGGATATTTCCACATGAATTACCGCATTTTGAGGGACTATTTTCTCGCAGATCACTCCGCCGCTGCGTTAGCTTACAGCTACGCAGCTGATGTTGCTCAAATATAAGTTTGTTTAAATGCAAAATAGTAAGCAAAACTCAGACAGTCCCTGGCAGCTGCGTTTTGTTTCAACTTTAATTCCCTTATTTTCTGATTTTGTGAGACCTGTTACCAAGTCAATCGTCCAGCTTATTTCGAGAAGCTAGCCGCTCTCCCCACCCATCATTGATGCCATCAAACACCATGTCCTTGCCCTTAATTTTACATCCAAAAACGGCATATTCCTGCTTCCCGATTGGCCCGAAGTGTTGCTTGAATCTCGCTATTGATCGGCCGCCGGACGGGCAGATGGAGGAGCAGATCACGGGGAGCCGACAGGAGCCATTCCCTGGTCCAAATAGCGAAGCCAAACTCGTTTCAACATGCTTTTCTCCCCATTTCAAATCATTAGCACCAGCGCCGCGCCAGACACTTCCTCAATCTGTCCGCCATCCATCACAGAGAGCGGCGGCATCGCGTAAGGGCAAACGGATTTGAGAAAGCTTCTAATTGCTACTTTTTTCACCTTACAGCATGTGCACCTTGTGCATGGAGTATGTACTTCCCTGTATGTGCATAGGTTTCCTTGAGGTGCTCTATTTTTCCCTATACCACTAAAAAAACAGGGCCAGAACTCCCCCCAAAAGAGAATCTAATTAAATGACTTTAAAAATGATAATAAACTGTGCACATCTACACCAGTGTTTCCCAACCTGGGATCCCTAGGGGTACTTGGAATTATTTCCGATTAACCTGTTAATTGCCGTCCCCCCTGATCAGAGGGTTAAGGTCAGGGATTAGGGTTATGATTAGGAACTGCAAATGTGATGCAAGTTGTGTTCCACTCACACATATTTTTTAGAAAATAGTAGAAGGCAAGGCACGTTTATTTGTAGAGCACAATTCATACACAAGGCAATTCAAAGTGCTTCACAGTTGCATACAATTACAAGAAAACAGATCAAATCAATAGAACAATCAACATACAAATGTATCAGTTACAGTAAAAGGCAAGAGTGCAGATAAAATACTTTCAGTTTTCATATGCTCGGGTAAAAAGAGCTGTCTTCAGCCTGGATTTGAACATTGTCAGAGTTGAGGCCTGTCTCACATCCTCATGAAGACTGTTCCAGATTTTAGCTGCATGAAACTGAAACGCAGCCTCACGTTGTTAATTATTGACTCTGGGAACCACCAGGAGACCCCTCCCTGAAGTTGTCAGGGCCCGAGATGGTTCATACGGCTCTAACATGTCAGAGAAGGACTTTGGTGCTAAACCATGAAAAGACTTGTACACAAGCAGAGCTGTTTTAAATTCTATTCTCTGAGTGACAGGAAGCCAGTGCAGAGACCAGAGCACTGGACTAATATGGTCGTATTTCCTGGTTCTAGTCAGAGAGCAGTTGCGTTCTGGATGTTCTGCAGCTGTCTAACAGCTCATTGGGAAAGGCCAGTGAGCAGGCCGTCACAGTAAGAGACAATGCATGGATTAGTCTCTCTAAGTCTGGTTTTGACACTATTCCTATACACTATTAGAAGTCTTGGCTTTCAAATGAGGTCACAATGTAAGCTCTCCAGTCAATATGCTTTGAGATATGCATAATTGCCAACCCTAAACCTAACCCTAAGGTGGCAGGTAACAGGTTAAAAAAGAAAGTGAAACTGAGTAGAGATTCAATATTAATTTCATGCATTTGATTTGGAGAGTATTTTTACTTAATTTTTAACACAACACACCTGAAATTCGAATAATCCTAGGTTAAATTGTCATTCTGTAATGTCCTCGAGGTAGGGGGACAAACACGGTTAGGAACCACTGATCTACACTACCTGACCCCCCCAAAAAAGTCACAACTTAACTAATTATTATGATCTGGGGTTGCTGCAGTTAGTCAGGTCTCGCAGCAAAATGATTTGTCCAAAGAATGAGATCAGCTGGCTACCTGAAAGTCCTGACTCACCAGGTTATTCCAACAGTGGATTTCTTCTTTCCTGATGGTACTCGAGAGGGTCTGAATGCAGCCGATGGAGAGTCATGTGACCGACGGTACGGGCATATTCCGAGATGGCAATACCAGGATTAATCGGGCTCACATGAAATGAATGCAACACTGGATCTTTTGACATGGCAGAAGCGTGTTCAAAGACGAAGGTGGTCCAACGAAATAATAGCGCATGCGTGACTTTTTTTTTTTGGGGGGGGGGGGGGTCAGGCAGTGTATTGGGCAGGTTATAAAAACATCACCATCAAAGACAACACAAAATTGGGCACTGTGTTTCGGTCAAAAGCTTTGAACAGGGAGGAGAGTTCTCGGTGCGCTGATCCATGACAAAGGAAACATAAAACAGTCTATTCAGAGGACATAGTGTTTTACTACAGGGCACGGCAGCCTGGTTGCCTCACAATTTACTTGTTTTTCATGGAGACTGAAGGAGAAACAGTGAAAGGACGGCCATCACAACAGGGAGAAGGAAAATATAAATTATCCGCAACTTTTAAGTGCTTGTCCTTCATGTGAAGACTTTTCGCGCTGACTTTTCTCAACATTGGATTGACAAAGGATTTCTTTACAGACCAGTTATTTGACATCGGGGGCTAAGATAGACGCTATAAAAAATTAAAAAAAGCGCTATTTCCCGAATACTGAAATTGCTCTTTTTTGCCTCGCCACACCCGGATTTTCTCCCAGCGAAGCAGATGGCGGTGGAGCGACACAGTGCAAACTTGTCTGGAGCAGTTTATACTTTATGTCTCTCCAAATGAGGCCCCTGGCACTTCCTGCTCACTCACACGCTCATGGCAATGGATCAATCTCATGCCGTATTCTCTTTGCAGACATCTCTCTCTCTCTCTCCCTGCTGTAGCCTTATGTAGCCGACTCGAATCCACAGATCTCATTTGCAAGTGTCACTGTGGGCGTATCAGCAAACACGCTGTATGACACGTCAAGTTTGAGAAGTGGAAAGAGAAAGACTCAAATGAAAACAAAAAAGTGGTTTGAATTGGCTTTATGCGTCTCCGAGACTTGAGCACTGCCGACTGTAAAGCACTGTTTATTAAAGTTGAACCAAAGTCTGGGCCTTGCTTTTACATATTGTCATCAGAAAAAAACTGACGTGGAAATGCGTGAGAAATAAGTGAGATGATGTTTTGATTTGTTTAACCTCTGAAATTATACCCAAAAAAAATAATGCTAATAATACATGAGCCATTGTTGGCTTACTGTAGCGAGCGCCTTGCATTTAGTCACACTTAGCTTCTATGGGGTCGGCCCATTAGTCCGACGTCTCATTATTCCGAAAATGTCCCATTGAGTAGAGGTTGAAAAATAAAATTAGGTTCACGGCCAAAATTGTATTCATTTATTGGTTTATTTGGTCGGGACAGTGCACGTTAATGAACATACATGGGCTAATTTCCATCCGTCATCCCCCATGCGCACTCTCAAACACACTCTCATTCATCCTGGCCTATTGTACATGTTTTTAGTGGTAGGGGAGTACCCGGAAGAAAACCTACGTAGACACGTGGAGAACATGCAAACTCCACACAGGAAGGCCCCCGTCCAGGTGGGAATCAAACCCAGGACCTTCTAGCTATGAAGCACGAGCGCTAACCACTGAGCCACCATGCTTAATCTATTGTGACTGTTTTGGGTTGTTGGGGGGATGACCTAAATAAACATTACTATTTAACACAAGCTTTGGGGGAAGAAAATCCCCCTCTAAAATGAGACCACTCGCCTCATATCGTTGGCTTCTTTCGTATGCAGCCCGTCTGCCAACTCAGATCATTATCCCACTGTACTTGGATCGGGCGCTGTATTTTTTTTTAGGCTCTTTCCTGTGCCAGTCTGTAGAAAAATAGGACTTGGAAATGTTTTTTTTTAGGGCGCCTCGGTCGGTGCCGCAGTGGTGACAGGAGCTTGCTTTGTCTCGGTGCGATTGTCCTTCCTCTGCGCAATCAACCAGGCCACATTCGTGCAGATGCCGCACTTCCTGATACAATTATCAACAACTGAACGCATTTGCTGTTCGGACTGCATTATTTTGTCTGTGAAAGTAAGTGCTTTTCACACACAACAGTCACACAGTGCTTCACAAAGGGCGGAAATCACAACATTCACTGGACCAAATGATGACTTTCTTTCATTTTATGCATTGATGACACACTCAATGCCATTGACTGCACCAAGCCGCTGACTGATCCAACGCCTTAAGAACAACACTGTCTCTTTATGTCAAAGTCTTCAACACAATTCATGGTTTGCACACATTCCCCAAAATGTTAGTGTCTCTTTGTAAAAGCACTGGGCACTTTCTCGCACTTTCGGACCCATTTGTCCAATGTCGGCCTGGGAGTTTTAGACATTTTGGACTGACACATTCAGCCGCTCAGCTGTTCGTATTTACACATGGGCCACTATTGCCGTTCTTTTACTTAACCGAGCCTTTTAGTCCCACCTGCCCCTTTTTTTAAAATCGTGTTTATGTTTTTAAACTCGCATGCTTCTATGTGTGGAGCAGAGACAAGCCACTAGATTGGACTCAACCAACTTGAACTAGTGCAGAGGGGTGTCAAATAGTATCCCTCTGTCGCGGATGCGTGATGCGTGATGCCAAAGTAGTTTTTGTTGTTGTTTTCTATACGTCAGGTGTGTTCAAACTTTTTTCATCGAGGGACGCATATTGAAGTGTACAGCAAGGACGGCCACAGATCGTTGGTCCGTGCAGTCAAACATTCAACTGGGCGTATTTAAGAGAGATTTAAAACGGCTTCCAACACCATTATTTAGGCTTTGTGCCTAATGCCAGCTCTGTCTCACAATAAAAAATTGTTGTTTCGATTGTGTGGAATTATTAAACTTGCCATAAAAAGTTATATCTCAATTCAACAAGAAGCCTGAGGGACACCAAAACACAGTATGTCTGAGGACTGCATTTGCCCCCCCGGGCCGCACTTTGGACACCGCCATCATGTGTTACATTCAATTAAAAACATAATTAAAGGCACTATACCTAATGTTTAAGCGTCTGACCGTGCAATGCTGCTTTTTTTTATTTAATTTTAAACCCTACCTTAACCTCTGAAACCCCACCTTAACCAAGCACATTTTCTCCAGTTCAACTTTTTCATCACGTCACTTTTTTGTGGCTTGATCACAGTTACATCACAAAACGACACCCCAAAAAAAAATCAATGCTCGGTTAAGGCGGGGGCCCTGTAATGTCTCTCAACTTTCGTATAACACCCAAACCAGTCTTTTATTAGTATTTTCTCTCTAGGTTCTAGGCACTCAAATGACTGCCAAGTGGATCCTAAGTTGGTGCTTGCGTATCCTGTCTCCCTTATTTCCCTATGAGGTCTTGTCTTAAAAAAATTGAATAGTTCAAGGAAACATCACTGACAGTAAGATACTGATCTGAAGTCACTGGCTACGTGTTAAAAACATTATGCTGGATGAGAAGTCTTACTGCAGGAAGCATCTGTGTTTTTTTTTTTGAGGTAGGACTTCCTTATATCTCAGCGCTAACGGCTAGTATAAAAAAAACAACACCATAAAAACAATTAAACAACTAAAAAGTATTTATACTAAAGACAGGCTGATTATTTTTTGAGCAGGCTCGTTTAAAATCTTGGAGCTATTTTAATTTTTCCTTCGTGTTAGCCGTTAGCTTCAAGACAAAAACACTTACTGTGAAGAGCACGAACTTTTCCTACGGTGAATGTTTTCAACATGATGCTGTGACTGTCCACCAGTAACTCACTGTCTGCCATGTAATCTTGAGCCATTTATTTTTTTAGACAAGACCTCATAGGGAAAAAATGGAGACAGGATATGCAAACGCTAACTTAAGATCCACTCGGAAAGTCACGTGACGGTCGCGTGCATATAGCCTATGACCCAGTGCATTAGTCATCCACAGGACACACGATGCAAAAGTGAACATATGTAAAAAAAATCCGCCTGCTGAAGTGACAGCTACAAACTGTCTGTGGCATTATTGAGTTCAATCCCAGAGGCTGAGGTCAGAGGAGGAAGCCACTGTTCTGCCCCATTGCGTTTCAGCACCACGCGGCGGCCATTTTGACGGAGGAGGAAGGAGCGTGCTTTGCTTTGACTGGAACAGTTTGCTCTTTTGGCCTCTCCACACTGTTACCGTCGCTCGCTCAGGGACCGGGGGGGAAAGTGCTGTGTTGAAAGGAAGAGAAAAATGTGGAATTGTAGAAGAGCCACTGCCTGGGGGTGTGTGAGCTGCACAGTAAAAGCACTACGGAGGCTCTTGTTTTGAACCTAAATGAGTTCAATTTTAAAAAATACAATTGAATTACCGTGTAAAAAAAGCCACTGGCAAAACCATTCATTTGATGTTATGAATAATATGTTGTCATATTTTATTCCTGTGGTTTGATGGCTAGAGTTTTAACCCCTTAACCCCCACCTTCACCAAGCACATTTTCTCCAGTCCAGTTGTTGGCATACACCTTAGTGTAGGCGTTAAAGTGATAGCCTGTAAGTTTAAATGTTTACAAATGAAATAGACTCCGTATAATTGACCGCCTAAGTAATATTAAACAATTATACTTTTCCTGATGTGCCTCCCTTTGCTGATCTCAGAAACGGATCAGAATCCCGGTGCCATCGCTATGACTAATGAACTGGCCCATCAGGAGGAGCTGATTATTTTTGGACATTTCTCTCTCTCGCTCCCCTCGTTTTTCAAACAAGGAGTGGCTTTCAGGTCCAATCAGGAGGGGAGGGGGATATTGATAGTCTGTTACATTTTGCAATCTTACTGACTATTACTTTAATTAATAGTATTGGTGAAAGTGCTGTGGGCAAATGTATAAACCCGCCCTCTTACTTGTCCGTCATTAGTGGCTTTGAGTCCAAATGTATCAGCTCGAGTCTTTCCACATGGATTGTATGGACATTATCTTGTTGGGTAATATCGTTCATAAAATCCCCATGTGTAAGCAGCGATAAGAGCGTCCTTTCTAATCATTCAGAGAGACACAGGAAAGCACGCTAGCGCTAGCGTGTCGGAACAAAGAGAGAAACGTTGGTTACAGACGACAGCGCAGCCTGGAACCTGTCAGCGCCAAAATGCCGCGAGGTCGAAGGCCAACCAGGAAGTGAGGGAGCGATGCTGTCGCTAAAGTGGACAGATAAACACAGGAGGAGAGGGGAGATGAAAGGACATGACAGGGGAAAGAGTGATGAGGCCGAGTCATGGTGGGAAAGTCAGACATTAGGGAGGTGTGAAAATAGAAAGGGAATGCATTATGGCACTTTAATATTAAAGAATGTAACCAAAGTTTTCTACGGATGACAAAACCTACGATGCACATATTAAAACTGACAAACGCTCGCCAGTATATGTAAATGATATTCCAATCTATTTTACTTTACTTTACTTTGCTCATTTCCTTGACCTTGTGGTAAAAGGAGTGTACCTTGCATGACTCTATCGATTAATGGTATCCTTTATTCAGGTTTTTACAACTTTTTTTGTAGTATGACTGAGCACTAACATAAAGTATTTGTCTGGAAAATACCCTTAGATGTAGTAATATAAAACGCCAGCAGAGGGCGCAGACATGGGAAAAGCCGTTTAAAACGGCACTTCAAACAATGGTAGCCACCGGCAATCTGTGCAAGAAAGAGAGTTTGGTCATCGACAAGTTTGGTGAAGGTGTCTGGACTTTAAAGGTGCATTATGGGACTTTCTATGTGACAAAACAAACTAGATATTTGATCGTGATTTACCTTTTTGTGACCTTATGGCTGTATGGGTGGTTAGCACGGCGCGTTCACTTTCAATCACAGTGGCCTCTACAATGCGCCGGGATCAATTGAATGGAAAGTAAAGGCACCACGAAGCACTAAAGGTCACTAAACTAATTATAGGTCACTCACTAATAAAAAAGGTTTCTTACATAAAAAGTTCCCTAATGCACCTTTAACCCCTTAACTGCCGTCCCCCCTGATCAGGGGGCTAGGGATAGGGTTAGTTAACTTTAATCAGGATATAATTAGGGTTAAGAACGGCAAATGTAACGTAAGTTATGTTTCACTCACACAGATCTCACACATATTTTTAGAAACTAGAAGGTCTTGGCTTTCAAATTAGGTATCAGACTGGCATATAGACTGTAAGCTCTCCAGTCCATACGCTTTGAGACTTGGATGTAAATAATTGTTAACCCTAACCCTAGGGTGGCAGTTAAGTGGTTAAAGTAAGAGGAGATCAGTGGCTTTTCAACATATGATGTTTACAAGAGTGTGGGCTGGCGTTTTGAGTGTGTAAGAGGGGAATTGTTTCTAAAACATGCGCCACTCTACGTAGGTATGCTTTTGTTGTGGACATGCTTTCACATGTCTAAAAGCTCAGAAAAGGTGATTGTGTATATCTGGCCGTACACATCCCCTGTAAGTAAATCAGCAAAATTTAAGACTTCTGGCCTGAATGGTTGGGACAGGGATTCGGAGACAGTTTACACATCGTTTAAAAAAAACGTTCTTTTACACTTTAGTTGTTTGCCGAGACGTGTTTCAAATCAGTCAGTGCCAGAACCCCGAAAAAGTCCCTTTGCATACAGACGATCAGAAGTGTGACAGATGTTTTTTTTTTACCGGCGTTGTGATTATGATCCTCCGACTCTAAAGCGGGGTCTGCATATACACACACCGTATGCAGAGCAGAACATTGGGGAATCATGTCGCGTCTCACCTCGTTCGGAGCCGCGTGAAAAACAAACTTGATTGGTGGTAATAGGGCGCCATAATCAATCACGCTCAGAGTTTTATTTAGCGAAGAGTGGAGTGTGATCGGCCGCTGCCTGAGGGGAATAGGAATGTTAAACACACAAAGAGACACTTTCACTTTAGACCCGCGAGTCGAGCTGTGACAGGGGAGGTTTACTGTCATTGTCCGGCATATACACAAATGGTAATGACCAATGTTATTGACTTCACAGGTTTATATTTAGCCATTCCTCCTGTCTTCTCAACAAAAAAACAAACTTGAAATATGACCAGACATATGGGTTAAAACATTATTCTGGGCGCCACAGCGTTGATATTTTAAGACGAGACACTGCAGGCGTATGGGGGAAAAATATATAGAACTATCAGTTTGGAACTTTTGTCGCAGATTGCTGACATAAAAATGAGAGAAATGCATTGAAAGTTTTCTGTCATTTTATGAATAAAAATTGGCTATAATTCCTGCAACAAAATCTAAAAACTGGATTGCTAGGTTTGCAAGACTGGAAAGTTTGTAGTCTGTAGGCGCTACTTAAGTGGACATAGTTTAGCAAGAGTGTAAAGAAAACCTCATTTAGAAAAAGGAGTCATACTGACCGTGGGTTCCAGGCGGGCTTCGTATGAAGTTTGCAAGAACTGCACATGATCTGTGCGTTGTGTGCACTAACGCCGTGCGTTTGTCGCAGAGAATATCCAGCCATTTGGAGGGGTACAAGATATCTGAACGTGCGTTGGCCGCACTAATGGTGCGTGTGTGGCACACAACACATATACATACATACATGGGCTTTGGAAATGTGGAGGAAAAGCTTTGTGTTTTATCTATGGTGCGACAAAAAGGAAATGCAGATTGGTGAGCTGTATCAGTAGAAGAAGAAACAATCAGGAATACTCCTAACAGTATGAATGAAGTAAAATCCCTTTTCCCTTCTCTCGCCAGTTTGTACTCCCATCTCAGTACAGCCTTTTCTTCATTTAGCGAACACCAACCACTAACACCGGGCCCTTTCACCTCCACTTCCCTTAGCAAACGTTAGCGTGCGTGCAGTAGCACCTTGCTTCGCTCCTGTTGGTTTAACACTTTTGATAAAAACGTATAGTTATTCTAAACCTTTTCCCCAAAACAAAAACAGACATATAGCGCCTAGGTCCGATTTGTGTATTCGAATTTGATCCGACCCACGAGGAGGAGAGATCAAAGATGGCGGAGGCGAACGCACTAACATGAAGCCGATATCTGCCCTGGGATTCGAAATGATTTATTGCCAGGACAAGGTGCATGTGAATGAGCTGACGGTGTGGAAATGGAACACCGGAGTTTGTTTTTACAAACGTAAACTTAGCATTGATTTGAAAGACGAAAAGTTTGAAGCATGTGACAGCGGGGAGTATTTACACGGCCTGGCTAAAAAAAGGTCACGCGCTGGAATTTCATGGACCTGCCTTTAGCAGTTTTGATAAGCTTCTGCCATGTAGCAACATTTAATTTTGTCGCGTTTTGCTTCAATTTTTCACCAAGATCTTGCATTGATGATGAATTCTTCTCCACCACACAACCCAAAGATTCTCAATGTGGTTAAAGTCTAACCGAGTGGATTCATCAAGGGCTGTTTGAACTGTAGCTCCACACGGTCTTTGTACGCATCAATGACTGGTGGGCTGTATGAATGAGCCCTTCAGACAAAAGTCACCAATCAAATTTAAAACCTTAGATCGTGCCTGAGAGAATCTATATTGATATAAATGTCCCAGTGTCCCCATGTCTCAAAGGCTCTTTAGACACCATTCTTTAAAAAAAAATATATTTCATCATTAACCCGACCCAACCAGGGGCACGAAGCCACCGACAACAGAGCTCCCAGGATCATTCTGGCGCTCAAACCCCTCCACCACGATAAGGTGGCGGTTCCAGGAGGGGCTATGGTAACTATGGTAACTGTCAAAATGTGAATTTCTAGTCTTAGACTATTGTCAATTTTTCTCTAATTCTTGGGCCAATTCTCATGAAACAAAAACTGACACAAAGTTCAAAGTCATCTCTCCCAGCACATATGAACTAATTATTTCCAAAAGTGGAGACAATATTCCAAAACATGTTCACGCCGTGCAGTCCTCAGGGTTTCCATGGGGCATTAAAAGGCACTAAATGTCATTAAGTGGCATCACATTTTATTCTATTTGGCATTAAATTTAAATTCATCGGAATATTATGACATTGCTTAACAATTATGAGTTGCAGTTTTGGCTGAAAATTACCATATTATTTTTCCAGTCTGGTCCAATTCTCGTTCTCGGTTTGATGAAGTGTTTGCAGATCTTAAGAAATTAAATATGCATAGATTTTTCTTTCTGCGTTTGTAGTATTAAAATTATTTGGGCATTAAAAAGCATTCCAATTGATTTGCTTCCACCTTTATAAACCCCGTGTCTTGTCCTCTCACATAAACTGCAATTTCAGTCAATCCGTCCAATGACACACAGCTCACTAGGTACACAAGTGTAGTACGTGCTTACTTTTACGCGGAATACATTCTGCTGCAAAACAAAATGATGGCAGCAGATCAATACTGTGGGGACATACGCTGCCTTTCTCTCATTCATACATTCATCGCCCCGGTAATTTCCCAGCGGGTCACTTGTCCTCCTCAGTGAGCGCATGATGTTTGTATGCCGCCCCTTCAGGATGGCATTTGGGAGCAATCATGTCCTGATCCCATCCTGGTGTGGTCGCAGACAGAGAGCCACATACTGACGATTTCACATAAGGAGACAAAAAAATAATAATATATATCTATAACTATAGGAAGATCTTCATTCTTACTATACTGTGAGGCTCCCCGAACACACCGCCGAAGCAAGCAAGTGAGAAAATATTGCGTGCTTTGCCTCCGGAACAACTTTTATCTGCGGATTTTAATAATTCAGAGTGTGTTGAGCGGAGCAGTGTCCCTGTGAAGAAATGTTTACAGATTCACACAGATTGTTTGTTTGGGGCGTCCGGGGGCCCCTAAACCTGCGACTGGTGCCTCCCCCAAGCCTTGTTAGTACTGCCCAGGCCCGTCACAGTCCATCCATGCAAGCATTCCTGTCTTAACCAACTTCAGGGTTAAGACAGGAATGCTTGCATGGATGGACTGTGTCGTATTCAAAACATACACTTTTTGAAGCAGAGTGGATGAGGCCAAAACTCGTTCACTTTGTGGTACAGGCTCCAAAAGTGGTATCTAGAAAAGATCATTAGCCCCCCCCAAAAAAAATATCCTCATCATAAATCTTTTGCACTTAATTTTATAATCCTGTGACAAAATAGGAGTGTGTATGACCTCATGGTAGTCCCTCATGTGAAGAAGGTCCAACTAAAAAGGTTTTTGGGTCCTGGAAACAAGGGTTACAAGTTGCCATTTTGACACCCCCCGACTCCAAAATTGAGGTGTAATTGTTGGAGTGGGGGCATTTCCATTCTTTATCAAACGTCCCGGCACTCCAAAAAAATGTTTCCCCCTTTGTTGGAGTGGTGACACTTTACCTTCTGTGCACAAGATAATTATTAATTATTATTAACCCTAACCCTAAGGATGTTCCCCGAGGTCACAAGCGCCGCCCCCCCCTGGCATCGCACAGCAATCAGGCCACGCTCAAAACTATTGCTGGAATGGGGGTATCAAAAAGTGACTTTACAGCAGCATGGGGACCATGGCCGAAATCTTCGCGTGGATTTGGGGACCAATCACAGAACGAGGAGGAATCGCAAGACAATGACGCACTATTTGACATACGGAAGCTTGTAGTTTCTTTATTTACGAATCCAACATGACAACAGCAGACCGTGTTCTAATTAGTTTGGCTCGAAAGTTTACAGCGGGTACGTCATCGGATACGATGATACGATTGGCTATGGCTACGTGCAGACGCATGATAGACATTCGTAGCGCTCAATGAACGGCTATGGACAATCGTAAACCACACCTCTCCTACGAGAAAATGAATTGGTGGTCCCCAGACTAAATATAAACTTACAGACTACTTTAACCCAGGCCAGCAAGTAATAGTGTGTTTATGACCCACAATACAGTATTCATCGTTCACAGAATAGCCTGTGGGCACTTTGGTGAATTAGCTGTACTTACTAGTGACCTGGTAGCTAACAAATGTGTTCCACATCTCTTTCCAATGCTTTTTCACAGTTATTCATAGCTAAAGTCAGTCTATAGACAATGTTTGCGTGGTGTTAGTTTTGTGCTGGAGAATCTCTTCAGGGGTCTTTTTGCGCCCCTCTCCAGAAACGCTCGAGAGAGAAAGTGATGCATTGGTGATAACGTGATCTGTTTTGGGTCATGCACGATATCCCCTCTCCCTCCATCCCCCAGCCCATATGGAGTTCACAAAGGCACCAAACACAAGCGGGGTAATTAATAGCCTCTCAATGGGTCACTGATTCACCCACGGGACCTGGAGATTCGAGAAGGCTCCCCAAGTGAAGCTTAAAGGAACAGGTGACAGGCCTGTTACCAACACATCCACACCACTTTGGAGTCAACTGCCCCCAAATGTGTCTCCCCCTTCTCCATTGGTATCATGATAATAACTAAGGTCCACTCCTGCCCCTCAAAGATCCACCCTTTGTCAAAAAACTACCCACCTAAATTTGAGAAGTCCTGCTTAATTTGGCTGTTTTCTGTTAGCCAGCCGTTTGTTGTGGTCCTGTCCGGCCACTCCCTTCTCTCTGCCCCTCCCCTTGTGTGTTGACCTTGTTTGGCGGTTCCTGGGCGGTTCCCTCGTTACTCACCTGCTGTGCTCCACACCTGCATCTCATCATGCAATCAACTCTATAGCAAAGGCCACCAGACCTCCACTCCTCTGCCAGATTGTTCCGTCATCCATCCGGTGACTAACTATTTTGCAAGACCTTTTTTTGATGCCTAGCACTAACTTGCGTTTTTCCGTGTTCTGTTCAGTTGTTGGAAACGGTTCCTGTACCACTGTCCTCTGTCTGGATCATCCACCCAGTACCCATCTCCACCTACCTGCCTTGCGGCCCAGGATCACTCATCCCTCACCCCCATCCACTTGCGTGTTTGTGTAATAAAATTACTTTCGTTTCTGCATTTTTTGGGTCTGCCAGTTCTTGTATACAACACCGTTAGCTAAAAACTGCTAATTGAGTAATATTTTAAGCATGTAAAATTCATACTGCTGCCTGCAGAGGGTGCTCCAAATTGACATTGATATAAAAACTAGCACAGAACATGCCCATGGATAGGGATGGGCACTACTTTAACAATCCCTGCTTTTCGGTGCCTTAATGGTACTTTGTTTGATACCTATGTTATTTTAATTCAATTAAAACAACGTGTATAAAAATTATCGTTCAAGTCCTAAAACAGCACAGCTGAAGCTCGACAGGCCGCAGAAAAGTCGCCTGTAACTTCGTATTTTGAGCACAATTTCTACTTAAGCAGCGATGAAAAAGAGAGGACGTTATTACCTCCTGAGCTGCAGAGACAGGACAGATCCACATCAGGACACGGTTTCTTTCAATCAAAACTTTTCTTAACACACTGCGGTTTGATGAAGCGATGGCACTCCACATGTCAAAGATCTTTACATGGTGTGAGCGCTCACTCTGCCACTAATAATTTTCCAAAACTGTATAAAAAATGTCTAATACAGAGTGAGCACTCACTTTTCCACAAACAATCTTTGATATTCCCCTCGCTGCAGCTGCTTGTAAAGTTATAAACAACAGCACGTTAACTCAGCCAATCAGTCCAATAATTAAACATGTGTTTTTTTTGTTTTGTTTCTAGGCAGACTTTATATGTTAAGAGACCAATTGTAGCTCTGTCATCCAGGTACCAGTCGTAGTTTCAATTGAAGTCATTGAACATCCAGTGATTTTTAAATATCGTCAACCAAACAACTCAAAATTGCTCCCACGGTGGATAATTTCCTTGATGACTTTGAGCACACAAACATACTGCTACCGCCTACAGGGATTGGACAAGAAGAACTGAAGCTCCAGCAAGGGCTGGACGTTCTGCAGTCTTGGCCCGTCTGCTGAGGGACTCCCATGAGCCCTGGGTCTATCTACAGCCTGCCCGTCCATGGGAGTGGATCTCTCCGTCTGTGGTTCTCCCCGAAGTTTCTTTGTTCTCCCACTGGGTTTTTGAGTAATCCCTCGCTATGTCGGAGAGTCTAAGGACAGGGGCTCGTCCCCACCCACTTATTTGGACATCATGTCTGCTTGGATACCTCCATATTAGCCTGAACTTTACATAGTCTTGTATATTGTATTTCATTGCTTTAATGTTTGGCGCAGCCCTGTGAGGCCACTCCTGTTATGATATTGGGCTATACAAAACAAGCGATTGATTGACATTTGGGAACGATGCCCTGCCACAGGTAAGCAAGTTGGAGAGAAGTGCCAAGATGTTAGCTAAATATTGGAATTGCCTTAGGTGCAGATAGAATGATCCCAAAAGAGCGAAGCAAAGGATGCCTTGAGGCAAGATACACAGCAGAGAAGTTTCAACACAGCTGACTCAACCCAGTCCAGTCGACGATATTTGTAAATCTGCGCTACGAACCCGCAGAATCCACCTCCAATAATAAATACATCGCACAGCATTGTACCCAAATATGACGGGTCAATCTCCCAGTTACCATCGAGATCCTCATCTGTGCTATTGAAAGCCTATATTACAAAGTCGATTGTTAGTCACATAATAATGCCAAAGCCCCCTTTAAGTCGGCCGTACCGCTCTCGGCATTAGCCTTGACATGTTAATCCACACTTTGAGCAGCACTTGAGTGGAAAACGCTATCTCCACCCAGGCAGCGTGTCCTCTGCAAGCCCCGTAAGACAAAGGAGAAAGGAGGAGGTGTCAATCATTTGCTCATACAAATTCCCCAGGTGTTTTTTCGGCGGGTTCAGAGCGGGAGACGCAGTTGTAAGTCTGACAGGGCGGGGAGAGACTCTGCAAGGTGCTCTTTAAAAAGCCCGGCAGCTCTCTGGACACGGATGAGTGAAAAAAAATCCAAGTTAGCAGAAAATGTCCAAGGGAAAGGTCGGGCATATTCTACCCAGGACGGACAATCAAAAGTTGGAGTCAGTTTTTATCCCCTGAAAGGATCAGGCAAAAAGTGAAATCCTCAAAAGTTGAATGCAACAAACGCAATGGAATGAACAGGGTCAAAATGAGGGCTGTTGTACAGCTAAAACAAAAGTAAAAACTATCCAACCTGGACAAAGCCAAGACTGTCAAAATATAGCAGTTTTAAAGAAATCTCAAAGTGTCTAATGTACAGTAACAATGACCATTCCGATTTATGAAATATTTATTTTATTTTCACAATTTCATTGGGAGTTATTCTCAATTCAGTACACCATTTGACCATATGAAAGTAAATTCAGTCTCTCTTTTTTGTTCCTGCTTGCCATAACACTTTTTCAATGTCCGATCTCATCAGATCTCGGACGCTAAGCAGGGATGGGCCTGATTCGTAGGCCTACCGGGATGGGAAACTGTGTGGGGATAGAATAAACTTCACTGTCATCGGAACAAGTGCAATTCAGTCAGTGCACCATTTATACATAAAACCAGAGACAAATATTAAAACCAGAATTAAACCATTTTTTTGTTAACCTTTTTCATCTACCCGATGTAGATTCAGTCATCTTCATGGGTTCTGATGAGCGTGATTGACAGGCGGGCTCAGAGAAACACAACATGGCAGCTTACCTGAGTGCAAAATATAAACAATCAACAAATATAAACCGCATTTAAGATTGCAAGACAGTGCCATCTTCTGCCAAATCAACAAGCGAGCAACTAAACTCTTACAGGTGAGAGAAGTTACAGGTTGTTCAGAGCGATGACAGTCTTCTGCATTTAAGGCACGTGTTACAGATGTGCATCTGGGATTGACGGGGCCCAGACCTCTGTTCAAAAGCAGAAGTGGATGGCTGGCCAGGGTGGCTCGATGCGTTCATTGGCTCAGATAAGTTGCCTGGCCAGCCATCCACTCTGTTGTATCTGTTCCAGGACCATCTGGTCTAACCATCTTTGCTAACAGTCAGTCATATCTCAAAAAGTTTTATATCGATCCAGTCACAGACCGTGTTCTCAAAGAGGATTTTTTTTCTTTTTGCCATCCATCGAAAGTTTGTTTGCTCCAAACGTACATTGATTGAAACACTCATTGATTTGTCCTACATTTAAAATCCAAGTTGTTGGTGACTCTTTATATCTATAAAGGACCCATACCTGACCTTTTTATTGCCCTCTTAAAGTTTGTTGTAAGAATTTGTGAAAAAATAGCTTGATGAGTGACGTTTGCATTGTATTATTATTGTTATTATTATTATTTGTTGGTGTTGTGTATGTATGGTTACATTAACTCGGTAAAAATACCTATTTCATCACATTTTGACTAAAAAGGTAAAAAATTAGGTATAGCATCGAAATAGAAAAATAGCATAGCTCATTTACATTTGTCTCCGCTCTACCGCCCGATGCATGGATGCAGGCCGTTTGTGTCATATCCCGCTTATCAACCACACCCATCGGGAATTTGAAGAAATCACCCCTAACAACGAGTGTGTGGGAAATGAAAAATGGTCCTATGTAAAAGCGTTTCGTGACCGTGTCTGTGAAAAGGCGCTCCCTCGGTCTACAGCTGGCTCCGAAAGTACATGGACTTTGTTTTGGCCCCGCCATAATCTTGTTTTACTGCAGCTATAATATGAGTTCTGCCAACCGGCAGTCCCAAAGACGTTCTTCCAGAACAATCTAAAACTGGCCTTTCGAAGCAAATGCCGTCAAATCATTCGACTTTTTTTGCCAGTCCCTCACCACAATGTGCAACGCAACATGAACTCCGCTGTGCACCCCACATCTGCTTTTGTTTTCCCGTTAAATGAGCAGGATTTTTTTTAAACGCAATTTTAAACTCGTGTTGTAAAAGTCTGCGTCCTTTTGAAGAGCCTAAGTGAGCTGCCATATAATTTAGTCGGGAAGCAGTAAAAAAAAGTGTGTAAAAAAGCGCAATGTTGTTCTTCTGGGAATACCAAGCCGACCACATCTATTGTGTGTGTAATTACCTTAAAGTCAAGCCTGGCAGCGTGCGCTGAAGGGTCATGGGAGACAAGAAGAGGTACGACCTGTAGTGAGGAAAAGAAGAACCTTCACGACCCCTGCGCTCCTCCGGCAGGAGTCTCCTAGTTATTCCTAAAGTCAACAGAAAGACTCACGGCGAGGCGTCTTTCCAATATTATGGCCCTCACCTCTGGAGCGACCTGAGGAGGAGCTCAGGACCACAGAGAACGTTCATGTTTTTAAGAGCAGGCTCAAGACCCACCTTTTTAGCTTAGCTTTTAACTCACATCTATTTATTTAGTCCTAATGACTAATATATAATTATATATTTTTATTTCTAGCTTCAGCACTTGCTTTTACTTCTGGATTTTAAACTCTTATGAGTGTTTTTAGATGATTCTTTCCTGTGGCTCGGGAGCAGTGATAGGCTGTGACTAAGTGGGTGCTGTCCTGTGGGTGCTCAGGTGGAGGTGTGGCGTCTCTGTCCTGTGGGTGCTCAGGTGGAGGTGTGGCGTCTCTGTCCTGCGGGTGCTCAGGTGGAGGTGTGGCGTCTCTGTCCTGTGGGTGCTCAGGTGGAGGTGTGGCGTCTCTGTCCTGCGGGTGCTCAGGTGGAGGTGTGGCGTCTCTGTCCTGTGGAGGGGTGGTGTCTCTGTCCTGTGGGTGCTCAGGTGGAGGTGTGGCGTCTCTGTCCTGTGGAGGTGTGGTGTCTCTGTCCTGTGGGTGCTCAGGTGGAGGTGTGGCGTCTCTGTCCTGTGGAGGTGTGGCGTCTCTGTCCTGTGGGTGCTCAGGTGGAAGTGTGGCGTCTCTGTCCTGCGGGTGCTTAGGTGGAGGTGTGGCGTCTCTGTCCTGTGGGTGCTCAGGTGGAGGTGTGGTGTCTCTGTCCTGCGGGTGCTCAGGTGGAGGTGTGGCGTCTCTGTCCTGTGGGTGCTCAGGTGGAGGTGTGGCGTCTCTGTCCTGTGGGTGCTCAGGTGGAGGTGTGGCGTCTCTGTCCTGCGGGTGCTCAGGTGGAGGTGTGGCGTCTCTGTCCTGTGGGTGCTCAGGTGGAGGTGTGGCGTCTCTGTCCTGCGGGTGCTCAGGTGGAGGTGTGGCGTCTCTGTCCTGTGGGTGCTCAGGTGGAGGTGTGGCGTCTCTGTCCTGCGGGTGCTCAGGTGGAGGTGTGGCGTCTCTGTCCTGTGGAGGGGTGGTGTCTCTGTCCTGTGGGTGCTCAGGTGGAGGTGTGGCGTCTCTGTCCTGTGGAGGTGTGGTGTCTCTGTCCTGTGGGTGCTCAGGTGGAGGTGTGGCGTCTCTGTCCTGTGGAGGTGTGGTGTCTCTGTCCTGTGGGTGCTCAGGTGGAGGTGTGGCGTCTCTGTCCTGTGGAGGTGTGGTGTCTCTGTCCTGCGGGTGCTCAGGTGGAGGTGTGGCGTCTCTGTCCTGTGGGTGCTCAGGTGGAAGTGTGGCGTCTCTGTCCTGCGGGTGCTTAGGTGGAGGTGTGGCGTCTCTGTCCTGTGGGTGCTCAGGTGGAGGTGTGGTGTCTCTGTCCTGTGGGTGCTCAGGTGGAAGTGTGGCGTCTCTGTCCTGTGGGTGCTCAGGTGGAGGTGTGGCGTCTCTGTCCTGTGGGTGCTCAGGTGGGGGTGTGGCGTCTCTGTCCTGTGGGTGCTCAGGTGGGGGTGTGGTGTCTCTGTCCTGTGGGTGCTCAGGTGGAGGTGTGGTGTCTCTGTCCTGTGGGTGCTCAGGTGGAAGTGTGGCGTCTCTGTCCTGTGGGTGCTCAGGTGGAGGTGTGGCGTCTCTGTCCTGTGGGGGCTCAGGTGGAGGTGTGGTGTCTCTGTCCTGCGGGTGCTCAGGTGGAGGTGTGGCGTCTCTGTCCTGTGGGTGCTCAGGTGGAGGTGTGGCGTCTCTGTCCTGTGGGTGCTCAGGTGGAGGTGTGGCGTCTCTGTCCTGCGGGTGCTCAGGTGGAGGTGTGGCGTCTCTGTCCTGTGGGTGCTCAGGTGGAGGTGTGGCGTCTCTGTCCTGCGGGTGCTCAGGTGGAGGTGTGGCGTCTCTGTCCTGTGGGTGCTCAGGTGGAGGTGTGGCGTCTCTGTCCTGTGGGTGCTCAGGTGGAGGTGTGGCGTCTCTGTCCTGTGGGTGCTCAGGTGGAGGTGTGGCGTCTCTGTCCTGTGGGTGCTCAGGTGGAGGTGTGGCGTCTCTGTCCTGCGGGTGCTCAGGTGGAGGTGTGGCGTCTCTGTCCTGTGGGTGCTCAGGTGGAGGTGTGGCGTCTCTGTCCTGCGGGTGCTCAGGTGGAGGTGTGGCGTCTCTGTCCTGTGGAGGGGTGGTGTCTCTGTCCTGTGGGTGCTCAGGTGGAGGTGTGGCGTCTCTGTCCTGTGGAGGTGTGGTGTCTCTGTCCTGTGGGTGCTCAGGTGGAGGTGTGGCGTCTCTGTCCTGTGGAGGTGTGGTGTCTCTGTCCTGTGGGTGCTCAGGTGGAGGTGTGGCGTCTCTGTCCTGTGGAGGTGTGGTGTCTCTGTCCTGTGGGTGCTCAGGTGGAGGTGTGGCGTCTCTGTCCTGTGGAGGTGTGGTGTCTCTGTCCTGCGGGTGCTCAGGTGGAGGTGTGGCGTCTCTGTCCTGTGGGTGCTCAGGTGGAAGTGTGGCGTCTCTGTCCTGCGGGTGCTTAGGTGGAGGTGTGGCGTCTCTGTCCTGTGGGTGCTCAGGTGGAGGTGTGGTGTCTCTGTCCTGTGGGTGCTCAGGTGGAAGTGTGGCGTCTCTGTCCTGTGGGTGCTCAGGTGGAGGTGTGGCGTCTCTGTCCTGTGGGTGCTCAGGTGGGGGTGTGGCGTCTCTGTCCTGTGGGTGCTCAGGTGGGGGTGTGGCGTCTCTGTCCTGCGGGTGCTCAGGTGGAGGTGTGGCGTCTCTGTCCTGTGGGTGCTCAGGTGGGGGTGTGGCGTCTCTGTCCTGCGGGTGCTCAGGTGGAGGTGTGGCGTCTCTGTCCTGTGGGTCCTCAGGTGGAGGTGTGGCGTCTCTGTCCTGCGGGTGCTCAGGTGGAGGTGTGGCGTCTCTGTCCTGCGGGTGCTCAGGTGGAGGTGTGGCGTCTCTGTCCTGCGGGTGCTCAGGTGGAGGTGTGGCGTCTCTGTCCTGTGGGTGCTCAGGTGGAGGTGTGGCGTCTCTGTCCTGTGGGTGCTCAGGTGGAGGTGTGGCGTCTCTGTCCTGCGGGTGCTCAGGTGGAGGTGTGGCGTCTCTGTCCTGCGGGTGCTCAGGTGGAGGTGTGGCGTCTCTGTCCTGCGGGTTCTCAGGTGGAGGTGTGGCGTCTCTGTCCTGTGGGTGCTCAGGTGGAGGTGTGGCGTCTCTGTCCTGTGGGTGCTCAGGTGGAGGTGTGGCGTCTCTGTCCTGTGGGTGCTCAGGTGGAGGTGTGGCGTCTCTGTCCTGTGGGTGCTCAGGTGGAGGTGTGGCGTCTCTGTCCTGCGGGTGCTCAGGTGGAGGTGTGGCGTCTCTGTCCTGCGGGTGCTCAGGTGGAGGTGTGGCGTCTCTGTCCTGTGGGTGCTCAGGTGGAGGTGTGGCGTCTCTGTCCTGTGGGTGCTCAGGTGGAGGTGTGGCGTCTCTGTCCTGTGGGTGCTCAGGTGGAGGTGTGGCGTCTCTGTCCTGCGGGTGCTCAGGTGGAGGTGTGGCGTCTCTGTCCTGTGGGTGCTCAGGTGGAGGTGTGGCGTCTCTGTCCTGTGGGTGCTCAGGTGGAGGTGTGGCGTCTCTGTCCTGCGGGTGCTCAGGTGGAGGTGTGGCGTCTCTGTCCTGTGGGTGCTCAGGTGGAGGTGTGGCGTCTCTGTCCTGCGGGTGCTCAGGTGGAGGTGTGGCGTCTCTGTCCTGTGGGTGCTCAGGTGGAGGTGTGGCGTCTCTGTCCTGTGGGTGCTCAGGTGGAGGTGTGGCGTCTCTGTCCTGTGGGTGCTCAGGTGGAGGTGTGGCGTCTCTGTCCTGCGGGTGCTCAGGTGGAGGTGTGGCGTCTCTGTCCTGTGGGTGCTCAGGTGGAGGTGTGGCGTCTCTGTCCTGTGGGTGCTCAGGTGGAGGTGTGGCGTCTCTGTCCTGCGGGTGCTCAGGTGGAGGTGTGGCGTCTCTGTCCTGTGGGTGCTCAGGTGGAGGTGTGGCGTCTCTGTCCTGCGGGTGCTCAGGTGGAGGTGTGGCGTCTCTGTCCTGTGGGTGCTCAGGTGGAGGTGTGGCGTCTCTGTCCTGTGGGTGCTTCACTCTCTCATTCATACACCAGTGTCCGCAGGAGAATGGAGGCGAGGTGGGTGAAGTGTCTTGCCCGAGGACACACCGACAGTGTACTTGGTATATCAGAGCTTAAAAACATACGAGGCCGAGCCAAAGTGACTTCACATAGAATTGTCATATAAGCGATATCTCCACCGACATCGCAGAAGGCCATGTGTGTTTCACGAGGTTCACACGTCTCCCAAAGCAGACTTGAGTCGGGAATTACCCGGAACATCAGCTTTGTGTCACACCGGTCTGGTCGGAGTTATGCTATTCCCAATTATATCCATCCCCTCGGCTTCCTGCTCTCACTACTGTTTTTACAAGCTTTTTTTTTTTTTTTTCTCCCCCTCTTCTTTTTTTTTCTTTCACTCCCCGGCAGCTGCTAGACAGATTGGTCAGGCAAATCTACACGAGGCGAGGATCGAGCGGCGGCGGCAGGAGGAGGAGGAGGAGGAGGAGGAGAGTGAAGAAGTGGAAACTGAAAATGAGATTGTCCAGATTAGATCGCCTGATTGGGCAATTAGCTATCGCCTCCATCAGCTGGCCCGGGGCCCGGGGCCCGAAGGCATCTGCCACTGTAGGACGTACAGGCGGGGCTCGTGACGGCGTGTTTCAAATGTACACACATGGTATTTAGACACAGTTTACATACGCAGGAGGGAATGCAAAGGCGCGGCATGTGAGGTGCAGATCACGGGGGGGGGTTCATATGAAAATGTGAAACCAATATATATGATATAGACTCATTACATGCAAAGTGACATGTCAAGCCTTCATTTGTTATAATTTGCATGATTATGGCTTACAGTCCATTTTCAAAATATTCAAATGTTATGAGATTTAATATGAGGTGTCAGTTTCACACTTTAGGTCGAATAACAGTAGTGAATGCACTTTTTCATGATATTCTAATTATATGGAGAGCACCTGTGCACCTGTACATGTATCTTACCTTAAACATGGGGAAGGCAAGTTTGCTTTGTGCTGGGCCACAATCAGCGGTCGAACCACCGACTGTGGCCCAAAGACGAGTGTTGTACATAAACCATGATCTACCGGCGGGTCGGGAGGGACAGACACGATATGTTGCGTATTTGGGACCATAGGTTAACTGCTTAAAGTGCTACATGAAACCCATGCATTAGAACGGTCAGACAGCTCAATCTACAGCTGTGAGCAGGAACCCGCTCTTGCAACTTCATCTTAAGATTATGTTCAATATTATAACAACAGTTCACTTGCTCAGCATTGTAACCAGGATCTTTTTTTACATTCTAAATTATAGTCTGTCATTACATCTCGCAGCTCCGTCTTCAGTCGCTGAAATACTATTCTCCCCTCTGTTGAAATGTGATATTGTTCAATGAAAGTGCCTCTCCGCTAAACATTCTATTCCGATCCCACCGCGAGCGTCACTTTGCTCATGATTAAAGCTCCGAACGCAGAATCTGTCAGACCGACATCGTTCTATTTCCTTTCTGCATTGTTCCGCTCGCTCGCTGAAGTGTCCTCTCGTCACTGCGCCCGCCGCACTTCGTTTAACACCTCCAGTCGCTCCCATTCAAGTAAGTATAGACTGTGAGGAGATGGGAGAAGCAGTGCACTGAGAAAGACCTCCATCTCACCAGAAATGTCAGGACAAATCAGCGCTCCTTTGTATCGAAATCCAATTAGCCTATTGTTTTTTTTTTGTTTTTTTTCCCAAATGTTTGCAAGCTACCAATGGTTTTATTTCTATATTTTGATTTTGTAAAAGCATGTTTTTGCTTGAAGTAAGTACATGGGGGGATATGGAGTTTTGAAACGCCCTGTACACATACTTTCGGTCGGAAAAAAACAAAAACAAAAGTGGCAGCGTCTAATGAAATCCAAACAATGGCGCATGGCTCGCCGTAACTCAGCTTTAGCACCTCAAGTTTTACTGTCTCATTTCCAAAACGGGGCCGTGCTGTGATGAATCGGTCTCCACTGGCTCGCGCTTAGTCTCACATAAAGAGGCTTCACACTGTAAGAGAGATGGAGGAGAGAGATATGAAAGACAAAAGAAAAAAAAAGCTGAGGGGAAAGTGAAAAAGCAAATGATCACAAGTAATACAAGTGAAAGTGACTACTGTATATACACCGCGTCTTAGATACATACATAATATATATTGTTTTGTAAGCCCATAGGGACAAATAAGGCAAATTAGCTTCTGCTATAAGCACTGGATACATCAGACTTATGTTACAGTTTGTCTATGTTTCTGTACCTGTCAAATAAATCACACATATCGGTATATTCGACCAAAGCCACATTACTCCTGCGGCCTATGAGAGAGACGGGACACGATTTGAAAGTGTGCTTCAGGTCAGGACTGCGTAGGTTTCCCCCAGGTACTCTTCCCCAACCACTAAAAACATGTACAATAGGTTAATCCAGCCAGGTGTTTCTGTCCATTAGCCTGGCTCCACATCTGGAGATGGGTCCCTGGGGGCCGGCCGACACTGGCTGCTCACTGCTCCTTGAGGATGGGTCAAATGCAGAGAGCGGGTTTCCCCACGAGGATTAACTGAACAGAGCACATTTTTTCGTCCGCTTCGGCTTTACCCAAATCTAAAAGCTTCTTGAAAACAAATCGCCAAGATGGCGACCAAAAACGAGAATGAAAACGCAACAAAAGTGTGACAAAAACGGAAAAGCAACAATGACAACATGACCAAAACACGACAAAAAAGCAGCAACAAAAACACACACAAAAAAGGGACGAAAACTGACAAAAATGCAACGGAAAGGTTTTCTTTCAAATGCGGCATTACACTGTCGCTCTCGAGTCGAGTCGAGTTCAAAGTCGAACTGAAGAAAAGGCATCGTGTTAAGGCGGGAGGTAAGAGGTTAATAAAGTATAACTGAACCTTACCTTAGAACATAAATCACTCCTATGTTAGTCACATCAAATCTATTTCTTTACATTTTACAGAAACATGCACTTAAGTAGTAATATTTTGGAGTTGACATATGCATATGGGGCTTCACAATAGACTGACAATGCAATACAAGTGCAAGAGCTGGTGAGGACTTTACCTGGGGCTCCTCCTGCTCCTCCTAGCAGAACTGGTCAGAACGGTTATAATGCTGGATAATGGGCTTTAAAAATGTGGAGGGCAGTTTTGAGCATTGGGCTGGATGGTTTTAGGAAGTACAGAACAAAGACACCATAGAAGAAGAAACAGCAAATTCGAATATGACACAAAACTGTGTGAATGTAGTGACATATGACTCGACGAGTGTTCAGTAACAGTGCTTGAGTCCAATTTCCGCCTACTCCACCCACCTCTGCGTCTTTATCCCACGCGCTGTGTCCGGCGTGTGGTCAGTGGGGAGCGAGCGAATGACTGATGTCGGGCGGCGGCTTCAGACAGGGTGAAGTTGAATGTCGAGTGAACGTGGGCTACCTGAAGACAAATGCACATCTGGCCTCCATACCTCCACAGCTGCACGGGCCGGGACATTGAGAAAAGCCCAGTATGTACACACTTGGAGCGGGACGGGCATGTTTAAGAGCGCTCAGGAGAAGTGAGGGGGATGACAAGGGGCAGGACGCGGTGTAAGAGGACGGGCATAAATCACAGGCCGCTCCTTTTCAGCACCAGAGTGGTTCTCAACGTGTGGTGGGCCTGCGACGGAGGAGTGTGTTTGAGTTAGAGTTTTGTTTGTGGCTCAGTTCTGGGTTTGTGCAATCTATAGGTTTCAACTTTTAAGTTAAAATCACAGCCAAGTCTAAGAATAAACTGTGTAATAGTATTGAGCAGCACTACTCGCATTGTTGTCCCACTGTCAGTGTGTAAAGTGGCCTGATATTAGGTGTGTTCGGATCAAGGCGGACACATCACGCATTTCTGCTTCTCCCACACACCAGACGGACGCCTCATCATCCCAGCAAAGGATAGACTCTCCTCATACAGTTTAGGATTAGAATAATACACTTCTGTTTGTTTAAACGTAGGTAACATGTTGGACACATCCTCTGCACTTTCTGTCGAATATGAAGCATTTCTGCGGATCAAAGTGGATCTCTGTGAGGAGAAAAGAGGAGGCTGCGTATCGTCAGAGCGACAAGTTTCTGATCAAAACACAATTTGGATCCAATCATCTGTTCGTCCGCTGTCAGTGTACGCACTTCATTTCCCGTCATCCCTTTTGGCATTTGTGATTCGGGCGGCTGAGAGAGGCGGTGAAAAGAAACTTCGCCCACCCTCCCCGCCGGACCACCAGTGGATTCGAGGCACCATAAGCCTTTCAAAATGTATGTTTGTTTTTGTAAGACTGAAAAGTAACAATTGGCGACCCTTCATCTCGCAGCTCAAGGTAGTCCTAGTTCAGTTTGACTGTATATACATCCTCCCAAGACAGCAGAAACAAAGACCAGACAATAACAATAAGAAACTGCAAGAATAATGGAATAGTGAAATCCTCCTAAACCTTCCTATTCTTACGCCATATGAAGGACGGAATAAATAAATGAACTTTGAATCCTTCACAAATGTCTGAGACTTTACATAGAAGGAGGTTAAGGCATAGACCTAAGGCTAAGGTTTACTTAACCAGGAAAGTCCCACTGAGATTAATAATCTGTTTTTCGGGGGAGTCCTGGCCCCAGAGGGGAACCTATTGTACATGTTTTTAGTTGTGGGGGAAACCGGAGTACCTGGAGGAAACCTACGCAGACATACAGAAAGACCCCGTCCAGGCGGGAATCGAACCCGGGACCTTCTTGCTGTGAGGCACGAGTGCTAACGTGCCACCATACAACAACTGTACAATGAACCTGATGGTTTTCTTTGGTCACGCCTGTCTTTTTCACAAGATTTGAAAAGTTTTTTTTGACTGCACCGATAGATGCCGTAATGCCTGATCAAACGTGACCGTGGTTTCAGTGCTGATGCATCCGCACTACAAACTGTCCACACGCAGCTGCCACATGAGGCTCAATATAAATACCAGGGTAACATGATATTATCTGCTTGATGGATCTATTGTAGAAACAGACCTGTGTTGAAGGAGGATGAGGTGATCTTCTCTGTCATGTTTGTGTGGCAAACGAGATGTTGAGTAATCGGTCCCAGGGCCTTTACTCCAAAAAATGAAGGTCTAGTTTAGTTTAAATGTCTCATATTGAGCATAATATTTAAACCTGAGTTGTTTTCATGAGTTAAGATTTAGTTGAGAGTTTGACCTAGGTTATATCACTTCATTTTGTCTATTTCAGGTTCATGTATTTTCTAATGGGGTAAGAAAATTGCACTTGTCCCATTGGCAGTTTTACTTTTATTACCTCAGAACCAGTTAAAAATGGCGTCTAAATGAGAAAACTGCTCAAAAAGAGATTCATAGTCTGAAGTCATTTAAACCCACGTCTGATATTTAGTTTTTGTAGTGTTGACCTTGCGTGTTTGTTGAGACCCAGTCGACTTTGTATTACGCTGCAGCTTTCATCCTGGTTTAGTTCATCTTTAACCCAGATTTGATTCTTGTTCAGTCCTTGGAACCAATTATTTATACATGATACTTTTTAAAATTATTATTCAACCAAGTCCTTAGGACATTCAGAATCCCTTTTTCATGGCAAACTGGGGCACTCTGAGAAAATCTACGCTGACACCGGGGGAATGTGCAAACTCCACACACATCTAGCTTGGAATCAATCTCCGGGACCTTCTTGCTGTGAGACAAGCGTTCTCATCAAATTGCCACTGTGCCGCCCACTTGAAAACTCCAAGGTAGTGTTGAATCTTTAGAACAATCCCTACTTTATTAGGCCCGAGCGGCCTGCCGTAGCAAGGGCCTATTGTAATCGCAACGCAGTGCGCGCAGCGCACTGTACTGAGGTGCGCGGAGCGCACGAAAACAGCGCGAAGCGCTGTCCCCATGTCAAACGTAAACTCACCGTGTAAAACAGTGACTGCCCACACCTCTGGTGTGGGCCCTTATACTTATAATTGCAGCAAAATGAATGGGGGTATATGGCCAACTGTCATACGGAGGTGGATGACGAGCGCGAAGCGCTCGTCATTCACCTCCGAGCCCCACCGGTGCGTCGGGGAAGTCGAAAGCTTTAAAAAAATGCATAATATGTTGTAGTCGCGAAAGCGACTATATTGTTTTTGCAAGAAATATTATTATTAGGCCCGAGCGGCCTGCCGTAGCAAGGGCCTATTGTAATCGCAACGCAGTGCGCGCAGCGCACTGAACCTAGGTGCGCGGAGCGCACGAAAACAGCGCGAAGCGCTGTCCCCATGTCAACTGTAAACTCACCATGTAAAACAGTGACTGCCCACACCTCTGGTGTGGGCCCCTTATACTTATAACTGCATATAAGTATAAGGTACAGTGCGCGCAGCGCACTCAACCGAGGTGCGCGGAGCGCACGAAAACAGCGCGAAGCGCTGTCCCCATGTCAAACGTAAACTCACCGTGTAAAACAGTGACTGCCCACACCTCTGGTGTGGGCCCTTATACTTATAATTGCTGCAAAATGAATGGGGGTATATGGCCAACTGTCATACGGAGGTGGATGACGAGCGCGAAGCGCTCGTCATCCACCTCCGAGCCCCACGGCTGCGTGGGGGACTTCGAAAGCTTTCCAAAAATGTATAATATGTTGTAGTCGCGAAAGCGACTATATTGTTTTTGCAAGAAATATTATTATTCTTCTTTATTCTTTCTTCTTCTTCTTCTTCTTCTTCTGCTCTTTGAGCAAGAATTTGACCCCCTGAACATAGTTGAAAACTCACCAAACTTTGCCCAAAATTCAGATCCGGTGAAAAATTTATTTAAATGTGTGTTTCGTCTTGGGGAAATAAAAAATGGCGCGACAGCGCCACCTACAAAAGTGAAAATACATTGCGCCTATGGGGAGGGGACCAACGTCAACGTTGTCGTAGAGCGACGGGATTCGGTACAGACATTCGTCATGTGACGACAAACAAAAAACATTATTGTGGCCACGCCCCCTGACAAACCGGAAGTCCGCCATTTTGACAGGAAGTCGGGAAAATGGTGAGTCAGCGTTTTCGCTGACGTCGCATTTTAACGAACTCCTCCTAGGGCGTTTCACCAAATGAGCCCAAAATCGCTCCAGCTCATCCCGAGATGTGGGGCATCAAAAGTTATCCAAATTTTTTGGCTAAGTTGTACGGTTTGTTTGCGGCGAAGCCGCAATCTTTATGAAGAATTTTGTGACTTACCGAAAACAACAAAATGCTCCCATTTGCACAAACAAACTCCGATTCAAAATCGGAAATATACATTTTATTGATCTTTCACTCCCGGACACAACAAATGTAAAAAAGTGAGATTTGGCGCGATAGCGCCCCCTCTAGGCTGAGAAGAAAAAATGCATTATGGGAAAAAAATTAGTTTCTCGGAAATGGATACAATTCGGCACAATAATAGCTGATGGCATCCCGATCCAAAAAGCCAATGAGACCCATACCGTATTTTGTACGGTGTTGCCATGGAGACGCCCGGGGTCCACCATGTTATTCCAATGGGACTGACCCGCATATCACACATTATACACAATTACAGCGCGTTAGCGCCCTCTGTCAGGAGCTAGTGGACAGTAGTGATTGAAGTACGGCCCGTTAAGGACGTCTGATGCTGCTTGTGAAATAAAACAGATTATGGGTGCGCTAGCGCCCTCTGCAGGTTGGAGCCATCATTCACATGGAGACGCTAAAAATCTCGTTTTGATGTTTACTCACAAAGATTAATGGCACATCAGGGCAATAAAATGAAGTGTGGCCACGTTGGCGCCCTCGCTAGAGTTATGGCGCGGCAATGGAGGCACTAAGGGAGGCCTCCATTACATGGTTGCTAGGCGACCAACAGGAGGTCGGCCATTTTGGGAAAAATCGAGTAATCAGCGCCGAAGGCGCCATTTCTCGCCTTTGCTCTTTTATAATCTCGACCTAGGGTGGCAGCGACGTTATAACCACGTAGGGCGCGGCAGCGCCTCCCGGTTATTGCGGCGGCGTGCGGCAACCGGCCAACGAGACCCGCGAGGGCCTCTCGATGCCCTCGCGGGCAGGAATTTGAGCAGGAATTTGACCCCCTGAACATAGTCAAAAACTCACCAAACTTTGCCCAAAATTCAGATCTGGTGAAAAATTTATTAAAATATGTGTTTCGTATTGGGGAGATAAAAAATGGCGCGACAGCGCCACCTACAAAAGTGAAAATAGATTACGCCTATGGGGAGGGGGCCAACATAAACTTTGTCGCAGAGCAACGGGATTCGGTACAGACATTCGTTCTGTGAGGACAAACAAAATATATTATTGTGGCCACGCCCCCTGGCAAACCGGAAGTCCGCCATTTTGACAGGAAGTCTGAAAAATGCCCGAGTCAGCGTTTTCGCTGACGTCGCATTTTAACGAACTCCTCCTAGGGCGTTTCACCAAATGAGCTCTAAATCGCTCCAGCTCATCTCGAGATGTGGGGCATCAAAAGTTGTCCAATTTTTTTGGTTACATTTTACGGTTTGTGTGCGGCGAAGCCGCAATCTTTACGAAGAAATATACATTTTATTGACCTTTCAGCCCCGGCCCCAACAAATGTGAAAAAGGTTGATTTTGCGCGATAGCGCCCCCTCTAGGCTGAGAAGAAAAAATGCATTATGGGAAAAAAAATTGTTTCTCGGAAATGGATGAAATTTGGTACAAAAATAGTTTATGGCATCCCGATCAAAAAAGCCAATGGGACCCATAACGTATTTTGTACGGTGTTGCCATGGAGACGACCGAGGCCCTCAATGTTATTCTAATGGGACTGACACATAGCTCTCATTATACACAATTACAGCGCGTTAGCGCCCACTGTAATGTGCTTGTGGATAGCTGTCATGGAAGTACAGCCCATCCGATGCTGCTTGTGTAATAAAAAAGATTTGGGGCGCGCTAGCGCCCTCTGCAGGTTAAAGCCATTATTCACATGGAGAGGCTAAACATTTTGTTTTGATGTTTACTCACAAACAGTAATGGCACATCAGGCCAATAAATGTAGCCACATTCACCTTTCACCCCTGGACACAACAAATGTCAAACCGTGACACCGTTCAGGTGCAGAAGAAAAAATTTGTTATGAGTCAAACAATTAATTTCTCGGAAATGGATGACATTCGGCACAAAAATAGTTGATGGCATCCCGATCAAAAATAGCCAATGGGATCTATTCCGTATTTTGTACGGTGTTGTCATGGAGACGACCGGAAGCCCCCATGTTATTCCAATGGGACGGACACACAAGTCTCACACTATACAAAATTACAGCGTGTTAGCGCTCTCTGTCAGGAGCGTGTGGACAGTAGTCATTGAAGTATGGCCCGATGCTTTTTGTCATTCACATGGAGAGGCTAAACATTTACTTTTGATATTTACTGACAAAGATTAATGGCACATCAGGGCAATAAAATGTGGTGTGGCCGCGCTAGCACCCTCAGTAGGGTTACAGAGGTGTGTTAATGTGGGCACGGCCCTTGAAAGTCTGCAACTTTGAAAAATCCGCCTAGAGCGTTTATTTATTAGTTTATTTGGTCAGGACAGTGCATGTTAATGAACATACATTGGTCTAATGCATGTAAACAAGCCACACCGGATTGTAGCCTTTGGCTAATTTGCATCCGTCGTACCCCATGCGCAATCTCAAACACACTCTCATTCATCCTGGCCTATTGTACTTGTTTTTAGTGGTAGGGGAAACCGTTGTACCCGGAGGAAACCTACACAGACACGGGGAGAACATGCAAACTCCACAAAGAAAGGCCACGTCCAGGTGGGTATCGAACCCCAGACCTTCTAGCTGTGAAGCATGAGCGCTAACCACTGCAATGCAGTGAACTAATGTCCCTATGATGATGAATAAACTATACCTTAACCTGAACCTTAGTGATGTGGTTAATCAACATTTATCCACCAATTTTTGCTAAGTTCTACAATCTGTTTACGGCAAAGCCACAATCATTACAAAGAACTTGTCAATTTACCGTCACCTGCAAACTGCTCCTATTCGCTCATATAAACCCCAATAAAAAGATCGCAAGTATATATTTTATTGACCTTTCACCCCCGGACACAAGACATCTGAAAAAGACACATTTGGCGCGATTTGGCTTAGGTGCAGAAAAAAAAATTCATGAGGTGTCACAATGCAGTTTCTCGGAAATGGATGATATTCAGCAGAAAAATAGTTGATCAAAAAAATCAACTGATAAAAAAGTCAGTGGGACCCACCCTAGGGCTCGGTGATATATCGAAATAATGCGTTTAATTCATGCTTTTAGAAACATGCGATGTGGAAAATGGCTAAATTGTAAAAACGTGTCTGTCATTCCATGTCCCCCTCACGTTCACCGTGCTGCTGATTTAGCGGCATTTCAGATGCTCCATAGCCACTGGTTTCAGAAATGACACCACTGGAACCTAGCGACTTTCTGACTAAGGTCAGGTTACAAAGGTTTTTTCGTAGTGCGCGATGAATTTTCATCGCTAAAACAGAGTTTCCCCATTCTGATGCTCTGCTGTTCTCCCACTGTGAACTGACATGCAGCACCATTTAACTCCGCCCCTTTCCCCTTGAGTAAGTCTGTTGTCAATCACAGCAGAGTTCGAGTTATAAGGATGATAAAATTAAAACGCTTTTGAAAACTCCTTTGTCTATTAAGTTTTACTTTTGAAAGCAGTCATCATGTGTGCACAACCTATTTATGCCATTTTTTCATAAGATAAGATAGATCATTGTCATTGTACAAAATACAACGAAACACAGATGGCGCTCACTAAAATATAGTCAATGTCTACCCCGTTTATCCCAATACCATAAGCAATAATCGTAAATAAAAGTTAATTTTAAGGTTAAAAACACATCTGTTATTGCACTAGGTCCCGTCCTTGCGCATATTTAGTGTCCACTGCTCATGGGTAAAAGCTGTTCTGCAGCCTATGTGTCTGCACCCTGGGACTTTGCACGTGTGAGCAGTCGAGTGGCGTAGATGTCATCCAGGTTTGGCAGAGAGGAGCCTACATGTTGTTAAATGTGCCGATAAACTCGTCCATGTGAAGAATTGGGATGCAGCAAATCTGTTAAGAAAACTAGGAATGAGTTTTGGACACGTTTCCATTTAGTGGTTTCCTCTTTCATTATTTAATTTAAAGGAATAGGCCACCGTTTTTACATACTGAGACATGTTCTTACCTTAGCTTTGACGAGTTCATCTGTACCTGGTCTCCACGTGAGCCTTCCGTAACGTAAACACAGAACAGACGGCGTTAGCATTTAGCCTCTCTCTTCTATAGCTCCAAACGAGGTGAAGATAGAAGCTACCAAGCTCTTCCACGTTTTCCCTATTTAAATATGGTTACGTGAAGTGTTACACTATGAAGTATAATTACACAAAATTAAACAATGTGGATTTTCTAAGCGGATAAAAAGGGGAATTATATTGTAAGGCGTAATAATACCAGGAGTAATTCGGCATCCGCGCAGTGATATATTCACTTTACTGTGTGGATTCCGAATTACTCTTAGTATTGTTACGCCTTACAATATAGTTATTTTATCCGCTTAGAAAATCCACAGTTTAATTTTGTGTAATTATACTTTATAGTGTAACACTCATGTTACATGAATGGAAAACGTGGACGTTTTTTGTAGCTTCCATCTTCACCTCGTTTGGAGCTATAGAGAAGAGAGAGGCTAAATGCTAACGGCTAAATGCTAACGCTGTCTGTGCTGTGTTTACGTTACGGAAGGCACACGTGGAGACCAGACAGGTACAAATGAACTAGTCAAAGCTAAGGTAAGAACATATCTCAGTGTGTAAAAACTGTGGCCTATTCCTTTAATATCAGGTATAGGGCCTTTAATAATGCAGTGTTTACACTCCATGTCAGGTCTTCACTGATCTGCACACCCAAAAACGTGAAGTCTGTGACCCTCTCCACCTCAACAATCCACAGACCATTGTGAGGTGTTTTCCTGTTTCTTCCAAAAAATAATCTCTTTTTTCTTTGTATCCAGAAGTTGCAGCTAAAATGGCAGGGAACATTATAAAGACGATACCCTGACAGTATTTGACCATTTAAGATGAATTGTATGTCGTTTCTGAAACATAACTTAATATGCTCTTTATGTCTGAACTCTTTCATCTGAATTGGTGCAGTATTTCAATGCTGCCTTTGTAGTTACCACTTTAATTTTTAGCAACTGTTTTAGCAATCATGCAAGCCTTGAATGTAAGCAAAAAAATAAGTCAAGATCAATAAGAATCAATAACAGGTCTAACAAGACATTTATTGCATTAAATACTTAAAATTGACATTGACAAAACATGTTTCAAAAGATTATTGTCCCTTAAAATACAAACAAAACATTTTCAATTTCTGTTACATCATTATGACTTTTACATAATAGATACACATTTTTATTACATCATCAATACTTTTAAATAAAATAGTGAATACATTCAAACTTATTTACATCACACACAACAACAACAAAATAAGGATCACCAAGTGACAACTTAAATGTAATCGTTATATTATTTGAACCACTCTTGGTCTGGCCTGTCACCTAGAACCTGTTTGCCCTGGGAGTCCCTACAGAGGCATAATGCCCCTCACAACATAGCTCCTAGGATCCTTCAGGCGCTCAAACCTCTCCACCACAATAAGGTGGTGGTTCAAGGAGAGGAAAATTTATTAGCATTATTAGTGTCATTACAATAGAATACATGATATACATTATACAATACATAATAACTACATAAAATATAAATACAATACATACATTATTATTGGCATTTATATATACACATTACATAATTACAGACATTCATTATTCAAGGGACCCTTTGAACCAGTCAGAAAGACCAGGGACGACAAACCTTACAGTATGTGTGCACGCATCACTGTAAGGTGCAACACACCGAATAGAGCCAAAACTAAATCAACAACCAACTATTACAACCGAAAGCCCTACACCTGCAACCTAAATCAGCAAAACACATGATCCATAACTAATTAGTTTCTTCAAAGACAGGTTTGTTTGCCTGCTTTACAAGTGTGGTTTTCCTCAGATACCTCCCTCTTCACATGATGTCACTGTGTAAAGTCTTGTAGTCTTCTAATGTAGTTTTGTCAGACAAAATGGGAAACTTTCACTGCATGGTCACATACGTTTTCCCAGTCTTACAAAATGACATAAGAAAAGTACAAGACAGAGCACAGCTTCAGCTAATGAAGAGGAGGAAGAACAATATTGTAATTCATGTTCACAAAAAAACCTGTCAGCAAAGAGAAAACCTCCGCAAATAAATATCTGACAACGTGCCAATACTGAACTTCCATAATCCAAAATCTAAGCCCATCATCAAAATGGACTCAAACACAAAAGTATATACAACACCCAAAATGTTTCCAAAGGCATACACAAACATAAATTACAAAACTGCATGATTACCACCAATTATAAAATGTTATATACAATTTTAACAAAGGGTCAAAGGCCTGAATGCTCAATAATCAAGAGAGGAATGGACTGCTTAGGGCATGATGAAAAGGCATGGGAAGACAAAGTTGTAAGAGACACAAGACAAGTCATATGTACGGAGCAATGTGATGAGCCGGCACAACAAACAGCTGTCCATTTTAACTATAAAATAAATCTAATCTAAACGCGGCGTTTCAACGCATTTTCCCCTAAAAGAACAAAGTATCCCTTCATGGTCGCTAAAGTATGTTGGCACGACTGAACAGTCAATGTCATACTCACTAGAATTTAGATAGAAATGATCAATTAATGTCCCCCTCTCAGTTGTGGGAGATGTGACGTATTGAACATAACCTCTTTCTACCATAAAATTGCAGAGACTTGTAGATTTCAATACGTCGTCATTAAAATCTCCCATCACAGCCACAGTGGCACAATGTGAGCTCAGCCAATTCAATAACCTGTCCAAGTTATATTTGAATAGAGACATGGGATAAGACGGTGGTCTGTAAACTACTGCTATGATGATTTGATGCTCTGCAAAATAGTTAACTAAACACTCCAAATCGAAATCTCGTACTGTGATTTCATAGTTAATGTTTTCCTCACAGTACACGCCAACTCCACCGTACTGTTGGCCACACAAACTAACCAACGCTGTGTGGTTACTGTGCTGGTACGAGATACTACGGGGACGACTATGGAAGGTATAACCTTCAATTTGACAACTATCAGAAGAAGAGTCTACACATAACCATGTCTCTACCACAGCGATACAGTTAGGCTGCAAAAGCTGTGTGCGTGAAGCTAAGTCAGACACATGTCGGGCTAATCCCTGTACATTCATAAAAAATACTGTCAAAACATGTGCCTCTTGTCTGTGCCAGGGCAAACTGTCGACCACGAAGGGAGGCAGGTTCTCCAACGCGGCTTTAATGTTGTCATTACAGTAAATGGCCTTTTCCGAAAAGTCTTGGATTACAAGACCCTCTAGACTTCGGACGCGACTTAAGGCCACATACGCCTGACCTGGGGAAAATATTTTCTTCAGGGACACCACAGCTTCATCCACAGTTATCCCTTGTACCTTGTGTACTGTACAGGCCCACGAGAGTTTAAACGGAAACTGTCTACGCCTCTCGTGCCGTTTATTCACCTGTTCTTCAGCTGGTCCTATGCGGGTAGAACCAGTCAGGTCTGCAGGGGTACGGGTCTGCTTCCTTCTCTTCGCGCCCACTCTATCCTCATCAAATTTCACATAAATAGCTAAAGGAAGCCTTTTGTTCTGCGGATCTTGGACTATATGAGTTACAATGCCACATACCCCATTTACTAGACCGTCAGAAAGATCTATGTTTTTACAAAGCATAACGCGTGCATTAACGCCGATATGCAGTGTCTCCAACAAACTGGGTTTTTCGGACTTTTTGAGACACAGATGACCAGGGAGTTCCTTAATTTTACCTGAGCCCTTATCGATTCCAAAATCCCGCGCATCAATGGTCATCACCTCTGAACAATCGCTGCTAAGTTTTCTTATGTTATATTCCCTAACATTAACCGTTCTTGCGAAAATATGCAACACGTCGGGCTCTTCGCCTGTTTCACGACGCTTCAATATATCTATGTCGCTTTGTAGCATTGGTGTCCCTCTCGTACGCACTCTCAACCGGTTTAAGAGGTCCGCAAAAGTATTGTCTTGTTGTCTAACAACCGTTTTTAATTCCACTACTTTAAATAAATCGGTGAAAAAATCAATGCCTACTCTTTCTTTATACAGAGCCTGCCCCCCAATAGGAGGTAACTGATAAAAATCCCCGACCGCAATCACGCAAATGTTTCCAAATTTAATCTCCTTACCCGTCTGTTTAATTTGACCCACCCGACCCTCAATCCAATCAAACACCCTTTTGTCAACCATCGATATTTCGTCGATTACAACAATTTGAACATCGATGTATCTAGCGCGCAGTGTACTAAGCTTTTCTTCTCCGAGCGTATTATATTCTTTTGGAGGTTTAACAGGAATACAAAACGTCGAGTGGATTGTCGCCGCCTGTAAATTATACGCTGCTATCCCGGTCGGAGCCGTTAATAAAACGCTAATGTTATCGGGACTATGGCAAATTGGAGCAAATAACCGCGACGCTTCGTACTGAATAGCCCTAATCAGGTGACTCTTCCCGGTGCCCGCTCCACCTGATATAAATACGTGCAATGGCTCAGGGTTGTTACCAGCAACCTTGTCTAAGCACCATTGCCGTATTTTGTAAAAAATGGACAGCTGTTGCTCATTCAGACTTCGCACAAGTGCGAGACCCTCTGGACGACTCATAACATTTGTCCTCTCCAAATGACAAACGTCCTCGTTCCTTACAGCTAAGTCCGGGATGGGCTCTTGCTCATGCTCAGAGAGGACCTCCTGCAACATCTCCCTAAACTCCTCCTTCGACTCCAACCTTTCAACTTCCAACTCTGGACAGAGATCGGCCCATGCCTCTTCCAAAAGCTCTTCACAGTCCATTGCCTCTTGGATCTCATCCAGATCCTCAAGCTCCACTTCAAAACGACACCTATTTGCATCAACAATCGACTTGACCGAATGCACCGACCCATCAGTAAAACAAACTTCCCCATTTTCATAAAAGTCCTTATATGTTTCGTATGGAGCCGGCTTAAGGTCGGCCTCATCGCGATAGGGTAAAAATAATTGAAGGATGCTTAGATGGAATAACTCTGAATCTTTTGTCTCTGAAAACCGTGCATATCTAACAATTGCGGGCTTGGTCCGCTCCCGTTTAGCGACTGCACCTAAAGAATTCTGTAAAGGAATAGCCTTTTTACATGTATCTGTTTGACTAAGTACACGGTATTCAGATACAAAAGAAGCGATGCACATGTCATTAAAAGTACTATCATTTGGCCTACTCCTAAAACGATCTATAATGTTGGTCATCCAAATATCGTCCGAAGCCGAATCACCATCTAACTGATTGATAGGTTTGCTCAATCTAACAATGTTATTTCCCGTCGGAATGAATTCTACTTTACGTGAGAACTCCTTCAGGTGCATGTTTGTAACGCGATAAACAGCTTCCTGCGCAGAGACATCACGATTATGCAAATATACACGGCCTAACTTTTTCAACGCCTCTTTCGCACTAACATTATCTTTGGAAGCTTCTTTTTGGGCAGCACCCAAGAGCAAACCCATCTCCCTCTCTGCCTTAGAAATATATGAAATTATATAAACTATGCACGCCCACGCATCTACAACAAACTGAATATCCATATTCGCATCCCAAGCATCCAACAATTTCGCATTATAATTATTAATCCAGACTTCCTTAACCCCTCGCTTTAAAACTACGTGAGTGTGACCGCCTAAAGCCTGGTACACCATTTCAAATGTCTCCTGCGTTAACCCGGCAGCTGCAAACAATGACTCCACACTATCAATGGGAATATTCTCATCTACGACAGCATTTTTAAGTGCAGTCATAAACGCCACAGCTTCCTCTTTAGACATTATCGGTTCACGTTCCGGGTCTGTTCTTTTAATAAACGTACGCATGGACGGAGGACGTGGGAAATTAAAGCGACACTTCTTTTTGCCCTTTTTACATGTTTTGGAGTGACGCTTTGAATGCTGCTGCACTGAAGTAACTTTTTCCAATAAAGCCGGATCAGAGGGTAATTCACAACTTATGTATTTATCAATAAACTCAATTACCTCCTCGTCTGTATTAACTCCGAGCTTGGGGGCGTTACGAACCCAATAAAGGCAGTGAACGTGAGGGCTTCCGCGCTGCTGAAACTCTACACGATAAAAGGAATCTATAATTTCGCCTATCGGGTGAGCCGGGGACTTGAGGACTGTATTTTGGAATTTGTGCCACCGCTGATCAAACATACGGGCAACAGTTGTGGGGTGGCGCCGCAAAAGATCACATCTGTCTGCCCAATTTAAATCCTCTACCCTCCTGGTACTACCTTCTATCTTTAACAGCGCCTCCAGGACATTTCGCCAACGCAGATCTGCCGAACTAAATGAGCAGAACCACGTTGGAATACCGAGCTGGCGCACCATCGCGATTAACTCTTTCAGTGTGGATTGCCAGTATGGGGGCGTGCCTCTAATAGGCTTCAAAAAACGATAACCACTATCGAACTTTAATATATTTTCCAAAGATTCTTCATCTGCAGCAGCATTACCCGAACCCTGACACGCATGACCCTTTCGCAAAGCTATGGAGACCTTCGATACAACCTGCTCTACTTCCAACATGTACAGAGCCATGAATAGAAATTTAAGATTTCGCGCAAAACGACCGTCCGCGTGCAATAACCTGTTAATGAAATATCGGCACAAAGTAATACGAACGGGCCTGCGGGTGTGAAAGGTATTACGCCCAAAGGGGAACTCTTTTGGGAAGCATTTAGCCTCATTTTCCTTATCGGTGAGCAACCTAACTGGAATGTTCCCCTCCGCTGGAGCCAAATTCAGTACACCCTGGAAGTAGTGGTCAAGAGCATCCTGAGCCATATCTGCAGGCATAAAGAAGGTGTCCTGGAACATACAATGACGCTGTCGGTCATGGAGATGCTCATCATCTAAATCTTCATCCTCTCCCTGTGTCTCCTCTCCCTGCACCGCCTGTTCGTTCGCTGCCCGTTCCTTCGCTGCCCGTTTCTTCGCCGCTCGCCCCTTTGCCGCCTGCCCCTTCGACCCCTGTGCCGCCTGTCCCTGCGCCGCTTTTCCCGTCTGTCCCTGCGCCGCCTGTCCCTGTGCAGCCTGTCCCTGAGCCCCCTGTCCCTGAGCCCCCTGTGCAGCTTGACCCTGAGCCCCCTGTGCAGCCTGACCCTGTGCAGCCTGACCCTGTGCAGCCTGACCCTGAGCCCCCTGTCCCTGTGCAGCCTGACCCTGAGCCCCCTGTCCCTGTGTAGCCTGTCCCTGTGCAGCCTGACCCTGAGCCCCCTGTCCCTGTGTAGCCTGACCCTGTGCAGCCTGACCCTGAGCCCCCTGTCCCTGTGTAGCCTGACCCTGTGTAGCCTGACCCTGTGCAGCCTGACCCTGAGCCCCCTGTCCCTGTGCAGCCTGTCCCTGTGCAGCCTGAGCCCCCTGTCCTTGTCCTATCTGCCCCTGTGCAGTCTGTCCCACCTGAAGCATCATAGCATTTAGGTCTTTTAAAGTTTCTTTCCAGTATGGTATAATAGGTAGGCCCTGTCCCATCTGTCCCTGAGCCTCTTGACCCTGTCCCATCTGTCCCTGCGCCTCCTGTCCCTGAGTTTCCTCTCCCTGCCCCGGTGGTCCCTGTTCCATCGGTACCACTGTATCAGTAACTTCCTCTTCCCGCCTAATGAACTCATTAACCCACTCTTCATCAAACTCTATGTCCAAATAAAGTTGGTTGTTCGCTTTGAGAAATGCAATCGCGCGCCTTATCCGACCCGTGTCAACATATTGATATTCATAATGGCCTTTGTAAGTAAGTTTACGCTTTAACTTCACAGGTAATAACCATCCGTCCATGCTACGACGCGGTAACAGCTTAGTGGTATCAATAATATTAGAAGGCACACACGTAGCCGGACCATGTGTTCCTCCTTGACCCCCTTTGGGCAGAGCGTACATCTGCATAAACACTATATTGAGCGCCACTAAATGCTGTTCGACGGTGTTCAAACACGCGAGTTCAGGAGGAATATCATCTAACTGTAAATTGTTCATTGAGCATTCAGCCGGCATTTGACCCTTTTTGACTTTAGAGTTACAAGTGTAGCAGATCCACAAACTCCCTCTACAATCAGCCAGCGGACATGGCGATGGACAACTCTTACTGCATGTGTGTAAATAGGCGTCCGAGATGCAAGTCTCAGCAACAGCAGCGCTTTTAGGATCAACCATAAAATCATCCTTTCTACAAGGTAAGACCTGGTTGATAAATAATAATTTAGAGCACACGCAACAGATGTGTTCAGGACCGTGTTCAACTTCCCTCCAAAACCGTTCCTTAACCAAATCAAAATTATCTGCCAATTGTTGCTTAATTTTCCTTTTACGATTTCTGTAAGCAACACGAGTTTGAGTTTTGTATTGATCATCTTTGTGGTATTTCACTTTACTATAGGTTTTTACTTTCTGCCTATGTTTGGGACTCTCTTTGTACTTTTGTTTACTGGCGGCCCTAACATCTTGTTTGTGCTTTAAGTTATCTTCATACTTTTTAATGCTAGCTGCCCTTTTCTTCAGTTTATACTCTACATCCTTGTGGTATTTTTGTAGTGTCAGTGCCTTTTTCTTTTGTCTGTACTTTACATTATCACTATATTCAAGTTTATTTGCTGCCTTTATTGCCACTTTTATTTTCTCTCTATAATCTACATTGTCTCTATATTTAAGATTGACTGCAGCCTTCTTTCCTTGTCTATACTCTACATTTTCCCTATATTTACGGTTCACTGCAGCACAGCTTGCAGCCTTCTTTCCCTGTCTATAATCTACATTGTCTCTATATTTAAGATTGACTGTAGCCTTCTTTCCCTGTCTATAATCTACATTGTCTCTATATTTAAGATTGACTGTAGCCTTCTTTCCCTGTCTATAATCTACATTGTCTCTATATTTAAGATTGACTGTAGCCTTCTTTCCCTGTCTATAATCTACATTGTCTCTATATTTAAGATTGACTGTAGCCTTCTTTCCCTGTCTATAATCTACATTGTCTCTATATTTAAGATTGACTGTAGCCTTCTTTCCCTGTCTATAATCTACATTGTCTCTATATTTAAGATTGACTGCAGCCTTCTTTTCCTGTCTATAATCTACATTTTCCCTATATCTACTTCTCAATGTTTCACGGAGTCTATCTTTAATTGTGGCATATTTGTTTTTTAAATGTTTATGCTTTTTGTTTTGAATGTACTTACTTAACTTATTACATTGTACATTCGTTTCAGTGTTTGGACTAACTAGTGATTGGGCATCTACCTGTCTAGACCTAGTGTTGTAACCCATAAGAATAGAACTATTAATTTGGCAGCTTCCGTAACAATGATGGGTCACCGGGTTTTTAACGCAAGTTACAATTTCATAATGAATATTGTTAATATTTTCAAGGTAGATGCCGCTGGTTGACAAAGGCCTGGTAGTACAACCATATTTAAGCCAACGTCCATTCAAAAACGTATATATATCTACACATAAAAGATCTGCTGTTGCTTGGATCTCTACCTCGGTGGCCCACGTGTTAACTTTATGCATATTTGTGTCGTTAATATACTGAGCCACATTAGAGCAGCCATCGCGCAAGAGACTATTGTATTTTGATGCATTACTTTTAAGATGTTTGACGACCGCAAGTCTAATTTTCCTATGATGTTTCTGTGTGCCACTAACAGCCTGTGAAATCGATCGAAAGAAACAGTTACCGTCGGCAGTGATTTTATCATTTGTACACGGCACATCTAAAGCTAATGATCTCAAACGACCTGTTGTTTCTGGCTCTGCTACAGTGAGTCTCTCATAGTCCACTTTCAGGTTCTTACACAGTGCCCTACAAACATTCTCCTGAAGAGGAGTAAAACCAAAAGCATCGTCTGTGGCACCGGTACACACAACATCCCAATCAACATCCCATTCACGATCATGTTTTGTCTTTTTAGGTGTGTGTGTGTGTTTGGGAACAAACGACTTAGCTTTAACCGACCTTTTACACTTTGGCTTTTGTTCTGAAGTGTCAAGCTTCAGAGGGGAAATGACCTCAGGCGCTTCACACTTCAGATCAACCACCACGACAACAACGCCTGTGATCTCAAACAACTTGTATGCAACTCCATAACACTCAGCTAACGCGCAAAAATGAGCATACAAATCATCCAGGCTGCTAAAGTAAACTACTACACTTTTACCATCGTCAGGGTCCACCATCCCAGTCGCACTACGACTGTGTGAGTCCACCACCGCGTATCTACCGCCGTCTTTAATGACTGCACAAGTGTTGCCACACATTGTCAGTAGACATGCATCATAGTCTGCCAACATCGGTCTTAAACCACCATCTAAGGTGACCCAAGAACCGGAAACAATAAACTCGTGCTCTACCACATTTGCAGCCCCAGCAACTGGCCGACTGAACTCAAACTTAAACGGTTGACCATCAATAACTGACTCTTTGGGCAAGTCTGAAGGTAGTAAGAAGTCATGCTCTTGAGTCAGGTCCTTATCCCTAAGCTCTGTGTAAATAGCATCACCGACCAATAAAGTCCTGTCTAAATCCTGCTGCTGCCATGAAAACACACTGGACACAGTGTGCCGAGCTATTGCCACCAGAGCTATGGCTGCACACTGCACCCCCCCATACGGGAACCTGCCATCAGCCTGATGAAAACTACCCCTAACACAACTCGGAATATCAACTGAAACAATATCCTCCATAACAATATCAGCACACACAACATCCAAGTCAACATTACATTCACGATCATGTTTTGTCTTCTTACGTGTGTGTTTCTGTTTGGGAACAGACAACTTTGCTTTAACTGACCTTTTACGCTTTGGCTTTTGGTCAGAAGTGTCAAGCTTCTGAGGCAAAATGACCTCAGACGCTGCACATTTAAGACCAACCACCACGACAACAACGCCCGTGATCTCAAACAACTTATATTTAACTTCATAACTCTCAGCTAACGCGCAAAAATGAGCATACAAATCATCCAGGCTGCTAAAGTAAACTACCACACTTTTACCATCAGGGTCAACCATCCCAGTCGCACTACGACTGTGTGAGTCCACCACCGCGTATCTACCGCTGTCTTTAATGACTGCACAAGTGTTGCCACACATTGTCAGTAGACATGCATCATAGTGTGCCAACATCTGTCTTAAACCACCATCTAAGGTCACACAGGAACCGGAAACAATAAGTTCACTCTCTACTACATTTGCAGCCCCAGCAACCGGCCGACTGAACTCAAACTCAAACGGTTGACCATCAATAACTGACTCTTTGGGCAAGTCTGATGGTAGTAAGAAGTCATGCCCATGAGTCAGGTCGTTATCCCTAAGCTCTGTGTAAATAGCATCACCAACCAATAAAGTCCTGTCTAAATCCTGCTGCTGCCATGAAAACACACTGGACACAGTGTGCCTAGCTAATGCCACCAGAGCTATGGCTGCACACTGCACCCCTCCATACGGGAACCTGCCATCAGCCTGATGAAAACTCCCCCTAACACAACTCGGAATATCAACTGAAACAATATCCTCCATAACAATATCAGCACACGCTACAACAGGACTATCAACCTCCATCTCTACATCGCTACTACCAAACGTGATAAGGCTTTCACTATCACTAACATCTATGTCAGACTGTGCACAACAAATGCAAGACTTATCTCTGTCCCTGGCGTCAGAAGCCCTCTCCCCGTCGACAGATGGTGGAATGCTGCGGCGTGGAGAAGGCTGACTGGCTGAAGAGGGGCTGGTCCTCTTCATCTACAAGTCGCAAAGAAAACACATAACCATTAGACATCTCTCAAACTTAACTTTATCTCACTCTGTTCAGTGTAGCTGCTTTTGAAAAGATGCATAAGAATCACATCATCTCACCTGGTCCATGAAGACCACTGGGGCGTCGGGGGAACTGGTGAGTGATGCTCCTGGAATCACCCCCACATCGACGAACTGCAGAAGCATAAAGAATAATGTGTTAGATGCTATTCCATGACAGATTATAGAAGGTCCATTAATAAAATGTACACACACCTCGTCGTCCTCCAGGAAGCCGTCCAGGATGACCACGCTGGTAGGCGACGTTCCTGGTGTCACCTCCACAACAGCTGCCGCCACCTACAGGACAAGATTTGTTAATAATCAAACACTTTCCCATGTAAAAACTTATTCAGCCTATTTAAACGGCACTGACCTGGTCCTCCTCCATCGAAGACACGGAGCTGGCAGATGAGCCGGGTCTCACCGCCACAACCTCTTGTGCTGCCCGCGCCTACAATAAACAAAATAACAAATATGCATTAATTTCTTTAGAACGTATAAAGAGCACAGTCTTAAAAACACCCACCTGCCGCGTGGGCCGGCGTCTCCTTGGGGCAGCACGCTTGCGACGCCTCGCCTGAGACGTCTAAAAAAAGCAACAGTGTTATTTTACCAGTTCAGAAACCATGATTAAAATAACCACATATCACATGAGATCTGATGCTTACCTTCTTTCCCGAAGGAAAGGAGCCGATGCCCTGACCACAGCCGCCGTGTGATGGAGAGATGCGCTCCATCTCCACCAGCATGGCAGGGCTGAACAGGCAAGGCGACAGGGGAATGGAGAACACGGTCTCCACCTCAAAACAAAGGAAACAGACAGTTTAGTCACAGCACTCACAAGCTAACCATAGCTTTATAGAGTAGTACACTAACCTCCTGTGCCCGCAGCAGTCCCTTGGGGCTCGCGGGGGAGACCCCAGGCTGAGTGACAGAGATAAACACAAAGCAGTCAGTATCATGCAACTTCAGGGAACAATGCTTTAACAAAACAGGAACAGTATCTCACCTTGCTGCCCTGTCGAACCTTGGTCCACTCAGGAGGGGGTGGAGGTGTCACGGGAAGCGGCTCGGGCACCTCCACACTTGGGGAAACCCTCCTAGTGGCGGGGCAGGGCGGGGGAGGAGACACCGGCACAACAGCGGCAGCGTCATCCAGCTCCAGCTGCATGTAGCACGCCTGCCACAGCAGCTGGACGAGGATGGGCATGCCATGGTCGTCGCTCAGGTGGGTCTGAAACACATCATTCACCCACGTTAAATAAAACAACCTTAAATGGTCAACTTTAAGGAGAGACTGTACTTACACCATCCCTGGCCCACAGGTGCCCGCTGCTCAGGGGAAACTTGTGTGCTACAGGGAAGTAGCGGATCCCTAAAAAACATGTTAGCCACAAAAAGAACATGTTAAAGTATGCGTCATTCTAAAGAAAATAGTGATAACAGTTTTTCTACATACCCATACGAACAGCGATGCGGTGGTACGCCTGCCTAAGGTGGGTCTGAATCTCCAAGTCGGCACTAGGCCGAGGTGGAAAATCCACGACACACACCTACGAATACAACATTACAATTTAGACAAGTTATATACAATGATGAAGTACTTTCAAACTTCATAGAAGTGAAGTACACACCTTGGACCAGCGTCCACAGACGTAGGCCAGGAGCTGGCCGAACTCCCTCGCAGCCTGGTCCAACGTCCGGCACGTGGTGAGTCCGTTGCACGGGAACATAAGACAAACGAGCGCAGGCTCTGACAACAGGAGAAGGGTCAGAGGTCAAATGTGCTGAACTACAAGAGACAAAGTCAAACATGTTGCTAGTGCAACAGTTCCTACTGTACCCACCTCGGGGCAGCGTGGTCGCAACCAGCTCCCTGTGGATGTGCCCGGGTCCACCACCAGGCGTCGCGCTGAAGCCGAAGGAATAGTGCCCCTCCTGCATCGGCACGTGCTGTTCCACGATGGAGCGCAGATGGGAGTTCCCGACAAGCAGAACGAACTAGCAACAAAAACAACAATATGTATTTAGTGATTGTCAGCACCTCAAAAGTCACACATTCATTTCCTTCTCAAACTCATGAACTTGCCTTCTTGTCAGGAGACTCCTGTGGGAGCACCAGCCGGTGCTGCTTCCCGGACACTCCTGTGGGCCAAACCTTGGCGGGGTGTCGATAGCCGGGTCCACGGGCTTCAAAGACAAAATAAATCACTGTAATATCAACAGAATTAAAAAGGAGGTGGAAATATTCTGAAATCAACTTACGTTCCTCGATGGGGGGCCAAAGAGGAGAGGGATCGAGCTCCTCCTCAGGAACAGCGGACTGCCCCGGGAGCAGCTCGACAGGAACAGTGGACTGCCCCGCGAGCTCCTCCTCGTGAATAGCCGACTGCCCTGGGAGCAGCTCGACGGGAACAGTCGACTCCCCAAGGAGCAGCTCGACGGGAACAACGGATTGCCCCGCGAGCTCCTCCTCGGGAAGAGCGGACGGCCCCGCAAGCAGCTCGTCAGAAACAGCACACTGCCCCGGGAGCAGCTCGACGGGAACAGCAGACTGCCCCGCGAGCTCCTCCTCAGAAACAGCGCACTGCCTCGCAAGCTGCTTCTCCCTCCTCCTCTTGGCCGCAAGGGATCGCCCGGACCCCTTGCCGCGCGGCATCTGAAAGTACAAAAGTGTAATGAGTAAACAACACAATGGTCAAACAATCAAACCGAAGTAGCCATGTCTTAAACCAAAGGCAGACTCTGTTTACACATAGAGGAACAACACTTCATATCATCCTAGCCTCAGTCATGTGCTGTAGAAGGTACTGACCTCATTCTGGCATCAATGGACTGAGGCAGAGATTACCACAGCATGGAATGGTATGACTCAGTCCACACTGTCAGCAGTTTAAGATTGAATTCAGGTTTGATGTGAAACAACTTTTGTTCTCATAGTGTCCTCACAGACAGGACCAGACATGGACCAAGCCAGAACCAGCAAAACCCAAACCACATAATCCTAGACTTATCTAGTTTAAGACAAAAAATATCCTGAAAAGAGATTTAGTCAACCTGCCAGACCCAGTACATTTCCCAATCTGACAACAGAAAACACTCCACCTCCTCCACGTTTTCACAACAGTAACGTTAAAATAAAAAAAACTAAAAGCTATTAACGCATCATTTAGAGTTAAATCTTTGTGGGACCCATCAGGTTAAAATAACAGATGTACACAAGACACAGAGCCTCATCATGTCTGCACCAACAGTGTCATCGTCACTACATTAATGTTTACATAACACTGCTCCACAACATGAAAGATGCACTTCAGAAATTATACTCCTGTACATTACACAAACTCTCACAGCAGAGAGCCAGAAAAAACACCACCAAAACTGGACAATTTCACCAAGAACTACAATAACAAAATAGTTTTAAATGATGATTTACTTGTGAGATGTCACAGTAAAACCAACAGGTCTAATGCAAACATATTAGCAGCATCATATCTGAGACAAAATGGCGACTTTCCTTAAAGGGACTATACCCAATTTTATTTCTAGAAATGAAAAAAAAATGAGTGTTGTCCTCCTTTGTAAACTCAAACTCTCATTATAAAACAATTTTATGAACTTTCAGGCAATTTTTCTAGCATTTTTGTGAACCTGACCCTGAATAGTGATCCTGGTAGTTGTGGAACGCCTATAAAACGTGTCCCTGTGACAAATTTGGAGGCTACAAACATGTTCGGAAAGTTAGGAATGAGTTGACCACAACTAACATTTTCAGTTAGTGACTTCCTTTTCATTGTTTTCAAATCAACAAAATCTTGTAGTGCCTTTAAACGCAGAGCCTAAAAAATCCCTCCTCCTACTACAGACATCACGTCACAAGTACAAAACCTACATAAGGTCTGAAACAGTACCACGCTGAGGCTGAACCATAAGCCAGGTCAGAACACTACAGTAAAATTCACATGCATCAAGAAAAACAAAGCAACTGTCAAAAAGACCCACAAATATAAACTTTTTCCACATAAAAAGTTGCATAATGCACCTTTAAGTAAGACCCAAGGACATTGAGAGAACGAGAAACAACATTTCTAAATCTAAAATCCTTAAATGCAGTTTGTATCAACGAATCAATACATGTTCTTCTGTAAACTAGTTCGTTTTTTAGTTATAATTTAATAAAGTCCACCTGCATGTTACAGATGTCCCAGTCAAACAGAATGCCTGTAGCAGAGTAACGCAAAATGGCCTCTTCCCAAGCAAAAAAACAAAACAAAAAAAATGCCTCTCCCTAAGCTAGACAAAATGGCCACTACACAAACCACACAGTCATGCCAGACGTAATGGTGCCGGAGCACCACGGAGACTCAGAAACCTTAAGCCTTTATTTTACCATCTAATGTTACCCGTGACATAAAAAGCCTTCTAGCTTCATTAGCATATGAATACATCAATAGGCTAACAACCAAAACGTAATTAAATCACAAAAAAGCCAGCACAAGAAATGCTAGCAAGTGAGTCAGCTTCTGAGAACAAAGGGCTAACAACCAAACTAAATTAAAATCACACAAAAGCAAACATTTTACCCCACATTTTAAATAAACCGCAATAAAAAGGAGGAAGAAAAAAAGAAAGAAAAAAAAAGCGCCTCTCCCCAAGCGAGACAAAATGGCCGCTACACATAAACCACACACGTAATGGCCTCCGGAGCACCACGGAGACTCGGAAACCTTAAGCCTTTATTTTACCATCTAATGTTACCCGTGACATAAAAAGCCTGCTAGCTTCATTAGCATATGAATACATCAATAGGCTAACAACCAAAACGTAATTAAATCACAAAAAAGCCAGCACAAGAAATGCTAGCAAGTGAGTCAGCTTCTGAGAACAAGGGGCTAACAACCAAACTTAATTAAAATCACACAAAAGCAAAATTTTACCCCACATTTTAAATAAACCGCAATAAAAAGGAGGAAGAAAAAAAAAAAAGCCTCTCCCCAAGCTAGACAAAATGGCCACTACACAAACCACACAGTCATGCCAGACGTAATGGTGCCGGAGCACCACGGAGACTCAGAAACCTTAAGCCTTTATTTTACCATCTAATGTTACCCGTGACATAAAAAGCCTTCTAGCTTCATTAGCATATGAATACATCAATAGGCTAACAACCAAAACGTAATTAAATCACAAAAAAGCCAGCACAAGAAATGCTAGCAAGTGAGTCAGCTTCTGAGAACAAAGGGCTAACAACCAAACTAAATTAAAATCACACAAAAGCAAACATTTTACCCCACATTTTAAATAAACCGCAATAAAAAGGAGGAAGAAAAAAAGAAAGAAAAAAAAAGCGCCTCTCCCCAAGCGAGACAAAATGGCCGCTACACATAAACCACACACGTAATGGCCTCCGGAGCACCACGGAGACTCGGAAACCTTAAGCCTTTATTTTATCTAATGTTACCAGTGACATAAAAAGCCTGCTAGCTTCATTAGCATATGAATACATCAATAGGCTAACAACCAAAACGTAATTAAATCACAAAAAAGCCAGCACAAGAAATGCTAGCAAGTGAGTCAGCTTCTGAGAACAAGGGGCTAACAACCAAACTTAATTAAAATCACACAAAAGCAAACATTTTACCCCACATTTTAAATAAACCGCAATAAAAAGGAGGAAGAAAAAAAAAAAAGCCTCTCCCCAAGCTAGACAAAATGGCCACTACACAAACCACACAGTCATGCCAGACGTAATGGTGCCGGAGCACCACGGAGACTCAGAAACCTTAAGCCTTTATTTTACCATCTAATGTTACCCGTGACATAAAAAGCCTTCTAGCTTCATTAGCATATGAATACATCAATAGGCTAACAACCAAAACGTAATTAAATCACAAAAAAGCCAGCACAAGAAATGCTAGCAAGTGAGTCAGCTTCTGAGAACAAGGGGCTAACAACCAAACTAAATTAAAATCACACAAAAGCAAACATTTTACCCCACATTTTAAATAAACCGCAATAAAAAGGAGGAAAAAAAAAAAAAAAAGCCTCTCCCCAAGCTAGACAAAATGGCCACTACACAAACCACACAGTCATGCCAGACGTAATGGTGCCGGAGCACCACGGAGACTCGGAAACCTTAAGCCTTTATTTTACCATCTAATGTTACCAGTGACATAAAAAGCCTGCTAGCTTCATTAGCATATGAATAAATCAAAAGGCTAACAACCAAAACGTAATTAAATCACAAAAAAGCCAGCACAAGAAATGCTAGCAAGTGAGTCAGCTTCTGAGAACAAGGGGCTAACAACCAAACTTAATTAAAATCACACAAAAGCAAACATTTTACCCCACATTTTAAATAAACCGCAATAAAAAGGAGGAAGAAAAAAAAAGCGCCTCTCCCCAAGCTAGACAAAATGGCCACTACACAAACCACACAGTCATGCCAGACGTAATGGCCGCCGGAGCACCACGGAGACTCGGAAACCTTAAGCCTTTATTTTACCATCTAATGTTACCAGTGACATAAAAAGCCTGCTAGCTTCATTAGCATATGAATAAATCAAAAGGCTAACAACCAAAACGTAATTAAATCACAAAAAAGCCAGCACAAGAAATGCTAGCAAGTGAGTCAGCTTCTGAGAACAAAGGGCTAACCACCAAACTAAATTAAAATCACACACAAGCTAACATTTTACCCCACATTTTAAATAAACAGCAATCAAAAGAAGAAAAGATTATGTTTTTCCTACCTTCTCCTGGGAAAGTGGCTCTCTGCCGATAGTCAAAGACAATCAGATGGTCCTTTCCCCAGCCGAAGATGTCCTCAATTGAAGAAAAAAAAGGTCCACAGACAAAACGATAAACTCCCAAAAGACTAACAACAAAAAACAGTAATCCAATGATCCGACGATCGCAAAGGCAAGCCAAAGATGTAGAAAATACTTCTGACTGAAACACAAGTGAGGGATCACAAGTGTAGGTCTGGAAGTACTAGCGTTTTTTCTCATCTCCCACTCTTATTTATAAGCTCCGGTGTGTCACAGCTCACCCCATGTCTCTCCACCAATCAGGACTGAGCGCGGGGAGGGGGTGGATCGTGGGGGGAGGGGCGTTGTTGCTGGGCAGATGACACACAGGGATGGGAAACAAGGACCAATCAGGAATGAGCGTGGGGAGGGGGTGCATCGTGGGGGGAGGGGCGTTGTTGCTGGGGGGAGGGGCGTTGTTGCTGGGCAGATGACACACAGGGATGGGAGACAAGGACCAATCAAAACACTGTTTTGAAGACACTGCTGGTCCTGAGCACAAAATAAACTAAAACCAGTCTCACAAAATACATGATTAGTTTAGTGAGTGAAAGGACTAAAATATAAACCAGGACAGAAGAGATTATTTGTGTTGAGTTGCTTATATCTGCACCAGAACAGGGAAGACTAGAGAGACAAGTCGTAGGTTATTTTATCACAATTCATAGCAGATTTCTGTGGCTCTTTGGCTCAATCATTCAGACTGGAGTTTGAGAGATGCAGTTTCAAAACTGTTCTTTGTGCTTTATACAGATATACTTTTACTCCTGTGATGTGATTTCCAATAATTAAATAAGATGTGAATTATTTTGATGGAAAATGTAAGCTCTTAACCCCCGGCCAAAATAATTCCTGTTTAACCCCTTAACCCTTAATGTTGTCACAAAGTTTTGCCCAATGTTGAAATGATTTGATTTTTTTGAAATATGTGTTCCATTAGTGGGAAATAAAAAGGCGCGATAGCGCCACCTACAAAAGTTAAAATACTCCGGAAAAAAAACAAGATATAAAGTATATACCCCTGGACACAACATATAAAAAACAATGGCATTGGGCACAATAACGTAGGTTGAGAAGAAAAAAATGCATTGGGAGTCAAACAATAATTTATTTCGGAAATCCAAGTAATTTGGCAGAATAACAGATAATAAATGGCATCCTGATCTAAGAAGCTAATGGGAATCATACCGTATATTGTAGAGTGTTGCCATAGAGATGACCTAATGTTATTCCAGTGGGACGGTCACATAAATCTCACATTATGCAAAATTACAGCGCGTTAGCGCCCCCTGTAAGGAGCTTGTGGACAGTGGTCATGGAAGTACGGCCTGTCCGATGCTGCTTGTGAAAGAAAAAAGATTTGCAGATTCCTTTGCAGATTTGCAGATTTGCAGATTCCTCTGCAGGTTGGAGCCATCATTCACATGGAGACGCTAAAAATCTCGTTTTGATGTTTACTCACAAAGATTAATGGCTCATCAGGGCAATAAAATGTAGTGTGGCCACGTTGGCGCCCTCGGTAGGGTTATGGCACGGCAATGGAGGCACTAAGGGAGGCCTCCATTACATGGTTGCTAGGCGACCAACAGGTGGTCGGCCATTTTGGGAAAAATCGAGTAATCAGCGCCGAAGGCGCCATTTCTCGCCTTTGCTCTTTTATAATCTCGACCTAGGGTGGCAGCGACGTCATAAACCACGTAGGGCGCGGCAGCGCCTCCCGGTTATTGCGGCAGCGTGCGGGAACCGGCGTCAACCGGCCACCGCGTCCCGCGAGGGCCTCTCGATGCCGCTTGCGGCTTTAATTATTATTATTTTTTTTCCTCTCCCCCAAAACGCCAGTTTCGGCACTTTCCCACCGACGAAAACTCCTGAATTTTTGCCCAAAATTCAATTAGGTGAAAAAAAAAAACTTCACATCTCCAAATTGTAAAAATTCAAAAAAATGGCGCGTCAGCGCCCCCTGGAAAAACGACGTTAACATTGCGCCCTATGGCAGGACGCCCCAAAATACCGCAAAACCCGAAAAACGTACTTCGTCGTAGACGAAAAAAATTCGGCACAGTGATTGGTCACGTGAAGCCAAACAAAAAAACACATTACGCGGTTGCTAGGCAACCAACAGTATGGCGGCCATATTGGCCCGAAGAGGGACTTGGCGCCGAAGGCGCCATTTCATGCCCACGCATTTGAACGAACTTGTCCTAGGGCTTTTAACGCAGCGACTCCCCGTTCGCTCCAGATCATCTCCACATGTGGGACATCAAAAGTTATTAAAAACTTTTTAATAGGATTTTTGGTTTTGCCGTGGCAACGCCATGAATTTGGCGTCCGTTTTCGCCGCTCGCCGCCGTGTTCAAACAGCCGTAACTCACACATACTTTGGCCGATTTGAACAAAACTTGAATCGTTGGTCGAGTCCTTGACCCCGGATGTTTTGATATAGGAATTTTGAAAATTGCCGCAATAGCGCCCCCTGCAGAGCACAAAATAAAAATGAATGGAGCCAAAAATTAAACTTTGTCGTAGATGCATGAAATTTGGTACAGACATCCGTCACGTGATCTCGAATAAAAAATATATTGATGCCCCGCCCCTTTTCCCACCGTGTTGCCATGGCAACGACCCAATGTCAACTTTGCCGCAGCCAAACCAAAATTGGTACACGCGTGCGTCATGACTGTCCGAACAAAAAAGTACATTACATGGTTGCTAGGTGACCAACAGGAGGTCGGCCATTTTGGGAAAAATCAGCGCCGAAGGCGCCATTTCTTTTGCCAGCTCTTTTATAAACTCCACCGAGGGTGGCAGCGACATTATAAGCAGGTAGGGCGCGGCAGCGCCTCCCGGTTATTGCGGCGGCGTGCGGGAACCGGCGTCAATCGGCCACCGCGGCCCGCGAGGGCCTCCCAATGCCGCTTGCGGCTTTAATTCTTCTTTATTAGGCCCGAGCGGCCTGCCGTAGCAAGGGCCTATTGTAATCGCAACGCAGTGCGCGCAGCGCACTGAACCTAGGTGCGCGGAGCGCACGAAAACAGCGCGAAGCGCTGTCCCCATGTCAACCGTAAACTCACCGTGTAAAACAATGACTGCCCACACCTCTGGTGTGGGCCCTTATACTTATAATTGCAGCAAAATGAATGGAGGTATATGGCCAACTGTCATACGGAGGTGGATGACGAGCGCGAAGCGCTCGTCATTCACCTCCGAGCCCCACCGGTGCGTGGGGGAAGTCGAAAGCTTTCAAAAAATGTATAATATGTTGTAGTCGCGAAAGCGACTATATTGTTTTTGCAGGAAATATTATTATTCTTTCTTTCTTTCTTTCTTTCTTTCTTTCTTCTTCTGCTCTTTGAGCAGGAATTTGACCCCCTGAACATAGTCGAAAACTCACCAAACTTTGCCCAAAATTCAGATCCGGCGAAAAATTAATTAAAATGTGTGTTTCGTTTTGGGGAAATAAAAAATGGCGCGACAGCGCCACCTACAAAAGTGAAAATACATTGCGCCTATGGGGAGGGGGCCAACATAAACTTTGTCGCAGAGCGACGGGATTCGGTACAGACATTCGTCCTGTGAGGACAAACAAAATATATTATTGTGGCCACGCCCCCAGACAAACCGGAAGTCCGCCATTTTGACAGGAAGTCGGGAAAATGCTGAGTCAGCGTTTTCGCTGACGTCGCATTTTAACGAACTCCTCCTAGGGCGTTTCACCAAATGAGCCCAAAATCGCTCCACTTCATCTCGAGATGTGGGACATCAAAAGTTATCCAAATTTTTTGGCTAAGTTTTACGGTTTGTTTGCAGCGAAGCCGCAATCTTTACGAAGATTTTTGCGACTTTCCGAAAACAACAAAATGCTCCCATTTGCACAAACGAACTCCGATTAAAAATCGGAAATATACATTTTATTGACCTTTCACCCCCGGACACAACAAATGTGAAAAAGTGACATTTGGCGCGATAGCGCCCCCTCCAGGCTGAGAAGAAAAAATGCATTATGGGAAAAAAATTAGTTTCTCGGAAATGGATAAAATTCGGCACAATAATAGCTGATGGCATCCCGATCCAAAAAGCCAATGAGACCCATACCGTATTTTGTACGGTGTTGCCATGGAGACGACCGAGGCTCGCCATGTTATTCCAATGGGACTGACCCGCATATCACACATTATACACATTACAGCTCGTTAGCGCCCTCTGTAATGTTCTTGTGAACAGTGGTAAATTGAAGTACGGCCCGTAAGGGCCATCCGATGCTGCTTGTGAAATAAAAAAGATTTGGGGCGCGATAGCGCCCTCTGCAGGTTGGGGCCATCATTCACATGGAGACGCTAAAAATCTCGTTTTGATGTTCACTCACAAAGATTAATGGCACATCAGGGCAATAAAATGTAGTGTGGCCACGTTGGCGCCCTCGGTGGGTTATGGCACGGCAATGGAGGCACTAAGGGAGGCCTCCATTACATGGTTGCTAGGCGACCAACAGGTGGTCGGCCATTTTGGGAAAAATCGAGTAATCAGCGCCGAAGGCGCCATTTCTCGCCTTTGCTCTTTTATAATCTCGACCTAGGGTGGCAGCGACGTTATAAACCACGTAGGGCGCGGCAGCGCCTCCCGGTTATTGCGGCGGCGTGCGGCAACCGGCGTCAACCGGCCAACGAACCCCCGCGAGGGCCTCTCGATGCCGCTTGCGGCTTTAATTCTTCTTCTTCTTCTTCTTTCTTCTTCTGCTCTTTGAGCAGGAATTTGACCCCCTGAACGTAGTCAAAAACTCACCAAACTTTGCCCAAAATTCAGATCCGGCGAAAAATTTATTAAAATGTGTGTTTCGTTTTGGGGAAATAAAAAATGGCGCGACAGCGCCACCTACAAAAGTGAAAATACATTGCGCCTATGGGGAGGGGGCCAACATAAACTTTGTCGCAGAGCGACGGGATTCGGTACAGACCTTCGTCCTGTGAGGACAAACAAAATATATTATTGTGGCCACGCCCCCAGACAAACCGGAAGTCCGCCATTTTGACAGGAAGTCGGGAAAATGGTGAGTCAGCGTTTTCGCTGACGTCGCATTTTAACGAACTCCTCCTAGGGCGTTTCACCAAATGAGCTCCAAATCGCTCCAGCTCATCTCGAGATATGGGGCATCAAAAGTTATCCAAATTTTTTGGCTAAGTTTTACGGTTTGTTTGCGGCGAAGCCGCAATCTTTACGAACAATTTTGCGACTTATCAAAAACAACAAAATGCTCCCATTCGCACAAACGAAGTCCGATAAAAAATCGGAAATATACATTTTATTGACCTTTCACCCCCGGACACAACAAATGTGAAAAAGTGAGATTTGGCGCGATAGCGCCCCCTCTAGGCCGAGAAGAAAAAATGCATTATGGGAAAAAAATTAGTTTATCGGAAATAGATAAAATTCGGCACAAAAATAGCTGATGGCATCCCGATCCAAAAAGCCAATGAGACCCATACCGTATTTTGTACGGTGTTGCCATGGTGACGCCCGAGGCCCACCATGTTAATCTAATGGGACTGACACACAAATCTCACATTATACACAATTACAGCGCGTTAGCGCCCCCTGTAAGGAGCTTGTGGACAGTAGTGATTGATGTACGGCCCGTCAAGGACGTCCGATGCTGCTTGTTAAATTTAAAAAGATTTGGGGCGCGCTAGCGCCCTCTGCAGGTTGGAGCCATCATTCACATGGAGACGCTAAAAATCTCGTTTTGATGTTTACTCACAAAGATTAATGGCACATCAGGGCAATAAAATGTAGTGTGGCCACGTTGGCGCCCTCGGTAGGGTTATGGCGCGGCAATGGAGGCACTAAGGGAGGCCTCCATTACATCGTTGCTAGGCGACCAACAGGTGGTCGGCCATTTTGGGAAAAATCGAGTAATCAGCGCCGAAGGCGCCATTTCTTGCCTTTGCCTCTTTTATAATCTCGACCTAGGGTGGCAGCGACATTATAACCACGTAGGGCGCGGCAGCGCCTCCCGGTTATTGCGGCGGCGTGCGGCAACCGGCGTCAACCGGCCACCGAACCCCCGCGAGGGCCTCTCGATGCCGCTTGCGGCTTTAATTTGTGTTTCTTTCTCAAACACGCTGCCGTCCACATGAAGCCCCTCCTGTAGCCCCGGAACCCCCTGCTCTGACGTGGGCGGGTGCTCGTCTGGCAGGTGCAGAGTAAGCTGAGCTGAGGGGGAAATTAAACAGCACTGATGCAGAGGAGGGAGGTGTACGAGGAGGGAGGAAGAGCGGCGTGACGAAGCGCTCCAGGAATGTAGATCACGTCGGGATGGTCTGTCCAAACACGGGATGGTGTGTGATGGGGTTCACGTGTGGATCTAAAGGCAGGTTTATTACCGTCACACCTCCAGGAACTCAAGTTTTTGTTTTCTCAACTCGGTTTATGTGAGTGGGAAGAAATAATGATGCTTTATTAATAGTAAGGACTCAAACTACCATCGATGCTCACTACTTTTCAAGGTGCATTGTGGGAAATACCTCAGGGTCGTAGTAACAAGGGCTTATATAAGATGGCATTTCCTCCTCAAAATGCAGCCAGTTCGGATCTAAAATAGTGAAACTAAAACCAGAGCCCGTGTTTAACTGGACTCATTCGCTTCTTTTAAGATATTGTGTCGTCAGAGGTTGAAAACATGTTGCTATTCTACATAAGTGACAATGTTTCTTGCCATCAATGTCAATGGTTTTGCTCTCATTTTCCATGGGGTCAACTCAAAGACATGTCACAGGTTCGAGTCCGATTTGGAGGATGTTATTGGTGTGGTGTAGCCAATAAAACAAATGCAGTTTAAAAGGATAAAATACAATTTAATATAAAATGTTAAAAAGGGGACAAACTACCATAAAAACAACCGGTTGCAACATTAAAAAGCCCGTATAAAAGTGGGGATAAAACAAAGAGGGCTAAAACCTGGGGGTTTAAAAGGGACTAAAAATGAGCGGGCGTGCGTGCTCCAAGGTGCTTCTGTAAGAAGGTGCGTGGGTATGTTCCGTCCATCGCCGGTGCCCTTCTCCACCAGCCAGTCCTCGCCTCCTTCCTCTCCGCCGCGCCTCCCGACCACAGCGGCTCCAGGAGCTGCGTCAAAGTCCAGGGGTCCGCCTCGGGGCACGTGAGCTGGGGGAGCCTGTCGCCGCGGCTCGACCCCGCCGCGCCTGTCCGGGGGACTTCCCTCTCCCGAGCGCTCCCGAGCCGCCTTCCTGGCCTCTCCTGCGCGCCCACGGCCCTTCCGTCCATGGTGGCCGTGTGTCCCCGTTCCGTCCCCGTTTCCTGTCGAAGGGGCAAGCCAGGCCAGGCCGTGCGTGCGTGCGTGCGTGCGTGCGTGCCTGCCTGCCTGCCCCCGTGCGTCTTTGTCGTCACCTTTTTACGTGCTCCCCTCTGTCTCTAACCGCTTCTGCTTTTATTCTTTCCTCCCAGGTGTGCCCACTTGCCGTAATTAGCAGGGGCGGGGCAACGAGCTTAGAATAAAACATGCATAAAATCAAACATAAAACCATGCAGATAAAAACACACTAAAACCAAGTTAAAACCAGTCCACTCGTGCCCGTGTCAGACACATTTTTCTATAGACACAATGCAAACATAAAAGTGCAAAACGAAAGATTTCAGGGTGTCCTTTTATTGTAGACAGCCTGATGAAAACCGTCACGAAAGAGTCATTCCCACTGGGGGCAAATGGGATTGAGAGGCCGGGGTGGACGCTTGCTTTTCAAATGAGGCGGTGGGGTTGCAGTTGGAAGGCGGAGAGAGCGCATTTATTTGAATAGCTTGACAGATGGATATACGAAATGTCCCCGCACTCGCTCGCAGCTAAATCAATAAGTGAAACCTCACCGTTAACACTGACAGAGGGTCCCGGGACACCCACGAGTGCTAACGCTCTGATACCCAACACCCTCCGTAAGTCCAGTGGGTCCCTGGTCCACCCCTCCTCCTCCCTCATGCGCACACACACACACACATGCACAAACACTCACACACGGGCAGGGGACGGGGGGGAGGCGTTGTCCTGCCAGGTGGGCTGTGGACATCTGGACCAGCTGCTGAAAAAGTGCCACTGGGATTTGGGAAATTTGCACAAGAATGTTAACTTCCTCACATTTCAGCGAGGTCCTTGCTCAGCCCTTGCACTCGGCTACGTTCAATTTGGGCAGCGCTGGTAAACTCGACAAGTTAATTCACCGCGATTTAACCGGGAAAATAAAATGTCCACACACAAAAAAAGAAAAAACTGCTTCGGAAAGTTTGGACTCAAGGTTAGGCTTTACCAAAGGTCTTTAATAAAACCCTAGATAAGACATGGCCATAGTAATACATTGTCTGTGTAGGTTTCCTCCAGGTACTCCGGTTTCCCCTACTACTAAAAACATGTTCAATAGGCCAGGATGAATGAGAGTGTGTTTAAGAGTGCACATGCAGGACAATGGATGCAAATTAGCCCATGGCTACAATCTGGTGTGGCTTGTTTACATGCATGAGACCCATTTATGTTCATTAACATGCACTGTCCTGACCAAATAAATAAATGGGAAACACTTATTTCCATTTATTTTTACTTATTTCATGACTCTTTGATAATTGTGACAGACCTTATGTCGTATGTGGGTAGAAAATAACGTTGTTGCTGTTTTTCAAATGTTATTTTAATTTTATAGGATGCATGGACATTCCTTCATGGATTTTCCTCTGTCAAACACTTAAAATCATTCACTTCTATTTATCTAAAATATTACATTTGTTTCCTACTTTAACATTTCTGTACTTTTTAACACGTCATGACCAATATTTTTTGAATTTATTGACAGTGACCCCACCAGAATGCTAACCACTGAACCCTGGGATTGAGTGGAGAAAACAATGCTAATATGGCTAAACAACACAAAGAAATGACCAGATCCTGAGTGTAGAAACCTACACTTAGAAGTAATACAACCAATCACAAACAATGAGTGTATCTCACATTCTGCCGTTGAATCAATTAAAATTTAGCTTCCTGGTTTTGAATTGTGGCTGCCACGTTTGCCTCGTCAAGGAGCGTCATGTCCAATCTTGAGTTCTACCCATAGAAAAATGTGTTCTCTGCCTTCTCTGTTCACCACGAAGTAGCCCACTGTAAAAACCAAAGCACTGGGAGGAAACCTAACCAGACACGGAGAGTCATATATCATATCATATATAAACTAGAACATTCAATATGGTGGCCAAAATTATGCCTCGAAAGGCTTTTCTTCAACCTCTGAAACCATCCAAACGGGCTAATTCACTTCGTCATAATCCGTTATGGAGCACTTTGCCAAGTCGAGCACAATAATGAAAGGGCTTAAACCTGACAGTTCACACTATATTACAAGTCCACAAACCCAGAGAGGGATTAGCACGGTCAAAATCCCAATCGCCGCCCAACAACTGAAATTGACATTTAAATGAACCTGTATGAGACGTTATTGGATTCTGCGTTGACCCCAATTAGGCTGGAGATGACCTAGAGTGCAGTTGGAAGAAGATTATCGGGGCGAAATGGCTGATGAATTATAGGCTTTGGGAGTGAGACAAGCTCAACTGTTGCAGAGGAGATGTCAGTGAGACGCACAGCCCAGTGGAGATGATCAAAAGTCAATTAGCCCTCAAGGAAAAAGCAGTGAAACATTGGAAATCGTTAGCTACCGGCAAACATGCTAATCTGCGTAGGGAAGGGAGTTTGAACACGAGCGGCATCAGAAAAAGTTGGATGAAAGTGTCACTTCATGGATTCCTGTTTGTGCTGGCGTTCTCTGCGAGGAAGGGAGAGATTAAGAGAGACTAAATGTGCAGGATTACTGAAACGTGCTCTGTACGATGAAAGGCCACATCGGAGACAGGTAGTAAAAATGGTAATGCAAAGTTATAGTTGTGTGTTTTTGCCAACTTTCAGAGACATTTTTTAAACCAGGTCTGACATACTGTGCGGCAAAAGCATCTCGTGTACCATTTCATGCAAAGTTCCGACTCTTTTTTTACTGACAGAAGCGAGGCTGTCCATCTGCGCTGTCAGCCACTTCAGCCACCACCACCCACCCACTCACTCGTGCACTACATTTACACCAGGCAAGGTGAATGAAGTCTCTTTCCAAGGACACAATGACAGTATGCAGTTGGAGTCGACGATTCCATCCAGTGGACAAATGCCCTAACCACTTACTTCCCAAGTACCGCCAAGACTACAGTATACTAGGACAAAAACAAGGCTAAGATGGACAGGAACCTTGACTGGGGTTCGATTCCCACCAGGACGGGCCCTTTCTGTGTGGAGTTCGCATGTTCTCCCCATGTCTGCGTAGGTTTCCTCTGGGTACTCCGGTTTCATACTCTGGTACCACCAGAAGCAGCTCAAATACTCATGGCCCCTGCCGATATGCACCACAGATATTTTGGCTGATTTATATTCCTGTGGATAATGCTTCCAAACTGTAAAATGTGTCAGTGTTGCCTGTGACAGCAGGGGGCGCTTTATTAGAGGCGTGGGATGAAATTGTGCAGGACATTCATATTTAGTAGGTTCTTCAGAGGAAGCTTGCTGAAAGACAAAAATTAGCAGATTCCTAAACAAGACAGTAAGTCTCTATTTCTTACGGTTCTGAAGTTATAAGCAAAAGCCTGCCACATAAAATATATAAAATACGATCCGAGGGTTACAAGCTTGCGACCGATTTTCACCACAATGTTTCTCAGCTCCCCTGAGGCCTACCAAGTTGTGGGAGGTCTCATTTTAAGGTTGTGACTGAAGACGATAGCACTTTCGGTTCTGGAGATATTGGCCTTTAATTGCCATAATACGTAAAATAGCCATATATCGGCCCCATATATCGGCCGGCTGAAAAAAATTGGTTGACCTCTACCAAATACTACAATTTGAAGCTCCACTCCAACCAACCAAGATCATGTTGTTGGAGCTTCACTCAGCAGTTTTATACACCTGCCAACTGTCTCCTAACTATACTAAGTACTTAAAAGGCCCTCATATTTTTCCTCCCCTCCAACGCTCTCCTTTCATTTCTTTTAATCACATGAACAGCACTCCTCATCTCCTCCTGATTCAAACTGTCCGTAACTTTCCACTTGAGAATCCCTCCTTCACTGCCTCTCTTCCTCTTCCAGCCGAAGTTCATTTTCGCTGAGAACAGGCCCCTTCAGACCCGCCGCCGTCCACTCCACAGAGAGTAAAAAGATCATGGGAAAAATTGGGGCGGTGGACGAGAGTTTCAGAAGTGCGAGTCGAGTGTCCAGCGCTACGGCTAATGAGGTCAAAGCATATATTTTTCAGCGTGGATCTGCTAGACTATATCTCCTTTGGTTGCAACTGTTGTAGTAGTTTTAGAAGTAGTTTGGGCACATAACTAAGGGTGGATTGCTTTGTCTTGTTTTTTTGCAATTTGTTGTGATATTGGGCTGGACATAAATTCAATACAGCCCTTTTTACACCATCCCAACTTCTATTTTAATACATCTTCATTCCTCCGGTCACATGAGCCCCTCTCCCCTGGGGGCTGTGAGCCTGATTCCCCGGAGTGCTGAATCCCGCTATCTGCCTGCTCCACTCACGCAGTCACAGACAGCCTGTTCCTCTGAGGATCCTGCTACTTTCTCCGCGGCGGCCATTTTAACTCCACTGGGACCATGCAGGAGCAGACTGTGACAGACACCAGAGACGAAGACAGAGAGAGATGAGGATGTCTAAGAATGTGTCGCACTGTCTTTACAATACCGGCTGACAGAGTGGCTTTGTCTTAATCGACATTGGCTTTGTTACACGCCGCCCAAAGAAGTCATAATTGTTTTATTTTCTCGGATTATCGGAGTGACAATTGGATTCCTGTCTCCTGGCTTGACCTACTGGTTCAAAAGGAGTCTTTCCATTGGTGTGGTACAGGGCAGGGCTGAGTGGTCTGGGAGTGTTTCCACAGCCTTAACTGAATCGATCCATGGCCAGAGGGGATTCTAAGGGTTCACCTGAGACGATTCGATTTTAAACTATATGCATTATTAGGATGTGAGCGAACCACTCAACACAACTCAACAGAAACACATTAGCCCATGAGCAGACATATTCTGTGAGATGCCAAATTAATGTGAGGTAAATAACGAAATGGTAGAGAGTGCTGCACTGGATCGTTGTAGTAAGGGTACTACAGGTACAAGTGCCCTACAAACTTGGAGGGTGGCAAATTGTAAACAAGCAATAAGGAGCTGAGGCACTCTATGCTGAGGTATTTTATTGTGGACTGACGCGATTGATGGGTTGATTGAGTAATCCCTGATGAAGACGGTTTAAGTCGAAACGCGTCGGTCCAACAACATTCCTCAGCTCTTTCTTGCTTATTATAATGTAAGCTAAATGTTACGAATACAAAGCTAGCTTGATAGCAACAGCTGTTACTGGCTGGGCATTCATATAGAAAACAAAAATCTTTCTTGGTTCATGGAAAGTGTCTAGTACAGAGGCGCAGACAGGTAAAACATTGCAACAGGTTGTTGATAAACAGAAAGTAGTTTCCTTTAGCTGTGGCTTGTCTTCAGCACACAGTGGCCTAGAACAGTGTTTCCCAGCAAGGGGTATAGGGACCGCAGGGGGTACGCGAGCACGCAGCAGGGGGTAGGTCGACTTGAAATATTTCAGATCCAAAGAGGTGAAACAGTATTTCAATATTATTTTAAAATAAAACTTTTTAATGATCTGCAGTAAAATGTTTGAATTTCATCGTGTTTTTGCTTTGCACACTACAAAACTAAATACCAATAAATCTGACTTTAGCGGATAATTATCTAAATAATTGGCTGCACTTTAGAGTTTGGGGGCACTTTGACTCAAAACGAAGGACTTCAGGGGTACATGAGACAAAAATGGTTGGGAACCACGGGTCTAGACGAGGGTTAATTTTAAAATTCTCTGAAACGCAAACTTGGCCACACCTCTCAAGTTGACTCGCACTGACTCCCATTGACAGACACCTGTTATATATGTGCAATTTTAAACAGGAAAACCATAAATAAACACGAAGATCCATATTTAATCCTGACAACAATTTAAAACCTCCAAAACATTTCACCAGTTAGGAGTTTGTTTTGTTGCAGACTGTCTCTACATCCTCACCTTCAGAAAACAGTGCTGCCATTTGGGAAATCCTCGTGTTTCTCTCTCTTCCTGCTTTCTGTCAGATCCTGTCAGTCTTTGCTCTCCTCTGATCCAAACGCTTTCGGGGTTTTTTTCTGACATTGTTGGGAAACTTTGAGTACACTTTGCACCAAAGGGACTTGATGTTACTTTTCAGACCCATGACCACTGCTGCAGTTCAATGGATTTTATACACTTTTGGACTCTTTCACGGTTTCTACGATGTTTGTGAAAGCAATCATGGACGTGGAAGATCCATTTCTCCATTTAATTAAACTAAGGGTTGTAGATCCGAGAAAGAATAGAGTTATTGCCGCAGTAATAACTAATTGCGAGCCATAATAAAGATTTCTATGTGTCTAAATTACCTAACAAAGCATATGTTCTTGAGATAAAGCCAAACCCCTTGCCAAACATGACCATTGGGGGGCGACGTTAAGCCGCCCAGCCCCACGCAGAGGTCACCGGGACGACATCCCAGAAGCCCCCCCAGAGAGGACAGGAGGGGAGCGGTGCAACAGCAGATGGAGGGCAGAAATCACACTGCAATGACAAGACGCTAATATGACTGCGGCGCTATGGGGCGGTGTTCGACATGGTGTTACTGCACGGGACGCTCGGCTAACGGCTTGTCTCAAAGCACTGAAGATATTAGAGGGGAGAGCAAGTAATGGAGAAATGATGTTGGGCATGTTTTGTCCCTGTCAAATGTGTTGTTGTTGGTGATTTTAAAGGGGAACAAAGCTATTTTTTAACATCAGTCGCCCGAAGTGTCAAGTCTGGCAATTTCTATCCACACAGAAAAACATATCAAATAATCAAAAGACCCACAAATAAAGAGAGAAAGCAAGACAAGAGAAGTTAAGGGTTACAAGATACAACAAAAGCATTCATTTCCATTAAACAGTGGGCTCGCCTCTGCTCAAACATGATTTGTAAATTTGGAAATGGAACGTCGATCACCAGCTCTTCTCCATGGAGAAATTGCTGTATTGCTTTGTGATGGCCAAACATTCTGTTTAAATGCTCCAGCAAATGCTTTATTTCGATAACCCACTGCAAAAATAGCATTATCTGTCTCATAGCATAGTTGGTATGGCTGTCAAGCTGGTTTATATTTTGACTTTTTCAACAGTTTAGGCGCTCTTATGACAAAGCAACATGTATCCGTAATGTCTGTAACATAATTTGATCATTTGATACCCTTTCTCCTGTATTTCACTTACCTTAGTTCTTGATTTCTGAATTCCGCATTAGATAGTATTCTCCTCCTAGTGGTGAGGTATTTAACATTCAGTCCGACTGTTCCGTGCAATATTGATCTCCGGATCCCTTCAATAATCTGCCATGGCCCTGTCCCTGGTGGAAAAGATCTACAATAACCTTGTACATTCCCACTCATAGTTTTCAATAAGTTCTGTATCAGTATTAATTGGCAGGAGTTGACTTCCACTCTTTGGCCCAGATTAGGTTTTCTTTATCCAGCTCCAAAAAACGTGAGCGGCCTCGGAATATCCAAGCTCTGGAACTGATTAATATCATTGAGAGAGTGCGCGAAATCCATAACTCAACCATTTTCTTCTAATCAGCGGCTCGCACGGGAGAGGGCCAGGACTCACTCAGACTTATACTGGGGACTTTTTGAGAATGCTCCAATGGGATCTGTTTCGAGAACAGAATCACATCGGTCATACCTGTCTTGTGCGGTGGAATAGTTTGGGTTTAACAAATGGTCACATCCCCAAATTTCCAGAAAGTCATACAAAGTCTTTATATAAGCCCTCCGTCATTCAATCTCCCATCGTAGCCAAGGTGTTTTAAATGTGTACACTCAACCGGGTTGTTTGAGTTGTTTCGCCTCTCGAAATACCCCTATTACCAGTTTGATCGAGTCGAGCGTAATGAATAGGGTGACCAGATGTCCCAGTTGTCCCGTGTGCTCTGGGATTTATCCAAAACTATTGATTTGTCTTCACTTTACACAGGATCTTTCCAAGGTATCCCACTTTCTGAACAATGTGAGCTCCCAAGAAACACACTTTGCTCGGAAATCAATGTCTTTGAGCCATGTAAATGTCAATTACAAAGTCTAAGTCAATTCAAATTCTCAAGTCATCTCAATGCTGACTGGTGCATGTTATTACCATATGACATTGACAGTTTTGCCATTCAGCCTGGGAAAAGACTGTCGAGATTTAACTCCCCTTGAATGTTTAATCTCCAAAGTGTCCCAGGTTAGACCTTTGAGGCTGGACTATCTGGTCCAGCCAAGTAAAGAAAGTTCTCAAACAAGAAGCGGACATTTCCTTAATTGAAGAAACCCAGTTCAGTTGATGACTTTGGAAAGACCTCTTAATTTTCTGTTTCATTCTCGTCTCCCTTTCCACAAAACAAGAACAATAACTTTGAGAATGCTGTAATGGCAAAGTATTTTCTTGTAGGACCAGTAATACAAGTAATAGCAAGAGTCAAAGTATCAGTAGTAGTGTACGTAGTAAAAAAGCCAGGACCAGTGTTGATTAATGGAAATTGAAAGAAGAAGAAATAGTACTAGGTTTACCCAAAATTGTTCAAAGTGAAATGTGTTTCTCGGTATGTTTTTGAAAGGTTCATTGCTCAAGAAAGTCGACTTTGCATATGTCCCCTTCAAAGCAGATTTCCAGAGACTCCAACTAAAACGATTCCTCTCCGCACTGGTGTCTCCTTGCTCCGCCAAGATCACCGCGAGGTTATCCTTCGAAATAAACGGGAAGAATAAATGACAGAGCGAGACAAAGGTTGATTAAATTGCTTTTCAATTCTGTCTGTCTGTGTGTAAGGGGAGAGCATTCATTTTTCCCGGTGCATATTTGCGAGCCAGAGAGTCTATTAAGATCCGCCGTATTTCATATCACCGGCGGCCCGCTGCCAGACCTCAAGCTCGGCTACTCTCTGCTCCATTAAGTTACTCAGCACATTCCTCCCATTCTTCGTGAGATAGATGGGCTTTGTTCACTGTGTCTGTTGCTAGTCGGGATTAGTTTGGTTTGTGCTACTTTGTCTCTTGTTCCAGATATGTTGTGGTAATGTCAGCCCTGGTGTTGTCCTAGTTAAGACCCGAGTTTAGCCGTGGTTAAATCGCAGTTTTGGTTCAGTCTGGTAAGACTGCACGTTGCTACTCCCAACTCCATCAAATTATTTGGCTCATTCCATTTATAAAGAGACAAGCTTTGTTTATCTCTTAAAATACAGAGCAATATCAAAGACATACGTACACAATAAGCGGCAGCAGAGGGTTCTTGGGATAGCGTCCTTTAGCGTCCGCTTTAGTACAGTGTTTCTCAACTGGTGGGTTGGGACCCAAAAGTGTGTCACGGAAAACATTCCCAGGAAACATTTCTTCTGATCTTTATGTACAGAAAAAGTATTATAATTTCAATTTTTTTGGTTAATTTATACAGGGGTGTCTAAAGTGTGGCCTGAGGGGCAAATGCGGCCCTCAGACCAATTTTTGGTGGCCTTTGGCCTTCGTGCTGAATCGACACACATCACCAGACAGGATCCTTTTTTTTTTGTAATTTGTAAAATTTTTTCAAATTTACAAATTCTACACAATTGTAACTAATTCAATTTGAATGCTTATTTTTTTAGAACAATATTTGACATTATATTTTACAAGTATTGTATCTAGACTACTGTAAGGGCCTGCTCATTGGCCTCTCTAAACGAGCTGTTAGACAGCTGCAGTACATAGTAAAGTACATCTCTGATGTACTTTACTATGTACTCATGTTAGAGCCGTATGAACCATCTCGGGCCCTGAGAACTTCAGGGAGGGGTCTCCTGGTGGTTCCCAGAGGCAATAATAAACACAGTGAAGCTGCGTTTCAGTTTCATGCAGCTAAAATCTGGAACAGTCTTCATGAGGATGTGAGACAGGCCTCAACTCTGACAATGTTCAAATCCAGGCTGAAAACAGCTCTTTTTACCCGAGCAGACGAAAACTGAAAGTATTTTATCTGCACTCTTGCCTTTTACTGTAATTGATTAACTTTATGTTGATGTTTTATTGATTGATTGGTCTGTTTTCTTGTATTCAACTGTGAAGCACTTTGAATTGCCTTGTGTATGAATTGTGCTCTACAAATAAACTTGCCTTGCCTATTTGGGTTGCGGCTTGTCATCCCAGGGTGATTATGGGTACCGACGTCATACCAGTTTTGACATAAAACCAGACTCTGCGGTCTCCTCCTGGATGGTCTCCGCTTAAGATAACGCTCTTCGCTCAGCCGGAAACAATCCAGTCCCGCAGGCCCTGTCCAGATTGTTGAGTCAAAATGCAACAGTACTACACAGTCCTGGTATAGTCCTATCTTTATAAGTCCGTGGTTTATTCCAGGTTCTTATTTTTTTAAGGTTTAATTCAACAGGACAGTTCAACTAGAGCTTTAACCCTTACACTCTTTAGTCTAGGTTCTTATATTCCCCTCATATTTTCCCAGTCCGAGATGCTTTGTTCCCCACTCTCTGCTGCCAGTATGAGCGCACAGTCATCTGAATCCTGTTTCTGGCCCAGCGCGGTTTTATGTGCTCGTACATTTATGAGTCTGAGTGAGTTTAGTGAAGGATTTATGGGTGCGATGAGGAAAAAGGTGTAGCGAAGATTTGGAGGATCAGGGGGAATCAGTGGCTACAGCTTTACAATCTGGCCGTAATCCATTGTCTGGGAATTCCGTCACATACGCTTCTCGGTTTTTCTCTTTATTTTTTAACACAGGAGTACTGTAAGAAGACATTCATAGACATTTTCGATTGTTTCGTTTACTGGAAATGAGCTTAATTGGGTCGGTGACTCGACACAACAGCTTTGGAAGTAAGAAGCAGACAATACCGTGAGCTACATCCAGAGATAAAGAGTTCGCCAGACCATGATAAGAAATAGCGCAGGGGAATCATAAATTAATATTAGACGGTATTGGCAGTCTTTCTCCAAATGCCGGCATTGATTAGTATTGGATTTTTCCTCCCTCAGACGGCCAAATCATTCCCCGACACTCATTGTTGATGCAGAGAATTACCGAGCGGCTGCCTAAATGCGCCGCAATAAAAACTCTATTATGGATTACCTTAAATGGCTTCGCAAATGAGAAACTATTTTTAAAACGAACCGAGACAAATTAAAAGTTGAGATCGCTGCTCTCACTATATGACACGGTGGAGCTGTCGGGGCAAAAAGGTTCTCGTCGTGTGGCTCAGGTAGCTGTGGGGTAATGGTAATTGGGCGTTTGTCATGAAACCTTCTGCCTTCCCTTCTCGAACCTCATCAGTCGTTCATGTGTAGACTTTCCATCCCCCCCCCCCCCCCCCCCGTTATGCTGTTCAGCTCATGGATGTGCCCATGTCTGCGCCATCTGGTTAATGATGGATATACCCCGTGTGCAGAGAGTGTTGAAAAGTTGCGGGAAGACAAATACGGGTGATTAATCCAATCTTGGCGATAATCAGCCATCTCAGTTTGCCCCGTGTCATTAGTTTCAATTAGACGCATAAAGTAGTCCAGAAAAAAGTACCAAAAGAATCACATTTTCGGCTACCCTGCTTGATGTCAAGGGGAAACAAAACTGAAAGCAAGGTCTGCATCGGCGTGAGAGAGCCTCTATAATCTATTACATTTGTAGACAGGTCACGATATATTTTGAAAGTCACTTCCTACATATTGAGAATAACACGAGTCTGGGTCAGGATTGTCTTCCCCCGTATCGGGATGTGGAAAGATGGTCCTAGGTTCTGTGTGGAGTTTGCATGTTCTTCCAGTTTTATTTTATTTATTTACTTATTTAGGATGGGACGGTGCATATTAATTAACATGGGTCCTTAAAGTCCACATGTAAATATGCCGGAGTTAGCCACAATGGCTAATTTTCATCGGTAGGTTGATGTTTACGGATAAGAAATTAAGGCCACATAACAATAAGCACGATTCTACAGAATAGTAGACGACAGACAATTGAAATGGTTGGTAAAAACAAGCAGTTTTTTTTTTAACACAAAAAAGTAAGCAGACATGATGAACAAAACAACACAGACAAATAGAACAGTAAACAGTAAATACTACAGTATTGTTAAAAACGCTGTGACTGCAGGTTTGAATATCCAGGAGCCAGAGTTGTACTGATCTAGTGAAGGTTCTCAATCTTGATGGAACAGTGTGGGTGCTATTGTCCCCCCAATTCAACTCCGCTTCCAAACAAAAACATGTCCAACAGGCTAAAAACTACCTCTAGGCAGTCCTGACCAAACCAAGCTCATGATCTGGAGATCTCTGGCCGTTACACTGACAAGTCCTCCCACCCGCATGAAGAATGGGTCATTTGAAGGGGACAAAGCCTCCAGTAGCCCATAAGAACAGCCTGCAGTTCAACGCTAGCCTGTCCTCATTGTTTGTTATGTTTTGATGTAAAGCCTATGGTTTGTCGCCGTCCCCCCCCCCCCCCCCCCCCCCGTGTGCTTTAAACAACATGACAGATACATGTATATATTACTCTGGCCCTTCTCACTGACGGGAGGCATATTTCAGGTTAATGCCGTCTCTCTTCACACTGCGCCGGGGCCGCTGCAGGTGTAGATCATTCCGAGGGCTCTTATTACTTTTCATCAGGCTAATGTGACACGGATGGGATTTACACCAGGGAGAGGAGCGTGGCGTGTGTGTGCGAGAGGTTGCATTTGATTGCGGACCTGACAGCCTCCCCGTGTAGTAAAACGGTGCATATTATTGACCCGGTAGGTTTTGGGAAGGCGGTTTTGGATGGCGTTCAATTTGATTCCATCGGGCATTGTATCCATCTTTGAAAATATTGTCATGGCTTTGATTTTTAAGCTGCAAGTTTATCAAATTCCTAAATCTTAAAATGCATTTAATTGCATGTTTTGTTGAAATCTTCAGTACATTTTCTGCCAGTTTTAGAAATGTTTGCATGTTTCTTTTCTTTACTGTCCAATTCAGCCTCAGCATGGTTACAATAGAGCCCGAGTGATATATCGGCCGGCTGATATTATTATTTTACAATCAAAATAAAATGGCCGATACCTCCCGTTTTTTGCACTAGAAAGAGTTCAATCAGAGCTTTAAAATTAGCGTCCCCCAAACCAGGCCTCAGGGAAGCAGAGGAACATCGCAATTAAAATCACCTATATCAAACAGCTAGCTTATCAGCAAAAGACATTTGAGACCTACAAATATCTCCTTCTGAATCACTTCTGAATGTGCTGCAGGTGTGGGGGGGCACCTGAGTGGAGGCGCCACAAGACGCACTACAAGAAACAAAAAAGGGACAAACGAGGAGGTATCCGGGCAAGAATCACAGCTAAGCCACACAAGCCCTCTATCCCTACTATTGTTGTGGCTAATGGACGTTCACTGGAGAATAACACAGATGAACTTCTACGCACTTCCCAGAAGATGGTGAAGGACTGTGCTGGAGCGGAGGGAGCTGCACAGGAGGACAGTGCAGGACACCACGCTCTGAAACAGGGACAAACCCAGGAGGCGCTGCACCGTTTCAGAGGATTGGAGGAGCACAGAAGGCAGTACTCCGGTTTCCCCCAACCTCCAAAAACATGCTGGTCAGGTTGGCCCTAATGGCGGCTCAGTCGCAGCGGCTCAGGACTAACAACTGAAGGCAATTTCGTTGTACGGTTGTACAGTTGTACAGTGACAACTAAGGCACTTAATTACTTTTATAGATTTTATGTTGTAGAATTTTGCGTATAATTTAAGAGATAGAATCTTACCCTTTGTTGTTTTGGAATGTTTATCTTTCTAACAAGCTCCCCCTGAAGTACCTAAACATGAATGTCCTGAATAAATCAGCCCTATGCCCCTCATACAGCGCCCTCTGCTGTCACAGTTCAACACTGACACAATTAGAAGCTTCATACACTGGATTATAGATGAGAAATTCAAAATGTGGCTATCGGCCATGACAACCCCCTTCATATCTTTATCGTATTGGACCCTAAAAATCCATATCGGTCTGGTCCCAGTTTACAGAGAAATTCTAAATTCTTAGATTTATTCCAACTGCGGCGTACACATTATTGTATCTGGGCTTTGAGAAGAATTCAATCTGGCTTGTTTCCAACATGCAAAAAACCCTGATGAAGGAAAAAGATCATTTAGAGCCCATTATCGCTGCCTCCTCCCAACGACGGCGACCGAAGCTGCAGCATTTGTCACAAGTGCCGCCCTGTGGGGAGAATCTCGCAACCTCCCTGTACAGCACAATTACGTGATTATTTCCCAAACAGACAATTTGTTCCGTGTTCCTGTGAGTAAACTCGTAATCAGGTTTGTCACGCCGTGTGAGAAATCGCCTCCGACTTGTTGTTTTGTCTTCCCAAATGAAGTCATATTCAATTACTTGATTAATTATTCAGAGAGCGAGGCAGATGATTCATAGCGCCGTGTTGGAAAAGGAGCTAATCCACTAAAACTGAAGGATCGCTCCCAGGGCAGCCGACTGCGGTGTAATCCAATAGTCTCCGATGTATCTGCAATTATAACAATGTCGGCAAAAGTTTGATTAGTTTAGTTGTACAGTTGGATTCACTGGAGACGAGCTGTCTGGTGCAATAGGCCACATTATCAGGTACATCTGCTGTAATAAACCCAAATGCAGACGCTATTAAGCTGCTGCGGCAAGGAGTCAGGAAACACTTGACACTCTCGTGAATGTAGCGGATGTTTTTCCGGTCTGGTCTGATTATCTGAATATTTCGATTTATCCAGGCTCGGGGCCAACACTTCCACTCTCTTGGAGACGAGAAGCTACACATTTTTGCTGCTCTGCATTATAAAAGCGGCCATACACGGATAGAGGTAGGATTCTACTTACAAAGACTTTTCAAATCAGGGGAGGGATACAATGGGCACGGTGGCGCAGTGGTTAGTGCTCGTGCTTCACAGCCAGCAGGTCCCGGGTTCGATTCCCAGCTGGACGAGGCCTTTCTGTGTGGAGTTTGCAGGTTCTCCAGGTACTCCAGTTTCCCCTACAGACTGATGGCGCAGATTGGCAGCCCTGCTTCCATTAGACCGCCCCACTGCAGTTGTGGTACTGATGGGTCGGTCGCGAACGAGTACAAACAAAGTGAACGATGAGAGCCGAGTCTCACCAGTGAGCCGTTTTTATTTATTTATTTATTTTAAGGTTGCATGTTAATCAAGCTCTACATACACTGCTCTCTGCTACATTAGAGACGAAGAGAGAAGGGCAAAGACTGAAAGAAAAAGAGAAAAGAGTAAGAGAATGGGTTCGGGGAGAGAGGGAGAAAGGATACTGGTAAAACACCCGCAGCTGCAAGGCCGTCCGTGAGGAAGGAACCGGCTGTTTACACAAAATCTAGATCTCTACAAACGTCCATAATCCATAAATGTAGTCAGTACATCTCTAGCTTTTAGTCACGAAGCAGAAGTACAACAGGAGTCCAGGCTAAAGTTTGGACTTCAGTGACGTCTGGAGTCTGTATTTCTCTCAGCGCGAGGCTCCAGCAGCTACTTAACAGGGCCAGGGGCGGAGCTGACACGGGGGAAATAAAAAAGTACATATATGTACCAGCCCTAAAAGTGCGTGTGCTGCTATAATAAACAATGGCTCCGCCACCTGGAAAAGTCAACTTTGATTCCTGAAGACAAAACAACACCACTATACGCCAATATCACTTCATTATGGCAATGGAAAAAAAAATATTATTCTGTTCTTTTTAATTTCTTTCTTGATTATAGTTGTTTTGTGCAGGGAGTTGTCGAAAAGCTCAGTTAACGAGCCATGAATCAAAACCTCTCCTAAATTTAAACTGCATTATGTAAAAACACAAAGAACCATTTGGGAGCCGAAAGAGCTGGCTCTTTTTGGTGAGCCGATCCAAATGATCCGGTTCACCAAAAAGACCAATATTCATGTAAAAGTGTGTTGTGATACAGCTGGGCGATTTTTCCCCAAAATGTATTTATCGATTTTCTTATAAAAAAAAAACGTTATCAACAATTCGATTAGATTTAAAACAAAAGAACTGCTGACTGAAGATATATTTTAAATATATATCAATCAATCAATGGTTTTGTATAGCCCAATATCACAACAGGAGTGGCCTCATAGGGCTGCAACAAACATTAGGGCAATAAAACAGAGCAGTAAATAAGACAATGTAAAGTTCAGGCGAATCAAGTATCCAGGCAAACATAAAGTCCAAATAAGCGTCAGTAGTGGAGACGAGCAGCTCGGGTGTCCCCTGTCCTTAGACTCTCCAGCACAGCAAGGAAAAACTCAAAAACCCAGTGGGAGAAACGAGAAACCTTGAGGAGAACCACAGAAGGAGAGATCCACTCCCATGGACGGACAGGCTATAGAGACCCAGGGCCGAAGGAGTCCCTATATATATGTATTGTTTTAAGCTAATGTGTCAATAAACGTTAAGAAATAGCAATGGCAATCACTATAAAAAACAAACTGAAAAGTTTTGTTTGCAGTTTTTTTTGCAGTTTGTAAGAAACATTTTTAACCATCCACAAAATTAATAAAAATTAATAAATCAATAAAAATAAACTTTTTCAAGTCCTTTTTTCCCCTTAAAGTTTATAATGTATTCCAGTTTCCGACCAGTGCAACGTCAGAAAAAGCGTCTTGGATGAGTCACAACAATCAGCAACAAAGTAAATGGGTAAATAAATAAATAAATTGTGGGCTGAAAAAAATAAATAGAAATAAATAAAAACGAAAAACAATCCCAGATGTTTTGGAAAACCTTTGCTGCGATGGAACATGGATCCCTGCTGATGACTTAAACCTTTCACTTTCCATCATTTTCATCAAGATACACTGCCGAACTGGACCACCTGGACTGGACCAACTGTGGGTTGATCAGGTCTAGGTTCAGAATGACCGGGTTATTGGAGTTCTTCTTCCCTGATGGCACGGGCATACTTCAAGATTCGCAGTGGCGAATGCGCGCTAAAACCAAAGCTAACTTGAAAAAAAAAGTGAGTTCTGCTTGAAAGTCTATCTCTCCGTCCCTCATCCTCTCTTGTTGATGTCCAGACTTTCATTCAACACAAACATATCTTGGCTTTGCTTTACACTCGGAGTTATCGCACTGGCAGCCCCGTGTGTGTACTTTGAGCAAACCTCTTATTTTATTTATTTTTTCTTCTTCCTTTTTCGGTGATAGCGGCAGAGGCGGGCGGCGCCGAGGGTAAATATATACAGGATGCTCACTGTCTGTCTGGAAATGCAGAGTCACTCAGGCAGAGCTTATCTCCGTGTGCGCTCCACTGACGCTTTCTGCCCAATTCAAAGCCTATAGGCCCCTGTCAAAGCCACATCGGAGCTGACAGGCCCGCGGCGCAATCTGATGCACACCCCCCCCCCTTTCACGCCAAGAAATGCACGCTTTTTTTTTTTTTCAAGGAATATGTGCCCGTTTGAACAGCAAGCGACTATAGAATATTATCGGCAACTGTAGCTGCAGGGGGGAGATGTTACAAGCTTCTCGCGTCGCGGCAAGGATGTTGATTTCCTGGATCGGGTGTGACATTTCGGATTGGCGTTTGCATGTTGTTGTTGTTGTTGTTGTTGTTGTTGTTGAAAGAAGAGTTAAATGCAGAGGACAGTAAAGTGTATAAGTATGCATGTGCACCGCAAGCGAGAATAGTTTTCTCAATGAAGTTGTCCACATTTTCAGAGATAGGCTGGCTCAGGATGTAAACGTCTGTGCCCGTAAGACTACATATGTCAATAATAATAATAATCTAGTTTAGTATAAGTTTTGATAACACAAAAGCTTAGATCAAGTTATTCGTCGCTGCAACGGTTTTCTGTCATTTTGACCAGTGTGGGAAATTTGGGCTCTCGGCTAAAAACTTTAGGTCCTTCGAAGCTGACGCGAGCGACCGCTCCTATGTCAGCGTGGACTGGACTGTTTGTTGAATGGGGGGGGGGGGGGGCGTTGTACACACGCACAATCTTTCTCCAAACGTATTGCTTGTTACAACAATCAGATTATACAAGTTAACGTTTATTAGTGACCATCACAGTTTGGCTACAGTTTAAGCTGAGCACTAAGCAAAGAACTAACAGGACGTCCTACAGTAACTACTCATCATGAGCAGTGGGGGGAGCAGCGTGTCTCTTTAGGCGTGTTTGGGTATGTTCAGCCCACCTAGAGTACTGTGATACTGCAGCTTCTGAAAGTTTGGAAATCTCTTGATCATTTCTGTTTAGTTACAGCAGCCTGTGTATAATACACATGTATTTACTGTTGGTACAAACTGCAGTCATTTCCTTTCAATTATAAACCTGTGAATGTGAACACCCAATCAGAACATTACGGTGTTTAGATAAGCCTGAGTGTAGATTATTAAAGATTAAAAAAAAAATCTGATTTCAACATTGGAATACATTGGTGGTATATTATTATATTATATTATTTCCTGAACCCATAGTTTTTGTAATGTTGCGTCTTAAGCTGTAACTATAGGAGGAGCATATTAGGGAAACGGCGGTGTGAGAATGTGTGTGGACTCTACTGCCCCACATTGATGTAGTGATATCACTGTTGAAAAAGATGTTCAGCCGGATGACATTTTGTTTGCTTTAACCCCCTGGACTAGATTGTGATCTGATAATAATAATAAGCTATATGATAAAGTAGTAAAGTTTACTATGTTTGTATTACTCAAAATATTGTTTAAATGCAAAAGAGTCTTGAAGCCTTTTTTTTAAATAGTTTTTATTTTTTTAAACTGAATAATTACAAGTTCCAGTATTGTTCCTTGCAAATAACCCAATACATAAATAAATAATAATTAGGTTGATGATCGTGAATAATCGTAAAATCGCAGTATTTCCTCTCAAAATAGCTGTGGCTGGAAAATGTGAACTCCCTGACATCCCTTGTAGTAAAAGTACACACTCAGACCTACAGATCACTGGCGGCAGTCGAGTGATATGACCTCGAACAGATCGGCGTGTGGATGCAAAAGAAACTGAACTCAATCAATAACATCAGCAGCTTTTTACCATCGAAGAACACGGCCAAAATCAAAGGTACAGTGTCTAGACCTGTCGTAGAGAGACTATTCCAGGCGTTTGTCTCCAGAAGGTTCAGCTACGGTACAGCCTCTCTGAACGAGATGTTGCACATCCAGAAACAAACTAAACCAGGTCTAAACCTAATCTAAGGAACCTCCAAGGAAAAGAGCTGCGTCCAAAAAACGTGCTCCAATAGTTACTTTTAGCCCATTATTTCCTGATTCTAAAACCTAAACTTTGAAGAAGAAAGGCAGTTGGCCTGACCACTAACAGGTGCCATGTTTTCACTCCATCTCTCTGCCGTTGTTCAAGGCAGACCGTAAGCCACCATCAATCTCCTGTTTCCTATTCAGTGTCTTTATCAGGAGTTGATAAACCGCACGCTCCCTGATTTTGACAGCGGCGTTTTTGTAAAGGAGGAGAGCGAGGGGGAAGAGAGTGAAAGAAAGAACGGGGCAGAGGAAGAGAAAGAGAAGAGAGAGCAAGAGAGCGGGGTGATGGACAAAGAAAAGGGAACTGTGGAAGAAGAGCCGTGGGACAGACTGAGGGTGACGGACGCCGTTAACTTTGCATAATGTTAGAATCAAGCTGGCGCAAAGTGTTCTGTCTTTGATAACGTGGTAAAACATGACGCAATAGGACCTTTTCGAAAAGGAGTGGGTCTGAGAGTGCGAAATGTGTTAAATCCCACCCCTGCCCTCAAATACAAATGCACACTGCATAGCAACCAATATCACATATACCAAAGGAAACATAAACATCTACCATTGTACCTTCATGTTGTCATATACTTAGAAAACAATAGTGTTTTATATTGCATTTTTATCTCCTCCTCACACACGTCATTCCTCAGCCCTGCACCGCAAAAAGAAATGCTAAATCTGTTTTTGTTTGTTTGAATTATAAAGTGAATTATAAAGATATTTACTCCCCAACAACATATATATCCCCCATCTCTATTCTTGAATCATTTTTGTACGTTGCATTTGATCTGTTCATACAACACAGAGGCATAAATGTTCATTAAAGCCTGGTTCACACGGCAGGACAATTAGGCCGATTTTAGCCCCGATTCTCACCTTCCGACAATCTTAAAGGAACGGGCCCCCATTTTTAAATACTGAGATTTGTTCTTACCTTAGCCTAGACGAGTTGATATGTAGCTGTCTGGTCTATATGCACACAGACGGCGTTAGCATATAGCCTCTCCTCTATGTGGCCAAATTGAGGGGAATAGTAATATCACTACGCCTTGCAATATAGTTCCCCTTTTTACTCGGCTCAGGTTTAATTTTGTCTGACTATACTTGGATCGTGTAAAGGCTCATGTAACCGTATTTAAACAGGGAAAAACGTGGAAGAGCTTGGTCGCTTCTAACTTCACCTCCGTTTGGCCACATAGAGGAGAGGAGGGGAGGCTAAAGGCTAACGCCGTCTGTGCTCCGTTTACGTGACTGAGGGCATGCACAGAGACCAGACGGGTACGTATCAACTCGTCTAAGATAAGAACATATCTCAGTATTTAAAAAATGGTGGCCTGTTCCTTTAAGGACGCTCCGATTATCGTAATATAATCTTACCTGATATTCCTGCCATGTGTGGTGTGTTAAGACTGCTCTCGTCTGCTCGTCTGCTTATTCAACATGTTTGTTTGAGATTGTTTTGGCCCGATTTCTCCACGAGGACAAACGAGCCGCGACCTGTTGACTGCGACGTGTAGCCCATCAGAAGGCGAGGCGGCGAGGAAGCACCGGGAAGCACGGAGGGGAATCCAAAATCAAAACAGCCGTCATGGCGCAACAGGGAGTAAAAAATCCACTCTGGCCACTGCCTCTTTCTCGTTGAGAAAAAGAAGAAAGAGAATGTGAGAGATTATGAACGATACATCGGATAAAACGACTGGAGTTAACAGCAAAGAATACTTTCTCCAGTTAAAGCCACGGCGCGTAAAATTCCAGCCCATAAACAAAATTAAAATACAAGCATTTGTATTATGACAGACATGTTCATAATTGAAAAATACCTCATAAATGTACTAAACATGTGCCTTTGCTGTGAGCGGCTCAGCTCTCCGAAGACATGACTGTAACTTTACCGGGAGTGGGTACGTCTCCAGCTCGTCTCCATGGAAACGTCGACTAAAGTCAGGAGAGTTTGAGATTTAAACCGGTTAAATCCTCATCCATATCCATTCTTTGATTACCCACTGCAGAAATGTCATGTCCTGTGTGGAGCTGGCCATTGGGAGCATGTTTTTGTCAGTATAAATTGTTCAAAATGTTACACAGTGTGCCTTTAACTACTCCAATCAAGGGCTACAAGACGTCTTTCATGGGTGTGTTGCTTCGATTACCTCGTGTATTGGAAGGGAAGAGAGTGAAAAAGAATGAAAGGAGAGAGGAGAGGGAGGGTGAGAGACAAAAAGAGAGAAATGAAGGAAGGGAGACAATCGAGAGAAGAGAAAAAGAAGAGAAAGAGCAGCCAGAGAGAGCGAGAGAATGCCCCCCCCCCCCCCAGCAGCCCGCCTGTCTGGACGGACCTGGAGCGCTCACCTATCAAGCCTCCCGTAATGAATAGGCCTCTAATCCCCTCATTGAGATACAGAGGAGCGACTCTCGCCTAATGCTTTCAGACAGACAGACACACACACACACACACACACACACAGTTTCACGCAGAGAGGAACACACACAATGGAGCGCACAATACATTCACATGCAAACGCAGCCATCCCCCCCCTCTTCTCTTCCTGTCATATCATGCAGGTGTTCTGGCCTTTCTCTCTCATCTCCCTCTCATCCACTCAGAGCGGGACAATGGACGGCAACAGTGCTCGGGCTTTGTAGTGGAGCTGTAAGCTGTCTAATTATTCCCCCGGCTGAGTGGGGGCTTTCAAAAGCGACGAGACAAGAGGCGCGGTCGGAATGGAATCAGAGCGACGTTTTAGAGCGCAGGATGAAGAAATGTTCCGACCGCCATCTTGTAGTTAAAAAAAAGCTCCGGTCACCTGCGTGCGGTCTCCATCAGTTATCACTCGTGTTGTTTTAGTCTTTTGACAAAAATGTCCTTTAAGATTTAGTCAAAAAAAATATCTTCAATTTGAGTCTAGTTTTAGTCTACTAAAATTGCAAGTACATTTAGTCGACTTTGCATTTATAATCATATTTAATCCAGGTCCTTTGCTTCATGGAGCTTCTCTCACATGAACAAAGCTCAGCTGTTCATTTGGCAGTGAATTGAAACGGCTCTTTCAGAAGTTTTGAGGATTTTAATCTCTTCATTTCATTTTTATTTAGTCGACTTTTTTGTCCAACACAATACAGCAGTATGGCTTATAAAGTCATAGATGTCATTCTAAAAAATTTGAGTATCTTGTCCTGTGATTCCACTCTGGGCTCTCTGTTCGCAGAACCTCCCATATTCCCCTTCAAGCGGCCGCCTCCGTTAGAAGATAAACTGGTGACCAACTCCTTGCAACCCCAAAAAACCCACCACTTTTTAAAAAAAAAAACGATCGGAGCCTTCAGGTGTGGGGCCTGTTCTCACTGCTCCCACATTAACAAAGCAACATCATTGTATGACTCGAAAAAAACTTGAAAACACCTTTCTGTGCCGTTCCTTTGCCAACTGTAACGCACATATATTGGACTGAACCCAAATACACTGTTAGAACTCAAAATATGGACTACCCTATTGCAAAGCACTTCAAAACCTCTGGTCACTCTAATTTGAGCAACCTGAAAGTGACGGTCATTGAAACTGTTGAAATGGACCCTCGAGGAGGTAACAGACTAAAAAAACTTCAGCTGTCCCACAAGCAAGTCTCTGGTTCTCCTTTAGCTCTGCCCTGCCCTTGAAGAGCACCGTCATCGTTCACAAGTGTCCTCAGACCATTGACGCACTCGCCCTCATCTGTTTCGCAACTTCTAATTTCGTTTTAGTCCAATTTTAGTCAGCAAAAATATCACTTTGACTAAAATTCTGACTAAATATTTTAGTCGACGAAATTAACACTGCCCGAAAGTAGAATGTAGCAGCCAATGACAGAGTGAAATAAAGACAGAAAAACACTGTAGCTTCTCCCTTCTCATTTCTCTGGCGTAACAACGGCACAAACAGCCCCACACAGACCACACCAAACGGCACAACATATCACCAACAGCTCAAGAACCACCTTTGCCAGTTACATTTCAACTGCAAACAGAGTTTACACTTACTGTGTTTGGAGTCGAACTGTTCAGCTACGTCTCTCCACTAGCTTCTCTCCGCTGTGTCCTGATGGGCTGATGTCTGTCCACCTCCTTTTCTTACTAAATCCACTGAAATACGTCCCACTTCTTCGTGTTGCCGACTTTTATCTCCATTTGACAGGACTATTAGACAAGTTGAAGGCTTGTAGCCCGCAGCACTGAACTGTGTTGTTGTAAGAGTGATCACATGACACTGTCGACCAATCGGGACACGCACACGTTTCCCCACGCTCACAAACAGGAGCCTTGCTGATCAGTTTATCTCCTCCGAAGAGAGAAATGAAGCAGACTGTGTTATAAAACATCAGCATCAGCCGTAACAGACTGGCGATGCTGTCTGGTCGATGGTAATGAGACGTCGGGTTCTCTGATCAATGGCATGGCACCCCCAGCCACACTATTGTCCACATCGGACTGGCCTCTGTTACACACAACAAGGAGGCAGTTTAAGCAGTGTGTGTGAACCAGTGGAACTGTCACATTTTGGTCAAACTCACCCAAATCAGATTTCACATATCTCAGCTTCTAAATAAATCAACTTTGAGGACACAATGTTTACTTGGTGCCTAATATGGAGGACTGTGGTTGCCAAAACAATAAATACATATATAAATAAATATATAAATAAACAAAATAAAGATACATTTGCAAATAAATGCATACATTTATTGTAATAAGTGCATTTATTTATTTATCTCTCTATTTCTCTTAATATATGCAAATCATGGGGTGGGTCTGGATGCCGCTGCTGTAAGGTGATTGGTCTCCATGCACACATGCCTTGTCCAGCATAGACACTGCCCAACACGAGCTCTGCTTCAGTCTATTGACAGTGGCACAGAGCCGGTCATCTTGTGACTGGAGGATCGGCAGTTCGAATCCTGCTGGGGCACACTGTCGTTGTGTCCTTGGGCAGGACACTTCACCTGCCTTGCCCCCAGTGTCTGCGTACACTGGTGTATGAATGAGCGTGTGAATGGGTGAGTGGATCCTTGCTGGAAAGCACTTTGTGCTTAACAAAAATAAATACATAAATAAATAAATAAATAAAATAAAAACATAATAAAATAATACAAAAATATATATATATATATATATATATATTTAAATATATAAATAAATAAATGCACTTATTACAATAAATGCATGCATTTCTTTGCAAATGTTATCTTTATTTTATTTATTTTATATATTTATCTATTGTTTTGGCAGCCACGGTCCTCCATAGCCTAATGCATTCCATACACTAATCTTCCCACTAATCTTCATGAAGAGGTAGCTCCTTTTACCACCTCACCTTTGTGTGGCCATAATGTTTTGCCCGAGAAGATTAAGCTCCTTTCAGCTCCAAAATCATTCTTCTATGTTCTGTTTTGACAGGTGGAGCTTCGCATATCCATCCCACTCCTTTCTTCGCGGCGTCCTCCATATTTGACTTTTTGTGTCCGCCATAAATCCCTGCAACGTTGAGTCAACACCAGCGTTTCACCTTTCCCTGTCTGCGTTTGTCCTTTTCATGCGGGGAGTGTGCGCGCGTCAATGAAGCAAACACGTTGACAGAGCGGCTGCCGCACACGCACGGGGCAAAGACACGCCCCACACCGGGCCTTCATTCTCCAGGAGTGAGTCAGTGGGTAAGCTCGACGTGGAAAAGTGGGGTCTCAACACCTCAGGGGTCTAAGTTGGAAAAGACTGTGGGAGGAAAAAAAGTTGGGATACAGCCACCACGCAGGTGTGAAGTTGTGGACAGAGTGAAAGGGTCTTAAAAATGCTTAATGTTACAGTCGTGTTTCATGCAAAAATAAATGTGTTCTTTTACCATGGGGGCCAACCTCTCTGCACGCCTGCTTTATGTTATCCCATACCACAACAACAGTGGTTCTGTCCCCGCAAGATGCACCAACTTACCTGCACTTGTCTTTCTTTCAAAATTCTCCAGAGGAAACCACACATGGCAAGCTAGCAGAGACTTCATTTCTCTGAGGGTTTTCCAGAAAACGTAAGTGCAGCAAAGAGTGGCATCATGCAGAAAACAACTTTGGAATAGTAAGGCGATAAGAATTCATACTAGGGAAGGGAAGGGAATCTTATTTGTATAGCTACTAGGGACAGATAAATGGTTATTGGTCTCAACTTATAGCACTTTTCTATCTTTATTAGGCTCAAAGCGCTTTACAGCAAAGAACCAGTCACCCTCTCCACGCAGACTCTGGAGGTGAGGTGGGTGAAGTGTCTTGCCCAAGGACACAACAACAGTGTGCATCTTCAGGAGCTGGGATTCGAATCCTAATCCTTTCAATCATGAGACAACCCACTGTGCCACCATCGCCTGATTTACATTAGTGGCTCTGGTTCCCCAGTTCCTCAAATTACTCCCATATTTTATATTTTTTGCATGCTATTGTGTTAGGACAAGGCTGTAAATGTACGGAACTGCGATGAACAAAGACCAGTTAGATATAACTGAATGTTTTGCAGTAGATATATTTTGAAATGGTGTGTTTGCTCAAGTAAAATGACCGGGATCTAATATGTCTGAAATTGATGACATGAAACCATCCATCCATTTTCTTCCGCTTTATCCGGGGCCGGGTCGCGGGGGCAGCAGTCTCAGCAGAGATGCCCAGACTTCCCGATCCACGCACACTTCCTCCAGCTGTTCTGGGGGGACCCCGAGGCGACACCAGGCCAGCTCGGAGACATAGTCCCACCAGCGTGTCCTGGGCCTTCCACGAGGCCTCCTCCCAGTGGGACATGCCTGGAGCACCTCCCGAGGGAGGCGACCAGGAGGCATCCGGAACAGATGCCCTAGCCACCTCAGCTGGCTCCTTTCGACGTGGAGGAGTAGCGGCTCGAGTCCGAGCTCCTCCCGGGTAACTGAGCTCCTCACCCGATCTCGGAGGGTGCGCCCAGCCACCCTGCGAAGGAAACTCATTTCGGCCGCTTGTATTCGCGATCTTGTCCTTTCGGTCATTACCCAAATCTCATGACCATAGGTGAGGGTGGGAACGTAGATCGGTCGGTAAAACATGACACATTTCCAAACGGTGGCAAAACAAAAGGTGTACCTGTAATCAGATTAGGTTTCAGACAATTTGAGTGTCTGTCAGTCAGGCTTCTAGAAAAAAAGTCGTATAAAAATTAGCCAATCCAAAGAATCGGTTCCCATTAAAAAGCCATGAATCCCATCACTCCAACTGCAAAAGCCCCATCAGCGTTTAAAGTTTTCGAACCACAGGCTTAATATCAAACAATACTCAACTGCTCGAGTTGAATGTCCATAAATAAAACACGCTGGGTCCTGTTAGTCACTGGAGGCGGTCTGATGACGTGCCCCATGTTTTCTCTGGCCCCTCTCCTTCGCATTATCATGTTGATGAATATTTATTTATATACCGAACACGAGTGGATTTGTTCTGCTTGGAGGGGTCCGTGTTTGAATTGGACCCGCTCCCACCGGTCCATCTGGTCTTCCCCGGGTCGGCTCTCGGACGACGCCGAACCAGGACTCGAAAAACGTAAAAGGCAGGTCCGGGGCTTGACCAAATCCACCTACACCCACCGGACCCTCTGATCCATAATTCATAAGTCCTGGGTTTGTGGGAGAGAAGGGCCTGGGAACGCGCTGTGAAGTTGGGGGTTAGCTACATGGCTGCAGGCGAGTGACAATACAGTGAAATAATGTCATAAGGGACAGCCTGTGAAATAGTTCTATTCAATATCTGGCAGGTTGTACATGGAATTTGCAAGCTCTTTTACATATTTTTTTTTTAGGTTGCTGGGACCAAAGATATTTCATATTTCATAGCAAGTAGACAGCATTACTTTTCTCAAAATGATCAGGGGCGATAACCATATTTAGTGTTAGGGCCCGCAAGTTGTGTTGCTTTCAAATTAGGTATCCCACTGACATACACTTTAGAAGCTCTCCTGACAATACGCTTTGAGATTTGGTTATGCATGATTGGAGAAAATAACTCTAAACCTAAGCCTAAAATGACAGATAACAGGTTAAGAAATGTTGTCTTCATCTACAGTTATGTGTTAAAAGCTAAAGTAGGGCTTCCCAATTATTTACAATCAAATCGAAAACATAATTTGAAAGGTTCGCAAAGTGCAATTAAGAGTTTAAATCTAAAATTGGAGTAGTTTTGGACTAGTCTTAGATAACATAAAACAAGCAAATTTTTCCTTAATTCCGATTAGTTTGTATAATTTCAAGTGAAAAAATAAACGTAAAAGTTAATTTGTCTGATTTTTGTCTGTGAAAGATGTGGGCGATTTCCAGTAAGACCGGGGCCGCTGTTTGTTTGCATGGAGACCGTTCGCTTGAATCCTCTTTATATGAGCTTTAGAGGCGCAGACTATGTGGAAACACGAGCTGTCACAGCTGAGACAAAGCTACGAGCCGTGATTACCTGCTCACAATAAACTTATGACTGAAAATCGCTCCGTCCAAGAGTTTTCTGACCCGTGGACGTGCTGGCCAAGATGTCTGTGGATATCTTCTAATTCTGCGATCTTTCACAAAGACTTGAAAAATTGATTGTCAGCATAAAAATAGTATTTTTGTTTCTTGTTGATTGGTCAAATATCCGTGGAGATCTTCACATTTTCAGATTAAACTGAGCGAAGGTCTCTTTACGAAACCTCGTTACATACGCCGCTCCACGTGGAAAAAGGCCATGACTGTAGCTTAATTAGGTCAGAGGTTTTGCACAAAAAACGACCCTATGCTCTTTGCATATCTAAGTATTTAAAATGCCATGTATTCAGACCCAGTTCAGCTTGTGTGGCCTCACGGGGCTCGGGTCATCTCACTCGTACAGTGTGAGTGAGTCGGTCAGTCAGTCGTGTATTAACAGTGTTTATTTACCTCCGTGGGCTAAGGCTTTCTTTGTAAATGTATGTGAGTCAGTAGCATTTAGCATGTTCAAAATCGCCTCAAACATGTCCGTTTAAGCCCAGTTTTAGCACGTACCAAACACGGCTTGTTCCAGAGCCACAAGTGTCACTTTCTCTGTTTTTTTTTTTTAATAAACCACGAACAGCGTAACGTGTTCCAGAGCTGCGCGAGGACATCTTTTCAAATGTTACGGAGGCTGATCGTTTGGACAATCATCTTAAAATGTGGAAATAAACCGCTATGTGAAACGAAAACTCGCCCTGGACACCAATGTAAACCAACGGCTCAGAGCGACTTCCGGCATCTCACCGGAAATTCCCCCCATCCTCGTTTCTACGTGAGCTTTTAGATTTGGGTAAAGCCCAATTGGAGAAATGCGCTCGGTTAAGATGGGGGGTAAGAGGCTTTAGTCAACAAAGAAAACCTTGCATTGCCCATCATTCAAGTTGATAAAGCGCCGCCCTGTAGCCCAAACACTCAACACCACTCCTCGTGAAGCCTGTGAAGTTGTTACGGCACCTCAGCAATTTTTAAAGCCGCGCACATTTTCATGTCGCGTTGTTTCTCACTCCATTACCCGCACCTTCACTGGGTCCACTTAAAACCAAGGCAACATCTGGCTTTGTTGGGGTTTTGCGGTTGTAATCTTTTAGCTAAATGACGCGTGAAAAGGCAAGTGTTAAACTTTACATCCATCATGTTTGGGAAAGAGGAAGCGCTGGGTTTTACTGGACCATCCGACAGACTTGGCTAAACCACCAGCTCAGTAAACGCAATCATGTAGTAATCATTATATAATAGGTACACTTAGAAGATTTGATTTATGTCGGCATCCTTATGATTAAATAAGGAAAGATTTGTAGCATTAAGAAAGTTGATTTTGTTCCACTACTAGAAAGCAAATCAGGTATGGGGCCTTTAAAATGTTATTACGCATTAGATTACTTTTGAAGAACCACTGTGTGAGTGACGCTGGATTATAAACTGCTAAACTAACACAAGAATCATGTGCACTTCTGAACATGTTTGTCAAAGTTTAAACCACAAACTTGGCAATGACCAATTTTTTTTTTATTAAGTGAACAAACTGAATGTCCGTAGGGTCTGTGTGATCTAGAATTTAGGCAACAGCTGAGCGATTAAATTCAACTAACTTTAACGGTTTGCTTCAGGTAATACTTTAACATCTTGGAGTAAAAAAATAGACCAAACTCACCGTTTGAGATGCTTATTTTATGATTATTTTCTCCACTAGCAATTTTGACAAGTTTAGTATCCATGTGTAGCAGGCAACAGAGATTCCCGTTTTCCTCTATGGCCATTTCCTTTCTGGGAGACGGCAAAACTTTACGACGCGTTTCCTCAAGAGGTTTTCACTCTTGCAACAATATCTCCACTTTAGCTCCAACAGACAAACGTTCCTGTCTTGTACTTATACAAGATTGTTACGGAGGGAATTTTTACAGATTTTTTTCACATATAAATAGCTTATTTAAAAACACAATAACTGACAAGATCCAAGATCCGCTCTGTAATAAATCTTTAGTTTTATTTAAAGTGATAGTCTGGATGTCTAAATGTTTAACCAATTTCATAAAATGTGCAGAATCGAACATTGCATTTTGATTCTAAAGTCCCTCCTTCCCGGATCTCAGCCACTAATCAGTTTAGTATCCACTGAGTTACCTTGTGTATGAAATGCGTGGTATAAATAAACATGGCTTGCCTAGCCTCTCGCGTTGATCAATGAGACAAGCTTTTCAGGTCCAGCTCCTCCCCCTCCAGAGGAGGAGGAGCTTGAACTCTTGAAACCTCCGTTCCTGCTCTCCACATATTGCAAACTAAGAAAGGCTTTCTGGTTAAAGAGGGGAGGAATTTGATTGTTTACTTTCAAATTTCTACTCTCCTCATTCTGCAAACTTACAGACTATCACTTTAACCACACATTTAAACTTGGCTCTATCCATTGGTTACATTTCGTAGCTGAACATATAGGCAATAATATAAAATGATATGAGTCCCTTATTTAAAATGAAAACATACAATTACGGTGGCATTTTTTCTACTTCTCGTATTTATGTCAGTAATCTACAGCAAAAGTCTCCGATCGATATCTCGATATTATTTTTCCCCTATCCAAGTGCAGTGTCTCTTCTTAATGTGTTGTCAATTATATATGTCGGATAGATGTTAGGAATGAGAACCATGTTGACTGTCTGGAGCAGCCGAATGGAGATAATGGGCCAAAGCCTCTCTGTCGTTGCCGTGGTTGAAGGTGATGATCGATCTGGCGAACGCGCCTCTCTCTTATCGCCCCGCGGCGTCTCCTCTGTAATCACCACGCAGAGGTCAGAGCGGGGGTCAGTGTTAACACGCTGGTCAATGCTAATCACTGCGGGACGATCGATGGCACACGGGGCGAAGGGAGGGCGGTCAGGTGCAAAAACCGTGAGAGACACGAGGGGAATCTTCACCTGTCAATTACCCAATGCGAAGAATGTCCGATGAGGAGTCGTTACACTGTGCGGCAGCCGGTTCACTGTATTGACAACAGTGGTAGAGCCAGTACTGGTGACGTGCACTTGGGCAAGACACTTCACCTACAATATGAGTGTGTGATTTGTGCTGGTCGCAGGGTCTGTGGGTGGAAAAAGCTGTCAAGAGTTATTTTCATGTATTTATTTATTGTATTTACATTACATTTACAGGAGCAAAGCAATCTCACAATATCTACATTAGACACCATTTTTACTCAAACACAATTATCATTTACCCAGTTCTCTTTAGTTTGACCATTTGTGTGATGTTTATAGTTTCACTTCCTTGTTGGACACTAACAGCGGCGTCGGAAGCGTTTGGAAGGTGGGGGGGACACATTTAAAACATTTGGGGGGTCGACTTCATAAAATTAAGAACTACAGTGGGACAAGGTCAGGGCAAAAACAGGGCAATGTTAGGGCTTTAGCGGGACTACATCCAAATCGAGCGTTACTTCAGGAAAACATGAGCGACTCGATCGGCTCAGCAGCGCCTCCTCCTGGCAGCTGGGTGGACATATAGGGCGGATAAACAAACACCTGTGGAGCCGCTGTTCTCCTGTCCAGCTCTGGCTTTATGACTCTTTGTAAAAAAAAACTCAGTGAATTAAGCTCTGTCTCAGTTTAGAATAAACTGGAGGAGGACAAGACAAATGTCATTCCATTACTATATAAAAAAAAAAGAAATCTAAAATAGGCTATTTTCAGCATGTTGTTTTAAGTGACACATTCTCAACGTGAAGGCCATCAGCGCTGCGTTTCCAGTGAGAGAGTGAGAAAGAGGCCAGTCCCACGTCATCAGAGGAACACTGCGGCTTCAGAGTACATTGGAATTCCAGCCTCGCCGTACGTCCACGGGTTTAGGGCGGTTTGAGCAGGTTTGCCTGGCAACGCCGTCTGGATGGTACTTACGCAAGCGGTGGGTACGGAGACAGCTGAACACTGGCGACCTGAAAGTTCCGACGCTTTGCTGAATGTCTCTTACACCTCATATTGTGTCAGTATAAGGGGGGGAAAATAAAAAGGTCACACACATAACATTTTGCTGGACTGCCCTTCGCTTGGAGCACGGCACGTGTCTTCGTCCTAAAACAGCAAAAGAATTCCACAAACACATTTCAAATAGACGGCATTTTGGCATCCTCAGCTTTTTGCTCAAGTTTAACAGCGTTGACTGAAGCCTGCCGTGTTATAAGTGCTTTCCTCTCCAATTCCCCCCCCCCCCCCCCCCCCAAAACACACACACACACACACACAGCCCCACAGCGCCATGCACCAACCAGGACGGGGCCCGTGACATCACCGCTGACCCACTTCTGCGCTCCATACCCAGCGAGCCGCCTGCGCACGCCGTATCTGCATATTTAACACAGAGGGGAGGGGAACGCGGAGATGGTACCCAATGGCCCCCGAATTCAAGGCTTTTTAAGATGTACTGCCTTTGCTTTTTTAAGTTTTTACTGCTGTGGTGTTTTTTTTTTCTTTTAACTGACATAAATTAGGAGGAAATGGTGAACCTCAAAGGGTACCGTCAAGTGTACATCCAAGCGCTTGGTCCCAGTGTCGGCGTGAGAGTTTCTTCTAATGGCACGCTCGGGAGGAGTATCTTCAGCGGTATCCCATAAAAGACAGAAAAGAAAAAAAAAACATCTAAAACGTGTCTCTGGAAAAACAAAATAATGTTCTCGCACGAGCCGCTAAGCTGGGATCAAACCAGAACCGAGGCGAGTCTGAATCATCCAAACCAGGGACTAAACCAGGACTAAACCAGGAGACATGCTGCAGCTATGGATACTCTTCACTGTGGATTATATCTATTATAGGCTTGTCAGGCGTCCACTGCTCCAATAAGGTTGAAAAATGAATCATTTATAACAACAAAAAGCTTAGCATACAATGGGACCTTTAAAGTGCACATCTTGCAGATAAGTGTTGCATTTATTTATTTGAACAGGGACAGTGTACAATCTACATTAGCCTCAGAAAGGAGAGATGCATTGTACCAGGTTATAGCACTTGTGCTAATTTCCACCTGCAGTCCCTGGGCCTATTTTACATGTTTTAGTGGTAGGGGAAACCGGAGTACCCGGAGGAAACCTACGCAGACACGGGGAGAACATGCAAACTCCACACAGAAAGGCCCCGTCCAGGTGGGAATCGAACCCCGGACCTTCTAGCTGTGAAGCACGAGCGCTAACCGCTGTGCTACCGTGCCGCCGTGTTTTCAACTTATCACGTCTGCGTTAGTGTATTTATTGTTTTGAAGTTGAGCTCCCTCTCCAGGCATCAAGTTGAGCTACAAGCTTGCATTTTTAGCTAACAGTTTGGTAACACGTTGCTGCCACTGAACACAGTTTGGGTGCAGAACAGCTAGAATCGGTCCAGTGAGCAGCGCCTCATTGGAGACTCTGTGATCTATAACGGTACACAGTAAACACAGTAAACAAAGAATGGGTGATAGTTTAGCCAAGAGCGATGAGAAAGAGAGAAGTGACACGAGCTAATAGCTTCAAAACCCCACTCTCAAATTTAAGGCGAGACTGAAACACAGCCGCAGTGCTACCCTGCGGGAGGATCTCTGGTCTCCATTATCCAGCTCTCCGCTCTTTCATTCGAACAAAACAGAAAACAATGCAAGGGAAATTATAACTAACGTCTGGACCGCCTGCGTTGTACGAGCCCAGGAAAAAATACCGGGTTTGGTTTGACAGAGCAGAGGTTCTCAAACCGTGCCGCGGCGTGGTTCGGTATCTTCATTTTAGTCTCGCGTGAATTCGCTTTGAAATTCCGGTTTCTCATCACTAAAAACATGTAAGTTGGGGTCCTCTCTGGGGCCAGGATGAATAAAAGGGTTTGAGAGTGCAGGTGTGGGTCAAGGTAAAGAAAAACTGTCTTTTTGACGCCCATGAAACATGCCCGGATGACTGAGAGCCAAGAGAGTTGAATATTTGTGTCATTACTTTGACAAATTAAAGGAATAGGCCAGAATGGAAGATTAGTCAATTACTTACATTTTCCTTTTAAGTAGGACTAAACACGGGTATTGTCTGCTGTTCCCAGTCCAATGTTGTAAATAGGTGTTAATAGGAGGAGTAGGACGTGTAAGCATTCTGCATCTTTAACCTCTTAATCCCCACCTAAACCGAGCTCATTTTCTCCAGTTCGGCTTTACCCAAATCCAAAAGCTTTTTAACTGGAGAGCAATAGTGTTGCCTCATATGAAAGCTAAGACCTATAAAAAATGATCCTACCTTCTTTGTCACGTTGTTGTTGGGTTTTGTCATATTTTTTAAGCGTTTTTTGTCACGTTTTTATCACTTCTCGTTATTGTCACTATTTTGAGCTTTTAGTTTTGGGTAAAGCCGAACTGCAGAAAATGCGCTCGGTTCAGGCGGGGGGTTAAGAGGTACGCTTTTTTGCAGGCATTAGGTAATAATCTCACACACATTATCACTTCGTTGGTTTGACAATGCCATGTTGATCTAAAAGAGCTGAAACCCCCAAAAATCCGGTAGTTTCACATCCTGATTTTCTCGCGATCTCACTGTAAGCCCCGCCCAACCCCCCACCCCGACTCACGCTCCGAGTTATTAAGTTATGACGTGTTTTTTTTCTCCTCGTGGTGAAAGGATTAAGCTTAGCAAGAGATCGAGAGGTGGGGAAAGCAGGATATGTAGGACCTCAGGAGGAGCATTTTGGTAAAAGGAGGTTAGCTAAGAAATGCCACTGGAGAAGATTTGTAGATTAGACCGCGAGTGGGTCAAAACACAACTCTATGTTTTCAAAGTGTTAGGTTCCCTTTTCACTTTACTGATTTCGGGGCGGGAGTATCTCTGTGGTTCATGGGTTAGACAAGCCTTATTTACTTCCATGAGGTGTTAGTCGAAGAGATTGGATGAATATGGACGTAATGAAGCATTTTTTGGACACACAAGCTTCTTATTGAAAAGTAAAGGCAGTAAAGCAATGTATTCAATGAAAACATGTGCCAGCAAAAATGTTCCTGTCCAAAATGGCCGTAGCTACTGCTGTGCACCACTATCGCAGTCCGGCGAAAGATCGATTGCACTTCAGCTGGCGGTTAGAATTACGCTCACGGATGAGGTAGTGCATTTGTGTCGGCGGCCAAAAAATGAGCTCAAAATGGTGACCAACTCCGCGACGCGTCTCAGATGAAAAACTTCTCCAGCGTTTGTACCTTTTCTTGGCTTGAAGGGGTGGAAATCCATCACTCTGCCTCTGCACCGCTGTGGAGTTTTTTTTTGTTTTTTTTACCAGCGGTTTTCAGTTTGCGACGCATTAGGGAGTCCGTTGTGCTGTGGAACCAAACCAAGTCTTGGGCTCTTAGAATCGGGCGGTATTTTGGGGCTAAGTGGGTGTGACAGAGAATGTTAATCAGCTGAAGCCTGTTTCAGGAACTCTCAGGGAGTGCGAGAAGGTGAACTGGCCATAATGCTGGGATAACTTGGATTGTGTGAAGAAAAAAAACACAAGAAAAACAAGGGTGTGTCACAATTTCATGCATTGATGAGATTGGTTGCACTACTTGGGTTGTGGGTAAGGTATTCTATATTGTCTCAGGGGCACCATCACCTTGAACAAAGTTTTGGTCAGGGATACCCAACTACTGTGCATATTTCAAGTTGATTCCTGGAAGAATCTCATCAGTCAAAAGCAGTTGAATTTGCATGATTTGAAGTCAAAGTCTTGCTATTAAACAATGCAGCAACATCAAGGCTGAATCCGAATGACTTGTGGTGAAACATTGGCTTTGAATCAAGAGAGTCCAGATGTTTTTGACAGATGAAACTGTTTATTAGTCATTATACGATTGCGCAACCAAATTGCCAAGATCAGATCGAGGGTTTGACCTTAGCCGTCGACGCCTCCATTATGGGCCAACCGGGTGAAACCTTCACAGACAAGGGAAAACAAGCAAAATCCACACAGAAACAGTGTGCTTCCCACAAAACGTACTGTGTGCTGGGAATCAAATGTTCTGAAGGGTACCACAATGATGCCATTGCCTCTTCTTTCTTCGTTCCTGAACTAATTGGGACTGGAGTCGGTTCCTTGTGCAGTCTCTCTTTCTTGGCACAAGGCGTGTTAAAGACATACAAGGTTTAGGAACAGCACATTCAGATAAAATACACAAACTGATCAGGGGCAGGTTCTGGCCTATGTGTTCATCGATCCTGCAGCTGTAAAACGTCTGAATGATGTAGAAAAAGAGTTTAAGAAATTCGTACCAATGTGGAAAATGTGCAAATAAAGGTTTCTGCCCAGTCTAGGGTTTAAAGCCATGACCTTTTTGCTGTGACGGCAGAACTATAACCACTCAGACACTTCTTTCACTGAAAATATTGCGTTAACATGTCAGGTCAACATTATCAGGTCAACTTGTGGAGCAGCGGAAAAAAAATACCTAAGCAAGATCTATGTATATCAAAACTTTTCCCCTCCTAGTTGTGTAACCAGTCTGAACTAGATCTAAAGTGGGACTAATCCTGGACTAAACCCCAGACTAAATGATTCCATGATCTATGATAAAACCATGTCTGAACCTGAATCTTCACATCACAAACAGTCCCGCCCCGTTTTTAATAACCCTCTGACCCGCAGTCATTCCTTTAGGGACCGGCTCTTACGGTAAGTGCGGCTCCAGCTTGTGTCACTGGGGGGAAAAAAGAGGGAGAAAAGTCTGGAAGCAATCCCGGATTCAAACGCTGCTGTAGTGTTTTAATAGGGCCACAGTGAGCGAGTTTGTGTTTCTGATTAAAAGGAAGGGGACCAGAGTCGAACTGGGCAGTCAAAACGTCCCATTAAGGAGGGAAAATGCAACAGTTACAAAATGAAAATCTGCCAACAAAAGACCAAACTATATAGAGCATTGAACAATTAATTGCAACAAGTGTCGGTGGGGAAAGTGTTTTATTTTTTTTCCCCCATAACATCTCGTCTCCAAGTCACTCAAGCACATATTCAGACTTTACTTTGACACTCACTTCACTACTTTGTGTATCTTTCGAGGAGTGTTGTTGGTCAGCTTTCCTTCGCAGTCTAGACCAGACACACACTCTCACTTAAGGAAGCCATTAGCTCAGTCTGGTGCTTCAGTCCAAAGGAAGAGCTGGAGACAAGAAGGGACAATGATGTTTTAAAGAGGGGATAGAGTGACCTTACAACAAACAAAGCCAGTTCTAAATCAGATATCAACTAAAAACCCGTAAGGAAACTGGCTCAAAATAGTAATGTGAACAGCAATGAATGAATGATTGTATCAAGTTCTTGGTGTGAGATTGGACTGTGACCTTAAACTCGACACAGTTGCAGAAACTAGTTTCTTCCCGATTTGGCAACTGACTAAAGTGAAACCTGTTCACTTTGAGATTGTAATCCACACTTTATCACTATTGCCTAGACTATTGTAGTGAATTGTATGTTGGGCTCAACCAATCTTTGCTAGCTTGACTTCATCCATGTTCTTCCCCTTTTCCTTTTCCAACTGTTGGAGCTGCCCAAATCACATTGCACCAGCCCCTATGGCTCCTCCTGCTGGTGGTGGGTCCACGGAAGGACGATTCTAACCGGGCCTGTCTTTCATAAGGGACTTCTGAACCGCTCTTTGTCTGACCCATCAATTAGGACCTGTTTTCCATGGGAGACCCTACCAGGGGAATGAAGTCCTTGACAACAGAGCTCCAGGATCATTCATGTGCTCAAACCCCTCCACCACGTTACGGTGGCGGTTCCAGGAGGGGTAGCCTGACTTCAACTTAGCCAAAATGCTGCTGCACGAATGCTATATGACACAAAAAAGCTTGAGCACATAACGCCTGTGTTAAAGTCTTTAAATTGGCGTATTGACTTTAAAATTCTCTTATTTGTTTTTAAATGTCTTCACAGCCTTGTACTAAGTATATGCCCGACCTTCCTCAGGCATATACTTCTGCTCGCGGCCTCAGGTCTCTTAGTTAGAAGTCCCAAGGACTCAATGGAAACTGAGAGGCGACCGTTCTTTTTCAGTTGCCGGCCCAACATTGTGGAACGCACTGCCCTTTGCAAGTTAGGCAAGTCACTTTCTGTCTTGAAACGTATCTGGTTACTGTAGCTTTTGATTAAGTCATGCATTTTTTTGATGGTTTTATCTTGTGTAAAAAAGTAATAAAGCCTGATCAGAGTGCATCGTTTAGAGTCATCACAGCTTGTGGGGGGAAAAGCATTTAATGGAGATATTATTGCATTGAATAGCGTGATTTTGCATGCGCTCCCCATGTCTTTAAGTGATTTTCCAGTTTCCTCTAACAAGCTAAGACAAGAGCTTAAATTTCAGCTGGATACTCCGGATCCTCAAGTGGGCAGCGGTGGCTCGGCGGGTTATAGCATTTGTATATACCAAGGTCAGTGGTTAAATTCCGCTTGTCCTTTGGCAAGACACTTTACCCAACTTACCCAACAATAATAAAAGCCATTATTATTATATTACACACAAGTTGAGAACAAATGTCTTTAGTAGTGCCACCTCTTGAGTCAGTTTTTCCATAATTCAAAGTCCCATGTAAGTCACTGGCTCTCTTGTATACATTGCCTCACATGTAAACATAAGAAACTTGAGACGCCTGCATTTCAGTCAACAAAGAAACACTTTTCCCCCTCTCCCAAGCCTTAACTACATAGTGGTTCCTTGTTTGGACTGCAGTGAAGCAAAGTCGAATTTGCGCTAAAATAAACTTCAAAGGCTCTGAAGGAGGAGCCACTCAAAGCATTGTGGGTAATTAGAGAGCGAGAAGAACGGGGAGAGAGTGAAGGGTGAAGCATGTTTTAAGACACAATAGATGATTTGGAAGAGTGCAAAATAAAGTGAGTGAAAGCAAGTTATTCCAGCAGGAGCTTTGTGAAACTGAACAGCAAAGTTGTACTATGGCGACTGTTTGTGGATTTATTCACTTATTCGGAAATATAGGTAACACAGTCTGCCGACACAGCACAATAGAAAAGCTTGTCAATAACACTGAGAGGCTGTAAAACTAACAGAGGCTATAAGCTAAGTTTAGGATGCGTTTAAGGGTGCAAGTGTTTGTGATTCTCTAGCGAGTGGAATGCTATATCAATGCTTATTCGTGGCTGTCAGAACATCTTGTTCAAAAGTGCTTTGCCCGTATGGAACCTCACAGTGAGTGTGTTTACATGCGCTCAAGTTTCCCGGTTATTATCGGGAGTCTTTAATATTCCGGTTTTGTCATTGGTCATATAAACATAGTTTCCCGATGATCAAACCCCCCCCCCCCCCCCCCCCCAAAAAGCAGTTTCCCAGTAATGAGAAACTTGGATTCTCCCAACAGTAGATGGATAGATTTATGTAAAACTGTCGCCGATTGTTTGAACAGGTTCGTTCACGATTGAATACCTTAATAAAAATAATCCAAAACAAAACCAAGAGTCTGTCGGTGAACTCCATCAGCTTCACTCTCTCCAACCAGTCCAGACTTCGAACCTTCCCCCAGTGCTCCCCAGTCCATGTCGGTGGAAAAGACAGAAGATCCAGGACCGAGTAAAGGGAACGGATTACCCACAATCTGCCACCGCTGTCGTCTGCCAAAAGCTCAGGATGTAGTGGACTCAGAAGAACAAGCCTCGCAATAAGCCACAGTGGTCGCATTGTTTATGCTTTTAATATTTTTGCCGTAATGTGCTCAAATATATTATTTAAATATACATGCACAGATGTAGCCTCCATAGGCGAAGCCGGGATCCTTTACTTGATCATGTAAACATATACATATAGACATGGTTATGGTTAATACCAGGATACTCCAATGCATGTAAACACACTCAATGTCCTTGAGCTGCAGCCCTGGCGCACGATACCCCAGGTCAAGTCAGTGCTCAAGTCTCGGTTTGGTCTCGGTTTAGTTTTGTGCGGCTCGAGTTCCAAGTTTGCAGCGGTCAGTATTAATCAGAAGTGCGTCAATCCGGGCGTACACTTTTTTCCGTGTCGTAAGAAGATCACATTGCAAGACGTGGGAAATGTAAAATCCTGACCCTTGCACTCGTCGCCCAGCGTGCGATGATTCAAAGAAACAAACGACGGCCACGAACAAAGTTTGCCGTGGCGTGTTTCGGACTCCAGACGGTGTGTGTTCAGCTGAGGCGGCGAGGCAGCCTTTCATGCCGGGGCTCTGCTGCCTGTGACCCTGGTTGGTGCTGTGTTTTGCTGAAACAGAAACCCTAGCTTCAACGAGAGGATGGCTCACTCTGCGACTATCGTTCCAAAACATCAGACATCGCCGGATTATCTGTCGCAACTCGTCTTTGATCGTGCAACGGTTCTGTTTTGAATGTTTGTCCCTGTCTCACTGCATTCTTGAGCTTCGACAGAGTGATTTCTTATGTCCACCTAAATAGCACGACTTTGAATGCTATGGTCACTATTGTACTTCCACTCACAGATCCGGGGGAGCTTTGAGCCTGTAGGAGTGTACTAAAAAAAGAAGACAATATCCGAGCTAAAAACAGGAATCGAGAGAAAATTGTTTGAAAGGAGAAGCCAGGGAGGAGGGGATTTTGTTTGCGGTTGAAAGAGCTTAAAGAGACAGAGGGGGCAGACAGAGGAGTGAGAGTGCCCTCTATTGTTGGAGATGGGGTTAACATGACTGCCGGCTTGAAGGTGACTGGATTTTATACATGCCGATAATATGCGCAAATGGTGCTAGAACAACAGCATCTTTTGTCGTGTTGTCACAAGTGTTAATGGGGTTATGGTCACGGTAAGTTTAAAGTTCAGGAAGGAAGGAAATATACGTATACTTTTATGGTCTTTGTAGCAAATTAACAACTAAAAGGTCCTTGTCCTACTGCAAAACAGACGTAAGTGTCATCTGTACTGGGATGTTTCAGTGCTGAGGATCTTCATCAGCAGGAGGGGTTTACCTTATATGGAAGTCGCGATTCTACATTTTCGAAGCATAATTATTGTACAGAATATTATTGTGATTTTAAGATTATTCACGATTATGGAAATTATGGATTTTCTCAAATCCTCTACAGTACTATCTGAATATTCACAAAAATGAAGACATTGCATGTACATGTTTATGTTCATTTAAGGGTTGTGGAAAAGTAACTTTAAGCTTTTGTTATCTTTTACATTTATGCTTTTACCCAAATGTAAAAAAAAAATAAATAATGATTTTAAAATAATGAATAGGCAATAGAATATTATTATTGTGAGCCATATATGAAGGAAGCAAATTGGTGTGAATGTTATTAAAAGATATTCGATTATAATATATCCTTTCTGTGATCCATTTTCTCGTGAATTCAGAATAATTACAAAAGAGTTCCTAAACAAATGATCTAACCTCAGCAGCTGATGTCCATGCGCTCGCACAGTTTCACTTTCGTATTTTACCGTGACAAAACAAACGCAGCTGCACATTGTTCTTTTGGGACTCTTCCGCTGGCAACATTACGCAATGATCATGTGTAAATGAATACGATTTGCATTCTGCACATTGGATTATTGAACCGACCGCTGACTTCGTGTGTGTTGGGGTGGATTTAACACTGGACGCTTTATCTTGACATCCCCACTTTATTATTGATACTACCCATCTTCCAAAAAGAAGCTCATTTCGACTTGTTCAATGGCTTCATCAACAGCAGTTAAAAAGTATTTGGAGTAATAATATAAATAATGTCATTTCAGAATCCAATCTCTCCCCTCTCCTGATACTTCAGTGTGTTTCGTCCTCTCTGATTTGGACTTAGCTCCGTTTTAGGCCTCTCTCGCGTCCAGTGTATTAGTCAGTGCCGTGTAGATCCGGCTCCCCGCTGGGCTGCAGCTGCTTGAGTGACATGTGTTGCCCAGAAAGCCCCAGAGCCCGGGGCACTCAAATCGCTCATCATCCCCACCCCCCATCACGCATTTACAGAGATATACAGCGGATACAGATGTACAGCGGAGAATTACAGACGAGCTGTTTGTATCCACGTTTGAACAGCATCCTGCCGCTTCCTGCCGGAGCTGAGAGCATTTTGGAGGCGTGATGTCAGCAGCCTCACACGTGCGCTGTGGTGGTGGGGCGAGCACGAGGGTGCTATAAGATTTTGTCTTGTCTTTGTCTATCAGGTTTTGCGATGGAGGTTAGATTTGCGAAATTTGGTTTTGTGTTATGCAACGATTGAGTCCACAGTGAATATGTTAAACATGTCCAGGAGCAGAGAGAGCAGATTGAGATGTGAAATGCCCTACAAACACAAGAACGACATTTCAAAACATGTTTGTAGAGGTATAACAAGGGTTTGCATGTTTTAAATCAGTAAGCAATTGTGTAAGCAATTGCGTTAGTCAATCAATCAATCAAACTTCATTTATAAAGCGCTTTTCATACCGAAAGGTATGACAAAGTGCTTTACAGATTACTACATTATCATAAACATAAACACACACACACATAGTCCTGACCCGCTGCGTTTGAGCCGCTGTGGGCCAACCTGACCAGCATGTTTTTGGGGGTCGGGGAAACCGGAGAACTGTCTTCAGTGTGCCTCGTCGTTTCAGAGCATGGTGTCCTGCACTGGTCAGCTCCTCCTCCTTCCTCTTCCCCCTACAGAGCTCCCTCCGCTCCACAACAGTCCTTCACCATCTCCTCGTTTGCCTAAAAGTTAGGATTTTAATACATTAATTTCTGCTGAGTAATTAGGAAAGTGTTGGAACCGCTGAAATATTTCCGTTAAATTAAGTATTTCTACCAGAAACTTAGTGCAATTACACATGTTTTGGTATAAATCAGTTTATTTCCTTTGTGTGTATTGGAACGACACAAAAAAGCAGAGGGGAAAAAGGAAAATATGATAATTTCACACAAAACAAACAAAAATGGGCCAAACCCTCTCAAAATTGTGGGTAATTAACATTGTCTCAAGCATCAAGCAGAATCAAGTAACTTCTAAAGAAGTTCAAGCTGTCCTACATTGGTTTCCGTGCAAACTGTCCGTCAACGTTTGAATAAGATTTCATGGAAAGACCTCAGGGGCGCCAACACTTTTGTCCATGACTGTACATTTTGCCACACCGAGAATAGTTTTCCCACGACAAACTTGTAAGTAACACTTGCAAGTACTCCTACTTTAAAGGAACACTTGCGTAGCATTTTGGATTCTACTGTTGTGAAAGAAACTCCAGGCGCATCGAGTTGCCTTGTGTACGAAATGCGCAGTATAAATAAAGTTGCCTTGCCTTGCCACATCCCAAACCATTCACTTCAGTGGGACCTGCTGAAGCCAACATGAAGAAAGACAACTGCCTTCAGACACACACATCTACTTTTACCACAGTGGAGGAATAGCATTAGGATTCAAAAGGAGCGAGGCCTGTCTCAGTTCTACACAAACGTCAACCAAAGACGTCGGAGAGAGAGAGCAAAGAAACAAGGGAGGATAAAATAAAGGCAAACATGGAGGTGGCTTTGACAGTTTAAGTGTCGCACCTAAAAGATAGCCGACTTTAACCCTCGTGTAAATCCTTCAATTTTGCACCTTTTAAAGACCCTAATGTCAAAAAATGTACAATTCAAAAAAGAGCCTGGAAATGACTACACATTCATATTTTTTTCTGCTTCTTTTTACAAAAATACTTCAGTGGCTCTTGGGCCATTTGGATGGGCTGCGGCTCCAGTGGCTTTCGGGTCAAAATGGCCCAAGGACCCCACGAGGGTTTAACAACAATGAGCACAGCCCCAAGATCCATTCTCTGCATTTCTGTGGCAAGTCTGAATGTTCCGTGTCCGGGTTTCCGGGGTGGTAGATTGCTTCTCGAGGCACTGCATTTTTGGCCAAAGATATTTTAGAAAAGACACTGTGCAACTACCTACTTACCATTTATTTTTCATTCAAGACTTCCCAGGTAAGTCGTTGTTGGCGCGGTAGAGACGATGACCCTGGAAAGCGTGCTTGTAATTTCATCTCCGTCAAGAATGGGCATGTTAGAAATGTGTTTGAAAAGTTGAAAACGAGTTTACTTTTACATACCACGAAAGCGCACAAACTAAGCAAAAGAAAAATCCGGTATACGGCCTCGAGCTGCAACAGGATCAAATAAAGCCAGACACAAAATGGATTTAAAAGAACATAACAATGAAATCCAAAAATGTCAATCTCTCAGCGTGGGTCAAAGGCCAAGATGAGCGAGTGCATCTTCAGAAGGGATTTATAAGGAGGCACAGATAAGGCCTTCAGTACAAGTAAAAATCGCTATGTTCAATTTTTACTGAAGTGAAAGTACTGAAGTATTTACGCCTCAAAATGTGAAAGATCACAGGTGTGTAAAAGGGGCTCTGAGGAAGGGAAGATGACAGGGCTTATTCAAACGCATGTTGTGTCATTCCTGTGCGTCAGGGATCGCGGCGCTGTCTCTCCGGTCACAGACAGACATGTGTTTTATGTAACAGCCCAAACCTGAGTCACTGTCTCTGACTCTGAGTGACGCCTCGGCCTGTCGAGCTGTCTGGATAAACATTTCTAATTGTTTTTCTCTGTCGGCGGCGACTCCTGATGATGTTAAGCTCCTCAATCACTGTTTGGTCGTCGAAAAGCGCCAAATGGAGTACCTAGATGGAGGATTCGCCTACGCAGTTCAGCACATACAGTCGTTTGAAAGTGGGTTACTCTCAACACCTTGGTCCAAAAGAAATCGGTTTAAAGAAAAGAAAAGGGATGGTCCAGCTTCCTGACAGTCTGCACATCCACAGGTTCTGAGTCAGTGTGTTGGATCAAGAGCTTACAGTACATCCAAACAGCTGGGGGAGCTAACAGCTGTGTGGATCTTTTCGTTATTTCTTCATTCCAGCTTCCTGACAACCTTGAAAAGCTGTCGTTTTGGTCAGTTGGATCTGGCATGGATTGAGATTCCTCCCATATGGCAGGACTGACGAGGCCGTGAGACGGGTGCAAGTCTTCTCCAACACAAGGCAAACGCATCCTAAGAAATATCCACAGGCATAGAAATGATAGCCTGTCCAGCCAGAATACATACTTTTCCTATTCTTTACAAAGACATGTAGTCTGGGATTAGGGGTGATTTCTTTGAATTCCCGATGGGCATGATTGACAAGTATATTAACCAATCAAAGAAAAGACGCATATGATGTAAAAAAAAAAAAAAAAAACGACATGCGGTGTAGCAAGGAAATTAATGGTTTTACGAAGCATCAGCCAGAGACAAATGTGAACAGTCTATGCTGTTTTTGCCACAAAAACGTAAGGATACAAGGAGTCATTGGCAATTTCACACAAATGCATAACGGCTGTTTCAATCAATGTACGTTTGGAACGGGACAAAAAATGCTTTTGATAAACAGCAACAAGAATAAAATCCTCTTAGAAAAGATGAAACATCAACATCTACGCTGGTACATTCTTGTTAAGCAAGGCCGTGGGAACCCAGGGTGCTGAGGGCGCTGCAGCCCCCCCTGTTGGATAGTTTGCAAACTGCAGGCAATATTAATAAATAGTAAATATGCACAGAAAAAGCTTTTTTTGGGTAAATGTTGTCCCTCTGCACCCCCTAACTAAAAATGTTACGCTTTTAAATATACTAATACTGTTGGCTTAAACATGGAGAGGCTTCTTCGTGACTTCAACTGAACGATTCTCCAAAAAAGTGAAAATCACCAATTTTCAAAAAAATATCTTTGTTTACGTTTATCTCAAGACACAGGCGGCCATTTGTCTTTGGAATCCCCGGCGGGTCACAAATGTCTTCCCATGGCTCTGTTGGTAAGTAGTGCTTTTGAACAGACACAAAAAAGCAGGAGTGGACGGCTCGCGTGACAATAAAAATGAAGCAATTGTTTTTTTCAGATCGTGATGGGGGATACAATTTAAGTGGGGAATTTAACTTTAAGAAAATAATTTCCCGCACTGGAACACATTAATATTAATAATCTACTGCTGTACATTTTGAACTGATTATGTGAAGTATGTGATGAGTTTAGACAAGAATGTTGTGAACTAAGTTACTTTATAATTACTGTCTTGTAATCGTTCAGGCGCATTGAGTTGCCTTGTGTACGAAATGCGCGGTATAAATAAAGTTGCCTTGCCTTGCCTTGTTATGAGGAGCCATCGCTGTTGCCACCAAAGTATAATCAAAATTCTGAGCACATTGGATTGTAGCAAATACAGTTTAAGACAGAATGGAATGACTCTGTTGATCATTAGGGAAAGTCTATTATTTTACACATGGTGATTTCTCAGTGAGCAGTGGTTTGTTAAAGCGTATTGAATTGAGGGGTAGGGCCTTAAACGTTATAATTAACTTCCTTCCACTCCCTTTGAGCAGCACTGCACTAAATAGTTCTGCTGTTTTTATTATCTTCTGTTATTGATATATATTATACCCGTGTGCATCTTTTAATGTTGCTCAAATAAAGCCTAAACTACATCACGGCGAAACAGAGACACGAGGCATAGGGAGAAAGTCGTCTGAGCCTGGGGGATATTGGAGATCATGGGCAATGATGGAAGAGGATAAACTAAACTTTAAGTAAGTAAGTGCTTTGTTCGTCACAACGAATTAGTGTTCCGGTGTTAGTCCTGAGCCGCTGCGACTGAGCTGTGCCGACGCTGTGGGCCAACCGGATCAGCGTGTTTTTGGAGGTAGGGGGAACTGTAGCACTCGGACGAAGGAGGGCTGGCTACCTTCAGTGCTCCTCTGGTCCTCAGAAACGGTGCAGTGCTTCCTGGGTTTGTCCCCGTTTTAGAGCGTGGTGTCCTGCACTGGTCAAACTTATGTACAGTACGAGAACAGCACATGTACAGTTGCTGAGGCTGCGTGAGCTGGAGTCTGGATTTGGTGTTTAAAAGAACATGCAACCGTTTATCCCATACTAAGATATGTTCTTACCTGAGCTTAGACGAGTTGATACGTACCTGTCTGGTCTTTGTGCCCGTGGTAGAGCGTGGTAGGTTCCAACTTCACCCCCGTATGGAGCTATAGGAATATGCTGGGAGAGGCCAAATGCTAACAACATCGTTGGTCTGTTTGCGTGACTGAGGGCACGCAAACAGACCAGACAGGTCAACTCGTCTAAGCTCAGGTAAGAACATATCTCAGTATGGAAAAACAGTGGCTGTTCCTTTAAGTCTTTTTACCCATAAATCCGCTGTTTACTTGTACGTTTGAATAGTTGTCACAGCATGAGCCCCCCGTATTGATTTATTATTTGCATTATGAGAGCACTTTGGGTGAGATAAGTCGATGTTTTTGTCAGCACGATGCCCCCTCTAAGTCATCTTATCACTGCTCAGGGCATGTGTAATAGTCGACAAAGGCATTCTTTGGTCAAGGACAGCCTTACAAACACATATTTGGTGTGGAAAAGAGATGCCTCTGCAAAATCATCCCATGTGTGGTTTATTTGTCGCCAAACATCATTAACCCTTTGCCTGCCAGCCCTTTCGTCAGAAGCCACCCCAAGCCTGCCAGGATTTCTGCTCATTTTCAACAATCTTTGCTGTCCCACAGAAAATCTTGCATTGTCTTGGAGACAATGCTGGGACGTCACAGAAACGTCTCACTGGTCGAGGACGACAAATAGTGTTTGCAACTTTGCCACAACCGCTTGAGACTGCACCCCTCTGAGACCTCTTGGAAACCATGCCAAACCAAAGACTCCGCTGAAATCGAGCCTGTTCGCTTTCACCGTGACTACCTGGAGACTCGCCTTATTGCCAGGGAACGTATGGGGAGACATCTCCGTGACTAGCGGCGACTCTAGTCTACAAATGGACTCTAAGCCAGTGACACAGCAACTGTGCAAGTTTGAAGTGAATTTGGGCAAACCCGAGGACCCAGGAAACCAACGCTTATATTCATTTGCATGTCGCACTGTCACTGTGCGAAATGCGACTTTTAAAGTGAAACGCGCGCACATACGGACGTGTCCTTAATCTCTATTCTCCACACTGTTAATTCCGACCCGCAGCCACCGCCACTGTCGGCTGCAGCTTAAAATTTCAATCTGGAATGAGGTGGTTTTTGGGCATAACACAGACGCAGCCTGCAGCCCTGTGCAACTTAAGCGCGGATGAGTTTTTAATGGATAAACCCTGGATCTGGGTCATGTGCAGCGCTCCACGGCACGTTCACTCCCACTGACGCGGAGTTAATTACAACGCCATTGTTTAGCACGCCGCTGGGAAGGACCGACAGAGATGACAACATTGGGGGAATTTTGTCATGAAAGTCCATGAGAGTTTGCTGTCTAATTTAAAGAATGCAGCGATGCATGTTTTATGTGTACATACTTTTTACCCAATGATGTATTTGAACCGGATAAGGAGGAAAAGGATTTTTAATTTTAGCAAGACATTTTTGAGCATTAAAGCTGCAGTAAAGTATAGTTCAGGCACATGAAATTAGAAAATGCCAGAGTCAGTCTCTTTGATAACGGCACAATTCTTCATGGATGCGTCAGACATGCATTTAAAGCTTAGCAGTTCCTGATTTCAAAAATATTGGGGAAGTGGTTGAGTTTAACTCAAGACTTCCCCGAGGTGCACATTTTGTGCAGCCAGAGGAAAGCAACCAATAGCACAACCAATCTGTCAAAAAGACATGGTTTAAATATTGGATAAGAGCCTAAGTACATGTTTAAACTTTTAGCCGCAACCCGTTTCTAGCTCTTGCAATCCCTTCCTGGTACCAGTTTGGGAATAAGATGTCTAAGCGAGCCATGTTCGCCATCTATAAAATAGCACTACATTTAGATTTGGTTATGGGTTTCGTTTTTTACTTCATATTGTTGCATTTACAATATATTTTATAATTTTGTTAAAGGTCTTAGGAAAGGCCATACCGAGTGTCACACCAGCTCTACCTCAGGTCCAGACGCGCTGAGGAGCTGCGATGCCTCGGCTAAGGCCACACTGAGAGCAAAGAAGCTAACACACACGACGTGACTGTGCAGGGTCAAGGCTGACCGAGTGAAGCTGGGTTTTTGACTCAAAATATGAACAGCTTGATGTAACATCACCAAAATGTTTGCTTGCAATGGAATTTCAACATGTTACCAGGCATTTGAGCGTCTCCCAGAGTACTGAGGACACGCTAAGAGTTACTATGACAGATGTATGTTAAATTTGGGGACGCAGCAAAGCAGTCTTTATTAAAAAGCATAAAAAATCATTACAGGAAAAAAAAGATTCAGAATTAAATCTAGCAAAAACAGAAACTCTTTTTGACTAATGAATCGTCTAAGTCCCATGAATTCTGCCCCAAATTCTAAAACTTCAGAGTCTAATGACACTAACTCATGAGCTCAAATCAAAATCTGTCCAGTTTTAGTATGACACGACTTTTTATACTACTCAAAGTAGTAGTACATCTATGGAGATGGGGCTCTACGGTGTTACGTCACCAATGAGGCGGCGGTGAACACAGCGCTCTCGCTTCATTGAAACAATGGGAGATCGCTGATATTGGGTGGGTGTTTGAGAGGATTTATTAAGGTGAATAATTGTCGGATTGTGATGAAATGTGATTTGATTACCATGGTAACCAGACTATTGAGGCAAAAGTCTGATATAAACAGAAATTGGACTTAATTGGTCTCGATTCATGTTTGTACAAACAGAGGTCGCCTAGTGCACGTCACTAATCCATCTTAACTTTGTGTTGAATTTCACGCATTTGTGTTTCGCCTTTCGGGAAATAATCATGAAGTTAAACGTACTGCTGACGAGAAAATGTTTTAGAAGCTTTTAGGCGACGTTCTGTCTAGTTTATTCAGCTTTAGATTTAGCTAAAGCATCACTTAGCTACCACATGTCATGACATTAAACATTTGATTAACAATTTATTTTATGTTTAAAGCAAAGTGGTAGAATTTGGAGCCTGACGTGTCCGGCACAGTTACGTTAAACTTTAAAACATAATCCACACAATGTGTTTAGATCCGCAGACGTCGATTCTAATCGTAAAACTTACTCAGTTTACAAGATTGAAGCTGTAGTTCCGACAAAATGGAACATCCGACCGCACAACAGCTTTAAGGCCGGATTTACTGAGAAAAACTAAATGTATCAAACACAATCTGTCACTCACAGGCAAACATGCTGTTTAATACCACCATTGTTTTCACCTCCACATCTGCGGCGCACTGAAAGTACCCGGATGGTAGAAGAGCCCTATAAACTCGAGCAGGGTGGCTGCAGTGGAAAGGGTGCTTTCACATGACAGAAGTCCCAAGTTAGGTTAAGTTAAATGATATCAAAGCTTTTCACACACTCCATTCTCTGTGTTGGTAAGATATATATTAACCTGGTAATCAAAGACTAATCAGAAAGTGCAGTGTCATACCTCGCAATCTAGGGCGCCGTAAAGGGGTGGAAGGTTAGGACGATTCTAAGGGCCCAGGCTGATGAAGGGCCCAGAAGAGCAGACCCTCTTTTTCTTTTCTTATTTCTGTTCTCTTTTTTATACATACGTGTAATGTGCTAGGGCCCCTCATACACTTAATGTGTATTTTGTCCGTTTTGACCATAGATTTAATATTTAACAAACAAATAATGTATTTACTGTTTAAGTCACACCCCTCCCCCTCACAATGGTTCATTCCACCTGCGCTGTCCGAGCTACGCTCGTTAGCCTAGCGTTTGTTATGATGCAGTGCAGATAGTGACACACGCAGGCATGTCACATCAAAAGTCAGGGCATCAAAACGGAAAGAAAAGAAGGAAAGAGAAGACTGAGAACGCCAAAGTCGACAGTATGTCACACAGTTTTTCAAAAAGAAAGGTAGCTTGCCCTATTCCTGTATTTCAAAACTTTCACTTACTTATTTTTGTTGCTACATGACCTGCTTTTATCTAGCTAGCTTAGTCAAATAATTACTGAATTATGATTTACATCCAACAATAACAACATCTCTGCTGTCTCCGGGTTATCATGTCTCGTAGACACAGATTCAGCGGCCGCTGCACACCCACGTCTCCCTTCCCCCGCGCCCCCCGTCCCCGTCTCAGCCAAACAAGGTGAGCCTGAGCGCAAAACTTCACGAAGATTGAAAGCTCTAAGCACGTCTTATCTACTGTGTTCTCCACATGATGATAACTTTACTAAACAAAAAGTAATCTACACGCTTCAAAAATTACAAAAAACAGTTTGCCGTGTGTTCTGTGAAGTGAGGGCCAGTTACGTGATGATCAAATCCATTCTGTATGCCAGCCATTGATTTCAATATACAACACTGATCTGACTTGTGAATTTGAAGATGAAGTCAGACACCTCAACTCTGTTATAGGGCCACTTTCCCAGGGTGTCTGTCACCAATTGATCTGCTCAACAGCATTTACAAGATGCAGCTGCAGAGTATTTTTGGGCAGGTCTGCATAGTATTGCGAATATTTTGCACATTGCCTGTGACCGTTGCTGGTGGCGAGAGAGCATTCAGTAAGCTGAAACTGATTAAAAATTATCTTAGGTCTGCTATGTTGCAGGACAGACTGTGTCACCTTGCCATACTATCCATTGAAAGCAAACTGGCAAGAAAGCTGAACTTTGATGATTTTGCCAGCAGAAAGGCACGCCGCTGGGCCATTATAAAGTGATGTTGAACATAACTTTGTTATACCTGGATAACAAACAGTTTATGTCTGGTTCAGTACTTGTTTAGTCCTGGACTGGTTTAGGCCTGGCATTACTCCTGGTGTGTCTTGATTTTGAGCCCTTGGCCTAGTTTTAGTCTTGGACTGATTTAATTATGGGTTAGTTGTAGCTGATGTTTCCTGATTGAGCAGTTGGACCCAGTTAAAGCTTGTTCACGTAAAGTATATGTCAATGTGTACATTATGTTCTGTTGTGTTTGCAATTGAGATAATAAATATTCTCCTTTTATGTAAACAAGTACATATTTCCATAGCTTTTTCTTGTTTTTGTAGGCTTTTACTCATCAGACATTTTAACTATGCAATGTGCTAAGTATCTTTTTTAAAGTATACAGGGCATGTTTATTGGGTTACATTTTATCTGTAAAAAATGTAGGGGGCCCAGAAATTTTTGTTTCCATAGGGCCCAGAATTTCTGGCGGCACCCCTGCTCGCAATGGTTGTGCTCAGAAGGAAAAGATCTGTGAAAGATTTGATGCAAAGTGTACCATTTCTCGACTGCATTCTGCTTTGGCCGGTGATCCCCGCCGAGAGAGCGAGAGACTGCACAGGGACAGAATCGCTCTGAGGTAAGGGCTAATGTTTCCAAGTAAAGTCTGACCAAATGCAACAAAACAGAAAGAGAACAGTTATTTTGGCCGACGCTGACATTTGTGAAGGATTTATGTCCCGAGTGAAGCCAAGCCGAGCAGAAGGGAGGAGGCAGGGCTCCGGTGCCACCATAAATCACCACCTGGAGGAGACGGTGACGAGTGTGGGCACAGTGCCACCAACCCGTCAGGTGTTTGTGAAAGAGAGACAGTGATCAGCGGATTTCATACAGCAGCGGTTTCTGAGCTTCTCTCACATTGTGGCATTAACTGTTCTTTACGAGCGCAAAATTAAAGGCTCTGCGCCCAACTTTTACACTTTGTCGTAAAATCATTGCCACCTTCACAATATGTATTATTAAAGCAGCCATATAATGAAATAAAGTAAAACATGATTTGGCTCAACGGGAAAAGTCCCACCCCTCTCATGTGCTCTGAGAACACTTGCTATGAGTGCTCTCCACAGGAATGGGACACCACTAGAATGCAAATTGGGGCAGAGAATGTGTTCCTTACGTCACGCGCAACATCGACGTGTCTGATTTCACCCCAGTCTAGTAGATGGAGCTAATGCACAGTTTAAATAATAAGAAATACGTGGCTCCTGCCTGTTGTCGGTGCCATGTTGATTTATCTATGTTGGATAAATCAACTGAAGGAAACATACGAAACAGCAGACGCGTTTGTCGTATGTTTGTGATGGTCGGGATGTTTTGTTTAATTACCATTGTGTCTAAAAACAAGACGGCCTACACATTCAGATCGTATAGTTTGCATCCTAAAATGTTGCTTAAAAATGGTAAGTTGGATACCGGTCTAAAATTGTTAAAATCATTCAAATCTAAATTGGTCTTCTTCAGCAGGGGCCTCACCACCCTTAAAGGCAGCAGGGAAGACCCCCGTCTGAAGAGAGCAATTCATCATGTGTAAAAGCTCGTCTCTAAAAGATCCATACAATGTTTTAAAAAACGGGGTTGGGACCGGGTCTAAAAGACATGTGGTGGGCCTCACTGAGGAGAAAACTTTATCAAGCATCTCAGCATTAACCTGGACAAAACTGTGCAGTGTTTCCTCTAGAACAAGTAGACAACCAGATGTATTTAAAGCAGTGTTACTTTGAGTAGATAAAATATTACATCTGATCTTTCCCCTGAAGTGTCTGCAAACTCCTTGCAAAGGGAATCTGAGGGAGTTTCACGGAACGCTTTGGGATTATGATGAAGAAGGTTGTCAATGGTTGAAAATAGAACTTTTGTATTATTTTTATTGTCCCATATGATTTTGGTGAAGTATGAGTTTCTAACGGCTTTATTGTATATTTTCAACTGTTCGGCGTAGATTTGGTAATTTATTGTCATTTTATTTTTCCTCCATTTTCTTTCCAGCACCCTGCAATTTCTTTTTTGTTTTTTGAGTTCCTCATTTCTCCATGGAGGCGTGGGTTTATCTTGTATATGTTTTAGTTTTAGAGGCGCAACCAGGTCAAGGGCGGATTGAAGCCTACTGTTAAAATCATCAACAATAAAATCACAGGTCATGAAACCACTCAGAGCACATCCAACGTTATCTTTAATTTTCCAAATTAGAGAACTCCGATCGGGAACCACCGTGAAAACACAACTGAAAGAGTTGGAATGTTTATGACTGGTCTGAGCATGGCGTGAACCGTCTGCTCTGGCCTCCTGCGCTGATGCGGGGGGAGGAAATGTTGGAAATGTGGATAACGTGTACTCTGTTGTCCCAAGTCTTTCTACCTTCAGAGGATTGAGACTTGGATGAAACCTGGACATGTGTAAAGTTGCTCAGTTTCAACGAGATTTGCCAAAGAAACAAAAAATGTAAAAAAGTGAATAGTGCTTCGACAAGGAAACTATGACTTATATGTGAAAGTGAATACTGATCTGATCTCGGCGGAGTCTTCACGGAGAGGTCTTGATAGTAGTAGTAAGTATTGAGAGGTAACGATGATTATTTACTTGAGCGTCTCACTTACTACTCGGAAGAAACCTTGTTCAGTTTGTTGCCTCACATCATTTCTATTTGGCCCATGGCACACATGACGTACATCTATGGAAGTAGCATGGTCACAATAGATCTTTCACACACTCCCTTCTCTGTGGTGTTTAGCTATTCGGCTGTACACGTCCACGCACTTACACACCACTCAACCTTAACTAAAATGTGTTTAATTCTAAACAAACTAAAAACAATGACAACGATAGAAATCCTGTTAGCTGTCTGAGCCTGTTCCTACAAATGTGTACATCTGTTAGTAAACGGCTTGGGCATACTGGACCTGTTTGAATGGAGCGTTCTATCTCCATACAAATGAATGGAGACAGTCCAAAAGTATGGCATGTCCGTTTCATGGCATTTATAAAATGTCTGTGGTTTATCCGTCATTGACATATTTTAAGAAGAGTAAGTTTAGTGTTCGTTAGATGTGTATGCAACCCCACAAAAGCAGAAACCTAACAGAGTATGTCTGTGTAAGTTCTCAGTCGTACAGGGGTTGTCCATCTTCTGTCGTCTGCAGCTCAAAACGTTCAGATGTAGTAGTGTCATTTTTCATGCACATCCAACGTTATCTTTAATTTTCCAAATTAGAGAACTTCAATCGTCTGACAGATCATACTAACAGAGAACACCAGGAAGCCTGGAGTGAATGTGGTGAGTGAGTGAGTGGTTGGTGGTGGTCGGAGGGGCTGATGGCGCAAAATGGTAGACTCGCTTCGGTCAATCTACCCCAGGGCAGCTTTGGCTACAACAGTAGCTTATCACCATCGAGTATGGAGTGAATGAATAATGTGATGTAAAGTGTCCAGAAAAGTGCTATATATAACCGATGCATTATTATTATTATTATTATTATTATTATTATTAAAGCTCTAATTGCCAAAATATTTATGTCGATAAATCTTTCTAATCGCTGCTTTTGTCGTTGAGTCTATCCAGACTGAAATACAGGCTAACGGACACTGGACAGTTTCCTGGAATAGCCAGCTTGCTAATTGTCCGCATAGGACATAGGATTGAACACCGCTTCTCCTTTTTATTTCTTTGATGGCAAACATTGTCTTGCTGTTACCATTCAGTGACATCATCTGCATACCCTCTATTCTACCAGTTTGAGAAGATGATGAAGATAAAGTATTGAAGCAACACACATTACAGATAGTTTTTCCCTGTAACTTTGGTCATTGATTGGATGGACATTTTCTTTCTAAGTTAGAAATACGTTTGATGTCGAAAAATGCGTTGGATTAACTAAATCTTTGCTAATTCCTTGAAAATGCACGCTGTGGTCCGCATTACTTTCTTCCTATTGTCTTCTCACACTCCCGAATTCTGCCTTTGGGACAGATAAATCTAAAACAACAAAAACACATTCATTTGGAACCAGCGCTATTGCTTAAGTGAATTTCCATGGTCCTTTATAGTTCATGTGCAGACATCTTAGACATTTGAGAGATTTACTCGTTATTTTATTGCTCAATATGACCACACATAAATCTGAAACAGGCCAGAGCGAAAGGCACAAAGGCCCGGATACAAGGAGGATTTTCACTTTTCAGTTCATTTTCCACCGCCTCACATTGCTCCTTTACATTCTTCTCGATATCCTTAATTAAAAAAAAGGTCATTTTGATTTGCTGCTGGCCATATACATTGAGACGAATGAGACCTCCCACACACCTACCGCCTTTGTCAAATGAAACATGCATTTTATTTTACCGGAAAAAGTCAAACTCGCTCTTTATTAGTATCGTAGAAGCATGTTTTAAAGCAATAAAAAGAAAACGCCCTTCTATATGACTAAGACTGTGCAACATATTATTCAGAACAGGAGATTTGACTATGAGTTCATACACAGCGAGACCTCATGCACATCTACCATCTCTGGCCTTGACTTCTGTCTTTTTGTCTTTCTGTCTATAACTCGCTCCAACAAAAGTGGAGGTCCTTTCCATCAAGAAAGTCTTTGTTGCTGATGTGAAACACATTTGGGGCCCGGCTACAAACAACCATAGCATCCAAGAAGATTTTGGACGAAAAGAAAATGCGGAACAGCGTCAAGATTCTCAGCCAAAAGTATAAAACCCAGAATGCAAGATAGAGATTGTAGCGTTTTGCCTCAGTTTTTCCCTTTGACCTTTTTCTTGGGACCTGTGTAAAGATGGTTTATGACTCAATTTAGATGTTGGTAAATCAGTCAGCATTTTCACGCAGTGGTCAATGTGGGGATGTTTTGCTAGTTTTCTGCCATAACAGCTTAAGTTTTAATGTCAATGAGTGTAAAAAAAACCACTCAATGCTTATTTTATGATGTTTTGTTGGAGGTATCACGGACATAACTCCAACATCAGGCCGCGCGTATTCATTCGCAAATATTGACGTATTTTATATCCTGCGAAGGGTGCCTGAGATGTCGCCATAATCCAAATATGATCGTTTCCTTTGTCCCACTGGGAAGGAAAGCGAAGGCACCAAGTTAACCACCCACCCCCTGGGTCACTGAACGATACAATATTTTAAAGGTTTTTTTCAACGTTTTCTTTTTTCATATCCAGCCCAATTTATTGAGCTTTGAATTAGATTATTATAATTATTTTAACCAATTATTAACTTACGATTAGCTTATTCAAAAATTAAACAATATCCAAAATCCCCCAACATAAAATGGCATAAATCTTGCAATACATTTTTTCTCCATATTTATGTGAATAATGTTCAGCAAAAGTTTCAAATTGATATCTCTAAATGTATTTATTTTTTCCCTATTCACCTGCAGTGATAGATAGATAGATAGATAGATAGATAGATAGATAGATAGATACTTTATTAATGCCCGATTGGGTAAATTTGAGTGTCCAGCAGCATATATTGTGTGCCATCCAGGCAAGCATTCATGAACAATTCAAGCATCAGTACCAATAAATTAAAAGTTAAAGAGTTAAAACGCTACTACTATCAATAGTAATAAAAGGTGCACATTATGAGGGTCCATTGTGCTGTCTTATGGCTGCCGGGACAAACGACCTCCGGAATCTCTCAGTCCTGCCACGCATGGAGAGGAGACGGTCACTGCGGCGGCTTTTCTGAGCGGCCACAGTGTCATACAGGGGGTGACTGCCGTTATTGAGGATTGCTTAGTCCTTTCTTGTATGCCACATTTCCATGCACCGACCAGTCCAGTTTATGGTCCAGATGAACACCCAGATACGTAATGTGTTTTCCACAATCATCTCCTTGGTGTTTGATACATTGAGGATGAGTCCATTGTCCTGGCTCCAGGTGGTGATGTCCGCGATGACCCTCCTGTACTCCCCCTCGGTGTCCGCTGATCTCTTTCCGTGGGCACATAGTGTTGCTTAACCTAGACCCAACCAACTGCAGCCACCCCAGATCAGAAGAGTTGGTTAAACCCATGGTAACGACTTTTTTTTTATTGGTCAGGCAGTGTATCACAGACGGCCCCGGCGCTCGTCACTCGTCAGTATCGACTCGAATACATTTGCAACTGGCCAGTTCTCATTCACAAATACAGTCGCCGCCTAATGTCGCTGCTCGGACAGAGATGGGTTTCATATTGTGATCAAAGTTATGAATAGAACGGCTATTGATCCGTGCAGCGGGCGCCCATATATCTCTCCACAAACACACATAGGAGCAGGTCCATTCAATATGGGAGCAATCGATTTTCCTACAGCAGACCGCCGCTCGTTCGTTACATGCGATTTACTTGTTCAGCAACAAATGTTTATGCGCGTGCTGGTAAAGTCTGCCACACAACATACAGCACTTGGGTGTATTGTGGCTTTTTTCTTGTCGGAAATGCTAGGCCGTGTGGCTTTAAGCTTCATTTTACTGCACAAACACGTGTGATTTATAGCTGCCGTGGCTCACGGCTGATGTGCCGCGCAACACTTATCACAGAGGCAGCTTCGTCAAACGGCACCACATGCTCAGTCTGCTGTTCGTGACTCCGTTTCTATTTCTGTCCAATCTAAACCCGATGCAAAAATGCTGCTGAAAGATGTTCTTGCAGAGACATTAATTCAAAATGAAATCTGACAGCACTAGCTGACAGGTGTTGAGACAAAAAACATACTGATTTTGTCTTGTGAATTATAGCCGTCAAGGAAAGCTACACACAAGGTAAGGCACCCTACTAAAATGAGTTACTATTCACACACGTTTTAAAGGTCCTGCATAGTACTGTAGCTTCTGAGCATTAGTGCAAAACATTTTGAGAAAAGTGGCAAAACCTTTGAAAAAAAATGACTTGGGGACATAATGCAACACAGACTTGTCATTTTGACCTCCAAGTGTTTGTCTTCGGCATCGTTCTATATTTTCCCTTTTGAAATTTATGTTTGCCCTATTCCACATAATGGAGCTGGTTCCAAACACCCCGTCAAATTGCCGGCATGGATGAGCTTATGCTGCGTTTACACATAAGCACGATGCGTTACGAATGGCATTTTTCCGTCATTCGTGACGTTCGTGGCGTGACTTAACGCATCTCAATGGGATTCTTAACAGAACGCATCAGCTCGTGACATTCGTGACGTTCGTGGAGAAAGTTTTTGTCTGTCAAAAAATCTTCCACGAATGTCACGAATCACCCTCTGTTCGTGGAGTTCGCAACGGAGCGTGTCCTTTCGTGATGCGTAGTGGCGCTTCGTAATTCAGCGTGAGAGCATTCGTAGAGCATTCGTAGCAGAATCACTGTTTTCACGCTCAAAATTGACAGAAACACACGCTACGCCCAAAGTAAATGTTGGTACCTGCAGTAGCTACGCCAAGGAAAAGTGTCACAAAGTCGGCCAATCCGCGCTCCAAGCCACGGACAGCACCTGAAGAAACACTTTCAGCACCCCGAGCCACTGCCGCTCCGCGGAGTGCTGAAAGTGTTTCTCCGACCTTTCTTCCTCCTGCGGTCGTACCTGATGTTCGGGAGTTGGAGCCAGACGAGCCCAATGACTCAGGGGAGAGCACGGCCTCTGCTCCGCCTCCAACCTGGCGGCAGAAGATCACTCCACTTTCGCCCAATTCTTGACAGATTTCGGACAGAACGCGAATATTCCTAGTGACCCGTAACAGCCCGTGGCAGCGCGGGACACCACGCAGCAGCGCGCAACACCACGCAGCAGCGCGGGACGCATATTCGTGACCGTGCGTAATAATTCGTGCCATTAATCGTAACGCGTAGTAACAGGTCGCAACAGTTAGTGGCGGCGCGTGAAACCTCGACCCCGAATCATCAAATTCGTGATCCTTGGCCACGAATGTGCATTTGTGGCATTCGTAACGCATCGTGCTTATGTGTAAACGCAGCATTAGTTAGCCTCACTGACCGCTATGGGGCACTCTCAGTCAAATGCTATTGACTATGGTCTATGGTCGGCTCCAAAAAATAAAACTTTTCCCTGTGATAAACTCCACCTTACTGTGTTTTAAAGTTTGGGTTTCTTTGATTGACAGGCCCTGGAGAACTGCAAAGGCTTGTTGCCACACTGCCCTATAGTAAGGACTCGGGATCGGGCCGATTTTTTCTGTCCGATTCCGGCGGAGGGGAGAAGAGTGAGGACGCAAAATGCCCCTGCATGGCGGTCCCTCTTATCGCGCTGATGTGCCCGAGTCTGACCCGAGCCCGAACATAGGTTCTAAATATTTGTCTAAGTCCAACAGGAGTTCGGTCAGGTTTCCACACTCTAGTCTATGAGTATTCAGTATGTAGTAAAATAAAATATGCATGTCTACAGGAAATACTTTTGATGCTATAAAATATATATACATCATTATACTTCAGCAGATGGTTCAAATGGAAGACATACTGTAGCAATGATAGATTGTCAAACAAATCTGTAGAGAAAAGGTTTTGACACTGGACAGAATCAGTGCTTGGTGAAAGTGTCCAGAAACTTCAGGGATTATTCTGTGCGACATGTGGGTGGTCTCTTGAGTTTTGATCCGTGCTTTGCGTGAGACAATTGGTCGTGCGATAAACAACCACGGTGGCTTAGGTGTAAGTTTAGCCCACTGCGATAGTCACATGACTTTTGATACATAGGTTGTCATTTCAAAACTGCTCAGCACACTTAATTTTCCCCGTGACGCTCAAGGGCTTTTACATCTCCAGCAGTTAACAGACCTCGATGTATAAAATTAAAAACAACGCATCTCCTGCTTTATCTAGATTAAAGAGAACATTTGCATGTGTCAAAAGCAAAGGATTTGAAGGCCATGAACCATCAAAAGCGTAGACGTAGCTACACGGTTTCATTTAGTCGCTTCATCGATTTACAGTGGCGTATCAAATATGGGTTAGCACTTTGCTCCCTGCTCTGAGAGGCATTGAACACGCCGCCGCGCTAATTTATGGCTAGCCCGCTAATTTGCGTATTGATTCATCTGCTGCTAATTGTGTCTGCCGCGCACTAATGACCAGTCTACACCAGTTAGCCGTGGGCTCAATTGCACCCTCGAGTTGTTGGTCGTGAAACACTTACCGTGCGCCGAGGAGGCGGTTATTCGACACCAAAACGCACTTCAGGAAGCGTAATGGCGCCCGCTACAAGAAAGAAGCTAGCATGCCATTTAAAGAACCCTGTATTTTCAAAACTTCATTATGAAACTGTTTTTAAGTGGATTTCCCCCCCCCCCCCCGTCTTGCCCAGTTGTTTTATAACAGTAAAGCGCTCCCTAAGGTTCTGATTTAATTTATCGGCCCTTCCTCGCTCTCCTTGGGGTGCACTTTCGCGATATCTGCTAGCTCAGCTCTTTTAGGCCTACTGCAGCAGCCATCCTATAGCTAATCATAATTTAACTTAGTTACTGCGGCTTCAGGAAGTTTCCAGACCACTTTCCCTGCTGCAATTGTGATCATATGTACTGTAAGGAACGCAATTTTGGTCGTTTTTACACTTGGAATGCCTAATTTTTAGATGGAAATGCAGTATTAAATAAAAGAAAACTTGCCAAACAGTTGTTTTCTTTCAACAAATGCCAATGGAACAACAATGATTTTCTTGTTGACATTTTTGTCTCATTTCAAGTGTTTTTTGTCTTATTTTAAGCAAATGAATGGCTGTTAAATTGGCAATCTTATTTCAAGGCAGTCCGAAGATACTCGAAATCAGCATTGTCTTAATTCAATCACATTTCGAGATATTTTTCTAAGATAAGATGTATAATTATGAGTGTATATGACTTTATTGGGTATTGACAATTGGAATTGACAGTATTTTTCACATGTTTGAGTACTTTAACAAGTATTTGACTTCTGATTTGTGTAAAGTTATTTCTCAAAATCACCGTGGGGTCAGATTCTATGCTGGAGGCACAGATGTTGTCCCCGGGCCTGACCTTACCTACCACCGATTAACACATTTGTCAGACTAGCTTATTTGAAATATACAAAAATAAATATTAATCATACAAAAAAATAATAAATCTGGCTCACATTAAAGAGCCATGAAGGAAAAGTTGGTCATGTGATACACTGAAAAACCATTTATCTTCTCGTTGACCTATGGGGTGGTCTTGTGTGGACACCGGTGCAGAGTGGAGACAGCTGGGGCGGGCTGGAAACGGGGTCATCAGGGCTCCGTAAGTGAGGGCAGAAACAACACACGTTTCAATGGGGCTTTGAGAGAATAAAGAGCGTTCAGTGACAGGTCTGAACAGTTCGCCCCCACAAGAAAAGGTGTTTGTTTAACCAGAGAGCAAATGTGAGGGTTTAGCGGGGCACTGGAGCAAAGTCGTTTCAGAAAACCTGCATTTAGAATATTGTTGTTGCCATATCGTGTCGTTGGCATGAAGCATGTTAACAGACAAACATACCACGTATATATAAAAACACACCACGCTGGTTTATGGTGCGTTCCAGGCAACTAGTATATAGGAATTTTCCTCGAAGTGGTAATTTCAACACGTCAACTCGGAAATGAATTCAGATACGAGATGAAGACAGCAAGACAGCCATGAAGACAGCAATGGCAGCCCCTAAGAGGAGAAGTGCGGCTAATGATAAAACTTTAACAAAACTTGTCACATGACATCACCACATTCTAATGAGCCTATAGTTCAAAACTGAGGCCGTGGGCAGCTGAAAATCCCATAGTGGTAACTGTTGAAATGCAGATTTTATTATCTGTCATTATTGCATTGTAGAACTTTTGTTATATATATCATATACTAGTGTGTAATTGACCTTTTTGAAACTCAGCGGCTGTGTGAGTAGTAGCAGGTTGCCAGTACCTCTTATAGTCAGTACAACAACCAAAACACAAAGTTTACAAAACTTGTACATCGTGTCAATTCATTATAATGGTGCAAAACATAGTATATTGAAGTTTAGTGTAATTAACAGTATTTGACCATAAACTGGTTCATTTTGAGAAGTGGGGAAAATAACATCTGCAAATGGAAGTGCAAAGTATTTTTGCACTTAAAATAAGACACATTTTAAGTGCTATAATATATCATTTACATCCAACAGTACTTGTCCCAATGACAGATAATTTTACTCACCAACTCAATTTAAAGGGTTAATAACCTTATACCTGAACAACAGTTATATATACTATATTACGTTTTGCAGTGTAAAGAAAATCATTGCAATTGTCAGTAAAACGAATAATTTACTTGAGCATGATCTATATTCATTGTTCGGATGTGGAGGAGCTGACCAGTGCAGGACACCACGCTCTGAAACGGGGACAAACCCAGGAGGTGATGCATCGTTTCAGAGGAGCAGAGGAGACAGAGGGCAGCCAGCCAGGTTTCTTCCAAGTACTACAGTTTCCCCGACCTTCAAGGTCATGTGGGCCGGGTTGACACACAGTGGCAGTAGCTCAGGACTAGCACCTGGACACTATTGTGTTGCACGCTTGTACAATAAAGCACTTACTTACATACTTACTTATTTACTTATGTTATTATAGAAAGCGAATGTTAACAGTTCTTAAAACAGTATTTTTTATGATGTAAACTTGTATTTATGTAGATTTGTGACAAGCAGCCACATGTGTGGAAGTTCATGGGGATCCCCAATAGACACACAATGAGAAATATTAGTAAATAAAAAAATCCCCTATATTCTGATGACATCCCTGCAGACCCTGGGAGAGCTGACTATTTGTTTAACCAAAGCAAAGTGAGGGGGATTAGCGGCACATGGAGAAGACCGCATCGGACCCCACCTCCCACTGTCCTCAGCTCGTCCCGTCCGACCACTCCTGTCAGCGAGGACGCCCTGACGACACCCAGGGGTGCTCCTTGGACTGAGGGCTCTTTGTTACCAACGCAGACCGCACACAAGAGCCGCCGCGTGAATCATTTTGAGAAGAATGTCTCGCGCAATCTGTTTTACATATGAGACTGGCGTAATGTCTACAGCTTTAAGCTTTGGAAAGTTAGCTTGCTTTTTGAAGAATGTGTTGTTTAAGTTTTTATACTGTACGCTGATAAAACTAGATGCCCTTCCTGTAGAAACCAGCCATATCAGAGACTGGAGTGGGCAAACCTTTTTTTATGTATTTTTATTTTTAGCGAAATTATGTTTCACACCGAAAGTTCAGATCTCATGATTTTGATTTTTTTTTTGATCTCGTGATTTTTTTTTTATGGACAATTTAATTTCAATTAAATCTGCAGCTTTCACAATCTTCATATTGGCCCATGTAACCTCTGGGTATACAGTTTGAGCTTGAGTCTGTCTGAGGGGCGTCACAATGGGAGGGTAAAGAGTACCATTCATCCCGGGCACAGAGTCGGGACTGGCCCTCAAAAAGCTCAATGTACAACCATTTTCTGTACGAAAATGGTTGTACCTATACAATTCCAAGCTACACCCCAGTTGACCAAAATATCAAGTGTTAAAAAATGATGTGAGTGGCTAGTGGCCCTGAATAATAAAGGTTTTAAAAGTAACTTTTGTCAACGTCTGGTGTTGGGAATTCCACTGTTGTCAATGGAAGAGAGTGAAGGAAATACAATTGGACTAATGGGAATAAACAAAAAACTCCAGAGCTTTGAGGAGATACATTCACACTTTGCCTAAAGCTTATAGCACAGTGGGAAGATGGCATAAAAAAGTAAATCTGATTATTTGTTGCGATATTTTGCTTACTTTCCGTCCGGGACATTGCGGCCCCTTTATCAAGCCGAACCTGTCACAACAATAATAATGATGTATTCTATTTAAAGGCATTTGTTGTTATTTTACAGATAAAATCAACATCTAACAATGTTTGTAAGCTAAATTCTGGTTTTAAGTAGTACATTTTAGCAAAGCTTTGGGACCCCACTTTGGGAACCAGTGTGCCTCTGTTTGGGAAACGCTGCTCTAAAGGACTGATGCCCATCAATGTATTTACACAGCAGTTACATGTTACAGCCAAAGAAGCCAAAGCCAGGTCTTCGCGAGTTTCTGAATAAGGCAAACACAGTCAGTCTGGTACTGCTCCATAGTGACCTGTTATTGTTCCACACTACAGTATGACCGGGGACAGCTGGAGATGACTTCAGGAAACAATGCAATGCGACCGCCACGAGTCTGCTGCGTCTCTGCAAAAGCTGTGATTGGTCCAGCCAGATTAGCACAAAGGGAAATCCAATCTCTGGGGAGCAGTACCACACGGTCTTAAATCTGTACGCATGAAAGGCGTGGGTCAGGCTTTACCCGCCTTGTCTTCGGGAAACATCAGTGGAACCAGCGAGTGCTCGGGGGTAAAGGTTTCGCGGAGGACACACAGGAGGAGGTGAGAGCACATCTGGATCGGACATCAGACCCCCGCCGACCTGCCCCGGAGCACAGCGGGAGAGGCATCCGAGCCCGACACCGCCAACAAAACACACATGGAGCGTTAGCAAAGACCAGGCAGAGGGTCCGGAGTCCAGGAGTCGGCAGGACCGTGACGAACGCAGCGTGCGGCGTCAGATAAACTTGGAAATTAGCTTGTTGTTGTTGAAAGCTGTGTAGCCGGATGCTGTTGCGAATGTTTGCTGAACACTCGCAACGAACCTTCTGCGGCAGGATATATCGGATGCCACTTTACAGAGAGCCCCGACGCAAAACCAAAAAGGAAAGCTGCCCTCAAGCCCTGACTGCGAAACAATTTACGCCTCGTCAACGGAAACCCGTAAACACCTCGTCGTGTTTTAGTCACCGAAGAGCTATTTTTTTGCTCGTGGCCGTTATGTGATTTGTGTAGTCGTCCCCTTTTAGAAACGTACCGGGGTTTCTTGCATTTTGTCCCGGCAAAGGCGCTGGGATGTCATTTTGGCACGGGAATTTATAGATTTAAACATTTAGAAAAGTCTAAATGACGTTGATGGCAGTTAACGCTTTAAATAGCTTCACTTCTTTAACTGCTGCCACATACTGTATGGGACGATCCCGTGTATTTGCCCTCTATAACCTGACATTCACCTCAGCAAAACCAACAGCCCAAGTATTCCTCCAGTCGGTTACATCTGTTTCCATGCGTTTTTAGGCCGCGCTTGTTTTGCAGTTCCAGTCCTGCGCTGCAAAAACAAGGTCCCGCAAAGCCATCCATCACCCCCCTCCTGGGCTCCCTCCGAACTCTCCGCACGTCAGTTTGGATTGGACCGAGCCGGCACAAGTCCAATGCGAGTCTGACGGCGGGGAGTGTAGCTCGACAACGACGACGCGCTTCCGGTAACCTCTCGCTTTCACCGGGGGGCGGGGGACCGAAGTGGGGAAGTCTGGAGGGTTGTTGAACGCAACGAGCAGCGTTTTGTAATTTGATTTATTCACAGTGATGACATCTGCAGTCCGGCTCACAGTGTCAGCGGAGGTTTTATGGCGCAGCGTGTCAATCATGTTCAGTATACAAGGACGGAGGTGGATTGTGTGAAAAGTTTTTAGATGGATTTGGACAAAAAGCGGCCTAGGAAGTAGCTTCTCTCTTGGCTTTGTTGTTGTAGGTTGCTTCAGTAACTTATCCGCAGATCTGCATGTCCTCTCTGCTGTTTCAAAGCTTGACGGACTGATGTATAGTCATTGACTTCTAGACTTTGAGAACAGTGGCTTATTTTGATGTTTATTTCCACAAATTGCGCTTAGTTCTGCAGATTCTTCCTCAGATGCTGCATAACAATTCGTTGTTGGCATATTTTTTTACGGATTATGCACAAGGTGGCAAAGAAATGATTCAAAGATGAATCATGAACATAGCGGAGAAGCACCGGGGGAGTATATGTTTTTTCATTCCAAATCTGTTGGAGCAGAAAGGCCTGGCAGTTGCAATCGCATGCGTGGGACCCTCAGCAGATTTAGTATTTGTACAACGTGTAGTCAATTTGTATAATTTGTTGTCAATTTCAGGCAATGGCGTGCTGGGTAATCGGGAGAGTCGGGACGATTCCTGGTGGGCCACGGCACTTTTGGGCGGGCAGACATGTTTTAAATAAATAACGGACTCTCACAGTTGTTATAGGCTTTCACAGGGCTGCAGCAGGAGCCATGGCTGCCGTTTGAATACAGTTACACAAGTCATTATTTGATATAATGTAAATACATCAAATAATGCGTTAAAATGTGAACTTTCCCCACCACGCTTTTCATTCATGCTTTCTAACTGGAGGCATCATTTAACACCCCTCCGAGTTAGTTCAAGGTGGTACAGTCCAATCATCTTACGGAGAGAGGTGTATACGTGTGAGTAAAGAAGTGGACAGAAAAACAGGCAGTTGGAGTTGAAAAAGAAAGACATGTGAAAAATCCACTGGGAGCGATGCGATCCAGCAACCTCTTTACTTTATTGACCAAACGCCCTACGAGGTGAGCTGAAACTGTGGGCGCAAGTGAGCCTGTCTAAATGATGCAACTCCCTGGCCAAAATAAGGTCCCAGCCCGCCCCCGATTCCAGATTATAATTTTTTTGCCCTGTAATTAAAACTATTCATGGTTTATTCTGTAGGCCTAGTTTAGTCAACATTTAAAGTGATAGTCTGTGAGTTGAAATGTTTTACTAATTTAATAAATTGCGTATAATTGAGCCTGCAATTGTACGTCATGCAAGTAATATATACTTTTTCACAATCCCCTGTGTCATAATTTTGACCAATGAGACGGGACTTCCTGGGAACTGGCCTGTCAAGAGGAAGGGGGAGGGAGCTTGATTGTTTTCTTTGGAAATTTTCTGTTTCCCTCCCCTAATTTTGCAAACTAGGAGTGGCTTTCGGGTCCAATGATGAAGGAAGGAAGGGAGGAAATGTCTGTCTCCTTCTCCTCATTTTGCAATCTTACAGAGTATCACTTTAAAGCTGGGGTACCTGACGTTTTCTTATTGTAGAGTAAATTTACTTTTGCAATCACAGAGTATGTTGTAAACACAGCGGAAAAACAGATCTTGTTGCATTATCTTCACCCACATTTTTATTGAGCGATGGAAGATGGAAGTCGAATGTAAATTAGTGACATTTATTTTGGGGGTGGTCTCCCCTGCGGCACTTTGCCACTGCTCAAAGCTATACACGGGCATGAAACGTGCAGATAATTAATTTGCTCAAACAATTTGGGCGTGCAAGAGGGGTTAAGAAATGAGTTTGGGCCAAAACTAAAGCAGGTACCCCAGCTTTAAGGCAAGTCAATGTACTTAAAAGCAGCACAAAGCCAAATGGATCTTCTCTAAAATGTGTTTTTACCTGAATTCACTGTGACGTCACAGCGATTAGGAGTGGTGGTCATTTTGGGGTCTTAGTTCAGACGATCTCTAAAAGTTTAAGAGCGAGCAAGGCGTCGACACCGAACGGCGGAGGAACGACCAGCTTTGTGCGAAACAATGATGGCTACAGACTGCTGCACGCTGGACCGGATTGATTTTACAGCGGTCCCCCTCTATACCAGACGCCGACCGCGGAGGATATCTCGTGGCGCATACCAAAGCGTCAATGCACGTACCTCAAGCCCGTATAGACATGGAGGTAACGAAGGAACGATCACGCGTGAAACTTTATACAAAAATAGCAAGGAGTGGCTAACCTCTAGTGCCAAGCGATCGCCCGAGCGCGGTTACGCACAATCAGGGCACGTCCGCGCAGACCGCAAATGTCTCTCCGCCGGCCCGTAATGGTCCCAGTTTGTCAGATTTATTCCGCCGCGGGTGATTTTTCTGACAGCGGCGGGAGGTGAGTTACATAGCGGTGCCAACAGCTTTAAGCAGCAGTTTGAGGGGAGGGGGGGGGGGGGGTACAATACGAGTCGCTGACCTCAAAGGTTGGATTGTGCTGCATATGAGGAGGGGAAAGTGTTCAAATACTATGAGAAAAATGTCCGGTACCTTAAATGTTGACCCTATGAAACAAATACACATGTAACTTCATGTTTTGAGCAGCGTTTCCACTTAAGCGGCGATAAAAAGAGAGAAAGGACATTATTACCTCCTGAGCGGCAGGGACCGGCCAGATCCACGTCGGGACACTGTTTTCTTTCAGCTAAACATTTCTAAACACGAGCTGCGCTGTTCGATGACTAAGTGAAAGTACTAAAGACGTCAAAGATCTTTACTCACTCCGTCACTAATCATTTATGTTTGGAACAAATATAGTTCTAAGTAAGTCAAACAAATGTTGCAAGCATTAAAACGTGTTCATTGACTCCATAAAACAAGTCGTGAGCTGTCTACTTTTTTAAAGGATCTTTGTCCAAAAAAGTCTAATACATAGTTCACAACGCTCACTTTTCCACAAATTTTTTTTGATATTCTCGTTGCACTGCAGCTGGAGTTTAGTAAACAACCCGCAAGCTCAGCCTCTGCCAGTGTCACTACAGGTAAACATTTCTTGTTGTCAGTGCCGTGTTGTGCTCTTCTAAGAATTCTAACTTCATATTAAGTCCTGGTTTAGTCCTGGCCCAGACCTGTCACAGACCGTGGCTCTGCCATCTCTAATACTTACACAAGTTTTAGTAAGTTATGGCCTTGCTTCGCTTTAACTGTTTGTTTTTTTAAGAAAACAGCCTCCATTGGCGCTAAAGTGGCTAATGATCTGCACACTTTCATGTGCTTTTTTTTAGACTCACTGCTGGTCATATATTGACGTATGTGGTAAAAAGTACCAAATCTAGGTACCAAAATAATTTTGTTTTTCGAGGTAGATACTGTGGCACATCACAGAGAACCTTTCCTGGACCATGCACACTACATCACTGGTCAAGAAAAGTAATCAGCATCTTTCTCCGCAAGTCAAAAAGAGCTAGAGTCCCAGCCTCCGTTATGTGCAACTTCTACAGAGGGACTATAGAGAGCATCCTGACCAGCTCCATCACTGTGAGGTTCTTCTACAGAGGGACTATAGGGAGCATCCTGACCAGCTCCATCACTGTGAGGTTCTTCTACAGAGGGACTTTAGAGAGCATCCTGACCAGCTCCATCACTGTGTGGCACGGCGCCAGCACTGCCTCCTGCCGAAGGAGCCTCCAGTGCATCGTGAGAGCGGCCCCCCCTCTATTAAGGACATGTGCTCCACCCGTCTCACCCGCAAAGCCCTAAGAATCACCAGGGACCCTACGCACCCATCACACAGTCTCTTCAAAGTAATGCCTTCAGGGAGGAGACTGTGGAATCTACAGGCCAGGTCGAGTCGACTTAAAGGCACACTGCGTAACATTTTGGATTGTTCTGTTGCCATTAGCACAAAACATGCCACTAATGACCAGCTCGACACAGAAAATGCTATCACTGCAGTGGGTACTCAAAGAATGGATTTGGATGAGAACCTAACCTGTTTAAATCTCAAATTCTGCTGACTTTAGTGAACATCTCCATGGAGACGAGCTGGAGACGTACCCACTCCTGGTAAAGTCACAGTCATGTCTCAGGAGCGCTCAGCCGCACACAGCAAAAGCACATGTTTGTTTGTACATTAATGAGGTATTTTTCAATGATTAAAATAAATGCTTGTATTTTGATTTTATTTATTGGGTACAATTCTACGCAGTGTGGCTTTAAGAACAGTTTCATACACAAGGCTATCAGGAAGCTGAACTCCCTCCCTTCCCTGCCCGATCATTTTAATTCATTGACAAATGAATTGACTATTGAAAAATCTTTGAATCTTTGAGTAGTACCAGCCCTATTGGGTGCACCAGAGAACTCAAAAGCATTAGTCCACGACGTGATTGATGATAGTTAAGCTTTATTTCCATCTTGAACCTCAATTACAAGGATACATTTACTTGCACCATTATTCACCTTATTCCAGAAGTTCCCATGGGCACCGCCATCACTTGTGCCCCCTCTTCCACTTGTATTAGTTTACACAGGACTGCAGAAGCTGAGAGAGAATCAGTACGACACAGACACAAAGCCGTTTCAGAAACAGTGCAGTGTTGACTTATTGGTGCATCGGACATTTGACACAAATCAATCTACTAAACATTTTCCCTCCTTTTCCACGTACTGAATGGACAATGGAAGATGAATATTATCTCGGAAAGACATTTAAAATGGATTTTTAAGTCATGTGTGGTTTTTTGACGCAGAGTCTTACCCCCGACTTACTAAGGCCCTGTCCACACGAAGTCAAGCTGAGGACCAAAGGCAAAGATATTTTATCAATCCAGTGTGTCGTCCATACGAGTCCGGCGTTTTGGGGGTCTGTGAACGAACATTTTCCAAACTAGGTCCCAGAGTGGAAAGATCTCAAAATGCCGTTTACGTGTCGCCATTGTTACAACGTCTCCACAACTTTTACTAAAACCATGACATCACACACCAGAGTGGAGTCTGTTATCCATAATCTACTGACCTTAGAATGAGTTTTACTCATGGATCTATGATGGTTTTACTCGGCTCCTCTTTGCTCCACTGTAATCCGCAGGCCACAGGTGATAAGTTGAACAGGTGAACAGATTTTTCTGCTTTAGTCCCGTTACGTCGTAACTCGCCTCCTCGTCTCTTCTGTAAATCTTAATCCTTGAATCCGTTTAATTTTCACTGTTTACATTCCACAAAAGTTTCCTGCGCATGCGCTCTCTATATCTTGTTCTATTATCTGTGTTAGCGTCACAGCGCCACACACAGGCCTGGCAGATGAATCACGCCGTTTTCACAGACCTGAGTCGACCCATGTGGACGCACACATTTACTGAGCTGGCTTCGTGCTTACAAAGAAAGTTTCTGAAAATATAAGGGTTTTGTCTTCGTGTGGGTATAGCCTTAGTCACTTAAAACATGCACGTGGCATATTTACATGCATGAGTCCCTTATGTGTTCTTTAAAATGCAAAATATACAGTATGGTTTCAGCCAGGAAATAAAGAACGGTCATTCTGATCCAAAGTCCAAGTACAAACAGAATGGAGCACTTCAGCAGGAGAAGAGGAATCGGGGATGTTTAATACGAGGGAACAATTTCAAAGTCAATTCTGCACATTCCCCCTTTAAAACATGTCTTTCTGCCTCATTGTCTGGTGCTTTTACATCTAATATTGTTTCTCTAACACAGTCAATCCCAAAGTCAGAGACATCACGGACCCCTTATTGATCCGAAGATCTCCCGGTTCCCCCAATATTAACCGTTTACTTTATTTAATGGAATTTGTAATTATTATACAGCTCATTATACACCATGAAAAACAACATGTATCTAAGAGGTACATTTGAGCAAATAAATGACCCCACTTCGGAAACCACTGCTCTGACAAATGCCCTTCCCGTCACAAACCACTTTATTTATCTGGGCACAAAGATTTCATGTTGTGTTTCACTTGACCTTAATTAACCAAGGTCCTGGCTCTAGAGAGGACCCTATTGTACATGTTTTAGCGGTAGGGGGGGAACACCCGGATGAAACGGACACAGGGAGAACGTGCAAATTCTGAACCCCGGGTCTTTTGTCACAGGACCAGAGTGCTATCCACAGCACCACTGAACAGTTCTCTGGGAAAACTAGCGCGCAGAGTTCTCACCCTACGTATTTCTTTAGGATATTTAAAAACCCATGAGCCGCAAAATACATCCAATTGAGCATTTTTTGACTATATCTAATGTTTGGCAGACAGGTCCGGTGTCGTATTCCACATAGTAAATCCCAAAGTGAAAGTTCGCGACCGTAAAAAGTCCAGCCAAGTGCGCAGGAATGGAATACAAAAACAAAAAGAGCCCTCCGCGCCTGAGAGGCATTCCTTGTTAAATCACACACGCTTTGGGCTTTTTTCCGCACAGCGCTGCCGCCCCATACATATCAGCTCCGTGACCAGGAGAGAGGAGCGAGCGTGCAGAGCATTGCTTATGCCTTGCAGAACACGCGCCGCTTTGAAGTTGTTGTGTGTGTGTGTATATATATTTTTACTCCCGGGCTGCCAGAGCAATATTTTCTGCCGTTTTAAACTTTACATGAGACCGTTTGAAACATTTAGAGACGTTTTTGTTTGCCTGCCTTGGCGGTTTGCTTTCCAACTTGACCAATGTTCAGTGGAAGTTCAGACTTTTCAAATGGAGACACAATCTAGTCGAGGATGACCAAATGCCAGTCGCATTGCAGTAGAGATTTAAAACACTTGGGTTGAAGGCATTTCGCCCTTCTCTAGGAGTGTTTTCTGAAGGTGGAATCCTGTATCGTCAACCCAGTCTTTGGTTTCAGGCAACCTTTTTTTTTTTTACTTTTACGCAACTAAACTATGGAGAGAGAGTTCACCTGGGAGAGTTAGTAGTCAAGATATTTCAATGAAAAATTTATAAAATTACTTGAATGTTGTCCTTATACCATACTCTGTTTACCTAAATGTTTGCAGATTCTGCTCAAAATCTGAACAAGAAGAAAATACATCTATTATGTGACTGGATTTCTCTCGAAACACCTCATAATGGCAATGTTTGGCCTCCTCATAAAATTGGCTTTCATTTTTATGTGACACAATGTAAGTAATTTATTGTGTACATTTGACCGATGTGATCAAGGACCTCTCAAATATAGAATATAGGCTACAAATATCGTCATTTTCTCTCCACCCTTTTTGTGCTTGTTGAATCCTAAGCAGAGAGCATGTTTTGACAAGGGGCAGAGTGAGACAAACGTCTACGACTCAGAATACGGTAATACATTAAAGATTTAACAAAACAACGGTGGTTTAATGAGTGAGGCAATTGGCTCGCAGGAAGGCAATATATGCCTGGGACAGAAGGTAAAACAATCGACCTAAAGGGGTATAGAGGAAAAATGCTGCAGCACTGCCAAATGTCTGGGTAAAGGAAATGGATTGTAAATGGCAAACCACTGTTTAGGATTTATCAAACGTTGAAAAGTCAGAGTGTAACACGTGCCAAAGTTCGGGCCTAGGTCAAAGTTTGAAAAGTCCCAGAGAATTGAAAACTTTGAGTTTATTGTGAAGATGAGGACTCAACCTGCACCAAACCCAAGATTAAATCAGGTCTAAATGAGGAACAGCTGAAGATCAGACCAGGACTAAAGCCTGTCCAAACCAAGACTGACACAGGAGTTTGGATTTGATCTTTTTTTTTTTTTCGTGTGTTTATCAGTTCATTTGCTTCAGGAACTTAAAGGTGCTTTATGCAACTTTTTATTTGGGAAAAAAGTTCAGATCAGTGTGTATTCCACCTTTCAGTGACCCAGTGGCCGTATGAGTGGTTAGCTTGGTGCTTTTACTTTCCATCCCGATGGCCTCTCGGATTCTCCAGGGTTAATTGTTTTTTAGGGTTTCTGGTAGGTTTTCACTGCTGATGTAACCGTCTCCATGGTAACGTATACGTTCCATCTAGAAAACCTACCAGTAACCCTACCAAACCTGAAATAAAATTGATCCTGGAGACGTCCTAGAGACCACCGAGATGGAAAGCAAAGGCGCCATGCTAACCAGCCTCACAGCTGCCAGGTCACTGAAAGGTCAAATAAGCACTGATACCACATTTTTCCTTTTCCTGCATAAAAAGTTGCGTAATGGACCTTATTTTTAATTCTTAATGGTATTTAACACACATTATAACCGATATATCCTGTCAACCCAGAAGCTCTGGGTTCTGGGTTTTGTTCTAACAGGTCCGGTTAGAACCATGAGGCTGTCCTTCTGTGGACCCACCACCTGCAGGAGGAGCCATAGGGGCTGGTGCAGCTCCAACAGCTGCCCCCACGACCCGGCAACGGACAAGTGGAAGAAAATGGATGGATGGATATCCTGCCAACCCCAGACACCTCCAGTATTCCCGAAACATGTACAAATGCTTGCTAAGTGTTCAAATGTCCCCCAGTGGAGATGAGAGTAGACAGATACGGCGAACGTCAGGCTAAATAAATAAGCTCCTCTCGCTCCCTCCTCGGCAGCTGCGATCGTAGACGGCGACCGGGGCGAGTGTAGCGCACGTCTGAAAACAAACAGTCTGACAGACGTACAGGGGAGACCCCGGCGGCTGGACAGTGTTAAACTCCGGCGTGATGAATTTGCCAGAGCGGGTCATTTTCAAAGCACCGAGCATGGTTTCCACGATCACACACCGACGGGGCAGACGAGAGCACGCTTAGCTTAGAAAGAGCATCTTTTCCGATTTGTCCACAGACAACAGAATCTGGCGTGGTCTCATGTCATCGTTTATCAAAGACAGTAGTCATTGTTTCGGTTGTATCTGGTTTATGTTACAAACGCAAAGAACAATAGAACATGGCGTGTCAGCAGTTTGAGACTCGCTCAGGGACTTTCCACGAGAGACTGGTCCACAGTGAGACGTAGACTCTTGCGTTCACAAACGTGCGCGAAATCTATCTGGTCCACAGGTATTCAATCTTTTTCTGTTGTTTTTTAAAAATCTATTTGGTCACGAGTTTGGAGATGTTCCCATTTAAAAAAAAAAAGTCGATATTTGGTTCAAATCCAAGAGAATGTAGAAAAGACATGTGTTGGTGAGCATTTCGAAGTGAAGTTGTGGCGCTCTCTGCAGTCAGCGGTGGGAACTGCACATGCTAAAAATGGCGGCTGTGAACAAATCCACGGCTCTGTGATAAATAGAGCTGGAGTGATGATTAAATCCTTGTAATCATGCCAGAAAATCACCAAAAATCCAAAAAAGGAGCGTTTCAGCAGTAGAGCAGAGTAGCTGAAACAATCAAAGGATGCGGATGGAACCAGATGTTACTCCAGGCTAACTTTCTGATGATGGAATGATTTATTACGCAGCTTCTGAATCTGTGGGACATGTCACGATGGTTGCACTTGGGTTTCTTCTATCTGCAATTATTGATTTTTCTAGAGATCAGTTCGTTTATGCTTTCGGTAAGGCATTTAGGTTGGGTTTTTTTCTGGTTTAGATGTGGTTTACACCCAATTCAGACATAATCCCTCCTGGATTAGGGCTCTTCTATAACCTTTTTAGACCAGGTTTAAACCTGGTATAATCTTCATTAAAACCTGGTGGTACTCGGAGGGTCCCTGAGCGGTATTATGCTTTTTGCGGGTATTTGGTAACAATGTCAAACACTTAACCAGGGTTTCCGCGGGACATTAAAAAGCATCAAAAGCCATTCAATAAACTGTGCCAACATCAAGGCCTCAAATGTCATTAAAAAGGATTCAAATTGGCATTAAATCTAAATGTATTGAAAAATTATGACATTCAACAACGCGCCACCACTGTGGGCCAACCTGAGCGTGTTTTTTGGAGGTAGGGGAAACCGTAGCACCCGGAGTAAACCTGGCTGGCTGCCTTCAGTCTCCTCTGATCCTCTGAAACAGTGCCACGCCTCCTAGGTTTGTCCCTGTTTTAGAGCGTGGTGTCCTGCACTAGTCAGCTCTTCTCCCTTCCTCTTCCTCCTGCGCAGCTCCCTCCGCTCCACAACAGTCTTTCACCATCTTCTGGGATGATCTTAGCAGTTAATTTGTTTTATTCTCCAGTGAACGTCCATTACCCATAAAAATAGTATGGGACAGAAGGCATGAGGGCTTAGCTGCAAGTCTTGCCCGGATACCTCCTCCTTTATCCCTTCCTTGTTTCCTGTAGCGCCTCTTGTGACGGCTCCACTGTGCTGCAGGTGTAGGGAGCCCTCGGTGCCTCTTCGGTGTCTCAGATGAAGAAATGTCTAGGTCTCAAATGCCTTTAGCTAATAAGCAAGCTGTTTGTTTATTTTTAAAAAGCTGCTTTCTTCAGGACCAAACCCCACAAAAACACGGTAAAGACGTACAAAAGTATCCAGTAAAACAATGTAGAGCACAGAAACCACAAATGCAGTTCTCAGAAAAAGGCAAAAAACATGGCTGTATAAAGAGAGGGGGAGGTTACTGCCTGTTTATCTAGTAGTTTAACTTCATGGTCATTTTTTTGAAAGCTGCTCTGCTAAAAATCTAGCCTCTAGGAAAGATTTAAAGATTACTCCAAGAGGAGCGAGTGGCTAAAAAACTCAACTCCAGGTATGTTTTTTTGGCGAGAGAAGGCAAGGCAAGTTTATTTGTAGAGCACAATTCATACACAAGGCAATTCAAAGTGCTTCACAGTTGCATAAAATTACAAGAAAACAGATCAAATCAATCATTAAAACATCAAAATAAAAATGTATCAATTACAGTAAAAGGCAAGAGTGCAGATAAAATACTTTCAGTTTTCATATGCCGTGGATTTGTTCACAGCCTGCTATTTTTAGCATGTGCGGTAAAAAGAGCTGTTTTCAGCCTGGATTTGAACATTGTCAGAGTTGAGGCCTGTTTCACATCCTCATGAAGACTGTTCCAGATTTGAGCTTTAGCCTCAGCGTGTTTAGTCCTGACTCTGGGAACCACCAGGAGACCCCTCCCTGAAGTTCTCAGGGCCCGAGATGGTTCATACGGCTCTAACATGTCAGAGATGTGCTAAACCATGAAACGACTTGTACACAAGCAGAGCTGTTTTAAATTCTATTCTCTGAGTGACAGGAAGCCAGTGCAGAGACCGGAGCACTGGACTAATATGGTCGTATTTCCTGGTTCTTGTCAGGACTCGAGCAGTCGATTTTTCCTTGATACAGTGTGTACTTTAACGCAGCTATCTTCTCTGTTTTAAACCGACACGCCAAAACGCTTCACACCACCTTGAGTTTACGCAGAGCAGCGAGCCAGAGAGAGAGAGAGAGAGACGGGGGCTCCAAAAGAAAACATATCCGTGCCCTGAGTGTGTTTATAAGACTAATGATATTACAGGATGTGGGAGAATGTCATATTCGGTCAATGCTATAGTTTTGAATGTGCTTCTTATCAGTGCGTTATCAGTTTCGGCCATTCTTCTGGTCACAGAGGTCGAAACTTTCTTACGTTACACTCCCACTCTACCGGCTCTGTTCAACGTCTCCAGGAGAAAGCATAAAAAAAGATTTAAAATTAGGGAGGTGGGGTATTTATTTTTCGACCTAACAGTTTTATTGGGAGAGTGGAATCAACTCTGGGGGAAATAGATCACGCTAGACTTCACCAAGAATGTTTTTTTGTGTTTCATTACAGCTGTTTGTATCAAAGAAATGCCCAGCCGTTTCTACACTTAATAATCTGCTCGGATGTCTTGAGAATTCCTGTTTGGCTAGTTTACTCTTTATACTTTACGATATGTAATACTTTACTGTATAAGTGTTGTCTAAAAGTCAGTATTGAGATGACAAACTCCTCAAGTTTATGTAAACATGTTGAGAGCTTTCGGGGAGCTACTTGGAAAGAGGTGTATCCATACCTCTGTAGGCTGACACTTCACCTAGGTCAGGTGTGCCCACACCTTTATGGCTTGTGAGCTATCACAGATCTATATATAGATTTCTTTAAAGGTCACAAAGGGGAGTTTTTATCTGGCTTGTCCTTAATGAAATGTAACTATAATGCATAATACTGCATCATTAAAACAAAGACTGTATGTGACACAAAGCAAAACAATGTTATATTCTGTCATCACTCATTAATACAGCTGATTGTTGGACCTGGACAAAATGTGACCCGCCCTCATCGTTCAATGAAGAAGCCGCTCCATGTTTAAGCTACCAGTATTGGTATATTTAAAAGCGTAAACTTTTAGGTTTGGGGTTGGTTTCAGAGCGTGTAGTCGGGGCCTGACTTTGTGTGTTTTTACATACTGGGTAAGCACCGCGGAGGAGGAGGCACAGCCGCACAGCTGCTTTGGTTTGTGTTGTTGACACATGCTTTAGCAAACAAATGCCACGCAAAAAAGGCAGTTTTATACATACGCCTGTTGTCGATCAGTTCTGTCAATCAGATCTGTGTCATTTTTGGGCTTGCTTCTTTTCTCTTGTGATGTGGTGCACGTTCGTAAAGTGCTTTCTTTTCCCCGCGGACTTTAATTCCGTCCAAACATGAACGGGACTGGCGTGTACAGAGCACGATCTCTCGCAGCTCTGGCTAACGGGCTGCAACAGGAGTAGTTCACACGGACGGGGGAAGGAGAATGTGGCGTTGGATGAAGAAGAAATAGATGAACATCTGTAGGGTTTGGGCTGAGACCAAGTCCTGTTGTTTAGGTTTTACAAAACACTATCAGTCTGTTACAAGTTACAGACTCGTTGAAAAGTACAAATGTTACCATTATATTTGAGGATGCCAGGCAGGCTGAGTGCCAGCAGGAGCCACAGTATATTTGGAAACTTGCTTCAGTTAATGAAGATTTTTTTCTTGGGAAAACTAACAATGTGTCTTTTTTGATAGTTTATCGAAAGCACATTCATTCCTTGCTTTTCCCCAACACACAGACAAGTCAGGCATCGATAAGAGAATCGATAAAGAATCAAATCGATAGGTAAAATTATTATTTTATTATCAATAAAATCTTATCAATTCCCATCCCTAATGACTACAATAATGTCCATATGCATACGATCACGTTGCTAAGATAATGAGATGATTTTCTCTGCAAGATTGGGTCCTATATTTACAAAGTACTTATTAAATTGCTCAACAACTTCACTCATATCTTCTATTTTTTCATCATCATTATGGATAATGTAATCTATAGGGCAGTTTATGTTTAGTCTTTTTTTAATTAGACTATTTAATACTCTCCATATTTCTGTAATCTTGTTTTTATTGCTTTCAAGCAGATTTGTATAATATTTTTTCTTGCCAGCTCTTACTATAGTTACCAATTTGTTTTTGCATCTCTTATATTTCATTTCATTCTTAGATGATCTATTTCTTAAGAATAGTCTGTCCAGTTGATTACACTATGTCCATTATCTACATCACTATGGCCCAACATACACATGTCAAAGACGGGTCATATTGCCCAAAATGGTTATCCCAAAAATAAATGCAAATTGAGTCATAATTCATAATTTCTTGCTCTTCAAACATTATTTGAGTGGTTTTGGTGAGTAACAGGAGGGATAGAAGGCATGTGTGGCTTAGATGTGAGTCTTGCCTGGATACCTCCTCGTGTGTCCCTTTTTTGTTTCCTGTAGCGCCTCTTGTGACGCCTCCACTGTGCTGCAGGTGTACGGAGTCTTGGTGCCTCTTCAGTGATTCAGAAGAAGAAATGTGTAAGTCTCAAATGTCTTTAGCTCATAAGCTAGCTGTTTGTTTACTTTTAAAAAGCTAAATAAAATAAGTAAATAAACTCAGCTGAACCTCGCAAAAACACGGCCAAGACGTACAAAAGCATCCAGTAAATCAATGTGGAGGATAGAAAGCACCATTCAGTTTTCAGAAAAAGGCAACATTTCAGCTGTACCAAGGGAGAGGGAGGTTCCCTTTTGTTTACACGTCACCATGACTCCTGACCTCAGCGCCGGTGTTCTGCTGGAATGTGCACCCCTGTCGAGATATGCACTCCCTCACTCGACACAACTGACTGCAGGAAATTGAATGAATGCATCCGAAATGCCACCGGTGCAGGTGACAGTATTGTTTGCAGCGTGCTTGTGTGTGTTCCCATATGTAAACAGAATCAGACGGTCATTCCGTGTGTCCATCCAGTACCAAATGCGAGCGAGATGGTTTTAGAGTGGCAGGACTCCACAATTGACCCGGTTTGCATGATCGACGTACCCCTGAGCTAGGTACTCCTGGAACGTTTGAAAAGGCAGATATCACTAACTTGTCTCATTCTACAGATAACAAATGAAGCCTTGGCTATTCTCGGAAACAGAGCCCACGCTGATTCAAAGTCTGTTAAGAACCTGTGAGCATCATGTTATAGCTCAGTAGTTCTGAGCTGCCTGCACCAGCTCCGTATCATCTGTGACTCCTCAGACTGTGTGAGTGCAGCTTGTGTTCACACCCAGAGCCCTGGCATTACGAGAGGATGAGAGCTGATACTGCTAATGCCTGTTTATGTCCTGTCAGGAGGGAGAGGGAGAGAGGACAAGTATCACAGATTTAAACGCTTTTATAGGCAGAGATTTTGCCCTTTCTTCACCTACAAAAGTATTCCAGAAATAAGATAATACTGGACAGTCGTGCACGCTCTGCTCTTTGGAGGTCCATCCACAGATCTTCGGTGATGTTTAGGTCAGGAGACTGTGAAGGCCACAGCAAAGCCTTCAGGCTGCACCTCTTGATGCAATTCATCGTGGATTTTGAGGTGCGTTTACAATCATGACCCATTTGTAGAAGCGTTTTTGCGATTCTACTTCAGCTTGTTCTCTGGAATTGTTGGAATTTAATTGACTGATCTCATTGTTCTACCATGAAATGTTCCCTGTGCCACTGGCTGCAATACAATCGGTGCCCTTCCTTCTCCAAACTGACCTTTTGGCTGAAAAGTTTATGCATAACATTTGGACAAGTCTGATGCATTTTGGAAACAAAAAGCAGAGATAAAAGTAGAGTTTTTTTTGCGGGATCACCTTTTCCCCTTTAATGTCATTTGGTAAATGTTATGGGAATGTCTCATCTGTAATGCCTTGATGCCTTTTGAAGATAATTTCATCTTTTGTGTCATACATTTTGAGCCGAGGTGCCCAAACGTTCGCGCTCCACTGTAGATAAATCGGTAGACAGGTAGATAGACGGGGCAAAAAAGGAGAGAGAGGATGGGAAACAGTAGGAGTGAAATAAATAGAGGTGTAGGGTGAGAGAAGAGAGAGAGAGAGGGTGAAGCAGTGAGAGAAAGATATAGCCGTAGAGAGACAAAGATGGAGGGATTGTGACAAAGAGTGAGGAAGACAAGAAAGAGAAGAGAAGTTGAGAATGGAAGAGCGATAGAAGGAGTAAGACTTGGGGGAGAGACAGCAAAGTGAGAGGAAAAACAAGTGTGAAAGAACGAGGGGTGGAGGAGGGGAGAGAGAACGCAAGGAGGTGACTGCAAAAGATTGAGGAAGGCGAGAGAGAATTTGTAGGAGTGAAACTTGGAGAGGGGTAAAAGCGGAGAGCGAGGGAGAGAGAGAGAGAGAGAGAGAGAGAGAGAGAGAGAGAGAGAGAGATGGATGGTGTTGTGAAAGTGCTCCGTCCAAACTATGACAGGAATTCCCTTCTGTTGCTCTCAGAGACGGGACATCTGTCAAACAGGACTTCAGCTGTGCCCCATCTCAGATTCACCCCCTCCCTCTGAGAACCATTAGGCCGACCACACCACAGCAGGGAGCGCAGTGATACAGCGTGCTGCTCACAGAGACAAATGACTTTAGATTCAACCTTAGAATTATTCACAAATGAAATGCTAGTTTGGCAATTTATGTCACTGGCCTTGGAACGGTTCAAACTGAAATCTGAACTTTTTTAAAACAGACATTGTGGTATTTTATAGGACAGGGGTTCCCCAAAATCCCTCAACAAACAACTCGGGACCCCCTTGTGTTCTGTTGTTATTAAATGGCATCGTACAGTATTTGCGCCACTGTTTAATAAAAAATAAAAAAAATAGTGTATTCAATGAGAACAGAAATCTGGCCAATGTGACAGATGATACGTGTGTGTAGGAATGTGTGTGCCACAAACGGAGACTTTAGGGGCCAAACACACTGGCCATGTATCGCAAAACGCCTAACACACGCATTGAAAAAAGGATTGGTTCTATTTTGAGGACCGTCTCTTGTGCGTTTCCCCGGGCACACGTTATGAGCAGCTCAGTGTGGCCGCTCCAATTCACCTCCAGTGGAATCTACTGGATGTCAAAACGCGGCAAAAGGACAATGCGTTTACGCGGCCCGTTCAAATAAACGTAGTAAATTCGCTGCAAACTTAGGCCGAGGACCAAACGCAAAGATATTTTATCAATCTAGTGTATCGTCCATACGAGTCCGGCGTTTTGGGGGTCTGGAAACGAACATTTTCCAAACTAGGTCCCAGAGTGGAAAGATCTCTAAACGGCGTTTACGTGGCGCCGTTGTTACAACGTCTCGGCAACTTTTACTAAAACCATGACATCACACACCAGAGTGGAGTCTGTTATCCATAATCTACTGACCTTAGAATGAGTTTTACTCATGGATCTATGATGGTTTTACTCCGCTCCTCTTTTCTCCACTGCAGTCCGTGAGCCACAGGTGATGAGTAGAAAAACACGGCCGAGTCAGTCTGTGGTTTTGGACTGAGTCAAAGTCCGGTCACTGACAGGTTTTTCTGCTTTAGTCCCGTTACGTCTGAAGAATAAACTCGCCTCCTCGTCTCTTCTGTAAATCATAATCCTTGAATCTGTTTAATTTTCACTCTTTACATTCCACAAAAGTTTACTGCGCATGCGCCTCTACATCTTGTTCTATTATCTGTGTTAGCGTCACAGCGCCACACTCAGGCTTGGCAGATGAATCACGCCGTTTTCACAGACCTGAGTCGACCCATGTGGACGCACACATTTACTGAGCTGGCTCCGTGCTTACAAAGAAAGTTTCTGAAAATATAAGCGTTTTGTCTTCGTGTGGGTATAGCCTTAAAGTTCAGATTGTGTAGTGTTCTCTGGTCCCTGCGCTCGCAGCGGCACGTGAGAAAGGAAAGCGGGCAAGGCTCAGAAAGGGAAGACACATATGAGCTGAAAGGCCAAAATGACTTGGAACGGTAAAGTTAGGTATCTCTTAAAGGCACACTGCGTAACATTTTGGACTATATTGTTGCCATTAATAAAAATCCTTCTCCCAATGACCTGCTTGACACAGAAAGTGTTATTTTTGTAGTGGGTTATCAAAGAATGGATTTAGACAAGGGCCTAGCATGTTTGGATCTCATATTCTGCTGCCTTTAGTCGACGTCTCCATGGGAACGAGTTGGAGACGTACCCCCTCCCTGTAAAGTTACAGTCATGTCTTAGGAGAGGTGAGCCGCTCACAGCAAAGGCACATGTTTTTTTGTACATTTATGTGGTATTTTTTAATGACGAAAACATCATAAAATAAATGCTTGTATTTAAATGTTATTTATTGGATATAATTTTGCACAGTGTGGCTTAACTTTACTGGGAGCGGAACGTCTCCTGCTAGAGATATTGTCTAAAGGCAGCCAAATATGAGATTTGAATAGGTTAGGTCCTCATCCATATCAATTATTTGATTACCCATGGCAAATATAGCATTTTCAGTGTCTAGCTGGTCATTAGGAGCATGGTTTTCCCCCCAGGAGCTAATTGTAGATTATGTGAGCAATAAACTACAAAATCAGCCAGCCCAGCTCAGTGTGTGATCATTGTTAAACGGTTGCTTCATGTAGATGGTGGTGTTATTGAATTTTTTGACGTATATTTTTTATGTGATGACTGGAGATTTAGCTTGTACCATTAGCTTACTCTGGTGGTAATGCTACATCAGGCATCCTCGAGGTCCAAACACATTCCCAGTGCAGATTCAGCCACTAAAATAAGTTTTCTTGTTGTCGCTTTTAATCCTGGGTGTTTAGGTAAAAGAAACACCGATGTGTGTCTTTGAAAAAGTCCCAGAGCTGCTGTAGTTCCTGTTCACAATGAAGCTAATCCTCCATGACTTGTTTACATCGGCATAGCTTCGGTGGCCGCTCAGGTACAACGTATGTCACTGTCGGGGAAAGCTCCTGATTGGTCGACGCTCGCAAATTTCTCCAAAAAGTTAAACATTTCCCAACGCTAGCGTCGGCCGCGCTGGACGCCCTGGAGGCGCGTCACAAGCTTACCACACGTGAAAGGCTTCAAAACACGCCGCCCAGGATGGGCGCTCCCTCCATGTATTTTCAATGTAAACCTGACGCTTGGCCGGACCTTTACAGTGAAAGAGTCAGACAGAAGAATATCACATGAGCAGCAGGTTTAGTCCGATTACAGAGGACTGACCACCGTGCTCACCAACGCCGTATTCTGTTTTGTTTTTCTGACGGATTTGTGAATCGTTTTGGGGGAAATTGGGTCTATTGCGTACATAGAAAGTGTGACATGTCTTTGAGTTCACCCGATGAAAAATTCAATCAAAAAATGTCCCCACTAAAGTCCGCGGTCATGATAAACTGCAGTTTACTACAATTCAACACTACTCAAGTCCTAAAGCTTCTTACCCTGCCCTATAGGCTGCAAGTTCTCAGGTGGACACCTCATTTGAAAGCTAAGGCCTACAAAACTCATCTCGGCTTCTTCCACGTCTTTGTTGTGTTTCTGTCATATTTTTCGTTGCTTTTTGTCAGGTTATTTTTTGTCCTGTTTCTGCCGCTCTTTTGTCACTCTTCCATTGCTTTTTCTGTCACTTTTTCCAATGTTTTTTTGTTGTTGCATTTTCTTCACATTTTTGTCTCGTTTTCGCCACTTTTTACAAGAAGCTTTTAGATCTGGGTAAACTGGAGAAAATGTGCTCGGATCAGGAGAGGGGGTTAAGAGGTTTAAATGTTTACCCAAAGATCACTTCCAATTTCAACAGTTCCAAATATTTATCGATTTTCTATTTGACCTTTTGGCGATAATTCCAGTGTGTCGTAATATTTTACAACAAAGCAACATGACCCAACATTACGTGAAGTGCGTGTCCCTAAATAACTCGTCCTCCTCCTCCTCCACAGGGACCCGGATCGATAAGTCTCAGGTCTGCATTCAGCTTTATGCACTAGATCTATGTTTCATGCTCTGAATTATTATGACTAATCCATGGCTGCTGTTGTTCCCTGTTGTGGTAAAAGGCGGGGCGGCTGTTAAAAACAATGAGAGAAAATCAATTGGAGAGAAAACAAAGCACGCCCCGGAGAGACCCGGAGAACGTCTTTACAAGAAAGGCGCACGAGGGAGAAAAGTTTATACCTTGAAGATTCAAAGTGGAATTTGAGCAATGTTTGTCAAAGTAAACACAGTTATTGACGGCCGGACAAAACTACACTCTGCACCACTCCACTTGATTGGTTTATTGGAAAATGCTCGCCACTGACATAGCGACGATGCATGAGCGGCTATTTGTGAATTTCCCATTCAGGTTCTCCTCTCCACAAAGGCACAGCAGGCAAGTTTATTTGTAGAGCACGATTCATACACAAGGCAATTCAAAGTGCTTCACAGTTGCTGTATGTATGAGGCCTGTCTCACGTCCTCATGAAGACTGTTCCAGATTTGAGCTTTATCCTCACCGTGTTTAGTCCTGACTCTGGGAACCACCAGGAGACCCCTCCCTGAAGTTCTCAGGGCCCGAGATGGTTCATACGGCTCTAACATAAACCATGAAAAGACAAGAAGAGCTGTTTTAAATTCTATTCTCTGAGTGACAGGAAGCCAGTGCAGAGACCGGAGCACTGGACTAATATGGTCGTATTTCCTGGTTCTGGATGTACTGCAGCTGTCTCACAGTGAGCAGGCCGTTACAGTAGTCTAACCTGCTGGAGACAAACGCATGGATAAGTCTCATTCTGACACTATTCCTCTGATCTTAGCAATGTTTTTCAGATGGTAAAAAGCTGATGATGTTATTGCTTTGATGAAGCTGTTTAAGTTCAGGTCTGAGTCTATGATTACTCCTGCTTTACATGAGACCATTTATATTCACTCCACACTCGGGGGTGGCATGTGTTCTGTTTGTAGCCATAGCTGCCGCCTGGGACAGACCAACTGAAGCATAAATGAAATTCCTATAATGTGTAGATAGTGTCTATCTAGTAACTATTTTTCTTTACACAAGACAACTTCAATAGTTAAACGTTCAAATGAATCTCGTCACCGACAAGATTGTCTTTAAAGAGATTTTAAAAAAATGTAAATGGTCGATTCCCTTGTATCAGCCTTACACATTACAACTTTATCACAAATAGACACTTTTCACATTTAAAAACTGTCTTTAATTATATACTACTGGAGGAAACCTATGCAAAATCCTCGTTTTTGTAACTTTTTTTATGGTTGTTAACAGTGCTCGAGAGATGCCCTGGATTGGTATGAAAACCAAAACTTCTTCTCTTTCCAATCAATGAATCACGTCCCCGTCACTCACCCTTCTCCCTGTGATCGCTGAACAGTCTCTCTGGTGCTCACTCCCCCACAGTGAACTTTGTCTCCTCCTGTGGCTGACGCCGGTGACTTGGCCGAGACCATCTGTGCTGAGGGAAAGTTCCAAGCAGCGTATGGGAGTTACTGTGACAGTGATATTGTGTAGCAAAGTATAGAAACTTTACTGAGTAAACAATGTCTGAAAAAATGATTGGAACGGCGAAACTGTCAGGTGTGGCAAGGGATACGAACTTTGGCCCGCTGTCTACACTCCCTTCAGCCTTGATATTTCACCTTTTATCATTTCAATTAATGTTTGTTTGGAAAAATAGACCCCTCATTTTCTCTTTTAAACTTCTTGCGTGTTGCTTGAAGCGCCCTCCACTGGCAGAAGGGGGAATAACCTCCAACTAAACAAAATACAAGCTGCAATTTGTAGCCGACGGCATGCTTTTTTTTTTTCATTTTATATAATCTAAAATTACAATGTGACTGATATCTGTGTAGGCTCTCAGTCGTACTGGAGTTGCACATCTTCAATGAAAAAAAGAGGCTGCAACTGTCTGACAAATTATTTTTAGTGCATTTAGCTTTGGCTTTAGTGTAAAAAGCTCTCACTTGTGGGGCCTGCTCCATTGTTGGGCTGATTCTTGTGTTCGTTCTGGGTAAAATTTACTGAAAAAAAATTCTGGTTTGAGCTGTTCACCTTAGAGAGCCGTTCAAAAGGTCCGTCTATTAGTCAACGAAGGCATCTGGAGAGTTTCAATCATCTTTGACCACTTTTTATTTCGTTTTGGAAAATAAAAGCACATTTCCCACATGTCCATGCACACTCCCCGCAATGACAATTCGAAGCCGCCTTGTATAAAAACATAACACGGGCAGATGTTCTCTCTCCTCAGACGCCGCTCTGCCTGTGCGAGAGAATGACTTCAACGCGGCCCGATTGGTTTTTTTGGGAAAGCGGCCCTGCCTCGACGCGGGAAGGGCACCTCCAGCAGACGGAGATCCAATCTGAAATATGTGTCGCACCCGACAAGCGTAATCCTCCGCAAGCGTGAGCCGTGTGAGAGAGGAGGCTGGAATAATAAACAGTGTGTGCCAGAGAGAGGTGCTCTAAAAGCAGTAGATATCGAACTCTGACACCGTCTATGGTAAATGGCAATATGTCTTTACAGATAGGGGTTCATTCATCACAGATCACCCATGTTAAAGTGGCAGTTAAAGGGCATGCTCCGATGGGTTTTCGTAGTGGTCCTTCCTAAGACATTGCTAATATCCCATTTCTTGATGAGTTTCACAAGAACATTTCAATACTTCCAGGGAGGATTTGCGGAGCTGTGCCGGTACAACAGATAACTTTTTTGGAGGCTTAAAGACATTGTTCCCTCTACAAAAGCTGGAATAGTATTTCACTTCATTCGCACAGTTTTGAGTAATCCTCGTGTGATCCCGTCTAATTTGGCTGTTTCGTCTTTCACGGTGTCAGCGTTTGGCTCTGCATTCCCTGGATACAGTTGCGTCATTGTTAAAGCCCATAATCCAACGTTTTATCGGTTTTGAGCCGTTCTGCTCAGAGTGTGTTTGTCAGGCCGTGCTGAGGCGGTAAACCGTGCCATAAATCGAAAGTGAAAGTTACATTTTGAATAAGTTATTCATGCAGCTGCCAGCAGGAGGTGCCAAAGTCTTCACCAGCTCTAGCGCCTGGATGTCATTGTTAAGGCAAGGCAAGTTTATTTGTAGAGCACAATTCATACACAAGGCAATTCAAAGTGCTTCACAGTTGCATAAAATTACAAGAAAACAGATCAAATCAATCATTAAAACATCAACATAAAAATTAATCAATTACAGTAAAAGGCAAGAGTGCAGATAAAATACTTTCAGTTTTCATATGCTCGGGTAAAAAGAGCTGTTTTCAGCCTGGATTTGAACATTGTCAGAGTTGAGGCCTGTCTCACATCCTCATGAAGACTGTTCCAGACTTTAGCTGCATGAAACTGAAACGCAGCCTCACCGTGTTTAGTCCTGACTCTGGGAACCACCAGGAGACCCCTCCCTGAAGTTCTCAGGGCCCGAGATGGTTCATACGGCTCAAACATGTCAGAGATGTACTTTGGTGCTAAACCATGAAAAGACTTGTACACAAGCAGAGCTGTTTTAAATTCTATTCTCTGAGTGACAGGAAGCCAGTGCAGAGACCGGAGCACTGGACTAATATGGTCATATTTCCTGGTTCTTGTCAGGACTCGAGCAGCAGCGTTCTGGATGTTCTGCAGCTCTAACAGCTCGTTTAGAAAGGCCAGTGAGCAGGCCGTTACAGTAGTCTAACCTGCTGGAGACAAATGCATGGATGAGTGTCTCTAAGTCTGGTTTTGACACTATTCCTCTGATCTTAATGTTTTTCAGATGGTAAAAAGCTGATGATGTTATTGCTTTGATGTGGCTGTTTAAGTTCAGGTCTGAGTCCATGATTACTCCTAGATTTCTAACCTGATTTTTTGGTTTTAGAGAGAGAGACTCAAGGTGACTGATAACACTTTGTCTTTGTGTCTGTGGGCCAAAAACAATTATCTCAGTTTTGTCTGAGTTTAGTTGGAGAAAGTTGTTTTGCATCCACAAACTGATCTGTTCGATGCAGTGACAGAGTGTATCTACAGGCCCCGGTTCACCTGCCGTTAGTGACACGTAGATCTGAGTGTCATCTGCGTAGTTATGGTACGACACATTGTTGCTGTTTATTAGCTGACCCAATGGAAGCATGTACAAGTTGAATAAGAGGGGTCCCAAGATTGACCCCTGGGGGACTCCGTTATATTCTTACGGAGACATCATTCAAAAATATAAAATGTCAATGCTGAGGCACCGAAACAATGTTTTTAAGTCTACTTTAAGCCCCATATACAGTGGGTTGAAATGGTATCCGCCCCGCTTGAACTTTTCGACATTTTGCCACGCTATGGTCCACAAACATAAATATATTGAGTTGAAACTTTACGTGAAAGACACACACTAAATGTAACATTCCATTGCCGAAGCCTATTGGAGGACCCGGTGTTTTGTCATAAATGAAAACAACACATACATTACTCCCACGCTCCCACACCTGGAGTGGCGCCATCCGGAGGCGAGGCGCAGCAGGTACGTGCCGCGCTCCGGGGGCAAACGGGGAGACTCTCCCCCTGAGCCAGGAACCCGCCACAAAGACAGGAAGTGGAAGGAAGTGGAAGGAAGTACAAGACCTGAATCCACAGCGCTAACGGCAGACACATTACACAACAACGCCTGGCGCAGATAAGCTGCTTTTTCTTTTTTGCTTTGGTTTACTCCTCATTAAGACATACTAGGACCGTGTTTTTATTCAAAGCTTCTTTAAAGGGGTATAGTCATGGTTTAGTTTTGGTTTAGACTTTTTTTATTAAAGGCAGGGTATGCAGTAGTTTTTCATGTTTCATCCAGATTGTGTATCCGTTTTCCCATTGTCTTAATTTAGACTCACAGTTGTCAAAAAGTGGCCAAAAGAAAATATTTATAGTTTCACTTCCTGATTTTAAGGCAATCTCTCCATAAGCCCCTCCCACCCCCTCCTCTTGCTGGACTGTGTGGCTGTAGTGGAGCTATGGCAAGTGTTTTTTTATGACGCGATGAGAGCTTAGACGTGAGGAAAGCTTTTCCTGGATACATAGGACTTTAGGAGGAGTATTTTGGGAGCTGCTAAGAATAGCCACCAGCGAAGGCACAAAAGATTATTCAGAAAAATGCGCTAGTGGCTCGAAACAAAACTCTATTTATGTTTTTGATGAGATAACAACATTGGAACGTGGCATAAAGTAGTTGATTTTCCTGACTCAAATGCTCAAACCAGATTGCAGTGCATCTTGTCATGAGCTTTCAAATGAGCTATGGCAGGCTCACATGCAGGTGAAACTCAGAAAATTTGAATATTGTGAAAAAGTTCATTTATTTCTGTAATACATGCATATGTCAAGCCTTTGTTTGTTTTAATTTGGATGATTATGGCTTACAGTCCATTTTCAAAATATTCTAATGTTCTGAGATTTTTTATTTGGGGTTTTTACAACCTGAGCCATAATTATCAAAATGATAACAAATAAGGGCTTGATATATCTCACTTTACATGACGATTTTGGCTTACAGCTTGTAAAAACCCCAAATTTAAAATCTCAGAAGATTAGAATATTGTGAAAAGGGACTATATCGTAGCTCAAAGTGTCACCCTGTCCTTAGCTCATGAATCTAAAACCCCTGCAAAGGGTCCCTGAGACTTGAAATGGTCTCTCAGTGGTTCAGTAGAATTCACAATCATGGGGTAATAGCAAAAGAAGTTGGATGTTCTCAAAGTGCTGTATCAAAGCACATTAATAGAAAGTTAAAGTGTGGAAGAAAAAGGTTCACAAGCCGCAGGGATGAGCGCAGTCTGGAGAGGACTGTCAGGAAAAGGCCATTCAAAAGTGTGGGGGACCTTCACAGGGAATGGACTGAGGCTGGAGTCAGTGCATCAAGAGCCTCCACACACAGACGGATCCTGGACATGAGCTTCAGATGTTCCTCTGGTTGAAGCATCCTGGTCTTCCATAACACCTCAGCAGTGCCACAGGCTGAGAGCATCCAGGCCACGCAACCACATTAAGGCAGTCATTCAAGTAAAAGGCCCAAACCAAGTACTGAGCACTTATGCATGATTGGAGTTTTCAGAGGGCCCACATTTCTCTGTTTAAAAACCTTTTTTTTTTTAATTTTGAAGAGTGTCATGATTCGTCTTTTGTTCCCCTGGTTTTGTATGTTTTTTGGTTTAGTCCAGTGTCTTATTTTGACATGTGTGTTTTTGTCCTTGTGATTTTGCTTTGCTTCCCTTGTGTTGATTGCCTGCCCCGCCCTGATGTGTTTCACCTGTGTCCTGTTTCCTCATGTATTTATACCCCTGTGTTTCCCTTGTCCTCTGTCGCGTCATTGTCTACGTCAGCCCCGGTTTGTGTCTCTGGATTTTGTTATTTTGGTTTTTGTCTATTAAACATCACCAGTTTTGTTGCAGTCCTGCATTTTGGGTTTTATTTTTCCTCACGCCACCTCCAACCACGACAGAAGAGATTTTGAATTTGGGGTTTTTACAAGCTGTAAGCCATAATCATCCAAATTAAAACAAAGACATATGTCACGTTGCATGTCATAGGTCTATATCATGTATTAGTTTTACATTTTAAGTTGAATTACAGAAATAAATGAACTTTTTCACGATATTCTAGTTTTCCGAGTTTCACCTGTATACCAAATTAAGACCAGAGAAAATGTAGGCGGGTATGTGATTGTAGTGCCTTTTTTTAAAAGCTAAAAACACATGCGACATTCCCCACTTTGAAGCCCAGAGTTAGTATACGTCAGGGACAAGGAAGTCTAGCATTATTAACACTTTAGTCCAGATACAAGTTCATTAAGTCCTTCAAAGATGCTCTCTTAAAAGCCAAGAATTTGCCGCGGGTGTCTCTGCTGTTTTGTGGTGGCCATGCTTGAACGCTTCGACGACCAAAGTTACAAGCGTGAACAGAGGAGTCAGTGGGCGTCGGCGGGCCCATTACTCATTGTTGTGTGTTGTCAAAAGAGATTAACCCTTTCAAAGGCCGTCTTCAAACCGACTCCGCTCCACAGCCGGGTTCCTTTGGCTCACTTCTTATGTCTTTGACGCCTTTCCAGTCCAGCAAACAGTCAAACAAACACAGTCTCTCTCTCTCTTTCTTTCGACATCCAAAGAAACGGAGCCTTTCAAAAAAGAACCCGCAGTCAGTCCGGGGGCCTGTTTGAGAGGAGCGGGTCCGTCCGGTGGGATGGTTTAGATCCAACAAGACCTGCCACTGCGCAAATTGAGTCCGAGTCTATTGCCACAACAAGGCGGAGGTGTTTGAAGCTCGCGTTGAGGAAAACATTGCACAGCCCCGATAAGAAGCAAGCGTTTAATACTTTTTTTGTAGAGCCGCACCCACAGAACTAAGTGTAGCTTCACAAATGAGGCCCAAAAACATCATGAGAAAAAAGATATAGAGGGTATTAAAGATTAGTTTAGTTTATTAGTTTATTTGAGCAGTTAAAATTCTGCTCAAAAGGAGTGGGCTGAAGCAAAAGCTTATAAGCGCCCACCCCCGAGATCATTGCAATAAAAATATTAAATCATATCACAGTAGTACAGGGAGCATATTACAAAGTACAGGATACAAGAGCCTGGGAACACAGCATGCAAAAGGCGATCATTACATTTCTGTCAGATGGTTACCATGCCTAACATTGTTAGCATTACCAAAAGACACTAGTTTTATGATAAAAAGACACATTCATATAGATATTATACTCAGTGAATATTATTATGTACATTTTACAACTACAACAACGCTCTCATTACATGCACGATATCTGGTAAAAAGCAAGTGACAAAAGGTGATCATTACTTAGTTACAGATGGTTATCAATGCCAAACACAGTTATTTATCAAAAATGTGGCGTCAACGCGACAAAAAAGTTCGGATCAGCTTTGCAGGCGTCGCACTGTTGCTCTCCTATCGGGGCGTTTTTAGATTTGGGTAAAGCCGAACTGGGGAAAATGCACTCAGGTGGGGGTTAAGAAGAGCATTGTTATTTTTTTTAAATTGTACAACAAATCTTGTTGTTTTTGATATTTGCTGCATTTTCCAACAATTTTGGGAAGCATAGTTATTTGAGTATGCTATAGAATGGTACTATGTGCCTGAAAAAAACACAATACCCCACCTTTAATATGAAAATCGTCTGTTTGGTTAAATATATAAATGCAAACGGTCAGGGTTTTGGATTTGTTTAGTTTCCCCCTGGTTTGTGTCTTGTGTTTCCTGTGGTGTAGTTTATTTTGACATGTCTGTCCTGTCTACCCCTGTCTTGCTTCCCCTGTGTTGATTGCCTGCCCCGCCCTAATGTGTGTCACCTGTGCCCCGTTTCCTTGTGTATTTATACCCCTGTGTTCCCCCCTGTCGTGGTCGGTTCATTGTGTGTGTTCCTGGTGTTGTGTGCGTTCGTGTTCCTGGTTGTTTGGCGGTCATGTGTTCCCTGCCTGTCTGTAAGTTCTCCCGGTTTGGCGTTTTTCATGTCCTTGGACTTGTTCCATTAAATTTGATTTCTACTCCGATTTTTGGGCTGTCATTGCATTTTTGGGTCGTTTTCCGCCACCATCGCAACTGAGCCGTAACAGCAAACCCTATAGTTTAGGCCCTCAGACTAATCTTTCATCTTTTGATTTTGAGACGGCTGCATTTTTTTTCTGCATAAAAAGTTGCATAATGCACCTTTAATGCTGACGGAGCCTCTCACCAGAAAACCTACACAACATTGATCCTGGAGCTTTGTAGAGACCACCGTGATTGAAAGTAAATGGTAAATGGTTTCAACTTGTATAGCGCTTTTCCACCTACATTAGGCACTCAAAGCGCTTTACAGCTAGGAACCTCTCACCCATTCATACACCAATGTACGCAGACGCTGGAGGCAAGGTGGGTGAAGTGTCTTGCCCAAGGACACAACGACAGCATGCACCTTAAGGAGGCAGCATGCTGACCTCTCATACAGCCGCTGGGTCACTACAATGTCAAAAAACGCACCGACATTATTTTTTATTGCATTAAAAAGTTTCATAATGCAAATAAAGGTGGAATTGCGTGGTTGAAACCTCTCCTGCTAAATACAACCAGGAGAAGATTACACTGAAACTGACCAGCGTCCATGGCCCTTCACAATTCAATATATGTCCCAAGGTTTCCTCCTCTGTCTCTCCGCTGTGACCGGCTCCAGAGAACACTACAGGATGCTCACTTTCCGTTGGGGCATCTGAACATATATTTACTGATGATGGTTTTTCCGTTTTGCCTGATGAATGAACAGCGTTGCCTGTGCGTGAAGTCGTACCTGATCGCTGACCGTGTTTCCTTTGCTCCTCTCATTCAATATAAGCCGATTTCTGGTCAGCTGCTTTAACCTCTTAACCCCCACCTGAACCAAGCTCGTTTTCTCCGGTTTGGCTTTACCCAAAACTAAAACCCTAATGAAAAGAGCATTATATATAGTGTAACCGGGTGGGGGAGCTAAATGTTAAACTTATGGTAATCAATTAGTTGCCAATAATTGAGCCAGATTTTGGAGGTAAGGTTAAACCCCGCACTGCTACAATAGCAACGAATATGAGAATGAAGACGCAACAAAAATGTGACAGAAGGTCGACAAGAGCGTGACGGAAACACGACAAAAAAGCAACAAAAAAGTGACAAACGAGCGAAAAAAACTAGACAACCCCCCCCCCCCCCCCCCAAAAAAAAACGTGACAAAAACTCATCGAAATAGAGCGAACGTGAGAAATTCGAAAACGCGACTAAGACACAACAAAAAAGAAAAAGGGGGGGGGGGGGGGGGAAGAGCACCAAAAAAAACGTGCCAGTAAAAGCAACAATAATACAACAAAAAAAGCAAAAAAAAAGAGCAACAAAAAGCTGAAACACACGTGACAAAAACTCAACAAAAAAGTGACAAAAACGTGGCGAAACCGCAACAGAAAAAACTATGAAAAACCACCAAACCAAAAGAAATCAAAAAACCCTGACAAAAACACGTCGACGTCACAACAAAAAAGGTTTGAATCCGTTTTGTAGGGCCTTAGCTTTCAAATGCGGCATTTACACTGTTGCTCTCCAGTCGAGAAGCTTATAGATTTGGGTAAAGCCAAACTGGAGAAAATGTGCTGGGTTAGAAAAGTATATGGTTCAAAAAACGGCAACAATGATTCTCAAGATGGGTTGCCAGACACATGCCGTAACTTTCCAACTTTATCAAAACTTCCAAATAACATTAGTCACGTAAAGTATAATCTGAACTGATATGAAGCCCCAGACTCCTCACGATGACTGATCTTCGGAGGTTGTGCCGGGCTTATCCATTACAGCTCCTCCTCACATTTCCTGTGGCTCGTCTCCAGTGATCTAACGTCTTCATCACTTGCATACTATCTTTAGTTGTTTCTCAGGCCTGGGGAGGGACTCTCGTAGACACGTACTGTAGAAGTCTCGACAAGGAGACGGACGGGACGTCAGACGAGGCTCGCGCGTCGATGACAGCGGAGGAGCGTTGGTATGGAGCGCCGGCGATAGACGCTTGGGGCCCGTGGGGGGGATGAAAGCGCTGCTCGATAACTGGGTCAGGCCTGTCCGCTGCCAAAACACCCCCGAGACGCAGACTGTACAAGCTGAGAGGGGTGGATGACGCGAGGCCCAATGTGTGATTCATGAGGTTTCTTTTTTTTGTCACTTGTCAAAAGTCAATGCTGGATTTTAAATTGGTTGATCATGATGAAAAGTCATACAGGGAAGATTTCATAGGTTTAGTGTTTGACCACCAACCAGGAGGTAACCCTTTCAAATCTTGCCTAAGCGCGGCCATGAGGACACTAGCGCTGGAATTGTGACGACTTTGGTTATAATTTAGCAAATGTAAAGCAAAGATTGTTGTATTCCCAAATGGATGTGTATGACAATGTATCCAGGTATAGAGATGTGAAAAAGGACGTAGAGAGGCACTAATGGCCAGTGCCGGGCAAGTTACCTTGACATTGTCCATCCATCCATTTTCTGCCACTTCTCCGTTGCCGGGTCGTGGGGGCAGCTGTTGGAGCTGCCCAAATCACATTGCACCAGCCCCTATGGCTCCTCCTGCAGGTGGTGGGTCCACAGAAGGACGGCCTCATGGTTCTCACCGGGCCTGTTGGTCTCTCATAAGGGGCTTCTAAGGGACTTTGACATTGTAATATCTTCTAAATTGGTAGTTACCAGTGAAGTCCCTGCATTTGGGGCTAGTGGGGCCAAACAATAATATTCATTGTCTACTTTCACTTAAGTTGCACACGCGCTTTCTGTAAACACAGAAACTAACAAACACCGGTGAATTGCACTCGCTCGATAACAACACCCTCTATCTGAATTGCTTCCTGAGCATTGGAATTACAGTTGCCAAATATCATCATTTTGCTTTTACTCAGATTTAGACAAAAGTGTCAACCACTTGTTGACACTCTTGAGTTCCAAGTTAACAATCCGACACAGTTGTTGTAAATCGTCTCCTGATGCAAAAATATTTGTATCGTCAGCAAACAAGATACATTTAAGTACTTGAGACGTTTTACAAATGTGGTTAATATACATATTAAACCATTTTGGGCCCAGAATGGAACCTTGAGGTAAACCACACACAATTTGTCGACAACTCATAGTAGCACTATGGGTTGTGATTCTACTCGGTTTAGTTATTAAAGGAAACAAACCTATACTGAATAGAGTATTTATAAAATCGTCAGTCTTTCTGTGCTTATTTGGGTTTAGCAGATCGATGTTAAGATCTCCCCCCACAAACATGAGCTTCTGATTTGAGCCTGAAAAGTGCTCCTCCATCCAATTAGAAAACACCTCTATATTAGACCCAGGTGTTCTATAAATACAACTTACAATAATATATATTTTTTTAGTATTAGCAATTTGAATTGTAAGACATTCAAGTATGTATCCACCACCATTAGGCAGTGTTTGGTTCCTGTGACTGGTCACATATTGGCTGATCTGGGCTCAGACTGAATGAGGTCCACACAAATAGAAGTTCAAACAATAGGTGTTTATTAAAAGAAGAAATTACTGGCGACATGTGAACAAGCGGCCTCCCTCCCTCTTGGTGCGGCTGCGTTTTTTAATTTTTTTAACCTTTTTTCTGCGAGCTGCATTTGCGGTTTCTGTGTTCCACGTCGTTTTAGTGGATACACTTTGCCGTATTTTTGTGGAGGTTTGGTGAAAGAAGAGGAAGGAGGAGGTGAAGCTGACCAGTGCAGGACACCACGCTCTGCAACAGGGACAAACCCAGGAGGTGCTGCACTGTGTCAGAGGATCAGAGGAGACTGAAGGCAGCCATCCAGGTTTCCTCCGGGTGCTCGGGGTTGGGAAAGACGGTTTGGAAAAGACGAGAACAAAAGGGTTAGTGATTTCATAGGAGATATATAACGTTAATAATATAATATTATAATATTTCTACCAATACATACCTCCTGTGTCAGCAGTGTTGGTTGAAGCCTCTTCCTCTGCTCTCTCTGGCTGCGCTCTGCTCCTTTGGGTTTTTATCGAGAATTACCCCGACCTCCAAGAACATGCCGGTCAGGTCGGCCCACAGTGGCGGGGCGGCTCAGGCGCAGCAGCTCAGGACTTTCACCTGAACACAAATAAAGCACAAATAAAGCAGTTACTTACTTACATACTTACTTACCCATTGGACTGCATTAGGCGTTCCTGTTGAACTCCCTGAAACACAGCAGGTTAAACAGGAGGAGATGTTAGTTCATGGCCTCATCCAGGCGTGGTGTCTGAATTGGTCCAAACCTAATCTCTCGGTTGGGTCCACTCTAAGACACGCCTCCAAGAAGTCTTGGCACTCTGTAACAAAACAAAAAAGAGCAGTTAGGAATTAGTGTGTAGTTTACAAACACTACTACTGTACACTACAGTATCTATTTTTACCCCATCTTGTTCTGCTGATACATTACCTTGGGACAGTCAGTCAAATGTTACAATGATTAAGTGTTCAAGATACTTACCACTGGGACGAACTCCACACTAGCTCTGTGGATATGTTTGATAGCCACCTGGAAATGAGAACACAGACAACTTAATACTCCGGAGTAAACAACTGTGAAATTAAAATTGTTTAGAAATGTAATAAAGACTTACAGGCAGAAGATCCGCCCTCCGAACTCCAGCGTAGACACTGCCAAAGCCCCCTTCTCCCAACATCTCCTGGTCATCGTACTTCCTAAAGAAGTCTACAGGACCTGGAAAAGGTGACAACAAAAGGGTTAGTACATTCACAAGAAATATATAACGTTGTATAATATTTCTTCCGATTACATACCTCCAGCTGTCAGCAGGCTTGGTTTGGGCCTCTTCCTCCGCTCTCTCTGCCTGCGCTCAGCTCCTCTCTGGGTCTTAGTGGAGGATTTGTCCGAACGGGGTTCTCCAACCCTGGATCAGTATCACTAGCCTTTCTCTTCTTCGAACTGGGACCAGGCAGTTCGATCAGAGGGCTGCTACCGTCCAGGACACGAGGCTCCGGGTCTAAAACCAAGACAATATTACAAGTTTTATGTAAAAGGGAAAAAAATATAAGCAACAAATAAACGATGATTTAGTTCAGACGTATGTCCCCATGTGGTCTTAATATACAAAACCTGCTACTTTTCCGAAAATGCGTGACTAATTGATGACAAATGTTCAACTGCATTTAACTGTAATAAAATAACATCCATTTAAGAAATTGCTTGTTTAAATGTGCCTATATCTGTTTCTTTTCTGATTTGACCAGTACAGGGTCAACTCTGTCAAAAATCTGACACAAACCTTCTAAGACCACGGTGAAGCCATCAAAGGTGGAGGAGCTGAACAGTGCGGGACACCACGCTCTGAAACAGGGACAAAACCCGAAGGCGGTGCACCGTTTCAGAGGATCAGAGGAGCACTGAAGGCAGGACCAACACCTGAACACAAATAAAGCACTTACTTACTTATACTTACTTGCCCTGAAAAAGCTGTAACCTTTTTAAAAAGAGAGAGCGAGAGGGAGAGAGAGAGGGAGGGGGGAGAGAGGGGAGGGGAAGAGGGAGAGGGAGAGAGAGGGAGAGGGAGGGGGGAGAGAGAGAGAGAGGGGGGAGAGAGGGAGAGGGGGAGGGAGATGGAGGGGGAGAGGGAGACTTCATGGCCTCATCCAGGCGTGGTGGCTCAGTTGGTCCAAACCTAATCTCTCGGTTGGGTCCACTCTAAGACACGCCTCCAAGAAGTCCTGGCACTCTGTAAAAAAACAGAAAAGAGCAGTTAGGAATGAGTGTGTAGTTTACAAACACTACTACTGTAAACTACAGTATCTATTTTACTCCATCTTGTTGTGCTGACACATTACCTTGGGACAGGCCGCTCGGATAGGCCAAGTCTCCGTTCCTGCAGGCCTCAGTAGTGAACTCTTCCTGCTCGTCAGAGCGCAGTAGCTCGTAGAGCAATGCCCCGGTTTGCCACACAGAGGTCGGGCCCGCGTTGTACCTTTTTGTGAGTACAAACTCCGGAGGGGCAAAGTCTTCTGTCCCTGCAATGTTTAGAAACAATGTTTTAGACACAAATCCTTGAAGCTGCTGTTATTACTATAAATCGTACTTACCAGAGAACTCGCTGTACGGCTTTGACCGGACACGGCAGCCACAACCGAAATCGATGAGGCGCACACGGGGCCCGGATGGAGTGTCTTGTAGTAAGACGTTGTCCATCTTGATGTCCCGATGGAAGACCTTTCTCTCATGGAGATGGTTCAGGGCCTCAGACAACTGCCACGTTATCTCCTGCAGGACACAAGGACAACTATCTGAGTGAAGTAAAAGTGCAATGGACAAATGTAAACAACTATTGCTAACAATACTAGTAAGTTAGTAACTACATGCTCATGACTGCTGTGTACCACCAAAGCTAGTCCCTTTTGTGAATATGATCATGATATTTGATTGTACCTTGGCGAGGCCTTCTGGGAGAGGTCCATTCTTTGTGGAGTAGCCAAAGAGGTCCTCTGCTGGTGTGGGTCTCTCCATGACCAAGATGACCTCATGGTCCACGCAGAACCACTCCAAGATGGACACAGAGGCGTTACGGCCCTCGGAGTCTGGCCCAGATCTGGCGCGGCGCATGAGGAACACCTCTTTTGGGATGGTGTGCTGCTGGGTGCCCTTGGTCTAAAGAGAAAGATGAAATGTCAGTCAAATGTTACAATGATTATGATTAAGTGTTCAAGATACTAACCACAGAGACGAACTCCACACTAGCTCTGTGGATATGTTTGATAGCCACCTGGAAATGAGAACACAGACAACTTAATACTCCAGAGTAAACAACTGTGAAATTTAAATTGTTATCAAATGTAAAAAAAAGACTTACAGGCAGAAGATCCGCCCTCCGAACTCCGGCGTAGACACTGCCAAAGCCCCCTTCTCCCAACATCTCCTGCTCCTCATACTTACTAAAGAAGTCTACAGGACCTGGAAAAGGTGACAACAAAAGGGTTAGTACATTCACAAGAAATATATAACGTTGTATAATATTTCTTCCGATACATACCTCCAGCTGTCAGCAGGCTTGGTTTGGGCCTCTTCCTCCGCTCTCTCCGCTCTCTCCGCCTGCACTCGGCTCCTCTCTGGGTGTTAGTGGAGGATTCGGGCAGCAGTTTGTCCAAACGGGAGAGTTTGGCCGGATTCTCCAACCCTGGATCAGTAGCCTTTCTCTTCTTCGAACTGGGACCGGGCAGTTCGATCAGAGGCCGGCTACCGTCCAGGACACGAGGCTCCGGGTCTAAAACCAAGACAATAGTACAAGTTTTATGTAAAAGGGAAAACAATATGACAAGCAACAAATAAACGATTATTTAGTTCAGACTTATGTCCCCATGTGGTCTTAACCTCTTAACCCCCACATGAACTGAGCACATTTCCTCCAGTTTGGCTTTTCCCAAAGCAAACAATGTCAAAAGAGCGACAAAAACGCACCGGAAAAGCAATGATAACACAATGTACAAAATAATTAAGAGTGAAGAAAAAGCAACAAAACATCAACACGAAAGAGCGACAAAATTGTGACAAAAATGCTATGGAAAAGTCACCAAAACACGACAAAAATGTGACAACAAAGCAGTGGAAAACAACAACAAAAAAAAGGTTACGATCAGTATTTTGTAGGTCTTAGCTTTCAAATGAGGCGTTACTCTAGCCTATAGGATGTAAAGATTTAGTTCTGGGTAAAGCTGAACTGGAGAAAATGCTCTTGGTTAGAGCGAGGGTTAAGAGGTTAATATACAAAACCTGCTTCTTTTCCGCAAACGCATGACTTAATGAGGACTCCTACAAACCTTCAACTGGATTTACAAGAATATCATTTACATTTAAGGCCTTTCTGGATTAAAACCGCCTGTAAGATCTGTTTCTTTTCCGATTTGACCAGTACAGAGTCAACTCGGCCTAAAACCATTAAAAAAAACGTTTGTCTGACACTTACCTCGAGAGACCACGGTGAGGCCAACACGGGCGTCGATCATCTTCTGTGCCATTGTCTCGAAATGGACAAAAGTGGTGAAAAAACTCTGTAAAGTTGTGTAAACGCAGGTCAGACCGTCGATCGGTTCACTCGCTGAGCGTAAAGTGAAGGACAGATCGGAATGTTCGCCTTTTTAAACTGTGCAGGATGTAGCGGTGTCCCGGCAACGGTCAATGTATCCCGGCAACGGTCAATGTTATTTTGTTTTACATTTACATTTGAAAATATACAAATAAATGCATAAACAAATATATAAGAAACTGTGATTTTTACATAAAGTATTACCACTTTAGGTAATATGGCCGTGCCGTGGCTCGCAGCATCAATCAATGGTTTTGTATAGCCCAATATCACAACAGGAGTGGCCTCATATAGGGCTGCAACAAACATTAGGGCAATAAAATACTAAAATACTAACATACAATGGATTTCCTCAAACATGTCAATTTAACCAGGTGGAAAATCCACAATGAATTCACCGTTCTTGTTAGGGTTTGTTTTCCCCTCCCCCTTGTTTTTCTCCTGAGCACTGGTGGTTGACAGGGGCGTGGCTGGGACCTGCTGCAACGAGGCACACCTGGTCCTTGATGAGGAGCCTGGTACTTAAGCTCTGTTCAGTCCTCGCCACGCTGCCAGATAATTCCGTCATGCTCGGTACAGCCTGTCCTGGGTGTCTGTTTCCTGAAAGTTTTTTGTGCTGCTACTCACCTGTTTTCCCCCTGTGCTCAGGATTCCCTGGTGCCTCTCGTAGACCTGTCTCCGCCTGCTCCAGCCTGCTCCCAGCCAGCCTCTGCCACCTCGGACTATTCTCGTGTGTTGTAAAAATAAATCCTTGAAAGCTTACCTGCCTCCGTCTCCGCTTTGGGGTCCAACTTGAAAACCCAACAGAATTATCTGGCCACAATGGACCCCGCAGAGATGGAAAGATTCAGGCAAGCTTTGGCTCTGCAAGGGAGTCGTGTTGGTCAACATGAAAAGACTCTCAATGAGATCATGGATTCGCTTCATCAACTCAATTGCAATTTTTCTGCATTGAGTAGCCGTCTTGACCAGATTTCCACTCATCTCGCCGTAGCCACGCCTCCACCGGCCCAAGTTGAAGCTCCTCCAGATGATCCCCGTCCCCTGCCTCGCGAACCTTTCATCCCCACTCCTGCCAGGTACTCAGGTGACATAGGGACATGTGGTCAGTTTCTACACCAGTGTACGCTTGTGTTTAACCAACAGCCGTTGACCTATGCCACTGATAAAGCTAAGGTGGCGTTCATTATGAGTTTGCTCGCGGGTAAGGCTTCTGCATGGGCTGTAGCTTTGGTCCATAGCAATTCACCGGTTTGTGACACCCTGGGTTCATTCACTAATGAGATACGTCGAGTGTTTGACCACCCGTTTCAAGGAAGGGAGGCCAGTAGCCGGCTCCTTTCTCTATGTCAGGGTGCTGGTTCAGTAACCTCTTACTCCATAGATTTCCGTATCCTAGCAGCTGAGACTGGGTGGGATGAAGGGGCCTTGCAGGGCGTATTCTTCCGGGGATTGAGTGAAGAGATTAAGGACCAGCTAGCCGCCCGTGAGGAGACCGCCACTCTTGAGGAACTTATTTCCTTAGCCATACGTCTAGACAACCGTTTAGCAGAGAGGCGTAGGGAGAGAGCAGCTAGGAGAAGCCAACCCCCTCCAATTCTCCACCCCAGTCAGCCTCGACAGCCTACATTGGCAACTCGTCCACCTCCGGAATCATCCTCGACCTCTGTTTCTACTCCTGGTACTTCAACCCTGAGTACAGAAGAACCTATGCAGCTGGGCAAGATGACACTCAGTCACCAGGAGCGCCAGCGCCGTTTCAGCCTCGGACTCTGCATGTACTGCGGACAGACTGGACACAGCGTCGCCCACTGTTCGGCTCGGCCAAAAGACCGGGCTCATCAGCCAGCGGAGGGGCGCTGGTGAGCCATACTCCCTCGGATCCCCCCTCCAGGCGTATCCAGCTAGAAGGTACTGTGTCCAATTCTAGGGACTCTTTTCCTCTTATAGCCCTAGTGGATTCCGAAACTGATGATAATTTTATAGACTCTTTGTTTGTTTCCCAGTGTAACATTCCCTCTGAACCTCTCCCTGAGCCTAAGAGTGTGTACGCCCTAGATGGAAAACTGCTGGCGACGGTAACTCACCGCACCATTCCCATTTTGTTGCGACTTTCTGGGAATCATCAAGAGACTATTTCCCTGTACATTGTGAGTTCGCCTTCCTCACCTTTAGTTTTAGGCCTTCCTTGGCTTAAACGTCACAACCCGCATATAGACTGGGTAAAACTGTCCGTTGTGAATTGGAGTTTATTTTGCCACAATCGTTGCCTCCATTCGGCCGTTCCTCCCAACGCGAGCACCCCTATAAGCCCCAAGCCCATAGATCTGACCCTGGTACCTACTGTATATCATGACCTCCAGGAGGTTTTCTCTAAGGACCGGGCCTTATCACTGCCTCCTCACAGACCATATGATTGCAGTATCGATTTGGTCTCTGGTGCTCCGTTGCCCACCAGTAAGCTCTACAATCTGTCCAAGCCTGAGAGGGAGGCCATGGAGACGTACATCTCTGATTCTCTTGCGTCTGGACTCATTCGCCCTTCCTCTTCCCCTGTTGGCGCGGGGTTCTTTTTCGTCGACAAGAAGGACCGGACGCTACGCCCGTGCATAGACTATAGGGGGCTTAATGACATAACGGTGAAGAACAAGTACCCCCTTCCCCTTATTGAGTCCGCGTTTTGCTCTCTCCAGGAAGCCACTATTTTTACGAAGCTTGATCTCCGGAACGCTTATCACCTGGTCCGCATTAAGGAAGGTGATGAGTGGAAGACTGCATTCAACACACCTCTCGGCCATTTTGAGTACCTGGTTATGCCGTTTGGTTTAACTAACGCCCCAGCCGTCTTCCAGGCACTCACTAATGATGTGTTGCGTGATATGTTGAATAGTTTTGTTTTTGTATACATAGATGACATTTTGATTTTTTCCCGCTCGCTCAATGAACATGTCCAGCATGTGCGGCTGGTACTCCAGTGCCTTTTGGAGAACAGACTTTATGTTAAAGCGGAGAAATGTGAGTTTCATGTACCTTCTGTTGCTTTCCTTGGTTTTGTTATTGCAGAGGGGCAGATGAGGGCAGATCCAGCGAAGATCAAGGCCGTGGCGGATTGGCCAACTCCCTCCAATAGGAAGCAACTCCAGAGCTTCTTGGGATTTGCCAACTTCTACAGGCGCTTTATCAGAGACTATAGTAAGGTGGCTGCACCTCTAAACCAGCTGACGTCCGTGAAGGAGCCTTTCAACTGGTCTACGGAAGCAGAGGGAGCCTTTGTTAAGTTAAAGACTTTGTTTTGTTCTGCTCCTATCTTGTCCCACCCAGATCCTTCTTCACAGTTCGTCGTTGAAGTGGATGCTTCAGACTCTGGCATTGGAGCAGTGCTTTCTCAATGCGCTGCTTCTGACCAGAAGCTGCATCCGTGTGCTTTCTACTCCCGACGACTGACCCCTGCTGAGAGAAACTACGATGTGGGCAACAGAGAGCTGCTGGCAGTCGTTGAGGCACTCAAGGAGTGGAGGCACTGGCTGGAGGGCTCGGAGCAACCGTTCGTGGTATGGACTGATCACAAGAACTTGGCATACCTCCGCTCTGCACGCAGGCTAAATTCTCGCCAGGCTCGTTGGGCCCTGTTCCTGGGTCGCTTTAACTTCACTCTCACTTACCGTCCAGGATCCCGTAATGTCAAGCCGGACGCGTTGTCTCGCCAATTTGCAACCCCGGTGGACGAGCCTCTTGTGGGAACTATCCTGACGCCTTCTTGTGTGGTCGGGGCAGCCCACTGGGAGGTTGAGAGGACCGTCCAGGAGGCCCTGGTCAACCATCCCTTACCTGATGGATGTCCTCCTGGTCGCCTGTTTGTTCCGCAATCAGTCAGATCCAAGGTGCTTCAGTGGGGTCATTCGTCCAAGCTCTCATGCCACCCTGGTTTTCATCGCACCCTCGCTTTTGTTCGGGAGCGTTTCTGGTGGCCCACTATATCTGCTGACACAAAACAATTTGTTGCGGCTTGCTCTGTCTGTGCCCGCAGTAAGTCGTCGCATCGCGCTCCGGCTGGTTTTCTCCGTCCACTGCCTATCCCACACCGTCCCTGGTCTCACATTGCAGTGGATTTCGTCACCGGTCTGCCCCCATCTGATGGTAACACGGTCATTCTGTCCATCGTGGACCGCTTTTCCAAGTCTGTACATTTTGTCTCGTTACCCAAGTTGCCCTCTGCCTTTGAGACTGCTAATTTGCTTGTTCAGCATGTTTTCAAACTGCATGGCATTCCGCAGGACATTGTGTCAGACCGAGGTCCCCAGTTCTCCTCCCAGGTGTGGAGGGTTTTTTGTCGTGCTGTGGGGGCTACTGCCAGTTTGTCTTCGGGGTATCATCCGCAGACTAACGGCCAGACTGAGCGGGCGAATCAGGACCTGGAGGCAGCCCTTCGCTGTGTCGCCGCTCGCAACCCATCTTCCTGGTCCATCCACCTCCCCTGGATTGAATATTCCCACAACTCCTTGGTGTCCTCCGCTACCGGCATGTCCCCGTTTATGGCTGCTAATGGCTTCCAACCTCCTCTTTTCCCGAGCCAGGAGAGTCGTGTCGCCGTGCCATCCATCCAGAGGCATCTACAGCGGGCTCGGCGGGTCTGGCATGAGGTCCGGGCGGCTCTGTCCCGTACCGCTGCGAGGAATCGGAGGCTTGCTGACTGCCGCCGCACTCCTGCGCCTGACTACAAGCCTGGACAGAAGGTGTGGCTGTCTTCTCGTGATCTTCCCCTGCTGACGGAGTCGAAGAAGCTGTCTCCCCGGTTTATTGGTCCGTTCGAAATTGAAAGGGTCATTAATCCTGTGGTCATGGAACTCAAGTTACCGCCTTCATTGAGGATCCATCCTTCTTTCCATGTGTCCCTGCTGAAGCCGGTTACCACGAGTCCCCTGAGCCCTCCGGCCGAGCCCCCTCCGCCCCCCCGGGTGGTGGATGGCGGTCCTGCCTTTTCGGTTCGGCGGCTATTGGATGTTCGGCGGCGGGGTCGGGGCTTCCAGTACCTGGTCGACTGGGAGGGTTACGGTCCGGAGGATCGCTCCTGGGTTTCCCGGTCCCTCATCTTGGACCCTGCTCTCCTCCGGGATTTCTATGCCGGGAATCCCGCCAAGCCTGGTCGGCCGCCGGGGGTCGGCCCTTGATGGGGGGGGGGGTACTGTTAGGGTTTGTTTTCCCCTCCCCCTTGTTTTTCTCCTGAGCACTGGTGGTTGACAGGGGCGTGGCTGGGACCTGCTGCAACGAGGCACACCTGGTCCTTGATGAGGAGCCTGGTACTTAAGCTCTGTTCAGTCCTCGCCACGCTGCCAGATAATTCCGTCATGCTCGGTACAGCCTGTCCTGGGTGTCTGTTTCCTGAAAGTTTTTTGTGCTGCTACTCACCTGTTTTCCCCCTGTGCTCAGGATTCCCTGGTGCCTCTCGTAGACCTGTCTCCGCCTGCTCCAGCCTGCTCCCAGCCAGCCTCTGCCACCTCGGACTATTCTCGTGTGTTGTAAAAATAAATCCTTGAAAGCTTACCTGCCTCCGTCTCCGCTTTGGGGTCCAACTTGAAAACCCAACAGTTCTGATAACACTTTGAATCGGGATCTGTCTTTTCTTATCAAAATAGGTGCGTGACATTTTCCTAAAGAAAAAAAGTCTTCAAAGTGCACTGAAAACCTCATTATGCAAAATCCAGATCGACAAGTGCAATACTTTGAGCCATGTCAAACTGAACACAACAATGACCTCCTAAAACAGATGCATTGGATTTTTTCATTTGCACTCTTTACCTTACATCGCTTATAATAACCTGCTTCAAAAATTGTATCCACCAACAAACTCTTTTGATTTTGCCCCGGCTTACAAACGGCGGAGAGAAGAAAGCCTGTTTTTTTTTTCTGTCTTTCTGATGCTTTCGCTCACAGTTTTATTCATTGTATCTTTCTATCTCCTTGCTTTCTTACCTTCCTGCTCTCCTCCACTAAATTTGGCCCAAACGGACATAATCACAGGGTATTTGCAGGCTACCTCGCTACTGGACTCTCTCCCACTGCTTGCCCTGCGAGTGTCTCTCTATGTGCATATGTGCATTTCTCCAAGCATGAGCTCACCAGCAAAACAGTAGATACAAGATGCATTTGTGGATTGTACATGTGAGATTTTGCGGCACCATCCATCCATCCATTTTCTTCCACTTCTCCGTTGCCGGGTCGTGGGGGCAGCTGTTGGAGCTGCCCAAATCACATTGCACCAGCCCCTATGGCTCCTCCTGCAGGTGGTGGGTCCACAGAAGGACGGCCTCATGGTTCTCACCGGGCCTGTTGGTCTCTCATAAGGGGCTTCTAAGGGACGTTGACATTGTAATATCTTCTAAATTGGTAGTTACCAGTGAAGTCCCTGCATTTGGGGCTAGTGGGGCCAAAGAATAATATTCATTGTCTACTTTCACTTAAGTTGCACACGCGCTTTCTGTAAACACAGAAACTAACAAACACCGGTGAATTGCACTCGCTCGATAACAACACCCTCTATCTGAATTGCTTCCTGAGCATTGGAATTACAGTTGCCAAATATCATCATTTTGCTTTTACTCAGATTTAGACAAAAGTGTCAACCACTTGTTGACACTCTTGAGTTCCAAGTTAACAATCCGACACAGTTGTTGTAAATCGTCTCCTGATGCAAAAATATTTGTATCGTCAGCAAACAAGATACATTTAAGTACTTGAGACGTTTTACAAATGTGGTTAATATACATATTAAACCATTTTGGGCCCAGAATGGAACCTTGAGGTAAACCACACACAATTTGTCGGGTTGTGATTCTACTCGGTTTAGTTATTAAAGGAAACAAACCTATACTGAATAGAGTATTTATAAATTCGTCAGTCTTTCTGTGCTTATTTGGGTTTAGCAGATCGACGTTAAGATCTCCCCCCACAAACATGAGCTTCTGATTTGAGCCTGGAAAGTGCTCCTCCATCCAATTAGAAAACACCTCTATATTAGACCCAGGTGTTCTATAAATACAACTTACAATAATATATTTTTTTTTAGTATTAGCAATTTGAATTGTAAGACATTTAAGTATGTCATCCACCACCATTAGGCAGTGTTTGGTTCCTGTGACTGGTCACATATTGGCTGATCTGGGTTCAGACTGAATGAGGTCCACACAAATAGAAGTTCAAACAATAGGTGTTTATTAAAAGAAGAAATTACTGGCGACATGTGAACAAGCGGCCTCCCTCCCTCTTGGTGCGGCTGCGTTTTTTAATGTTTTTTACCTTTTTCTGCGAGCTGCATTTGCGGTTTCTGTGTCCCACGTCGTTTTAGTGGATACACTTTGCCGTATTTTTGTGGAGGTTTGGTGAAAGAAGAGGAAGGAGGAGGTGAAGCTGACCAGTGCAGGACACCACGCTCTGCAACAGGGACAAACCCAGGAGGTGCTGCACTGTGTCAGAGGATCAGAGGAGACTGAAGGCAGCCATCCAGGTTTCCTCCGGGTGCTCGGGGTTGGGAAAGACGGTTTGGAAAAGACGAGAACAAAAGGGTTAGTGATTTCATAGGAGATATATAACGTTAATAATATAATATTATAATATTTCTACCAATACATACCTCCTGTGTCAGCAGTGTTGGTTGAAGCCTCTTCCTCTGCTCTCTCTGGCTGCGCTCTGCTCCTTTGGGTTTTTATCGAGAATTACCCCGACCTCCAAGAACATGCCGGTCAGGTCGGCCCACAGTGGCGGGGCGGCTCAGGCGCAGCAGCTCAGGACTTTCACCTGAACACAAATAAAGCACAAATAAAGCAGTTACTTACTTACATACTTACTTACCCATTGGACTGCATTAGGCGTTCCTGTTGAACTCCCTGAAACACAGCAGGTTAAACAGGAGGAGATGTTCGTTCATGGCCTCATCCAGGCGTGGTGTCTGAATTGGTCCAAACCTAATCTCTTGGTTGGGCCAGCTCAAAGACACGCCTCCAAGAAGTCTTGGCACTCTGTAACAAAACAAAAAAGAGCAGTTAGGAATTAGTGTGTAGTTTACAAACACTACTACTGTACACTACAGTATCTATTTTTACCCCATCTTGTTCTGCTGACACATTACCTTGGGACAGTCAGTCAAATGTTACAATGATTAAGTGTTCAAGATACTTACCACTGGGACGAACTCCACACTAGCTCTGTGGATATGTTTGATAGCCACCTGGAAATGAGAACACAGACAACTTAATACTCCGGAGTAAACAACTGTGAAATTAAAATTGTTTAGAAATGTAATAAAGACTTACAGGCAGAAGATCCGCCCTCCGAACTCCAGCGTAGACACTGCCAAAGCCCCCTTCTCCCAACATCTCCTGGTCATCGTACTTCCTAAAGAAGTCTACAGGACCTGGAAAAGGTGACAACAAAAGGGTTAGTAAATTCACAAGAAATATATAACGTTGTATAATATTTCTTCCGATTACATACCTCCAGCTGTCAGCAGGCTTGGTTTGGGCCTCTTCCTCCGCTCTCTCTGCCTGCGCTCGGCTCCTCTCTGGGTGTTAGTGGAGGATTTGGGCGGCAGTTTGTCCGAACGGGGTTCTCCAACCCTGGATCAGTATCACTAGCCTCTCTCTTCTTCGAACTGGGACCAGGCAGTTCGATCAGAGGGCTGCTACCGTCCAGGACACGAGGCTCCGGGTCTAAAACCAAGACAATATTACAAGTTTTATGTAAAAGGGAAAAAAATATAAGCAACAAATAAACGATGATTTAGTTCAGACGTATGTCCCCATGTGGTCTTAATATACAAAACCTGCTACTTTTCCGAAAATGCGTGACTAATTGATGACAAATGTTCAACTGCATTTAACTGTAATAAAATAACATCCATTTAAGAAATTGCTTGTTTAAATGTGCCTATATCTGTTTCTTTTCTGATTTGACCAGTACAGGGTCAACTCTGTCAAAAATCTGACACAAACCTTCTAAGACCACGGTGAAGCCATCAAAGGTGGAGGAGCTGAACAGTGCAGGACACCACGCTCTGAAACAGGGACAAAACCCGAAGGCGGTGCACCGTTTCAGAGGATCAGAGGAGCACTGAAGGCAGGACCAACACCTGAACACAAATAAAGCACTTACTTACTTATACTTACTTGCCCTGAAAAAGATGTAACCTTTTTAAAAAGAGAGAGCGAGAGGGAGAGAGAGAGGGAGGGGGGAGAAAGGGGAGGGGAAGAGGGGGAGGGGAAGAGGGAGAGGGAGGGGGGAGAGAGAGAGAGAGGGGGGAGAGAGGGGGAGGGAGAGGGTGAGAGAGGGAGGGAGGGGGAGAGGGAGGGGGAGAGGGAGACTTCATGGCCTCATCCAGGCGTGGTGGCTCAGTTGGTCCAAACCTAATCTCTCGGTTGGGTCCACTCTAAGACACGCCTCCAAGAAGTCCTGGCACTCTGTAAGAAAACAGAAAAGAGCAGTTAGGAATGATTGTGTAGTTTACAAACACTACTACTGTAAACTACAGTATCTATTTGACTCCATCTTGTTCTGCTGACACATTACCTTGGGACAGGCCGCTGGGACAGGCCAAGTCTCCGTTCCTGCAGGCCTCAGTAGTGAACTCTTCCTGCTCGTCAGAGCGCAGTAGCTCGTAGAGCAATGCCCCGGTTTGCCACACAGAGGTCGGGCCCGCGTTGTACCTTTTTGTGAGTACAAACTCCGGAGGGGCAAAGTCTTCTGTCCCTGCAATGTTTAGAAACAATGTTTTAGACACAAATCCTTGAAGCTGCTGTTATTACTATAAATCGTACTTACCAGAGAACTCGCTGTACGGCTTTGACCGGACACGGCAGCCACAACCGAAATCGATGAGGCGCACACGGGGCCCGGATGGAGTGTCTTGTAGTAAGACGTTGTCCATCTTGATGTCCCGATGGAAGACCTTTCTCTCATGGAGATGGTTCAGGGCCTGAGACAACTGCCACGTTATCTCCTGCAGGACACAAGGACAACTATCTGAGTGAAGTAAAAGTGCAATGGACAAATGTACACAACTATTGCTAACAATACTAGTAAGTTAGTAACTACATGCTCATTACTGCTGTGTACCACCAAAGCTAGTCCCTTTTGTGCATATGATCATGATATTTGATTGTACCTTGGCGAGGCCTTCTGGGAGAGGTCCATTCTTCGTGGAGTAGCCAAAGAGGTCCTCTGCTGGTGTGGGTCTCTCCATGACCAAGATGACCTCATGGTCCACGCAGAACCACTCCAAGATGGACACAGAGGCGTTACGGCCCTCGGAGTCTGGCCCAGATCTGGCGCGGAGCATGAGGAACACCTCTTTTGGGATGGTGTGCTGCTGGGTGCCCTTGGTCTAAAGAGAAAGATGAAATGTCAGTCAAATGTTACAATGATTATGATTAAGTGTTCAAGATACTAACCACAGAGACGAACTCCACACTAGCTCTGTGGATATGTTTGATAGCCACCTGGAAATGAGAACACAGACAACTTAATACTCCAGAGTAAACAACTGTGAAATTTAAATTGTTATCAAATGTAAAAAAAGACTTACAGGCAGAAGATCCGCCCTCCGAACTCCGGCGTAGACACTGCCAAAGCCCCCTTCTCCCAACATCTCCTGCTCCTCATACTTACTAAAGAAGTCTACAGGACCTGGAAAAGGTGACAACAAAAGGGTTAGTACATTCACAAGAAATATATAACGTTGTATAATATTTCTTCCGATACATACCTCCAGCTGTCAGCAGGCTTGGTTTGGGCCTCTTCCTCCGCTCTCTCCGCCTGCGCTCGGCTCCTCTCTGGGTGTTAGTGGAGGATTCGGGCGGCAGTTTGTCCGAACGGGAGAGTTTGGCCGGATTCTCCAACCCTGGATCAGTAGCCTTTCTCTTCTTCGAACTGGGACCGGGCAGTTCGATCAGAGGCCGGCTACCGTCCAGGACACGAGGCTCCGGGTCTAAAACCAAGACAATAGTACAAGTTTTATGTAAAAGGGAAAACAATATGACAAGCAACAAATAAACGATTATTTAGTTCAGACTTATGTCCCCATGTGGTCTTAACCTCTTAACCCCCACATGAACTGAGCACATTTCCTCCAGTTTGGCTTTTCCCAAAGCAAACAATGTCAAAAGAGCGACAAAAACGCACCGGAAAAGCAATGATAACACAATGTACAAAATAATTAAGAGTGAAGAAAAAGCAACAAAACATCAACACGAAAGAGCGACAAAATTGTGACAAAAATGCTATGGAAAAGTCACCAAAACACGACAAAAATGTGACAACAAAGCAGTGGAAAACAACAACAAAAAAAGGTTACGATCAGTATTTTGTAGGTCTTAGCTTTCAAATGAGGGGTTACTCTAGCCTATAGGATGTAAAGATTTAGTTCTGGGTAAAGCTGAACTGGAGAAAATGCTCTTGGTTAGAGCGAGGGTTAAGAGGTTAATATACAAACGCATGACTTAATGAGGACTCCTACAAACCTTCAACTGGATTTACAAGAATATCATTTACATTTAAGGCCTTTCTGGATTAAAACTGCCCATAAGATCTGTTTCTTTTCCGATTTGACCAGTACAGAGTCAACTCGGCCTAAAACCATTAAAAAAAACGTTTGTCTGACACTTACCTCGAGAGACCACGGTGAGGCCAACACGGGCGTCGATCATCTTCTGTGCCATTGTCTCGAAATGGACAAAAGTGGTGAAAAAACTCTGTAAAGTTGTGTAAACGCAGGTCAGACCGTCGATCGGTTCACTCGCTGAGCGTAAAGTGAAGGACAGATCGGAATGTTCGCCTTTTTAAACTGTGCAGGATGTAGCGGTGTCCCGGCAACGGTCAATGTATCCCGGCAACGGTCAATGTTATTTTGTTTTACATTTACATTTGAAAATATACAAATAAATGCATAAACAAATATATAAGAAACTGTGATTTTTACATAAAGTATTACCACTATAGGTGATATGGCCGTGCCGTGGCTCGCAGCATCAATCAATGGTTTTGTATAGCCCAATATCACAACAGGAGTGGCCTCATAGGGCTGCAACAAACATTAGGGCAATAAAATACTAAAATACTAACATACAATGGATTTGCTCAAACATGTCAATTTAACCAGGTGGAAAATCCACAATGAATTCACCGTTCTGATAACACTTTGAATCGGGATCTGTCTTTTCTTATCAAAATAGGTGCGTGACATTTTCCTAAAGAAAAAAAAAAGAAAAAATGTCTTCAAAGTGCACTGAAAACCTCATTATGCAAAATCCAGATCGACAAGTGCAATACTTTGAGCCATGTCAAACTGAACACAACAATGACCTCCTAAAACAGATGCGTTGGATTTTTTCATTTGCACTCTTTACCTTACATCGCTTATAATAACCTGCTTCAAAAATTGCATCCACCAACAAACTCTTTTGATTTTGCCCCGGCTTACAAACGGCGGAGAGAAGAAGAAGCAATGGATCAGAAAGCCTGTTTTTTTTTTCTGTCTTTCTGATGCTTTCGCTCACAGTTTTATTTATTGTATCTTTCTATCTCCTTGCTTTCTTACCTTCCTGCTCTCCTCCACTAAATTTGGCCCAAACGGACATAATCACAGGGTATTTGCAGGCTACCTCGCTACTGGACTCTCTCCCACTGCTTGCCCTGCGAGTGTCTCTCTATGTGCATATGTGCATTTCTCCAAGCATGCGCTAACCAGCAAAACAGTAGATACAAGATGCATTTGTGGATTGTACATGTGAGATTTTGCGGCACCATCCATCCATCCATTTTCTTCCACTTCTCCGTTGCCGGGTCGTGGGGGCAGCTGTTGGAGTTGCCCAAATCACATTGCACCAGCCCCTATGGCTCCTCCTGCAGGTGGTGGGTCCACAGAAGGACGGCCTCATGGTTCTCACCGGGCCTGTTGGTCTCTCATAAGGGGCTTCTAAGGGACGTTGACATTGTAATATCTTCTAAATTGGTAGTTACCAGTGAAGTCCCTGCATTTGGGGCTAGTGGGGCCAAAGAATAATATTCATTGTCTACTTTCACTTAAGTTGCACACGCGCTTTCTGTAAACACAGAAACTAACAAACACCGGTGAATTGCACTCGCTCGATAACAACACCCTCTATCTGAATTGCTTCCTCAGCATTGGAATTACAGTTGCCAAATATCATTTTGCTTTTACTCAGATTTAGACAAAAGTGTCAACCACTTGTTGACACTCTTGAGTTCCAAGTTAACAATCCGACACAGTTGTTGTAAATCGTCTCCTGATGCAAAAATATTTGTATCGTCAGCAAACAAGATACATTTAAGTACTTGAGACGTTTTACAAATGTCGTTAATATACATATTAAACCATTTTGGGCCCAGAATGGAACCTTGAGGTAAACCACACACAATTTGTCGACAACTCATAGTAGCACTATGGGTTGTGATTCTACTCGGTTTAGTTATTAAAGGAAACAAACCTATACTGAATAGAGTATTTATAAAATCGTCAGTCTTTCTGTGCTTATTTGGGTTTAGCAGATCGATGTTAAGATCTCCCCCCACAAACATGAGCTTCTGATTTGAGGCTGGAAAGTGCTCCTCCATCCAATTAGAAAACACCTCTATATTAGACCCAGGTGTTCTATAAATACAACTTACAATAATATATTTTTTAGTATTAGCAATGTCAATTGTAAGACATTCAAGTATGTCATCCACCACCATTAGGCAGTGTTTGGTTCCTGTGACTGGTCACATATTGGCTGATCTGGGTTCAGACTGAATGAGGTCCACACAAATAGAAGTTCAAACAATAGGTGTTTATTAAAAGAAGAAATTACTGGCGACATGTGAACAAGCGGCCTCCCTCCCTCTTGGTGCGGCTGCGTTTTTTAATGTTTTTTACCTTTTTCTGCGAGCTGCATTTGCGGTTTCTGTGTTCCACGTCGTTTTAGTGGATACACTTTGCCGTATTTTTGTGGAGGTTTGGTGAAAGAAGAGGAAGGAGGAGGTGAAGCTGACCAGTGCAGGACACCACGCTCTGCAACAGGGACAAACCCAGGAGGTGCTGCACTGTGTCAGAGGATCAGAGGAGACTGAAGGCAGCCATCCAGGTTTCCTCCGGGTGCTCGGGGTTGGGAAAGACGGTTTGGGAAAGACGGTTTGGAAAAGACGAGAACAAAAGGGTTAGTGATTTCATAGGAGATATATAACGTTAATAATATAATATTATAATATTTCTACCAATACATACCTCCTGTGTCAGCAGTGTTGGTTGAAGCCTCTTCCTCTGCTCTCTCTGGCTGCGCTCTGCTCCTTTGGGTTTTTATCGAGAATTACCCCGACCTCCAAGAACATGCCGGTCAGGTCGGCCCACAGTGGCGGGGCGGCTCAGGCGCAGCAGCTCAGGACTTTCACCTGAACACAAATAAAGCACAAATAAAGCAGTTACTTACTTACATACTTACTTACCCATTGGACTGCATTAGGCGTTCCTGTTGAACTCCCTGAAACACAGCAGGTTAAACAGGAGGAGATGTTCGTTCATGGCCTCATCCAGGCGTGGTGTCTGAATTGGTCCAAACCTAATCTCTTGGTTGGGCCAGCTCAAAGACACGCCTCCAAAAAGTCTTGGCACTCTGTAACAAAACAAAAAAGAGCTGTTAGGAATTAGTGTGTAGTTTACAAACACTACTACTGTACACTACAGTATCTATTTTTACCCCATCTTGTTCTGCTGACACATTACCTTGGGACAGTCAGTCAAATGTTACAATGATTAAGTGTTCAAGATACTTACCACTGGGACGAACTCCACACTAGCTCTGTGGATATGTTTGATAGCCACCTGGAAATGAGAACACAGACAACTTAATACTCCGGAGTAAACAACTGTGAAATTAAAATTGTTTAGAAATGTAATAAAGACTTACAGGCAGAAGATCCGCCCTCCGAACTCCAGCGTAGACACTGCCAAAGCCCCCTTCTCCCAACATCTCCTGGTCATCGTACTTCCTAAAGAAGTCTACAGGACCTGGAAAAGGTGACAACAAAAGGGTTAGTAAATTCACAAGAAATATATAACGTTGTATAATATTTCTTCCGATTACATACCTCCAGCTGTCAGCAGGCTTGGTTTGGGCCTCTTCCTCCGCTCTCTCTGCCTGCGCTCGGCTCCTCTCTGGGTGTTAGTGGAGGATTTGGGCGGCAGTTTGTCCGAACGGGGTTCTCCAACCCTGGATCAGTATCACTAGCCTCTCTCTTCTTCGAACTGGGACCAGGCAGTTCGATCAGAGGCCGGCTACCGTCCAGGACACGAGGCTCCGGGTCTAAAACCAAGACAATAGTACAAGTTTTATGTAAAAGGGAAAACAATATGACAAGCAACAAATAAACGATTATTTAGTTCAGACTTATGTCCCCATGTGGTCTTAACCTCTTAACCCCCACATGAACTGAGCACATTTCCTCCAGTTTGGCTTTTCCCAAAGCAAACAATGTCAAAAGAGCGACAAAAACGCACCGGAAAAGCAATGATAACACAATGTACAAAATAATTAAGAGTGAAGAAAAAGCAACAAAACATCAACACGAAAGAGCGACAAAATTGTGACAAAAATGCTATGGAAAAGTCACCAAAACACGACAAAAATGTGACAACAAAGCAGTGGAAAACAACAACAAAAAAAAGGTTACGATCAGTATTTTGTAGGTCTTAGCTTTCAAATGAGGCGTTACTCTAGCCTATAGGATGTAAAGATTTAGTTCTGGGTAAAGCTGAACTGGAGAAAATGCTCTTGGTTAGAGCGAGGGTTAAGAGGTTAATATACAAAACCTGCTTCTTTTCCGCAAACGCATGACTTAATGAGGACTCCTACAAACCTTCAACTGGATTTACAAGAATATCATTTACATTTAAGGCCTTTCTGGATTAAAACTGCCCATAAGATCTGTTTCTTTTCCGATTTGACCAGTACAGAGTCAACTCGGCCTAAAACCATTAAAAAAAACGTTTGTCTGACACTTACCTCGAGAGACCACGGTGAGGCCAACACGGGCGTCGATCATCTTCTGTGCCATTGTCTCGAAATGGACAAAAGTGGTGAAAAAACTCTGTAAAGTTGTGTAAACGCAGGTCAGACCGTCGATCGGTTCACTCGCTGAGCGTAAAGTGAAGGACAGATCGGAATGTTCGCCTTTTTAAACTGTGCAGGATGTAGCGGTGTCCCGGCAACGGTCAATGTATCCCGGCAACGGTCAATGTTATTTTGTTTTACATTTACATTTGAAAATATACAAATAAATGCATAAACAAATATATAAGAAACTGTGATTTTTACATAAAGTATTACCACTTTAGGTAATATGGCCGTGCCGTGGCTCGCAGCATCAATCAATGGTTTTGTATAGCCCAATATCACAACAGGAGTGGCCTCATATAGGGCTGCAACAAACATTAGGGCAATAAAATACTAAAATACTAACATACAATGGATTTCCTCAAACATGTCAATTTAACCAGGTGGAAAATCCACAATGAATTCACCGTTCTTGTTAGGGTTTGTTTTCCCCTCCCCCTTGTTTTTCTCCTGAGCACTGGTGGTTGACAGGGGCGTGGCTGGGACCTGCTGCAACGAGGCACACCTGGTCCTTGATGAGGAGCCTGGTACTTAAGCTCTGTTCAGTCCTCGCCACGCTGCCAGATAATTCCGTCATGCTCGGTACAGCCTGTCCTGGGTGTCTGTTTCCTGAAAGTTTTTTGTGCTGCTACTCACCTGTTTTCCCCCTGTGCTCAGGATTCCCTGGTGCCTCTCGTAGACCTGTCTCCGCCTGCTCCAGCCTGCTCCCAGCCAGCCTCTGCCACCTCGGACTATTCTCGTGTGTTGTAAAAATAAATCCTTGAAAGCTTACCTGCCTCCGTCTCCGCTTTGGGGTCCAACTTGAAAACCCAACAGAATTATCTGGCCACAATGGACCCCGCAGAGATGGAAAGATTCAGGCAAGCTTTGGCTCTGCAAGGGAGTCGTGTTGGTCAACATGAAAAGACTCTCAATGAGATCATGGATTCGCTTCATCAACTCAATTGCAATTTTTCTGCATTGAGTAGCCGTCTTGACCAGATTTCCACTCATCTCGCCGTAGCCACGCCTCCACCGGCCCAAGTTGAAGCTCCTCCAGATGATCCCCGTCCCCTGCCTCGCGAACCTTTCATCCCCACTCCTGCCAGGTACTCAGGTGACATAGGGACATGTGGTCAGTTTCTACACCAGTGTACGCTTGTGTTTAACCAACAGCCGTTGACCTATGCCACTGATAAAGCTAAGGTGGCGTTCATTATGAGTTTGCTCGCGGGTAAGGCTTCTGCATGGGCTGTAGCTTTGGTCCATAGCAATTCACCGGTTTGTGACACCCTGGGTTCATTCACTAATGAGATACGTCGAGTGTTTGACCACCCGTTTCAAGGAAGGGAGGCCAGTAGCCGGCTCCTTTCTCTATGTCAGGGTGCTGGTTCAGTAACCTCTTACTCCATAGATTTCCGTATCCTAGCAGCTGAGACTGGGTGGGATGAAGGGGCCTTGCAGGGCGTATTCTTCCGGGGATTGAGTGAAGAGATTAAGGACCAGCTAGCCGCCCGTGAGGAGACCGCCACTCTTGAGGAACTTATTTCCTTAGCCATACGTCTAGACAACCGTTTAGCAGAGAGGCGTAGGGAGAGAGCAGCTAGGAGAAGCCAACCCCCTCCAATTCTCCACCCCAGTCAGCCTCGACAGCCTACATTGGCAACTCGTCCACCTCCGGAATCATCCTCGACCTCTGTTTCTACTCCTGGTACTTCAACCCTGAGTACAGAAGAACCTATGCAGCTGGGCAAGATGACACTCAGTCACCAGGAGCGCCAGCGCCGTTTCAGCCTCGGACTCTGCATGTACTGCGGACAGACTGGACACAGCGTCGCCCACTGTTCGGCTCGGCCAAAAGACCGGGCTCATCAGCCAGCGGAGGGGCGCTGGTGAGCCATACTCCCTCGGATCCCCCCTCCAGGCGTATCCAGCTAGAAGGTACTGTGTCCAATTCTAGGGACTCTTTTCCTCTTATAGCCCTAGTGGATTCCGAAACTGATGATAATTTTATAGACTCTTTGTTTGTTTCCCAGTGTAACATTCCCTCTGAACCTCTCCCTGAGCCTAAGAGTGTGTACGCCCTAGATGGAAAACTGCTGGCGACGGTAACTCACCGCACCATTCCCATTTTGTTGCGACTTTCTGGGAATCATCAAGAGACTATTTCCCTGTACATTGTGAGTTCGCCTTCCTCACCTTTAGTTTTAGGCCTTCCTTGGCTTAAACGTCACAACCCGCATATAGACTGGGTAAAACTGTCCGTTGTGAATTGGAGTTTATTTTGCCACAATCGTTGCCTCCATTCGGCCGTTCCTCCCAACGCGAGCACCCCTATAAGCCCCAAGCCCATAGATCTGACCCTGGTACCTACTGTATATCATGACCTCCAGGAGGTTTTCTCTAAGGACCGGGCCTTATCACTGCCTCCTCACAGACCATATGATTGCAGTATCGATTTGGTCTCTGGTGCTCCGTTGCCCACCAGTAAGCTCTACAATCTGTCCAAGCCTGAGAGGGAGGCCATGGAGACGTACATCTCTGATTCTCTTGCGTCTGGACTCATTCGCCCTTCCTCTTCCCCTGTTGGCGCGGGGTTCTTTTTCGTCGACAAGAAGGACCGGACGCTACGCCCGTGCATAGACTATAGGGGGCTTAATGACATAACGGTGAAGAACAAGTACCCCCTTCCCCTTATTGAGTCCGCGTTTTGCTCTCTCCAGGAAGCCACTATTTTTACGAAGCTTGATCTCCGGAACGCTTATCACCTGGTCCGCATTAAGGAAGGTGATGAGTGGAAGACTGCATTCAACACACCTCTCGGCCATTTTGAGTACCTGGTTATGCCGTTTGGTTTAACTAACGCCCCAGCCGTCTTCCAGGCACTCACTAATGATGTGTTGCGTGATATGTTGAATAGTTTTGTTTTTGTATACATAGATGACATTTTGATTTTTTCCCGCTCGCTCAATGAACATGTCCAGCATGTGCGGCTGGTACTCCAGTGCCTTTTGGAGAACAGACTTTATGTTAAAGCGGAGAAATGTGAGTTTCATGTACCTTCTGTTGCTTTCCTTGGTTTTGTTATTGCAGAGGGGCAGATGAGGGCAGATCCAGCGAAGATCAAGGCCGTGGCGGATTGGCCAACTCCCTCCAATAGGAAGCAACTCCAGAGCTTCTTGGGATTTGCCAACTTCTACAGGCGCTTTATCAGAGACTATAGTAAGGTGGCTGCACCTCTAAACCAGCTGACGTCCGTGAAGGAGCCTTTCAACTGGTCTACGGAAGCAGAGGGAGCCTTTGTTAAGTTAAAGACTTTGTTTTGTTCTGCTCCTATCTTGTCCCACCCAGATCCTTCTTCACAGTTCGTCGTTGAAGTGGATGCTTCAGACTCTGGCATTGGAGCAGTGCTTTCTCAATGCGCTGCTTCTGACCAGAAGCTGCATCCGTGTGCTTTCTACTCCCGACGACTGACCCCTGCTGAGAGAAACTACGATGTGGGCAACAGAGAGCTGCTGGCAGTCGTTGAGGCACTCAAGGAGTGGAGGCACTGGCTGGAGGGCTCGGAGCAACCGTTCGTGGTATGGACTGATCACAAGAACTTGGCATACCTCCGCTCTGCACGCAGGCTAAATTCTCGCCAGGCTCGTTGGGCCCTGTTCCTGGGTCGCTTTAACTTCACTCTCACTTACCGTCCAGGATCCCGTAATGTCAAGCCGGACGCGTTGTCTCGCCAATTTGCAACCCCGGTGGACGAGCCTCTTGTGGGAACTATCCTGACGCCTTCTTGTGTGGTCGGGGCAGCCCACTGGGAGGTTGAGAGGACCGTCCAGGAGGCCCTGGTCAACCATCCCTTACCTGATGGATGTCCTCCTGGTCGCCTGTTTGTTCCGCAATCAGTCAGATCCAAGGTGCTTCAGTGGGGTCATTCGTCCAAGCTCTCATGCCACCCTGGTTTTCATCGCACCCTCGCTTTTGTTCGGGAGCGTTTCTGGTGGCCCACTATATCTGCTGACACAAAACAATTTGTTGCGGCTTGCTCTGTCTGTGCCCGCAGTAAGTCGTCGCATCGCGCTCCGGCTGGTTTTCTCCGTCCACTGCCTATCCCACACCGTCCCTGGTCTCACATTGCAGTGGATTTCGTCACCGGTCTGCCCCCATCTGATGGTAACACGGTCATTCTGTCCATCGTGGACCGCTTTTCCAAGTCTGTACATTTTGTCTCGTTACCCAAGTTGCCCTCTGCCTTTGAGACTGCTAATTTGCTTGTTCAGCATGTTTTCAAACTGCATGGCATTCCGCAGGACATTGTGTCAGACCGAGGTCCCCAGTTCTCCTCCCAGGTGTGGAGGGTTTTTTGTCGTGCTGTGGGGGCTACTGCCAGTTTGTCTTCGGGGTATCATCCGCAGACTAACGGCCAGACTGAGCGGGCGAATCAGGACCTGGAGGCAGCCCTTCGCTGTGTCGCCGCTCGCAACCCATCTTCCTGGTCCATCCACCTCCCCTGGATTGAATATTCCCACAACTCCTTGGTGTCCTCCGCTACCGGCATGTCCCCGTTTATGGCTGCTAATGGCTTCCAACCTCCTCTTTTCCCGAGCCAGGAGAGTCGTGTCGCCGTGCCATCCATCCAGAGGCATCTACAGCGGGCTCGGCGGGTCTGGCATGAGGTCCGGGCGGCTCTGTCCCGTACCGCTGCGAGGAATCGGAGGCTTGCTGACTGCCGCCGCACTCCTGCGCCTGACTACAAGCCTGGACAGAAGGTGTGGCTGTCTTCTCGTGATCTTCCCCTGCTGACGGAGTCGAAGAAGCTGTCTCCCCGGTTTATTGGTCCGTTCGAAATTGAAAGGGTCATTAATCCTGTGGTCATGGAACTCAAGTTACCGCCTTCATTGAGGATCCATCCTTCTTTCCATGTGTCCCTGCTGAAGCCGGTTACCACGAGTCCCCTGAGCCCTCCGGCCGAGCCCCCTCCGCCCCCCCGGGTGGTGGATGGCGGTCCTGCCTTTTCGGTTCGGCGGCTATTGGATGTTCGGCGGCGGGGTCGGGGCTTCCAGTACCTGGTCGACTGGGAGGGTTACGGTCCGGAGGATCGCTCCTGGGTTTCCCGGTCCCTCATCTTGGACCCTGCTCTCCTCCGGGATTTCTATGCCGGGAATCCCGCCAAGCCTGGTCGGCCGCCGGGGGTCGGCCCTTGATGGGGGGGGGGTACTGTTAGGGTTTGTTTTCCCCTCCCCCTTGTTTTTCTCCTGAGCACTGGTGGTTGACAGGGGCGTGGCTGGGACCTGCTGCAACGAGGCACACCTGGTCCTTGATGAGGAGCCTGGTACTTAAGCTCTGTTCAGTCCTCGCCACGCTGCCAGATAATTCCGTCATGCTCGGTACAGCCTGTCCTGGGTGTCTGTTTCCTGAAAGTTTTTTGTGCTGCTACTCACCTGTTTTCCCCCTGTGCTCAGGATTCCCTGGTGCCTCTCGTAGACCTGTCTCCGCCTGCTCCAGCCTGCTCCCAGCCAGCCTCTGCCACCTCGGACTATTCTCGTGTGTTGTAAAAATAAATCCTTGAAAGCTTACCTGCCTCCGTCTCCGCTTTGGGGTCCAACTTGAAAACCCAACAGTTCTGATAACACTTTGAATCGGGATCTGTCTTTTCTTATCAAAATAGGTGCGTGACATTTTCCTAAAGAAAAAAAGTCTTCAAAGTGCACTGAAAACCTCATTATGCAAAATCCAGATCGACAAGTGCAATACTTTGAGCCATGTCAAACTGAACACAACAATGACCTCCTAAAACAGATGCGTTGGATTTTTTCATTTGCACTCTTTACCTTACATCGCTTATAATAACCTGCTTCAAAAATTGTATCCACCAACAAACTCTTTTGATTTTGCCCCGGCTTACAAACGGCGGAGAGAAGAAGCAATGGATCAGAAAGCCTGTTTTTTTTTCTGTCTTTCTGATGCTTTCGCTCAGTTTTATTCATTGTATCTTTCTATCTCCTTGCTTTCTTACCTTCCTGCTCTCCTCCACTAAATTTGGCCCAAACGGACATAATCACAGGGTATTTGCAGGCTACCTCGCTACTGGACTCTCTCCCACTGCTTGCCCTGCGAGTGTCTCTCTATGTGCATTATGTGCATTTCTCCAAGCATGAGCTCACCAGCAAAACAGTAGATACAAGATGCATTTGTGGATTGTACATGTGAGATTTTGCGGCACCATCCATCCATCCATTTTCTTCCACTTCTCCGTTGCCGGGTCGTGGGGGCAGCTGTTGGAGCTGCCCAAATCACATTGCACCAGCCCCTATGGCTCCTCCTGCAGGTGGTGGGTCCACAGAAGGACGGCCTCATGGTTCTCACCGGGCCTGTTGGTCTCTCATAAGGGGCTTCTAAGGGACTTTGACATTGTAATATCTTCTAAATTGGTAGTTACCAGTGAAGTCCCTGCATTTGGGGCTAGTGGGGCCAAAGAATAATATTCATTGTCTACTTTCACTTAAGTTGCACACGCGCTTTCTGTAAACACAGAAACTAACAAACACCGGTGAATTGCACTCGCTCGATAACAACACCCTCTATCTGAATTGCTTCCTCAGCATTGGAATTACAGTTGCCAAATATCATTTTGCTTTTACTCAGATTTAGACAAAAGTGTCAACCACTTGTTGACACTCTTGAGTTCCAAGTTAACAATCCGACACAGTTGTTGTAAATCGTCTCCTGATGCAAAAATATTTGTATCGTCAGCAAACAAGATACATTTAAGTACTTGAGACGTTTTACAAATGTCGTTAATATACATATTAAACCATTTTGGGCCCAGAATGGAACCTTGAGGTAAACCACACACAATTTGTCGACAACTCATAGTAGCACTATGGGTTGTGATTCTACTCGGTTTAGTTATTAAAGGAAACAAACCTATACTGAATAGAGTATTTATAAAATCGTCAGTCTTTCTGTGCTTATTTGGGTTTAGCAGATCGATGTTAAGATCTCCCCCCACAAACATGAGCTTCTGATTTGAGGCTGGAAAGTGCTCCTCCATCCAATTAGAAAACACCTCTATATTAGACCCAGGTGTTCTATAAATACAACTTACAATAATATATTTTTTTTTAGTATTAGCAATTTGAATTGCAAGACATTCAAGTATGTCATCCACCACCATTAGGCAGTGTTTGGTTCCTGTGACTGGTCACATATTGGCTGATCTGGGTTCAGACTGAATGAGGTCCACACAAATAGAAGTTCAAACAATAGGTGTTTATTAAAAGAAGAAATTACTGGCGACATGTGGACAAGCGGCCTCCCTCCCTCTTGGTGCGGCTGCGTTTTTTATTTTTTTTTACCTTTTTTCTGCGAGCTGCATTTGCGGTTTCTGTGTTCCACGTCGTTTTAGTGGATACACTTTGCCGTATTTTTGTGGAGGTTTGGTGAAAGAAGAGGAAGGAGGAGGTGAAGCTGACCAGTGCAGGACACCACGCTCTGCAACAGGGACAAACCCAGGAGGTGCTGCACTGTGTCAGAGGATCAGAGGAGACTGAAGGCAGCCATCCAGGTTTCCTCCGGGTGCTCGGGGTTGGGAAAGACGGTTTGGAAAAGACGGTTTGGAAAAGACGAGAACAAAAGGGTTAGTGATTTCATAGGAGATATATAACGTTAATAATATAATATTATAATATTTCTACCAATACATACCTCCTGTGTCAGCAGTGTTGGTTGAAGCCTCTTCCTCTGCTTTCTCTAGCTGCGCTCTGCTCCTTTGGGTTTTTATCGAGAATTACCCCGACCTCCAAGAACATGCCGGTCAGGTCGGCCCACAGTGGCGGGGCGGCTCAGGCGCAGCAGCTCAGGACTTTCACCTGAACACAAATAAAGCACAAATAAAGCAGTTACTTACTTACATACTTACTTACCCATTGGACTGCATTAGGCGTTCCTGTTGAACTCCCTGAAACACAGCAGGTTAAACAGGAGGAGATGTTCGTTCATGGCCTCATCCAGGCGTGGTGTCTGAATTGGTCCAAACCTAATCTCTTGGTTGGGCCAGCTCAAAGACACGCCTCCAAAAAGTCCTGGCACTCTGTAACAAAACAAAAAAGAGCAGTTAGGAATTAGTGTGTAGTTTACAAACACTACTACTGTACACTACAGTATCTATTTTTACCCCATCTTGTTCTGCTGACACATTACCTTGGGACAGTCAGTCAAATGTTACAATGATTAAGTGTTCAAGATACTTACCACTGGGACGAACTCCACACTAGCTCTGTGGATATGTTTGATAGCCACCTGGAAATGAGAACACAGACAACTTAATACTCCGGAGTAAACAACTGTGAAATTAAAATTGTTTAGAAATGTAATAAAGACTTACAGGCAGAAGATCCGCCCTCCGAACTCCAGCGTAGACACTGCCAAAGCCCCCTTCTCCCAACATCTCCTGCTCCTCGTACTTCCTAAAGAAGTCTACAGGACCTGGAAAAGGTGACAACAAAAGGGTTAGTAAATTCACAAGAAATATATAACGTTGTATAATATTTCTTCCGATTACATACCTCCAGCTGTCAGCAGGCTTGGTTTGGGCCTCTTCCTCCGCTCTCTCTGCCTGCGCTCAGCTCCTCTCTGGGTCTTAGTGGAGGATTTGGGCGGCAGTTTGTCCGAACGGGGTTCTCCAACCCTGGATCAGTATCACTAGCCTCTCTCTTCTTCGAACTGGGACCAGGCAGTTCGTTCAGAGGGCTGCTACCGTCCAGGACACGAGGCTCCGAGTCTAAAACCAAGACAATATTACAAGTTTTATGTAAAAGGGAAAAAAATATAAGCAACAAATAAACGATGATTTAGTTCAGACGTATGTCCCCATGTGGTCTTAATATACAAAACCTGCTACTTTTCCGAAAATGCGTGACTAATTGATGACAAATGTTCAACTGCATTTAACTGTAAGAAAATAACATCCATTTAAGAAATTGCTTGTTTAAATGTGCCTATATCTGTTTCTTTTCTGATTTGACCAGTACAGGGTCAACTCTGTCAAAAATCTGACACAAACCTTCTAAGACCACGGTGAAGCCATCAAAGGTGGAGGAGCTGAACAGTGCAGGACACCACGCTCTGAAACAGGGACAAAACCCGAAGGCGGTGCACCGTTTCAGAGGATCAGAGGAGCACTGAAGGCAGGACCAACACCTGAACACAAATAAAGCACTTACTTACTTATACTTACTTGCCCTGAAAAAGATGTAACCTTTTTAAAAAGAGAGATCGAGAGGGAGAGAGAGAGGGAGGGGGAAGAGGGGGAGGGGGAGAGGGAGGGGGGAGAGAGAGAGAGAGAGGGGGGAGAGAGGGAGAGGGGGAGGGAGAGGGAGAGGGGGAGGGAGATGGAGGGGGGAGAGGGAGACTTCATGGCCTCATCCAGGCGTGGTGGCTCAGTTGGTCCAAACCTAATCTCTCGGTTGGGTCCACTCTAAGACACGCCTCCAAGAAGTCCTGGCACTCTGTAAAAAAACAAAAAAGAGCAGTTAGGAATGAGTGTGTAGTTTACAAACACTACTACTGTAAACTACAGTATCTATTTGACTCCATCTTGTTCTGCTGACACATTACCTTGGGACAGGCCGCTGGGACAGGCCAAGTCTCCGTTCCTCCAGGCCTCAGTAGTGAACTCTTCCTGCTCGTCAGAGCGCAGTAGCTCGTAGAGCAATGCCCCGGTTTGCCACACAGAGGTCGGGCCCGCGTTGTACCTTTTTGTGAGTACAAACTCCGGAGGGGCAAAGTCTTCTGTCCCTGCAATGTTTAGAAACAATGTTTTAGACACAAATCCTTGAAGCTGCTGTTATTACTATAAATCGTACTTACCAGAGAACTCGCTGTACGGCTTTGACCGGACACGGCAGCCACAACCGAAATCGATGAGGCGCACACGGGGCCCGGATGGAGTGTCTTGTAGTAAGACGTTGTCCATCTTGATGTCCCGATGGAAGACCTTTCTCTCATGGAGATGGTTCAGGGCCTCAGACAACTGCCACGTTATCTCCTGCAAGACACAAGGACAACTATCTGAGTGAAGTAAAAGTGCAATGGACAAATGTACACAACTATTGCTAACAATACTAGTAAGTTAGTAACTACATGCTCATGACTGCTGTGTACCACCAAAGCTAGTCCCTTTTGTGAATATGATCATGATATTTGATTGTACCTTGGCGAGGCCTTCTGGGAGAGGTCCATTCTTCGTGGAGTAGCCAAAGAGGTCCTCTGCTGGTGTGGGTCTCTCCATGACCAAGATGACCTCATGGTCCACGCAGAACCACTCCAAGATGGACACAGAGGCGTTACGGCCCTCGGAGTCTGGCCCAGATCTGGCGCGGAGCATGAGGAACACCTCTTTTGGGATGGTGTGCTGCTGGGTGCCCTTGGTCTAAAGAGAAAGATGAAATGTCAGTCAAATGTTACAATGATTATGATTAAGTGTTCAAGATACTAACCACAGAGACGAACTCCACACTAGCTCTGTGGATATGTTTGATAGCCACCTGGAAATGAGAACACAGACAACTTAATACTCCAGAGTAAACAACTGTGAAATTTAAATTGTTATCAAATGTAAAAAAAGACTTACAGGCAGAAGATCCGCCCTCCGAACTCCGGCGTAGACACTGCCAAAGCCCCCTTCTCCCAACATCTCCTGCTCCTCATACTTACTAAAGAAGTCTACAGGACCTGGAAAAGGTGACAACAAAAGGGTTAGTACATTCACAAGAAATATATAACGTTGTATAATATTTCTTCCGATACATACCTCCAGCTGTCAGCAGGCTTGGTTTGGGCCTCTTCCTCCGCTCTCTCCGCCTGCGCTCGGCTCCTCTCTGGGTGTTAGTGGAGGATTCGGGCAGCAGTTTGTCCGAACGGGAGAGTTTGGCCGGATTCTCCAACCCTGGATCAGTAGCCTTTCTCTTCTTCGAACTGGGACCGGGCAGTTCGATCAGAGGCCGGCTACCGTCCAGGACACGAGGCTCCGGGTCTAAAACCAAGACAATAGTACAAGTTTTATGTAAAAGGGAAAACAATATGACAAGCAACAAATAAACGATTATTTAGTTCAGACTTATGTCCCCATGTGGTCTTAACCTCTTAACCCCCACATGAACTGAGCACATTTCCTCCAGTTTGGCTTTTCCCAAAGCAAACAATGTCAAAAGAGCGACAAAAACGCACCGGAAAAGCAATGATAACACAATGTACAAAATAATTAAGAGTGAAGAAAAAGCAACAAAACATCAACACGAAAGAGCGACAAAATTGTGACAAAAATGCTATGGAAAAGTCACCAAAACACGACAAAAATGTGACAACAAAGCAGTGGAAAACAACAACAAAAAAAGGTTACGATCAGTATTTTGTAGGTCTTAGCTTTCAAATGAGGGGTTACTCTAGCCTATAGGATGTAAAGATTTAGTTCTGGGTAAAGCTGAACTGGAGAAAATGCTCTTGGTTAGAGCGAGGGTTAAGAGGTTAATATACAAAACCTGCTTCTTTTCCGCAAACGCATGACTTAATGAGGACTCCTACAAACCTTCAACTGGATTTACAAGAATATCATTTACATTTAAGGCCTTTCTGGATTAAAACCGCCCATAAGATCTGTTTCTTTTCCGATTTGACCAGTACAGAGTCAACTCGGTCTAAAACCATAAAAAAAACGTTTGTCTGACACTTACCTCGAAAGAGCACGGTGAGGCCAACACGGGCGTCGATCATCTTCTGTGCCATTGTCTCGAAATGGACAAAAGTGGTGAAAAAACTCTGTAAAGTTGTGTAAACGCAGGTCAGACCGTCGATCGGTTCACTCGCTGAGCGTAAAGTGAAGGACAGATCGGAATGTTCGCCTTTTTAAACTGTGCAGGATGTAGCGGTGTCCCGGCAACGGTCAATGTATCCCGGCAACGGTCAATGTTATTTTGTTTTACATTTACATTTGAAAATATACAAATAAATGCATAAACAAATATATAAGAAACTGTGATTTTTACATAAAGTATTACCACTATAGGTGATATGGCCGTGCCGTGGCTCGCAGCATCAATCAATGGTTTTGTATAGCCCAATATCACAACAGGAGTGGCCTCATAGGGCTGCAACAAACATTAGGGCAATAAAATACTAAAATACTAACATACAATGGATTTGCTCAAACATGTCAATTTAACCAGGTGGAAAATCCACAATGAATTCACCGTTCTGATAACACTTTGAATCAGGATCTGTCTTTTCTTATCAAAATAGGTGCGTGACATTTTCCTAAAGAAAAAAAGAAAAAATGTCTTCAAAGTGCACTGAAAACCTCATTATGCAAAATCCAGATCGACAAGTGCAATACTTTGAGCCATGTCAAACTGAACACAACAATGACCTCCTAAAACAGATGCATTGGATTTTTTCATTTGCACTCTTTACCTTACATCGCTTATAATAACCTGCTTCAAAAATTGCATCCACCAACAAACTCTTTTGATTTTGCCCCGGCTTACAAACGGCGGAGAGAAGAAAGCCTGTTTTTTTTTTCTGTCTTTCTGATGCTTTCGCTCACAGTTTTATTCATTGTATCTTTCTATCTCCTTGCTTTCTTACCTTCCTGCTCTCCTCCACTAAATTTGGCCCAAACGGACATAATCACAGGGTATTTGCAGGCTACCTCGCTACTGGACTCTCTCCCACTGCTTGCCCTGCGAGTGTCTCTCTATGTGCATATGTGCATTTCTCCAAGCATGAGCTCACCAGCAAAACAGTAGATACAAGATGCATTTGTGGATTGTACATGTGAGATTTTGCGGCACCATCCATCCATCCATTTTCTTCCACTTCTCCGTTGCCGGGTCGTGGGGGCAGCTGTTGGAGCTGCCCAAATCACATTGCACCAGCCCCTATGGCTCCTCCTGCAGGTGGTGGGTCCACAGAAGGACGGCCTCATGGTTCTCACCGGGCCTGTTGGTCTCTCATAAGGGGCTTCTAAGGGACGTTGACATTGTAATATCTTCTAAATTGGTAGTTACCAGTGAAGTCCCTGCATTTGGGGCTAGTGGGGCCAAAGAATAATATTCATTGTCTACTTTCACTTAAGTTGCACACGCGCTTTCTGTAAACACAGAAACTAACAAACACCGGTGAATTGCACTCGCTCGATAACAACACCCTCTATCTGAATTGCTTCCTGAGCATTGGAATTACAGTTGCCAAATATCATCATTTTGCTTTTACTCAGATTTAGACAAAAGTGTCAACCACTTGTTGACACTCTTGAGTTCCAAGTTAACAATCCGACACAGTTGTTGTAAATCGTCTCCTGATGCAAAAATATTTGTATCGTCAGCAAACAAGATACATTTAAGTACTTGAGACGTTTTACAAATGTCGTTAATATACATATTAAACCATTTTGGGCCCAGAATGGAACCTTGAGGTAAACCACACACAATTTGTCGGGTTGTGATTCTACTCGGTTTAGTTATTAAAGGAAACAAACCTATACTGAATAGAGTATTTATAAATTCGTCAGTCTTTCTGTGCTTATTTGGGTTTAGCAGATCGACGTTAAGATCTCCCCCCACAAACATGAGCTTCTGATTTGAGCCTGGAAAGTGCTCCTCCATCCAATTAGAAAACACCTCTATATTAGACCCAGGTGTTCTATAAATACAACTTACAATAATATATTTTTTTTTAGTATTAGCAATTTGAATTGTAAGACATTTAAGTATGTCATCCACCACCATTAGGCAGTGTTTGGTTCCTGTGACTGGTCACATATTGGCTGATCTGGGTTCAGACTGAATGAGGTCCACACAAATAGAAGTTCAAACAATAGGTGTTTATTAAAAGAAGAAATTACTGGCGACATGTGAACAAGCGGCCTCCCTCCCTCTTGGTGCGGCTGCGTTTTTTAATGTTTTTTACCTTTTTCTGCGAGCTGCATTTGCGGTTTCTGTGTTCCACGTCGTTTTAGTGGATACACTTTGCCGTATTTTTGTGGAGGTTTGGTGAAAGAAGAGGAAGGAGGAGGTGAAGCTGACCAGTGCAGGACACCACGCTCTGCAACAGGGACAAACCCAGGAGGTGCTGCACTGTGTCAGAGGATCAGAGGAGACTGAAGGCAGCCATCCAGGTTTCCTCCGGGTGCTCGGGGTTGGGAAAGACGGTTTGGAAAAGACGAGAACAAAAGGGTTAGTGATTTCATAGGAGATATATAACGTTAATAATATAATATTATAATATTTCTACCAATACATACCTCCTGTGTCAGCAGTGTTGGTTGAAGCCTCTTCCTCTGCTCTCTCTGGCTGCGCTCTGCTCCTTTGGGTTTTTATCGAGAATTACCCCGACCTCCAAGAACATGCCGGTCAGGTCGGCCCACAGTGGCGGGGCGGCTCAGGCGCAGCAGCTCAGGACTTTCACCTGAACACAAATAAAGCACAAATAAAGCAGTTACTTACTTACATACTTACTTACCCATTGGACTGCATTAGGCGTTCCTGTTGAACTCCCTGAAACACAGCAGGTTAAACAGGAGGAGATGTTCGTTCATGGCCTCATCCAGGCGTGGTGTCTGAATTGGTCCAAACCTAATCTCTTGGTTGGGCCAGCTCAAAGACACGCCTCCAAGAAGTCTTGGCACTCTGTAACAAAACAAAAAAGAGCAGTTAGGAATTAGTGTGTAGTTTACAAACACTACTACTGTACACTACAGTATCTATTTTTACCCCATCTTGTTCTGCTGACACATTACCTTGGGACAGTCAGTCAAATGTTACAATGATTAAGTGTTCAAGATACTTACCACTGGGACGAACTCCACACTAGCTCTGTGGATATGTTTGATAGCCACCTGGAAATGAGAACACAGACAACTTAATACTCCGGAGTAAACAACTGTGAAATTAAAATTGTTTAGAAATGTAATAAAGACTTACAGGCAGAAGATCCGCCCTCCGAACTCCAGCGTAGACACTGCCAAAGCCCCCTTCTCCCAACATCTCCTGGTCATCGTACTTCCTAAAGAAGTCTACAGGACCTGGAAAAGGTGACAACAAAAGGGTTAGTAAATTCACAAGAAATATATAACGTTGTATAATATTTCTTCCGATTACATACCTCCAGCTGTCAGCAGGCTTGGTTTGGGCCTCTTCCTCCGCTCTCTCTGCCTGCGCTCAGCTCCTCTCTGGGTCTTAGTGGAGGATTTGGGCGGCAGTTTGTCCGAACGGGGTTCTCCAACCCTGGATCAGTATCACTAGCCTCTCTCTTCTTCGAACTGGGACCAGGCAGTTCGATCAGAGGGCTGCTACCGTCCAGGACACGAGGCTCCGAGTCTAAAACCAAGACAATATTACAAGTTTTATGTAAAAGGGAAAAAAATATAAGCAACAAATAAACGATGATTTAGTTCAGACGTATGTCCCCATGTGGTCTTAATATACAAAACCTGCTACTTTTCCGAAAATGCGTGACTAATTGATGACAAATGTTCAACTGCATTTAACTGTAATAAAATAACATCCATTTAAGAAATTGCTTGTTTAAATGTGCCTATATCTGTTTCTTTTCTGATTTGACCAGTACAGGGTCAACTCTGTCAAAAATCTGACACAAACCTTCTAAGACCACGGTGAAGCCATCAAAGGTGGAGGAGCTGAACAGTGCAGGACACCACGCTCTGAAACAGGGACAAAACCCGAAGGCGGTGCACCGTTTCAGAGGATCAGAGGAGCACTGAAGGCAGGACCAACACCTGAACACAAATAAAGCACTTACTTACTTATACTTACTTGCCCTGAAAAAGATGTAACCTTTTTAAAAAGAGAGAGCGAGAGGGAGAGAGAGAGGGAGGGGGGAGAAAGGGGAGGGGAAGAGGGGGAGGGGAAGAGGGAGAGGGAGGGGGGAGAGAGAGAGAGAGGGGGGAGAGAGGGGGAGGGAGAGGGAGGGGGAGAGGGAGACTTCATGGCCTCATCCAGGCGTGGTGGCTCAGTTGGTCCAAACCTAATCTCTCGGTTGGGTCCATTCTAAGACACGCCTCCAAGAAGTCCTGGCACTCTGTAAGAAAACAGAAAAGAGCAGTTAGGAATGATTGTGTAGTTTACAAACACTACTACTGTAAACTACAGTATCTATTTGACTCCATCTTGTTCTGCTGACACATTACCTTGGGACAGGCCGCTGGGACAGGCCAAGTCTCCGTTCCTGCAGGCCTCAGTAGTGAACTCTTCCTGCTCGTCAGAGCGCAGTAGCTCGTAGAGCAATGCCCCGGTTTGCCACACAGAGGTCGGGCCCGCGTTGTACCTTTTTGTGAGTACAAACTCCGGAGGGGCAAAGTCTTCTGTCCCTGCAATGTTTAGAAACAATGTTTTAGACACAAATCCTTGAAGCTGCTGTTATTACTATAAATCGTACTTACCAGAGAACTCGCTGTACGGCTTTGACCGGACACGGCAGCCACAACCGAAATCGATGAGGCGCACACGGGGCCCGGATGGAGTGTCTTGTAGTAAGACGTTGTCCATCTTGATGTCCCGATGGAAGACCTTTCTCTCATGGAGATGGTTCAGGGCCTGAGACAACTGCCACGTTATCTCCTGCAGGACACAAGGACAACTATCTGAGTGAAGTAAAAGTGCAATGGACAAATGTACACAACTATTGCTAACAATACTAGTAAGTTAGTAACTACATGCTCATTACTGCTGTGTACCACCAAAGCTAGTCCCTTTTGTGAATATGATCATGATATTTGATTGTACCTTGGCGAGGCCTTCTGGGAGAGGTCCATTCTTCGTGGAGTAGCCAAAGAGGTCCTCTGCTGGTGTGGGTCTCTCCATGACCAAGATGACCTCATGGTCCACGCAGAACCACTCCAAGATGGACACAGAGGCGTTACGGCCCTCGGAGTCTGGCCCAGATCTGGCGCGGAGCATGAGGAACACCTCTTTTGGGATGGTGTGCTGCTGGGTGCCCTTGGTCTAAAGAGAAAGATGAAATGTCAGTCAAATGTTACAATGATTATGATTAAGTGTTCAAGATACTAACCACAGAGACGAACTCCACACTAGCTCTGTGGATATGTTTGATAGCCACCTGGAAATGAGAACACAGACAACTTAATACTCCAGAGTAAACAACTGTGAAATTTAAATTGTTATCAAATGTAAAAAAAGACTTACAGGCAGAAGATCCGCCCTCCGAACTCCGGCGTAGACACTGCCAAAGCCCCCTTCTCCCAACATCTCCTGCTCCTCATACTTACTAAAGAAGTCTACAGGACCTGGAAAAGGTGACAACAAAAGGGTTAGTACATTCACAAGAAATATATAACGTTGTATAATATTTCTTCCGATACATACCTCCAGCTGTCAGCAGGCTTGGTTTGGGCCTCTTCCTCCGCTCTCTCCGCTCTCTCCGCCTGCGCTCGGCTCCTCTCTGGGTGTTAGTGGAGGATTCGGGCGGCAGTTTGTCCGAACGGGAGAGTTTGGCCGGATTCTCCAACCCTGGATCAGTAGCCTTTCTCTTCTTCGAACTGGGACCGGGCAGTTCGATCAGAGGCCGGCTACCGTCCAGGACACGAGGCTCCGGGTCTAAAACCAAGACAATAGTACAAGTTTTATGTAAAAGGGAAAACAATATGACAAGCAACAAATAAACGATTATTTAGTTCAGACTTATGTCCCCATGTGGTCTTAACCTCTTAACCCCCACATGAACTGAGCACATTTCCTCCAGTTTGGCTTTTCCCAAAGCAAACAATGTCAAAAGAGCGACAAAAACGCACCGGAAAAGCAATGATAACACAATGTACAAAATAATTAAGAGTGAAGAAAAAGCAACAAAACATCAACACGAAAGAGCGACAAAATTGTGACAAAAATGCTATGGAAAAGTCACCAAAACACGACAAAAATGTGACAACAAAGCAGTGGAAAACAACAACAAAAAAAGGTTACGATCAGTATTTTGTAGGTCTTAGCTTTCAAATGAGGGGTTACTCTAGCCTATAGGATGTAAAGATTTAGTTCTGGGTAAAGCTGAACTGGAGAAAATGCTCTTGGTTAGAGCGAGGGTTAAGAGGTTAATATACAAACGCATGACTTAATGAGGACTCCTACAAACCTTCAACTGGATTTACAAGAATATCATTTACATTTAAGGCCTTTCTGGATTAAAACTGCCCATAAGATCTGTTTCTTTTCCGATTTGACCAGTACAGAGTCAACTCGGCCTAAAACCATTAAAAAAAACGTTTGTCTGACACTTACCTCGAGAGACCACGGTGAGGCCAACACGGGCGTCGATCATCTTCTGTGCCATTGTCTCGAAATGGACAAAAGTGGTGAAAAAACTCTGTAAAGTTGTGTAAACGCAGGTCAGACCGTCGATCGGTTCACTCGCTGAGCGTAAAGTGAAGGACAGATCGGAATGTTCGCCTTTTTAAACTGTGCAGGATGTAGCGGTGTCCCGGCAACGGTCAATGTATCCCGGCAACGGTCAATGTTATTTTGTTTTACATTTACATTTGAAAATATACAAATAAATGCATAAACAAATATATAAGAAACTGTGATTTTTACATAAAGTATTACCACTATAGGTGATATGGCCGTGCCGTGGCTCGCAGCATCAATCAATGGTTTTGTATAGCCCAATATCACAACAGGAGTGGCCTCATAGGGCTGCAACAAACATTAGGGCAATAAAATACTAAAATACTAACATACAATGGATTTGCTCAAACATGTCAATTTAACCAGGTGGAAAATCCACAATGAATTCACCGTTCTGATAACACTTTGAATCGGGATCTGTCTTTTCTTATCAAAATAGGTGCGTGACATTTTCCTAAAGAAAAAAAAAAGAAAAAATGTCTTCAAAGTGCACTGAAAACCTCATTATGCAAAATCCAGATCGACAAGTGCAATACTTTGAGCCATGTCAAACTGAACACAACAATGACCTCCTAAAACAGATGCGTTGGATTTTTTCATTTGCACTCTTTACCTTACATCGCTTATAATAACCTGCTTCAAAAATTGCATCCACCAACAAACTCTTTTGATTTTGCCCCGGCTTACAAACGGCGGAGAGAAGAAGAAGCAATGGATCAGAAAGCCTGTTTTTTTTTTCTGTCTTTCTGATGCTTTCGCTCACAGTTTTATTTATTGTATCTTTCTATCTCCTTGCTTTCTTACCTTCCTGCTCTCCTCCACTAAATTTGGCCCAAACGGACATAATCACAGGGTATTTGCAGGCTACCTCGCTACTGGACTCTCTCCCACTGCTTGCCCTGCGAGTGTCTCTCTATGTGCATATGTGCATTTCTCCAAGCATGCGCTAACCAGCAAAACAGTAGATACAAGATGCATTTGTGGATTGTACATGTGAGATTTTGCGGCACCATCCATCCATCCATTTTCTTCCACTTCTCCGTTGCCGGGTCGTGGGGGCAGCTGTTGGAGTTGCCCAAATCACATTGCACCAGCCCCTATGGCTCCTCCTGCAGGTGGTGGGTCCACAGAAGGACGGCCTCATGGTTCTCACCGGGCCTGTTGGTCTCTCATAAGGGGCTTCTAAGGGACGTTGACATTGTAATATCTTCTAAATTGGTAGTTACCAGTGAAGTCCCTGCATTTGGGGCTAGTGGGGCCAAAGAATAATATTCATTGTCTACTTTCACTTAAGTTGCACACGCGCTTTCTGTAAACACAGAAACTAACAAACACCGGTGAATTGCACTCGCTCGATAACAACACCCTCTATCTGAATTGCTTCCTCAGCATTGGAATTACAGTTGCCAAATATCATTTTGCTTTTACTCAGATTTAGACAAAAGTGTCAACCACTTGTTGACACTCTTGAGTTCCAAGTTAACAATCCGACACAGTTGTTGTAAATCGTCTCCTGATGCAAAAATATTTGTATCGTCAGCAAACAAGATACATTTAAGTACTTGAGACGTTTTACAAATGTCGTTAATATACATATTAAACCATTTTGGGCCCAGAATGGAACCTTGAGGTAAACCACACACAATTTGTCGACAACTCATAGTAGCACTATGGGTTGTGATTCTACTCGGTTTAGTTATTAAAGGAAACAAACCTATACTGAATAGAGTATTTATAAAATCGTCAGTCTTTCTGTGCTTATTTGGGTTTAGCAGATCGATGTTAAGATCTCCCCCCACAAACATGAGCTTCTGATTTGAGGCTGGAAAGTGCTCCTCCATCCAATTAGAAAACACCTCTATATTAGACCCAGGTGTTCTATAAATACAACTTACAATAATATATTTTTTAGTATTAGCAATGTCAATTGTAAGACATTCAAGTATGTCATCCACCACCATTAGGCAGTGTTTGGTTCCTGTGACTGGTCACATATTGGCTGATCTGGGTTCAGACTGAATGAGGTCCACACAAATAGAAGTTCAAACAATAGGTGTTTATTAAAAGAAGAAATTACTGGCGACATGTGGACAAGCGGCCTCCCTCCCTCTTGGTGCGGCTGCGTTTTTTAATTTTTTTTTACCTTTTTCTGCGAGCTGCATTTGCGGTTTCTGTGTTCCACGTCGTTTTAGTGGATACACTTTGCCGTATTTTTGTGGAGGTTTGGTGAAAGAAGAGGAAGGAGGAGGTGAAGCTGACCAGTGCAGGACACCACGCTCTGCAACAGGGACAAACCCAGGAGGTGCTGCACTGTGTCAGAGGATCAGAGGAGACTGAAGGCAGCCATCCAGGTTTCCTCCGGGTGCTCGGGGTTGGGAAAGACGGTTTGGGAAAGACGGTTTGGAAAAGACGAGAACAAAAGGGTTAGTGATTTCATAGGAGATATATAACGTTAATAATATAATATTATAATATTTCTACCAATACATACCTCCTGTGTCAGCAGTGTTGGTTGAAGCCTCTTCCTCTGCTCTCTCTGGCTGCGCTCTGCTCCTTTGGGTTTTTATCGAGAATTACCCCGACCTCCAAGAACATGCCGGTCAGGTCGGCCCACAGTGGCGGGGCGGCTCAGGCGCAGCAGCTCAGGACTTTCACCTGAACACAAATAAAGCACAAATAAAGCAGTTACTTACTTACATACTTACTTACCCATTGGACTGCATTAGGCGTTCCTGTTGAACTCCCTGAAACACAGCAGGTTAAACAGGAGGAGATGTTCGTTCATGGCCTCATCCAGGCGTGGTGTCTGAATTGGTCCAAACCTAATCTCTTGGTTGGGCCAGCTCAAAGACACGCCTCCAAAAAGTCTTGGCACTCTGTAACAAAACAAAAAAGAGCTGTTAGGAATTAGTGTGTAGTTTACAAACACTACTACTGTACACTACAGTATCTATTTTTACCCCATCTTGTTCTGCTGACACATTACCTTGGGACAGTCAGTCAAATGTTACAATGATTAAGTGTTCAAGATACTTACCACTGGGACGAACTCCACACTAGCTCTGTGGATATGTTTGATAGCCACCTGGAAATGAGAACACAGACAACTTAATACTCCGGAGTAAACAACTGTGAAATTAAAATTGTTTAGAAATGTAATAAAGACTTACAGGCAGAAGATCCGCCCTCCGAACTCCAGCGTAGACACTGCCAAAGCCCCCTTCTCCCAACATCTCCTGGTCATCGTACTTCCTAAAGAAGTCTACAGGACCTGGAAAAGGTGACAACAAAAGGGTTAGTAAATTCACAAGAAATATATAACGTTGTATAATATTTCTTCCGATTACATACCTCCAGCTGTCAGCAGGCTTGGTTTGGGCCTCTTCCTCCGCTCTCTCTGCCTGCGCTCGGCTCCTCTCTGGGTGTTAGTGGAGGATTTGGGCGGCAGTTTGTCCGAACGGGGTTCTCCAACCCTGGATCAGTATCACTAGCCTCTCTCTTCTTCGAACTGGGACCAGGCAGTTCGATCAGAGGCCGGCTACCGTCCAGGACACGAGGCTCCGGGTCTAAAACCAAGACAATATTACAAGTTTTATGTAAAAGGGAAAAAAATATAAGCAACAAATAAACGATGATTTAGTTCAGACGTATGTCCCCATGTGGTCTTAATATACAAAACCTGCTACTTTTCCGAAAATGCGTGACTAATTGATGACAAATGTTCAACTGCATTTAACTGTAATAAAATAACATCCATTTAAGAAATTGCTTGTTTAAATGTGCCTATAAGATCTGTTTCTTTTCTGATTTGACCAGTACAGGGTCAACTCTGTCAAAAATCTGACACAAACCTTCTAAGACCACGGTGAAGCCATCAAAGGTGGAGGAGCTGAACAGTGCAGGACACCACGCTCTGAAACAGGGACAAAACCCGAAGGCGGTGCACCGTTTCAGAGGATCAGAGGAGCACTGAAGGCAGGACCAACACCTGAACACAAATAAAGCACTTACTTACTTATACTTACTTGCCCTGAAAAAGATGTAACCTTTTTAAAAAGAGAGATCGAGAGGGAGAGAGAGAGGGAAGGGGGAGAGAGGGGAGGGGAAGAGGGGGAGGGGAAGAGGGAGAGGGAGGGGGGAGAGAGAGAGAGAGGGGGGAGAGAGGGAGAGAGAGGGAGATGGAGGGGGGAGAGAGAGACTTCATGGCCTCATCCAGGCGTGGTGGCTCAGTTGGTCCAAACCTAATCTCTCGGTTGGGTCCACTCTAAGACACGCCTCCAAGAAGTCCTGGCACTCTGTAAGAAAACAAAAAAGAGCAGTTATGAATGAGTGTGTAGTTTACAAACACTACTACTGTAAACTACAGTATCTATTTGACTCCATCTTGTTCTGCTGACACATTACCTTGGGACAGGCCGCTGGGACAGGCCAAGTCTCCGTTCCTGCAGGCCTCAGTAGTGAACTCTTCCTGCTCGTCAGAGCGCAGTAGCTCGTAGAGCAATGCCCCGGTTTGCCACACAGAGGTCGGGCCCGCGTTGTACCTTTTTGTGAGTACAAACTCCGGAGGGGCAAAGTCTTCTGTCCCTGCAATGTTTAGAAACAATGTTTTAGACACAAATCCTTGAAGCTGCTGTTATTACTATAAATCGTACTTACCAGAGAACTCGCTGTACGGCTTTGACCGGACACGGCAGCCACAACCGAAATCGATGAGGCGCACACGGGGCCCGGATGGAGTGTCTTGTAGTAAGACGTTGTCCATCTTGATGTCCCGATGGAAGACCTTTCTCTCATGGAGATGGTTCAGGGCCTGAGACAACTGCCACGTTATCTCCTGCAGGACACAAGGACAACTATCTGAGTTAAGTAAAAGTGCAATGGACAAATGTACACAACTATTGCTAACAATACTAGTAAGTTAGTAACTACATGCTCATGACTGCTGTGCACCACCAAAGCTAGTCCCTTTTGTGAATATGATCATGATATTTGATTGTACCTTGGCGAGGCCTTCTGGGAGAGGTCCATTCTTCGTGGAGTAGCCAAAGAGGTCCTCTGCTGGTGTGGGTCTCTCCATGACCAAGATGACCTCATGGTCCACGCAGAACCACTCCAAGATGGACACAGAGGCGTTACGGCCCTCCGAGTCTGGCCCAGATCTGGCGCGGCGCATGAGGAACACCTCTTTTGGGATGGTGTGCTGCTGGGTGCCCTTGGTCTAAAGAGAAAGATGAAATGTCAGTCAAATGTTACAATGATTATGATTAAGTGTTCAAGATACTAACCACAGAGACGAACTCCACACTAGCTCTGTGGATATGTTTGATAGCCACCTGGAAATGAGAACACAGACAACTTAATACTCCAGAGTAAACAACTGTGAAATTTAAATTGTTATCAAATGTAAAAAAGACTTACAGGCAGAAGATCCGCCCTCCGAACTCTGGCGTAGACACTGCCAAAGCCCCCTTCTCCCAACATCTCCTGTTCATCATACTTACTAAAGAAGTCTACAGGACCTGGAAAAGGTGACAACAAAAGGGTTAGTACATTCACAAGAAATATATAACGTTGTATAATATTTCTTCCGATACATACCTCCAGCTGTCAGCAGGCTTGGTTTGGGCCTCTTCCTCCGCTCTCTCCGCTCTCTCCGCCTGCGCTCGGCTCCTCTCTGGGTGTTAGTGGAGGATTCGGGCAGCAGTTTGTCCAAACGGGAGAGTTTGGCCGGATTCTCCAACCCTGGATCAGTAGCCTTTCTCTTCTTCGAACTGGGACCGGGCAGTTCGATCAGAGGCCGGCTACCGTCCAGGACACGAGGCTCCGGGTCTAAAACCAAGACAATAGTACAAGTTTTATGTAAAAGGGAAAACAATATGACAAGCAACAAATAAACGATTATTTAGTTCAGACTTATGTCCCCATGTGGTCTTAACCTCTTAACCCCCACATGAACTGAGCACATTTCCTCCAGTTTGGCTTTTCCCAAAGCAAACAATGTCAAAAGAGCGACAAAAACGCACCGGAAAAGCAATGATAACACAATGTACAAAATAATTAAGAGTGAAGAAAAAGCAACAAAACATCAACACGAAAGAGCGACAAAATTGTGACAAAAATGCTATGGAAAAGTCACCAAAACACGACAAAAATGTGACAACAAAGCAGTGGAAAACAACAACAAAAAAAAGGTTACGATCAGTATTTTGTAGGTCTTAGCTTTCAAATGAGGCGTTACTCTAGCCTATAGGATGTAAAGATTTAGTTCTGGGTAAAGCTGAACTGGAGAAAATGCTCTTGGTTAGAGCGAGGGTTAAGAGGTTAATATACAAAACCTGCTTCTTTTCCGCAAACGCATGACTTAATGAGGACTCCTACAAACCTTCAACTGGATTTACAAGAATATCATTTACATTTAAGGCCTTTCTGGATTAAAACTGCCCATAAGATCTGTTTCTTTTCCGATTTGACCAGTACAGAGTCAACTCGGCCTAAAACCATTAAAAAAAACGTTTGTCTGACACTTACCTCGAGAGACCACGGTGAGGCCAACACGGGCGTCGATCATCTTCTGTGCCATTGTCTCGAAATGGACAAAAGTGGTGAAAAAACTCTGTAAAGTTGTGTAAACGCAGGTCAGACCGTCGATCGGTTCACTCGCTGAGCGTAAAGTGAAGGACAGATCGGAATGTTCGCCTTTTTAAACTGTGCAGGATGTAGCGGTGTCCCGGCAACGGTCAATGTATCCCGGCAACGGTCAATGTTATTTTGTTTTACATTTACATTTGAAAATATACAAATAAATGCATAAACAAATATATAAGAAACTGTGATTTTTACATAAAGTATTACCACTTTAGGTAATATGGCCGTGCCGTGGCTCGCAGCATCAATCAATGGTTTTGTATAGCCCAATATCACAACAGGAGTGGCCTCATATAGGGCTGCAACAAACATTAGGGCAATAAAATACTAAAATACTAACATACAATGGATTTCCTCAAACATGTCAATTTAACCAGGTGGAAAATCCACAATGAATTCACCGTTCTTGTTAGGGTTTGTTTTCCCCTCCCCCTTGTTTTTCTCCTGAGCACTGGTGGTTGACAGGGGCGTGGCTGGGACCTGCTGCAACGAGGCACACCTGGTCCTTGATGAGGAGCCTGGTACTTAAGCTCTGTTCAGTCCTCGCCACGCTGCCAGATAATTCCGTCATGCTCGGTACAGCCTGTCCTGGGTGTCTGTTTCCTGAAAGTTTTTTGTGCTGCTACTCACCTGTTTTCCCCCTGTGCTCAGGATTCCCTGGTGCCTCTCGTAGACCTGTCTCCGCCTGCTCCAGCCTGCTCCCAGCCAGCCTCTGCCACCTCGGACTATTCTCGTGTGTTGTAAAAATAAATCCTTGAAAGCTTACCTGCCTCCGTCTCCGCTTTGGGGTCCAACTTGAAAACCCAACAGAATTATCTGGCCACAATGGACCCCGCAGAGATGGAAAGATTCAGGCAAGCTTTGGCTCTGCAAGGGAGTCGTGTTGGTCAACATGAAAAGACTCTCAATGAGATCATGGATTCGCTTCATCAACTCAATTGCAATTTTTCTGCATTGAGTAGCCGTCTTGACCAGATTTCCACTCATCTCGCCGTAGCCACGCCTCCACCGGCCCAAGTTGAAGCTCCTCCAGATGATCCCCGTCCCCTGCCTCGCGAACCTTTCATCCCCACTCCTGCCAGGTACTCAGGTGACATAGGGACATGTGGTCAGTTTCTACACCAGTGTACGCTTGTGTTTAACCAACAGCCGTTGACCTATGCCACTGATAAAGCTAAGGTGGCGTTCATTATGAGTTTGCTCGCGGGTAAGGCTTCTGCATGGGCTGTAGCTTTGGTCCATAGCAATTCACCGGTTTGTGACACCCTGGGTTCATTCACTAATGAGATACGTCGAGTGTTTGACCACCCGTTTCAAGGAAGGGAGGCCAGTAGCCGGCTCCTTTCTCTATGTCAGGGTGCTGGTTCAGTAACCTCTTACTCCATAGATTTCCGTATCCTAGCAGCTGAGACTGGGTGGGATGAAGGGGCCTTGCAGGGCGTATTCTTCCGGGGATTGAGTGAAGAGATTAAGGACCAGCTAGCCGCCCGTGAGGAGACCGCCACTCTTGAGGAACTTATTTCCTTAGCCATACGTCTAGACAACCGTTTAGCAGAGAGGCGTAGGGAGAGAGCAGCTAGGAGAAGCCAACCCCCTCCAATTCTCCACCCCAGTCAGCCTCGACAGCCTACATTGGCAACTCGTCCACCTCCGGAATCATCCTCGACCTCTGTTTCTACTCCTGGTACTTCAACCCTGAGTACAGAAGAACCTATGCAGCTGGGCAAGATGACACTCAGTCACCAGGAGCGCCAGCGCCGTTTCAGCCTCGGACTCTGCATGTACTGCGGACAGACTGGACACAGCGTCGCCCACTGTTCGGCTCGGCCAAAAGACCGGGCTCATCAGCCAGCGGAGGGGCGCTGGTGAGCCATACTCCCTCGGATCCCCCCTCCAGGCGTATCCAGCTAGAAGGTACTGTGTCCAATTCTAGGGACTCTTTTCCTCTTATAGCCCTAGTGGATTCCGAAACTGATGATAATTTTATAGACTCTTTGTTTGTTTCCCAGTGTAACATTCCCTCTGAACCTCTCCCTGAGCCTAAGAGTGTGTACGCCCTAGATGGAAAACTGCTGGCGACGGTAACTCACCGCACCATTCCCATTTTGTTGCGACTTTCTGGGAATCATCAAGAGACTATTTCCCTGTACATTGTGAGTTCGCCTTCCTCACCTTTAGTTTTAGGCCTTCCTTGGCTTAAACGTCACAACCCGCATATAGACTGGGTAAAACTGTCCGTTGTGAATTGGAGTTTATTTTGCCACAATCGTTGCCTCCATTCGGCCGTTCCTCCCAACGCGAGCACCCCTATAAGCCCCAAGCCCATAGATCTGACCCTGGTACCTACTGTATATCATGACCTCCAGGAGGTTTTCTCTAAGGACCGGGCCTTATCACTGCCTCCTCACAGACCATATGATTGCAGTATCGATTTGGTCTCTGGTGCTCCGTTGCCCACCAGTAAGCTCTACAATCTGTCCAAGCCTGAGAGGGAGGCCATGGAGACGTACATCTCTGATTCTCTTGCGTCTGGACTCATTCGCCCTTCCTCTTCCCCTGTTGGCGCGGGGTTCTTTTTCGTCGACAAGAAGGACCGGACGCTACGCCCGTGCATAGACTATAGGGGGCTTAATGACATAACGGTGAAGAACAAGTACCCCCTTCCCCTTATTGAGTCCGCGTTTTGCTCTCTCCAGGAAGCCACTATTTTTACGAAGCTTGATCTCCGGAACGCTTATCACCTGGTCCGCATTAAGGAAGGTGATGAGTGGAAGACTGCATTCAACACACCTCTCGGCCATTTTGAGTACCTGGTTATGCCGTTTGGTTTAACTAACGCCCCAGCCGTCTTCCAGGCACTCACTAATGATGTGTTGCGTGATATGTTGAATAGTTTTGTTTTTGTATACATAGATGACATTTTGATTTTTTCCCGCTCGCTCAATGAACATGTCCAGCATGTGCGGCTGGTACTCCAGTGCCTTTTGGAGAACAGACTTTATGTTAAAGCGGAGAAATGTGAGTTTCATGTACCTTCTGTTGCTTTCCTTGGTTTTGTTATTGCAGAGGGGCAGATGAGGGCAGATCCAGCGAAGATCAAGGCCGTGGCGGATTGGCCAACTCCCTCCAATAGGAAGCAACTCCAGAGCTTCTTGGGATTTGCCAACTTCTACAGGCGCTTTATCAGAGACTATAGTAAGGTGGCTGCACCTCTAAACCAGCTGACGTCCGTGAAGGAGCCTTTCAACTGGTCTACGGAAGCAGAGGGAGCCTTTGTTAAGTTAAAGACTTTGTTTTGTTCTGCTCCTATCTTGTCCCACCCAGATCCTTCTTCACAGTTCGTCGTTGAAGTGGATGCTTCAGACTCTGGCATTGGAGCAGTGCTTTCTCAATGCGCTGCTTCTGACCAGAAGCTGCATCCGTGTGCTTTCTACTCCCGACGACTGACCCCTGCTGAGAGAAACTACGATGTGGGCAACAGAGAGCTGCTGGCAGTCGTTGAGGCACTCAAGGAGTGGAGGCACTGGCTGGAGGGCTCGGAGCAACCGTTCGTGGTATGGACTGATCACAAGAACTTGGCATACCTCCGCTCTGCACGCAGGCTAAATTCTCGCCAGGCTCGTTGGGCCCTGTTCCTGGGTCGCTTTAACTTCACTCTCACTTACCGTCCAGGATCCCGTAATGTCAAGCCGGACGCGTTGTCTCGCCAATTTGCAACCCCGGTGGACGAGCCTCTTGTGGGAACTATCCTGACGCCTTCTTGTGTGGTCGGGGCAGCCCACTGGGAGGTTGAGAGGACCGTCCAGGAGGCCCTGGTCAACCATCCCTTACCTGATGGATGTCCTCCTGGTCGCCTGTTTGTTCCGCAATCAGTCAGATCCAAGGTGCTTCAGTGGGGTCATTCGTCCAAGCTCTCATGCCACCCTGGTTTTCATCGCACCCTCGCTTTTGTTCGGGAGCGTTTCTGGTGGCCCACTATATCTGCTGACACAAAACAATTTGTTGCGGCTTGCTCTGTCTGTGCCCGCAGTAAGTCGTCGCATCGCGCTCCGGCTGGTTTTCTCCGTCCACTGCCTATCCCACACCGTCCCTGGTCTCACATTGCAGTGGATTTCGTCACCGGTCTGCCCCCATCTGATGGTAACACGGTCATTCTGTCCATCGTGGACCGCTTTTCCAAGTCTGTACATTTTGTCTCGTTACCCAAGTTGCCCTCTGCCTTTGAGACTGCTAATTTGCTTGTTCAGCATGTTTTCAAACTGCATGGCATTCCGCAGGACATTGTGTCAGACCGAGGTCCCCAGTTCTCCTCCCAGGTGTGGAGGGTTTTTTGTCGTGCTGTGGGGGCTACTGCCAGTTTGTCTTCGGGGTATCATCCGCAGACTAACGGCCAGACTGAGCGGGCGAATCAGGACCTGGAGGCAGCCCTTCGCTGTGTCGCCGCTTGCAACCCATCTTCCTGGTCCATCCACCTCCCCTGGATTGAATATTCCCACAACTCCTTGGTGTCCTCCGCTACCGGCATGTCCCCGTTTATGGCTGCTAATGGCTTCCAACCTCCTCTTTTCCCGAGCCAGGAGAGTCGTGTCGCCGTGCCATCCATCCAGAGGCATCTACAGCGGGCTCGGCGGGTCTGGCATGAGGTCCGGGCGGCTCTGTCCCGTACCGCTGCGAGGAATCGGAGGCTTGCTGACTGCCGCCGCACTCCTGCGCCTGACTACAAGCCTGGACAGAAGGTGTGGCTGTCTTCTCGTGATCTTCCCCTGCTGACGGAGTCGAAGAAGCTGTCTCCCCGGTTTATTGGTCCGTTCGAAATTGAAAGGGTCATTAATCCTGTGGTCATGGAACTCAAGTTACCGCCTTCATTGAGGATCCATCCTTCTTTCCATGTGTCCCTGCTGAAGCCGGTTACCACGAGTCCCCTGAGCCCTCCGGCCGAGCCCCCTCCGCCCCCCCGGGTGGTGGATGGCGGTCCTGCCTTTTCGGTTCGGCGGCTATTGGATGTTCGGCGGCGGGGTCGGGGCTTCCAGTACCTGGTCGACTGGGAGGGTTACGGTCCGGAGGATCGCTCCTGGGTTTCCCGGTCCCTCATCTTGGACCCTGCTCTCCTCCGGGATTTCTATGCCGGGAATCCCGCCAAGCCTGGTCGGCCGCCGGGGGTCGGCCCTTGATGGGGGGGGGGGTACTGTTAGGGTTTGTTTTCCCCTCCCCCTTGTTTTTCTCCTGAGCACTGGTGGTTGACAGGGGCGTGGCTGGGACCTGCTGCAACGAGGCACACCTGGTCCTTGATGAGGAGCCTGGTACTTAAGCTCTGTTCAGTCCTCGCCACGCTGCCAGATAATTCCGTCATGCTCGGTACAGCCTGTCCTGGGTGTCTGTTTCCTGAAAGTTTTTTGTGCTGCTACTCACCTGTTTTCCCCCTGTGCTCAGGATTCCCTGGTGCCTCTCGTAGACCTGTCTCCGCCTGCTCCAGCCTGCTCCCAGCCAGCCTCTGCCACCTCGGACTATTCTCGTGTGTTGTAAAAATAAATCCTTGAAAGCTTACCTGCCTCCGTCTCCGCTTTGGGGTCCAACTTGAAAACCCAACAGTTCTGATAACACTTTGAATCGGGATCTGTCTTTTCTTATCAAAATAGGTGCGTGACATTTTCCTAAAGAAAAAAAGTCTTCAAAGTGCACTGAAAACCTCATTATGCAAAATCCAGATCGACAAGTGCAATACTTTGAGCCATGTCAAACTGAACACAACAATGACCTCCTAAAACAGATGCGTTGGATTTTTTCATTTGCACTCTTTACCTTACATCGCTTATAATAACCTGCTTCAAAAATTGTATCCACCAACAAACTCTTTTGATTTTGCCCCGGCTTACAAACGGCGGAGAGAAGAAGCAATGGATCAGAAAGCCTGTTTTTTTTTTCTGTCTTTCTGATGCTTTCGCTCACAGTTTTATTCATTGTATCTTTCTATCTCCTTGCTTTCTTACCTTCCTGCTCTCCTCCACTAAATTTGGCCCAAACGGACATAATCACAGGGTATTTGCAGGCTACCTCGCTACTGGACTCTCTCCCACTGCTTGCCCTGCGAGTGTCTCTCTATGTGCATTATGTGCATTTCTCCAAGCATGAGCTCACCAGCAAAACAGTAGATACAAGATGCATTTGTGGATTGTACATGTGAGATTTTGCGGCACCATCCATCCATCCATCCATCCATTTTCTTCCACTTCTCCGTTGCCGGGTCGTGGGGGCAGCTGTTGGAGCTGCCCAAATCACATTGCACCAGCCCCTATGGCTCCTCCTGCAGGTGGTGGGTCCACAGAAGGACGGCCTCATGGTTCTCACCGGGCCTGTTGGTCTCTCATAAGGGGCTTCTAAGGGACTTTGACATTGTAATATCTTCTAAATTGGTAGTTACCAGTGAAGTCCCTGCATTTGGGGCTAGTGGGGCCAAAGAATAATATTCATTGTCTACTTTCACTTAAGTTGCACACGCGCTTTCTGTAAACACAGAAACTAACAAACACCGGTGAATTGCACTCGCTCGATAACAACACCCTCTATCTGAATTGCTTCCTCAGCATTGGAATTACAGTTGCCAAATATCATTTTGCTTTTACTCAGATTTAGACAAAAGTGTCAACCACTTGTTGACACTCTTGAGTTCCAAGTTAACAATCCGACACAGTTGTTGTAAATCGTCTCCTGATGCAAAAATATTTGTATCGTCAGCAAACAAGATACATTTAAGTACTTGAGACGTTTTACAAATGTCGTTAATATACATATTAAACCATTTTGGGCCCAGAATGGAACCTTGAGGTAAACCACACACAATTTGTCGACAACTCATAGTAGCACTATGGGTTGTGATTCTACTCGGTTTGGTTATTAAAGGAAACAAACCTATACTGAATAGAGTATTTATAAAATCGTCAGTCTTTCTGTGCTTATTTGGGTTTAGCAGATCGATGTTAAGATCTCCCCCCACAAACATGAGCTTCTGATTTGAGCCTGGAAAGTGCTCCTCCATCCAATTAGAAAACACCTCTATATTAGACCCAGGTGTTCTATAAATACAACTTACAATAATATATTTTTTTTTAGTATTAGCAATTTGAATTGTAAGACATTCAAGTATGTCATCCACCACCATTAGGCAGTGTTTGGTTCCTGTGACTGGTCACATATTGGCTGATCTGGGTTCAGACTGAATGAGGTCCACACAAATAGAAGTTCAAACAATAGGTGTTTATTAAAAGAAGAAATTACTGGCGACATGTGAACAAGCGGCCTCCCTCCCTCTTGGTGCGGCTGCGTTTTTTATTTTTTTTTACCTTTTTTCTGCGAGCTGCATTTGCGGTTTCTGTGTTCCACGTCGTTTTAGTGGATACACTTTGCCGTATTTTTGTGGAGGTTTGGTGAAAGAAGAGGAAGGAGGAGGTGAAGCTGACCAGTGCAGGACACCACGCTCTGCAACAGGGACAAACCCAGGAGGTGCTGCACTGTGTCAGAGGATCAGAGGAGACTGAAGGCAGCCATCCAGGTTTCCTCCGGGTGCTCGGGGTTGGGAAAGACGGTTTGGGAAAGACGGTTTGGAAAAGACGAGAACAAAAGGGTTAGTGATTTCATAGGAGATATATAACGTTAATAATATAATATTATAATATTTCTACCAATACATACCTCCTGTGTCAGCAGTGTTGGTTGAAGCCTCTTCCTCTGCTTTCTCTAGCTGCGCTCTGCTCCTTTGGGTTTTTATCGAGAATTACCCCGACCTCCAAGAACATGCCGGTCAGGTCGGCCCACAGTGGCGGGGCGGCTCAGGCGCAGCAGCTCAGGACTTTCACCTGAACACAAATAAAGCACAAATAAAGCAGTTACTTACTTACATACTTACTTACCCATTGGACTGCATTAGGCGTTCCTGTTGAACTCCCTGAAACACAGCAGGTTAAACAGGAGGAGATGTTCGTTCATGGCCTCATCCAGGCGTGGTGTCTGAATTGGTCCAAACCTAATCTCTTGGTTGGGCCAGCTCAAAGACACGCCTCCAAAAAGTCCTGGCACTCTGTAACAAAACAAAAAAGAGCAGTTAGGAATTAGTGTGTAGTTTACAAACACTACTACTGTACACTACAGTATCTATTTTTACCCCATCTTGTTCTGCTGACACATTACCTTGGGACAGTCAGTCAAATGTTACAATGATTAAGTGTTCAAGATACTTACCACTGGGACGAACTCCACACTAGCTCTGTGGATATGTTTGATAGCCACCTGGAAATGAGAACACAGACAACTTAATACTCCGGAGTAAACAACTGTGAAATTAAAATTGTTTAGAAATGTAATAAAGACTTACAGGCAGAAGATCCGCCCTCCGAACTCCAGCGTAGACACTGCCAAAGCCCCCTTCTCCCAACATCTCCTGCTCCTCGTACTTCCTAAAGAAGTCTACAGGACCTGGAAAAGGTGACAACAAAAGGGTTAGTAAATTCACAAGAAATATATAACGTTGTATAATATTTCTTCCGATTACATACCTCCAGCTGTCAGCAGGCTTGGTTTGGGCCTCTTCCTCCGCTCTCTCTGCCTGCGCTCAGCTCCTCTCTGGGTCTTAGTGGAGGATTTGGGCGGCAGTTTGTCCGAACGGGGTTCTCCAACCCTGGATCAGTATCACTAGCCTCTCTCTTCTTCGAACTGGGACCAGGCAGTTCGTTCAGAGGGCTGCTACCGTCCAGGACACGAGGCTCCGAGTCTAAAACCAAGACAATATTACAAGTTTTATGTAAAAGGGAAAAAAATATAAGCAACAAATAAACGATGATTTAGTTCAGACGTATGTCCCCATGTGGTCTTAATATACAAAACCTGCTACTTTTCCGAAAATGCGTGACTAATTGATGACAAATGTTCAACTGCATTTAACTGTAAGAAAATAACATCCATTTAAGAAATTGCTTGTTTAAATGTGCCTATATCTGTTTCTTTTCTGATTTGACCAGTACAGGGTCAACTCTGTCAAAAATCTGACACAAACCTTCTAAGACCACGGTGAAGCCATCAAAGGTGGAGGAGCTGAACAGTGCAGGACACCACGCTCTGAAACAGGGACAAAACCCGAAGGCGGTGCACCGTTTCAGAGGATCAGAGGAGCACTGAAGGCAGGACCAACACCTGAACACAAATAAAGCACTTACTTACTTATACTTACTTGCCCTGAAAAAGATGTAACCTTTTTAAAAAGAGAGATCGAGAGGGAGAGAGAGAGGGAGGGGGAAGAGGGGGAGGGGGAGGGGGAGAGGGAGGGGGGAGAGAGAGAGAGAGAGGGGGGAGAGAGGGAGAGGGGGAGGGAGAGGGAGAGGGGGAGGGAGATGGAGGGGGGAGAGGGAGACTTCATGGCCTCATCCAGGCGTGGTGGCTCAGTTGGTCCAAACCTAATCTCTCGGTTGGGTCCACTCTAAGACACGCCTCCAAGAAGTCCTGGCACTCTGTAAAAAAACAAAAAAGAGCAGTTAGGAATGAGTGTGTAGTTTACAAACACTACTACTGTAAACTACAGTATCTATTTGACTCCATCTTGTTCTGCTGACACATTACCTTGGGACAGGCCGCTCGGATATGCCAAGTCTCCGTTCCTGCAGGCCTCAGTAGTGAACTCTTCCTGCTCGTCAGAGCGCAGTAGCTCGTAGAGCAATGCCCCGGTTTGCCACACAGAGGTCGGGCCCGCGTTGTACCTTTTTGTGAGTACAAACTCCGGAGGGGCAAAGTCTTCTGTCCCTGCAATGTTTAGAAACAATGTTTTAGACACAAATCCTTGAAGCTGCTGTTATTACTATAAATCGTACTTACCAGAGAACTCGCTGTACGGCTTTGACCGGACACGGCAGCCACAACCGAAATCGATGAGGCGCACACGGGGCCCGGATGGAGTGTCTTGTAGTAAGACGTTGTCCATCTTGATGTCCCGATGGAAGACCTTTCTCTCATGGAGATGGTTCAGGGCCTCAGACAACTGCCACGTTATCTCCTGCAAGACACAAGGACAACTATCTGAGTGAAGTAAAAGTGCAATGGACAAATGTACACAACTATTGCTAACAATACTAGTAAGTTAGTAACTACATGCTCATGACTGCTGTGTACCACCAAAGCTAGTCCCTTTTGTGAATATGATCATGATATTTGATTGTACCTTGGCGAGGCCTTCTGGGAGAGGTCCATTCTTCGTGGAGTAGCCAAAGAGGTCCTCTGCTGGTGTGGGTCTCTCCATGACCAAGATGACCTCATGGTCCACGCAGAACCACTCCAAGATGGACACAGAGGCGTTACGGCCCTCGGAGTCTGGCCCAGATCTGGCGCGGAGCATGAGGAACACCTCTTTTGGGATGGTGTGCTGCTGGGTGCCCTTGGTCTAAAGAGAAAGATGAAATGTCAGTCAAATGTTACAATGATTATGATTAAGTGTTCAAGATACTAACCACAGAGACGAACTCCACACTAGCTCTGTGGATATGTTTGATAGCCACCTGGAAATGAGAACACAGACAACTTAATACTCCAGAGTAAACAACTGTGAAATTTAAATTGTTATCAAATGTAAAAAAAGACTTACAGGCAGAAGATCCGCCCTCCGAACTCCGGCGTAGACACTGCCAAAGCCCCCTTCTCCCAACATCTCCTGCTCCTCATACTTACTAAAGAAGTCTACAGGACCTGGAAAAGGTGACAACAAAAGGGTTAGTACATTCACAAGAAATATATAACGTTGTATAATATTTCTTCCGATACATACCTCCAGCTGTCAGCAGGCTTGGTTTGGGCCTCTTCCTCCGCTCTCTCCGCCTGCGCTCGGCTCCTCTCTGGGTGTTAGTGGAGGATTCGGGCGGCAGTTTGTCCGAACGGGAGAGTTTGGCCGGATTCTCCAACCCTGGATCAGTAGCCTTTCTCTTCTTCGAACTGGGACCGGGCAGTTCGATCAGAGGCCGGCTACCGTCCAGGACACGAGGCTCCGGGTCTAAAACCAAGACAATAGTACAAGTTTTATGTAAAAGGGAAAACAATATGACAAGCAACAAATAAACGATTATTTAGTTCAGACTTATGTCCCCATGTGGTCTTAACCTCTTAACCCCCACATGAACTGAGCACATTTCCTCCAGTTTGGCTTTTCCCAAAGCAAACAATGTCAAAAGAGCGACAAAAACGCACCGGAAAAGCAATGATAACACAATGTACAAAATAATTAAGAGTGAAGAAAAAGCAACAAAACATCAACACGAAAGAGCGACAAAATTGTGACAAAAATGCTATGGAAAAGTCACCAAAACACGACAAAAATGTGACAACAAAGCAGTGGAAAACAACAACAAAAAAAGGTTACGATCAGTATTTTGTAGGTCTTAGCTTTCAAATGAGGGGTTACTCTAGCCTATAGGATGTAAAGATTTAGTTCTGGGTAAAGCTGAACTGGAGAAAATGCTCTTGGTTAGAGCGAGGGTTAAGAGGTTAATATACAAACGCATGACTTAATGAGGACTCCTACAAACCTTCAACTGGATTTACAAGAATATCATTTACATTTAAGGCCTTTCTGGATTAAAACCGCCCATAAGATCTGTTTCTTTTCCGATTTGACCAGTACAGAGTCAACTCGGTCTAAAACCATAAAAAAAACGTTTGTCTGACACTTACCTCGAAAGAGCACGGTGAGGCCAACACGGGCGTCGATCATCTTCTGTGCCATTGTCTCGAAATGGACAAAAGTGGTGAAAAAACTCTGTAAAGTTGTGTAAACGCAGGTCAGACCGTCGATCGGTTCACTCGCTGAGCGTAAAGTGAAGGACAGATCGGAATGTTCGCCTTTTTAAACTGTGCAGGATGTAGCGGTGTCCCGGCAACGGTCAATGTATCCCGGCAACGGTCAATGTTATTTTGTTTTACATTTACATTTGAAAATATACAAATAAATGCATAAACAAATATATAAGAAACTGTGATTTTTACATAAAGTATTACCACTATAGGTGATATGGCCGTGCCGTGGCTCGCAGCATCAATCAATGGTTTTGTATAGCCCAATATCACAACAGGAGTGGCCTCATAGGGCTGCAACAAACATTAGGGCAATAAAATACTAAAATACTAACATACAATGGATTTGCTCAAACATGTCAATTTAACCAGGTGGAAAATCCACAATGAATTCACCGTTCTGATAACACTTTGAATCGGGATCTGTCTTTTCTTATCAAAATAGGTGCGTGACATTTTCCTAAAGAAAAAAAGAAAAAATGTCTTCAAAGTGCACTGAAAACCTCATTATGCAAAATCCAGATCGACAAGTGCAATACTTTGAGCCATGTCAAACTGAACACAACAATGACCTCCTAAAACAGATGCATTGGATTTTTTCATTTGCACTCTTTACCTTACATCGCTTATAATAACCTGCTTCAAAAATTGCATCCACCAACAAACTCTTTTGATTTTGCCCCGGCTTACAAACGGCGGAGAGAAGAAAGCCTGTTTTTTTTTTCTGTCTTTCTGATGCTTTCGCTCACAGTTTTATTCATTGTATCTTTCTATCTCCTTGCTTTCTTACCTTCCTGCTCTCCTCCACTAAATTTGGCCCAAACGGACATAATCACAGGGTATTTGCAGGCTACCTCGCTACTGGACTCTCTCCCACTGCTTGCCCTGCGAGTGTCTCTCTATGTGCATATGTGCATTTCTCCAAGCATGAGCTCACCAGCAAAACAGTAGATACAAGATGCATTTGTGGATTGTACATGTGAGATTTTGCGGCACCATCCATCCATCCATTTTCTTCCACTTCTCCGTTGCCGGGTCGTGGGGGCAGCTGTTGGAGCTGCCCAAATCACATTGCACCAGCCCCTATGGCTCCTCCTGCAGGTGGTGGGTCCACAGAAGGACGGCCTCATGGTTCTCACCGGGCCTGTTGGTCTCTCATAAGGGGCTTCTAAGGGACGTTGACATTGTAATATCTTCTAAATTGGTAGTTACCAGTGAAGTCCCTGCATTTGGGGCTAGTGGGGCCAAAGAATAATATTCATTGTCTACTTTCACTTAAGTTGCACACGCGCTTTCTGTAAACACAGAAACTAACAAACACCGGTGAATTGCACTCGCTCGATAACAACACCCTCTATCTGAATTGCTTCCTGAGCATTGGAATTACAGTTGCCAAATATCATCATTTTGCTTTTACTCAGATTTAGACAAAAGTGTCAACCACTTGTTGACACTCTTGAGTTCCAAGTTAACAATCCGACACAGTTGTTGTAAATCGTCTCCTGATGCAAAAATATTTGTATCGTCAGCAAACAAGATACATTTAAGTACTTGAGACGTTTTACAAATGTGGTTAATATACATATTAAACCATTTTGGGCCCAGAATGGAACCTTGAGGTAAACCACACACAATTTGTCGGGTTGTGATTCTACTCGGTTTAGTTATTAAAGGAAACAAACCTATACTGAATAGAGTATTTATAAATTCGTCAGTCTTTCTGTGCTTATTTGGGTTTAGCAGATCGACGTTAAGATCTCCCCCCACAAACATGAGCTTCTGATTTGAGCCTGGAAAGTGCTCCTCCATCCAATTAGAAAACACCTCTATATTAGACCCAGGTGTTCTATAAATACAACTTACAATAATATATTTTTTTTTAGTATTAGCAATTTGAATTGTAAGACATTTAAGTATGTCATCCACCACCATTAGGCAGTGTTTGGTTCCTGTGACTGGTCACATATTGGCTGATCTGGGTTCAGACTGAATGAGGTCCACACAAATAGAAGTTCAAACAATAGGTGTTTATTAAAAGAAGAAATTACTGGCGACATGTGAACAAGCGGCCTCCCTCCCTCTTGGTGCGGCTGCGTTTTTTAATGTTTTTTACCTTTTTCTGCGAGCTGCATTTGCGGTTTCTGTGTTCCACGTCGTTTTAGTGGATACACTTTGCCGTATTTTTGTGGAGGTTTGGTGAAAGAAGAGGAAGGAGGAGGTGAAGCTGACCAGTGCAGGACACCACGCTCTGCAACAGGGACAAACCCAGGAGGTGCTGCACTGTGTCAGAGGATCAGAGGAGACTGAAGGCAGCCATCCAGGTTTCCTCCGGGTGCTCGGGGTTGGGAAAGACGGTTTGGAAAAGACGAGAACAAAAGGGTTAGTGATTTCATAGGAGATATATAACGTTAATAATATAATATTATAATATTTCTACCAATACATACCTCCTGTGTCAGCAGTGTTGGTTGAAGCCTCTTCCTCTGCTCTCTCTGGCTGCGCTCTGCTCCTTTGGGTTTTTATCGAGAATTACCCCGACCTCCAAGAACATGCCGGTCAGGTCGGCCCACAGTGGCGGGGCGGCTCAGGCGCAGCAGCTCAGGACTTTCACCTGAACACAAATAAAGCACAAATAAAGCAGTTACTTACTTACATACTTACTTACCCATTGGACTGCATTAGGCGTTCCTGTTGAACTCCCTGAAACACAGCAGGTTAAACAGGAGGAGATGTTCGTTCATGGCCTCATCCAGGCGTGGTGTCTGAATTGGTCCAAACCTAATCTCTTGGTTGGGCCAGCTCAAAGACACGCCTCCAAGAAGTCTTGGCACTCTGTAACAAAACAAAAAAGAGCAGTTAGGAATTAGTGTGTAGTTTACAAACACTACTACTGTACACTACAGTATCTATTTTTACCCCATCTTGTTCTGCTGACACATTACCTTGGGACAGTCAGTCAAATGTTACAATGATTAAGTGTTCAAGATACTTACCACTGGGACGAACTCCACACTAGCTCTGTGGATATGTTTGATAGCCACCTGGAAATGAGAACACAGACAACTTAATACTCCGGAGTAAACAACTGTGAAATTAAAATTGTTTAGAAATGTAATAAAGACTTACAGGCAGAAGATCCGCCCTCCGAACTCCAGCGTAGACACTGCCAAAGCCCCCTTCTCCCAACATCTCCTGGTCATCGTACTTCCTAAAGAAGTCTACAGGACCTGGAAAAGGTGACAACAAAAGGGTTAGTAAATTCACAAGAAATATATAACGTTGTATAATATTTCTTCCGATTACATACCTCCAGCTGTCAGCAGGCTTGGTTTGGGCCTCTTCCTCCGCTCTCTCTGCCTGCGCTCGGCTCCTCTCTGGGTCTTAGTGGAGGATTTGGGCGGCAGTTTGTCCGAACGGGGTTCTCCAACCCTGGATCAGTATCACTAGCCTCTCTCTTCTTCGAACTGGGACCAGGCAGTTCGTTCAGAGGGCTGCTACCGTCCAGGACACGAGGCTCCGGGTCTAAAACCAAGACAATATTACAAGTTTTATGTAAAAGGGAAAAAAATATAAGCAACAAATAAACGTTGATTTAGTTCAGACGTATGTCCCCATGTGGTCTTAATATACAAAACCTGCTACTTTTCCGAAAATGCGTGACTAATTGATGACAAATGTTCAACTGCATTTAACTGTAATAAAATAACATCCATTTAAGAAATTGCTTGTTTAAATGTGCCTATATCTGTTTCTTTTCTGATTTGACCAGTACAGGGTCAACTCTGTCAAAAATCTGACACAAACCTTCTAAGACCACGGTGAAGCCATCAAAGGTGGAGGAGCTGAACAGTGCAGGACACCACGCTCTGAAACAGGGACAAAACCCGAAGGCGGTGCACCGTTTCAGAGGATCAGAGGAGCACTGAAGGCAGGACCAACACCTGAACACAAATAAAGCACTTACTTACTTATACTTACTTGCCCTGAAAAAGATGTAACCTTTTTAAAAAGAGAGAGCGAGAGGGAGAGAGAGAGGGAGGGGGGAGAAAGGGGAGGGGAAGAGGGGGAGGGGAAGAGGGAGAGGGAGGGGGGAGAGAGAGAGAGAGGGGGGAGAGAGGGGGAGGGAGAGGGTGAGAGAGGGAGGGAGGGGGAGAGGGAGGGGGAGAGGGAGACTTCATGGCCTCATCCAGGCGTGGTGGCTCAGTTGGTCCAAACCTAATCTCTCGGTTGGGTCCACTCTAAGACACGCCTCCAAGAAGTCCTGGCACTCTGTAAGAAAACAGAAAAGAGCAGTTAGGAATGATTGTGTAGTTTACAAACACTACTACTGTAAACTACAGTATCTATTTGACTCCATCTTGTTCTGCTGACACATTACCTTGGGACAGGCCGCTGGGACAGGCCAAGTCTCCGTTCCTGCAGGCCTCAGTAGTGAACTCTTCCTGCTCGTCAGAGCGCAGTAGCTCGTAGAGCAATGCCCCGGTTTGCCACACAGAGGTCGGGCCCGCGTTGTACCTTTTTGTGAGTACAAACTCCGGAGGGGCAAAGTCTTCTGTCCCTGCAATGTTTAGAAACAATGTTTTAGACACAAATCCTTGAAGCTGCTGTTATTACTATAAATCGTACTTACCAGAGAACTCGCTGTACGGCTTTGACCGGACACGGCAGCCACAACCGAAATCGATGAGGCGCACACGGGGCCCGGATGGAGTGTCTTGTAGTAAGACGTTGTCCATCTTGATGTCCCGATGGAAGACCTTTCTCTCATGGAGATGGTTCAGGGCCTGAGACAACTGCCACGTTATCTCCTGCAGGACACAAGGACAACTATCTGAGTGAAGTAAAAGTGCAATGGACAAATGTACACAACTATTGCTAACAATACTAGTAAGTTAGTAACTACATGCTCATTACTGCTGTGTACCACCAAAGCTAGTCCCTTTTGTGAATATGATCATGATATTTGATTGTACCTTGGCGAGGCCTTCTGGGAGAGGTCCATTCTTCGTGGAGTAGCCAAAGAGGTCCTCTGCTGGTGTGGGTCTCTCCATGACCAAGATGACCTCATGGTCCACGCAGAACCACTCCAAGATGGACACAGAGGCGTTACGGCCCTCGGAGTCTGGCCCAGATCTGGCGCGGAGCATGAGGAACACCTCTTTTGGGATGGTGTGCTGCTGGGTGCCCTTGGTCTAAAGAGAAAGATGAAATGTCAGTCAAATGTTACAATGATTATGATTAAGTGTTCAAGATACTAACCACAGAGACGAACTCCACACTAGCTCTGTGGATATGTTTGATAGCCACCTGGAAATGAGAACACAGACAACTTAATACTCCAGAGTAAACAACTGTGAAATTTAAATTGTTATCAAATGTAAAAAAAGACTTACAGGCAGAAGATCCGCCCTCCGAACTCCGGCGTAGACACTGCCAAAGCCCCCTTCTCCCAACATCTCCTGCTCCTCATACTTACTAAAGAAGTCTACAGGACCTGGAAAAGGTGACAACAAAAGGGTTAGTACATTCACAAGAAATATATAACGTTGTATAATATTTCTTCCGATACATACCTCCAGCTGTCAGCAGGCTTGGTTTGGGCCTCTTCCTCCGCTCTCTCCGCTCTCTCCGCCTGCGCTCGGCTCCTCTCTGGGTGTTAGTGGAGGATTCGGGCGGCAGTTTGTCCGAACGGGAGAGTTTGGCCGGATTCTCCAACCCTGGATCAGTAGCCTTTCTCTTCTTCGAACTGGGACCGGGCAGTTCGATCAGAGGCCGGCTACCGTCCAGGACACGAGGCTCCGGGTCTAAAACCAAGACAATAGTACAAGTTTTATGTAAAAGGGAAAACAATATGACAAGCAACAAATAAACGATTATTTAGTTCAGACTTATGTCCCCATGTGGTCTTAACCTCTTAACCCCCACATGAACTGAGCACATTTCCTCCAGTTTGGATTTTCCCAAAGCAAACAATGTCAAAAGAGCGACAAAAACGCACCGGAAAAGCAATGATAACACAATGTACAAAATAATTAAGAGTGAAGAAAAAGCAACAAAACATCAACACGAAAGAGCGACAAAATTGTGACAAAAATGCTATGGAAAAGTCACCAAAACACGACAAAAATGTGACAACAAAGCAGTGGAAAACAACAACAAAAAAAAGGTTACGATCAGTATTTTGTAGGTCTTAGCTTTCAAATGAGGCGTTACTCTAGCCTATAGGATGTAAAGATTTAGTTCTGGGTAAAGCTGAACTGGAGAAAATGCTCTTGGTTAGAGCGAGGGTTAAGAGGTTAATATACAAAACCTGCTTCTTTTCCGCAAACGCATGACTTAATGAGGACTCCTACAAACCTTCAACTGGATTTACAAGAATATCATTTACATTTAAGGCCTTTCTGGATTAAAACCGCCTGTAAGATCTGTTTCTTTTCCGATTTGACCAGTACAGAGTCAACTCGGCCTAAAACCATTAAAAAAAACGTTTGTCTGACACTTACCTCGAGAGACCACGGTGAGGCCAACACGGGCGTCGATCATCTTCTGTGCCATTGTCTCGAAATGGACAAAAGTGGTGAAAAAACTCTGTAAAGTTGTGTAAACGCAGGTCAGACCGTCGATCGGTTCACTCGCTGAGCGTAAAGTGAAGGACAGATCGGAATGTTCGCCTTTTTAAACTGTGCAGGATGTAGCGGTGTCCCGGCAACGGTCAATGTATCCCGGCAACGGTCAATGTTATTTTGTTTTACATTTACATTTGAAAATATACAAATAAATGCATAAACAAATATATAAGAAACTGTGATTTTTACATAAAGTATTACCACTTTAGGTAATATGGCCGTGCCGTGGCTCGCAGCATCAATCAATGGTTTTGTATAGCCCAATATCACAACAGGAGTGGCCTCATATAGGGCTGCAACAAACATTAGGGCAATAAAATACTAAAATACTAACATACAATGGATTTCCTCAAACATGTCAATTTAACCAGGTGGAAAATCCACAATGAATTCACCGTTCTTGTTAGGGTTTGTTTTCCCCTCCCCCTTGTTTTTCTCCTGAGCACTGGTGGTTGACAGGGGCGTGGCTGGGACCTGCTGCAACGAGGCACACCTGGTCCTTGATGAGGAGCCTGGTACTTAAGCTCTGTTCAGTCCTCGCCACGCTGCCAGATAATTCCGTCATGCTCGGTACAGCCTGTCCTGGGTGTCTGTTTCCTGAAAGTTTTTTGTGCTGCTACTCACCTGTTTTCCCCCTGTGCTCAGGATTCCCTGGTGCCTCTCGTAGACCTGTCTCCGCCTGCTCCAGCCTGCTCCCAGCCAGCCTCTGCCACCTCGGACTATTCTCGTGTGTTGTAAAAATAAATCCTTGAAAGCTTACCTGCCTCCGTCTCCGCTTTGGGGTCCAACTTGAAAACCCAACAGAATTATCTGGCCACAATGGACCCCGCAGAGATGGAAAGATTCAGGCAAGCTTTGGCTCTGCAAGGGAGTCGTGTTGGTCAACATGAAAAGACTCTCAATGAGATCATGGATTCGCTTCATCAACTCAATTGCAATTTTTCTGCATTGAGTAGCCGTCTTGACCAGATTTCCACTCATCTCGCCGTAGCCACGCCTCCACCGGCCCAAGTTGAAGCTCCTCCAGATGATCCCCGTCCCCTGCCTCGCGAACCTTTCATCCCCACTCCTGCCAGGTACTCAGGTGACATAGGGACATGTGGTCAGTTTCTACACCAGTGTACGCTTGTGTTTAACCAACAGCCGTTGACCTATGCCACTGATAAAGCTAAGGTGGCGTTCATTATGAGTTTGCTCGCGGGTAAGGCTTCTGCATGGGCTGTAGCTTTGGTCCATAGCAATTCACCGGTTTGTGACACCCTGGGTTCATTCACTAATGAGATACGTCGAGTGTTTGACCACCCGTTTCAAGGAAGGGAGGCCAGTAGCCGGCTCCTTTCTCTATGTCAGGGTGCTGGTTCAGTAACCTCTTACTCCATAGATTTCCGTATCCTAGCAGCTGAGACTGGGTGGGATGAAGGGGCCTTGCAGGGCGTATTCTTCCGGGGATTGAGTGAAGAGATTAAGGACCAGCTAGCCGCCCGTGAGGAGACCGCCACTCTTGAGGAACTTATTTCCTTAGCCATACGTCTAGACAACCGTTTAGCAGAGAGGCGTAGGGAGAGAGCAGCTAGGAGAAGCCAACCCCCTCCAATTCTCCACCCCAGTCAGCCTCGACAGCCTACATTGGCAACTCGTCCACCTCCGGAATCATCCTCGACCTCTGTTTCTACTCCTGGTACTTCAACCCTGAGTACAGAAGAACCTATGCAGCTGGGCAAGATGACACTCAGTCACCAGGAGCGCCAGCGCCGTTTCAGCCTCGGACTCTGCATGTACTGCGGACAGACTGGACACAGCGTCGCCCACTGTTCGGCTCGGCCAAAAGACCGGGCTCATCAGCCAGCGGAGGGGCGCTGGTGAGCCATACTCCCTCGGATCCCCCCTCCAGGCGTATCCAGCTAGAAGGTACTGTGTCCAATTCTAGGGACTCTTTTCCTCTTATAGCCCTAGTGGATTCCGAAACTGATGATAATTTTATAGACTCTTTGTTTGTTTCCCAGTGTAACATTCCCTCTGAACCTCTCCCTGAGCCTAAGAGTGTGTACGCCCTAGATGGAAAACTGCTGGCGACGGTAACTCACCGCACCATTCCCATTTTGTTGCGACTTTCTGGGAATCATCAAGAGACTATTTCCCTGTACATTGTGAGTTCGCCTTCCTCACCTTTAGTTTTAGGCCTTCCTTGGCTTAAACGTCACAACCCGCATATAGACTGGGTAAAACTGTCCGTTGTGAATTGGAGTTTATTTTGCCACAATCGTTGCCTCCATTCGGCCGTTCCTCCCAACGCGAGCACCCCTATAAGCCCCAAGCCCATAGATCTGACCCTGGTACCTACTGTATATCATGACCTCCAGGAGGTTTTCTCTAAGGACCGGGCCTTATCACTGCCTCCTCACAGACCATATGATTGCAGTATCGATTTGGTCTCTGGTGCTCCGTTGCCCACCAGTAAGCTCTACAATCTGTCCAAGCCTGAGAGGGAGGCCATGGAGACGTACATCTCTGATTCTCTTGCGTCTGGACTCATTCGCCCTTCCTCTTCCCCTGTTGGCGCGGGGTTCTTTTTCGTCGACAAGAAGGACCGGACGCTACGCCCGTGCATAGACTATAGGGGGCTTAATGACATAACGGTGAAGAACAAGTACCCCCTTCCCCTTATTGAGTCCGCGTTTTGCTCTCTCCAGGAAGCCACTATTTTTACGAAGCTTGATCTCCGGAACGCTTATCACCTGGTCCGCATTAAGGAAGGTGATGAGTGGAAGACTGCATTCAACACACCTCTCGGCCATTTTGAGTACCTGGTTATGCCGTTTGGTTTAACTAACGCCCCAGCCGTCTTCCAGGCACTCACTAATGATGTGTTGCGTGATATGTTGAATAGTTTTGTTTTTGTATACATAGATGACATTTTGATTTTTTCCCGCTCGCTCAATGAACATGTCCAGCATGTGCGGCTGGTACTCCAGTGCCTTTTGGAGAACAGACTTTATGTTAAAGCGGAGAAATGTGAGTTTCATGTACCTTCTGTTGCTTTCCTTGGTTTTGTTATTGCAGAGGGGCAGATGAGGGCAGATCCAGCGAAGATCAAGGCCGTGGCGGATTGGCCAACTCCCTCCAATAGGAAGCAACTCCAGAGCTTCTTGGGATTTGCCAACTTCTACAGGCGCTTTATCAGAGACTATAGTAAGGTGGCTGCACCTCTAAACCAGCTGACGTCCGTGAAGGAGCCTTTCAACTGGTCTACGGAAGCAGAGGGAGCCTTTGTTAAGTTAAAGACTTTGTTTTGTTCTGCTCCTATCTTGTCCCACCCAGATCCTTCTTCACAGTTCGTCGTTGAAGTGGATGCTTCAGACTCTGGCATTGGAGCAGTGCTTTCTCAATGCGCTGCTTCTGACCAGAAGCTGCATCCGTGTGCTTTCTACTCCCGACGACTGACCCCTGCTGAGAGAAACTACGATGTGGGCAACAGAGAGCTGCTGGCAGTCGTTGAGGCACTCAAGGAGTGGAGGCACTGGCTGGAGGGCTCGGAGCAACCGTTCGTGGTATGGACTGATCACAAGAACTTGGCATACCTCCGCTCTGCACGCAGGCTAAATTCTCGCCAGGCTCGTTGGGCCCTGTTCCTGGGTCGCTTTAACTTCACTCTCACTTACCGTCCAGGATCCCGTAATGTCAAGCCGGACGCGTTGTCTCGCCAATTTGCAACCCCGGTGGACGAGCCTCTTGTGGGAACTATCCTGACGCCTTCTTGTGTGGTCGGGGCAGCCCACTGGGAGGTTGAGAGGACCGTCCAGGAGGCCCTGGTCAACCATCCCTTACCTGATGGATGTCCTCCTGGTCGCCTGTTTGTTCCGCAATCAGTCAGATCCAAGGTGCTTCAGTGGGGTCATTCGTCCAAGCTCTCATGCCACCCTGGTTTTCATCGCACCCTCGCTTTTGTTCGGGAGCGTTTCTGGTGGCCCACTATATCTGCTGACACAAAACAATTTGTTGCGGCTTGCTCTGTCTGTGCCCGCAGTAAGTCGTCGCATCGCGCTCCGGCTGGTTTTCTCCGTCCACTGCCTATCCCACACCGTCCCTGGTCTCACATTGCAGTGGATTTCGTCACCGGTCTGCCCCCATCTGATGGTAACACGGTCATTCTGTCCATCGTGGACCGCTTTTCCAAGTCTGTACATTTTGTCTCGTTACCCAAGTTGCCCTCTGCCTTTGAGACTGCTAATTTGCTTGTTCAGCATGTTTTCAAACTGCATGGCATTCCGCAGGACATTGTGTCAGACCGAGGTCCCCAGTTCTCCTCCCAGGTGTGGAGGGTTTTTTGTCGTGCTGTGGGGGCTACTGCCAGTTTGTCTTCGGGGTATCATCCGCAGACTAACGGCCAGACTGAGCGGGCGAATCAGGACCTGGAGGCAGCCCTTCGCTGTGTCGCCGCTCGCAACCCATCTTCCTGGTCCATCCACCTCCCCTGGATTGAATATTCCCACAACTCCTTGGTGTCCTCCGCTACCGGCATGTCCCCGTTTATGGCTGCTAATGGCTTCCAACCTCCTCTTTTCCCGAGCCAGGAGAGTCGTGTCGCCGTGCCATCCATCCAGAGGCATCTACAGCGGGCTCGGCGGGTCTGGCATGAGGTCCGGGCGGCTCTGTCCCGTACCGCTGCGAGGAATCGGAGGCTTGCTGACTGCCGCCGCACTCCTGCGCCTGACTACAAGCCTGGACAGAAGGTGTGGCTGTCTTCTCGTGATCTTCCCCTGCTGACGGAGTCGAAGAAGCTGTCTCCCCGGTTTATTGGTCCGTTCGAAATTGAAAGGGTCATTAATCCTGTGGTCATGGAACTCAAGTTACCGCCTTCATTGAGGATCCATCCTTCTTTCCATGTGTCCCTGCTGAAGCCGGTTACCACGAGTCCCCTGAGCCCTCCGGCCGAGCCCCCTCCGCCCCCCCGGGTGGTGGATGGCGGTCCTGCCTTTTCGGTTCGGCGGCTATTGGATGTTCGGCGGCGGGGTCGGGGCTTCCAGTACCTGGTCGACTGGGAGGGTTACGGTCCGGAGGATCGCTCCTGGGTTTCCCGGTCCCTCATCTTGGACCCTGCTCTCCTCCGGGATTTCTATGCCGGGAATCCCGCCAAGCCTGGTCGGCCGCCGGGGGTCGGCCCTTGATGGGGGGGGGGGTACTGTTAGGGTTTGTTTTCCCCTCCCCCTTGTTTTTCTCCTGAGCACTGGTGGTTGACAGGGGCGTGGCTGGGACCTGCTGCAACGAGGCACACCTGGTCCTTGATGAGGAGCCTGGTACTTAAGCTCTGTTCAGTCCTCGCCACGCTGCCAGATAATTCCGTCATGCTCGGTACAGCCTGTCCTGGGTGTCTGTTTCCTGAAAGTTTTTTGTGCTGCTACTCACCTGTTTTCCCCCTGTGCTCAGGATTCCCTGGTGCCTCTCGTAGACCTGTCTCCGCCTGCTCCAGCCTGCTCCCAGCCAGCCTCTGCCACCTCGGACTATTCTCGTGTGTTGTAAAAATAAATCCTTGAAAGCTTACCTGCCTCCGTCTCCGCTTTGGGGTCCAACTTGAAAACCCAACAGTTCTGATAACACTTTGAATCGGGATCTGTCTTTTCTTATCAAAATAGGTGCGTGACATTTTCCTAAAGAAAAAAAGTCTTCAAAGTGCACTGAAAACCTCATTATGCAAAATCCAGATCGACAAGTGCAATACTTTGAGCCATGTCAAACTGAACACAACAATGACCTCCTAAAACAGATGCGTTGGATTTTTTCATTTGCACTCTTTACCTTACATCGCTTATAATAACCTGCTTCAAAAATTGTATCCACCAACAAACTCTTTTGATTTTGCCCCGGCTTACAAACGGCGGAGAGAAGAAGCAATGGATCAGAAAGCCTGTTTTTTTTTTCTGTCTTTCTGATGCTTTCGCTCACAGTTTTATTCATTGTATCTTTCTATCTCCTTGCTTTCTTACCTTCCTGCTCTCCTCCACTAAATTTGGCCCAAACGGACATAATCACAGGGTATTTGCAGGCTACCTCGCTACTGGACTCTCTCCCACTGCTTGCCCTGCGAGTGTCTCTCTATGTGCATTATGTGCATTTCTCCAAGCATGAGCTCACCAGCAAAACAGTAGATACAAGATGCATTTGTGGATTGTACATGTGAGATTTTGCGGCACCATCCATCCATCCATTTTCTTCCACTTCTCCGTTGCCGGGTCGTGGGGGCAGCTGTTGGAGCTGCCCAAATCACATTGCACCAGCCCCTATGGCTCCTCCTGCAGGTGGTGGGTCCACAGAAGGACGGCCTCATGGTTCTCACCGGGCCTGTTGGTCTCTCATAAGGGGCTTCTAAGGGACGTTGACATTGTAATATCTTCTAAATTGGTAGTTACCAGTGAAGTCCCTGCATTTGGGGCTAGTGGGGCCAAAGAATAATATTCATTGTCTACTTTCACTTAAGTTGCACACGCGCTTTCTGTAAACACAGAAACTAACAAACACCGGTGAATTGCACTCGCTCGATAACAACACCCTCTATCTGAATTGCTTCCTGAGCATTGGAATTACAGTTGCCAAATATCATCATTTTGCTTTTACTCAGATTTAGACAAAAGTGTCAACCACTTGTTGACACTCTTGAGTTCCAAGTTAACAATCCGACACAGTTGTTGTAAATCGTCTCCTGATGCAAAAATATTTGTATCGTCAGCAAACAAGATACATTTAAGTACTTGAGACGTTTTACAAATGTGGTTAATATACATATTAAACCATTTTGGGCCCAGAATGGAACCTTGAGGTAAACCACACACAATTTGTCGGGTTGTGATTCTACTCGGTTTAGTTATTAAAGGAAACAAACCTATACTGAATAGAGTATTTATAAATTCGTCAGTCTTTCTGTGCTTATTTGGGTTTAGCAGATCGACGTTAAGATCTCCCCCCACAAACATGAGCTTCTGATTTGAGCCTGGAAAGTGCTCCTCCATCCAATTAGAAAACACCTCTATATTAGACCCAGGTGTTCTATAAATACAACTTACAATAATATATTTTTTTTTAGTATTAGCAATTTGAATTGTAAGACATTTAAGTATGTCATCCACCACCATTAGGCAGTGTTTGGTTCCTGTGACTGGTCACATATTGGCTGATCTGGGTTCAGACTGAATGAGGTCCACACAAATAGAAGTTCAAACAATAGGTGTTTATTAAAAGAAGAAATTACTGGCGACATGTGAACAAGCGGCCTCCCTCCCTCTTGGTGCGGCTGCGTTTTTTAATGTTTTTTACCTTTTTCTGCGAGCTGCATTTGCGGTTTCTGTGTTCCACGTCGTTTTAGTGGATACACTTTGCCGTATTTTTGTGGAGGTTTGGTGAAAGAAGAGGAAGGAGGAGGTGAAGCTGACCAGTGCAGGACACCACGCTCTGCAACAGGGACAAACCCAGGAGGTGCTGCACTGTGTCAGAGGATCAGAGGAGACTGAAGGCAGCCATCCAGGTTTCCTCCGGGTGCTCGGGGTTGGGAAAGACGGTTTGGAAAAGACGAGAACAAAAGGGTTAGTGATTTCATAGGAGATATATAACGTTAATAATATAATATTATAATATTTCTACCAATACATACCTCCTGTGTCAGCAGTGTTGGTTGAAGCCTCTTCCTCTGCTCTCTCTGGCTGCGCTCTGCTCCTTTGGGTTTTTATCGAGAATTACCCCGACCTCCAAGAACATGCCGGTCAGGTCGGCCCACAGTGGCGGGGCGGCTCAGGCGCAGCAGCTCAGGACTTTCACCTGAACACAAATAAAGCACAAATAAAGCAGTTACTTACTTACATACTTACTTACCCATTGGACTGCATTAGGCGTTCCTGTTGAACTCCCTGAAACACAGCAGGTTAAACAGGAGGAGATGTTCGTTCATGGCCTCATCCAGGCGTGGTGTCTGAATTGGTCCAAACCTAATCTCTTGGTTGGGCCAGCTCAAAGACACGCCTCCAAAAAGTCCTGGCACTCTGTAACAAAACAAAAAAGAGCAGTTAGGAATTAGTGTGTAGTTTACAAACACTACTACTGTACACTACAGTATCTATTTTTACCCCATCTTGTTCTGCTGACACATTACCTTGGGACAGTCAGTCAAATGTTACAATGATTAAGTGTTCAAGATACTTACCACTGGGACGAACTCCACACTAGCTCTGTGGATATGTTTGATAGCCACCTGGAAATGAGAACACAGACAACTTAATACTCCGGAGTAAACAACTGTGAAATTAAAATTGTTTAGAAATGTAATAAAGACTTACAGGCAGAAGATCCGCCCTCCGAACTCCAGCGTAGACACTGCCAAAGCCCCCTTCTCCCAACATCTCCTGCTCCTCGTACTTCCTAAAGAAGTCTACAGGACCTGGAAAAGGTGACAACAAAAGGGTTAGTAAATTCACAAGAAATATATAACGTTGTATAATATTTCTTCCGATTACATACCTCCAGCTGTCAGCAGGCTTGGTTTGGGCCTCTTCCTCCGCTCTCTCTGCCTGCGCTCAGCTCCTCTCTGGGTCTTAGTGGAGGATTTGGGCGGCAGTTTGTCCGAACGGGGTTCTCCAACCCTGGATCAGTATCACTAGCCTCTCTCTTCTTCGAACTGGGACCAGGCAGTTCGTTCAGAGGGCTGCTACCGTCCAGGACACGAGGCTCCGAGTCTAAAACCAAGACAATATTACAAGTTTTATGTAAAAGGGAAAAAAATATAAGCAACAAATAAACGATGATTTAGTTCAGACGTATGTCCCCATGTGGTCTTAATATACAAAACCTGCTACTTTTCCGAAAATGCGTGACTAATTGATGACAAATGTTCAACTGCATTTAACTGTAAGAAAATAACATCCATTTAAGAAATTGCTTGTTTAAATGTGCCTATATCTGTTTCTTTTCTGATTTGACCAGTACAGGGTCAACTCTGTCAAAAATCTGACACAAACCTTCTAAGACCACGGTGAAGCCATCAAAGGTGGAGGAGCTGAACAGTGCAGGACACCACGCTCTGAAACAGGGACAAAACCCGAAGGCGGTGCACCGTTTCAGAGGATCAGAGGAGCACTGAAGGCAGGACCAACACCTGAACACAAATAAAGCACTTACTTACTTATACTTACTTGCCCTGAAAAAGATGTAACCTTTTTAAAAAGAGAGAGCGAGAGGGAGAGAGAGAGGGAGGGGGGAGAAAGGGGAGGGGGAGAGGGAGGGGGGAGAGAGAGAGAGAGAGGGGGGAGAGAGGGAGAGGGGGAGGGAGAGGGAGGGGGAGAGAGAGAGAGAGGGGGGAGAGAGGGAGAGGGGGAGGGAGAGGGAGGGGGGAGAGAGAGAGAGACGGGGGAGAGAGGGGGAGGGAGAGGGTGAGAGAGGGAGGGAGGGGGAGAGGGAGGGGGAGAGGGAGACTTCATGGCCTCATCCAGGCGTGGTGGCTCAGTTGGTCCAAACCTAATCTCTCGGTTGGGTCCACTCTAAGACACGCCTCCAAGAAGTCCTGGCACTCTGTAAGAAAACAGAAAAGAGCAGTTAGGAATGATTGTGTAGTTTACAAACACTACTACTGTAAACTACAGTATCTATTTGACTCCATCTTGTTCTGCTGACACATTACCTTGGGACAGGCCGCTGGGACAGGCCAAGTCTCCGTTCCTGCAGGCCTCAGTAGTGAACTCTTCCTGCTCGTCAGAGCGCAGTAGCTCGTAGAGCAATGCCCCGGTTTGCCACACAGAGGTCGGGCCCGCGTTGTACCTTTTTGTGAGTACAAACTCCGGAGGGGCAAAGTCTTCTGTCCCTGCAATGTTTAGAAACAATGTTTTAGACACAAATCCTTGAAGCTGCTGTTATTACTATAAATCGTACTTACCAGAGAACTCGCTGTACGGCTTTGACCGGACACGGCAGCCACAACCGAAATCGATGAGGCGCACACGGGGCCCGGATGGAGTGTCTTGTAGTAAGACGTTGTCCATCTTGATGTCCCGATGGAAGACCTTTCTCTCATGGAGATGGTTCAGGGCCTGAGACAACTGCCACGTTATCTCCTGCAGGACACAAGGACAACTATCTGAGTGAAGTAAAAGTGCAATGGACAAATGTACACAACTATTGCTAACAATACTAGTAAGTTAGTAACTACATGCTCATTACTGCTGTGTACCACCAAAGCTAGTCCCTTTTGTGAATATGATCATGATATTTGATTGTACCTTGGCGAGGCCTTCTGGGAGAGGTCCATTCTTCGTGGAGTAGCCAAAGAGGTCCTCTGCTGGTGTGGGTCTCTCCATGACCAAGATGACCTCATGGTCCACGCAGAACCACTCCAAGATGGACACAGAGGCGTTACGGCCCTCGGAGTCTGGCCCAGATCTGGCGCGGAGCATGAGGAACACCTCTTTTGGGATGGTGTGCTGCTGGGTGCCCTTGGTCTAAAGAGAAAGATGAAATGTCAGTCAAATGTTACAATGATTATGATTAAGTGTTCAAGATACTAACCACAGAGACGAACTCCACACTAGCTCTGTGGATATGTTTGATAGCCACCTGGAAATGAGAACACAGACAACTTAATACTCCAGAGTAAACAACTGTGAAATTTAAATTGTTATCAAATGTAAAAAAAGACTTACAGGCAGAAGATCCGCCCTCCGAACTCCGGCGTAGACACTGCCAAAGCCCCCTTCTCCCAACATCTCCTGCTCCTCATACTTACTAAAGAAGTCTACAGGACCTGGAAAAGGTGACAACAAAAGGGTTAGTACATTCACAAGAAATATATAACGTTGTATAATATTTCTTCCGATACATACCTCCAGCTGTCAGCAGGCTTGGTTTGGGCCTCTTCCTCCGCTCTCTCCGCTCTCTCCGCCTGCGCTCGGCTCCTCTCTGGGTGTTAGTGGAGGATTCGGGCAGCAGTTTGTCCGAACGGGAGAGTTTGGCCGGATTCTCCAACCCTGGATCAGTAGCCTTTCTCTTCTTCGAACTGGGACCGGGCAGTTCGATCAGAGGCCGGCTACCGTCCAGGACACGAGGCTCCGGGTCTAAAACCAAGACAATAGTACAAGTTTTATGTAAAAGGGAAAACAATATGACAAGCAACAAATAAACGATTATTTAGTTCAGACTTATGTCCCCATGTGGTCTTAACCTCTTAACCCCCACATGAACTGAGCACATTTCCTCCAGTTTGGCTTTTCCCAAAGCAAACAATGTCAAAAGAGCGACAAAAACGCACCGGAAAAGCAATGATAACACAATGTACAAAATAATTAAGAGTGAAGAAAAAGCAACAAAACATCAACACGAAAGAGCGACAAAATTGTGACAAAAATGCTATGGAAAAGTCACCAAAACACGACAAAAATGTGACAACAAAGCAGTGGAAAACAACAACAAAAAAAGGTTACGATCAGTATTTTGTAGGTCTTAGCTTTCAAATGAGGGGTTACTCTAGCCTATAGGATGTAAAGATTTAGTTCTGGGTAAAGCTGAACTGGAGAAAATGCTCTTGGTTAGAGCGAGGGTTAAGAGGTTAATATACAAACGCATGACTTAATGAGGACTCCTACAAACCTTCAACTGGATTTACAAGAATATCATTTACATTTAAGGCCTTTCTGGATTAAAACCGCCCATAAGATCTGTTTCTTTTCCGATTTGACCAGTACAGAGTCAACTCGGTCTAAAACCATAAAAAAAACGTTTGTCTGACACTTACCTCGAAAGAGCACGGTGAGGCCAACACGGGCGTCGATCATCTTCTGTGCCATTGTCTCGAAATGGACAAAAGTGGTGAAAAAACTCTGTAAAGTTGTGTAAACGCAGGTCAGACCGTCGATCGGTTCACTCGCTGAGCGTAAAGTGAAGGACAGATCGGAATGTTCGCCTTTTTAAACTGTGCAGGATGTAGCGGTGTCCCGGCAACGGTCAATGTATCCCGGCAACGGTCAATGTTATTTTGTTTTACATTTACATTTGAAAATATACAAATAAATGCATAAACAAATATATAAGAAACTGTGATTTTTACATAAAGTATTACCACTATAGGTGATATGGCCGTGCCGTGGCTCGCAGCATCAATCAATGGTTTTGTATAGCCCAATATCACAACAGGAGTGGCCTCATAGGGCTGCAACAAACATTAGGGCAATAAAATACTAAAATACTAACATACAATGGATTTGCTCAAACATGTCAATTTAACCAGGTGGAAAATCCACAATGAATTCACCGTTCTGATAACACTTTGAATCGGGATCTGTCTTTTCTTATCAAAATAGGTGCGTGACATTTTCCTAAAGAAAAAAAAAAGAAAAAATGTCTTCAAAGTGCACTGAAAACCTCATTATGCAAAATCCAGATCGACAAGTGCAATACTTTGAGCCATGTCAAACTGAACACAACAATGACCTCCTAAAACAGATGCGTTGGATTTTTTCATTTGCACTCTTTACCTTACATCGCTTATAATAACCTGCTTCAAAAATTGCATCCACCAACAAACTCTTTTGATTTTGCCCCGGCTTACAAACGGCGGAGAGAAGAAGAAGCAATGGATCAGAAAGCCTGTTTTTTTTTTCTGTCTTTCTGATGCTTTCGCTCACAGTTTTATTCATTGTATCTTTCTATCTCCTTGCTTTCTTACCTTCCTGCTCTCCTCCACTAAATTTGGCCCAAACGGACATAATCACAGGGTATTTGCAGGCTACCTCGCTACTGGACTCTCTCCCACTGCTTGCCCTGCGAGTGTCTCTCTATGTGCATATGTGCATTTCTCCAAGCATGAGCTAACCAGCAAAACAGTAGATACAAGATGCATTTGTGGATTGTACATGTGAGATTTTGCGGCACCATCCATCCATCCATTTTCTTCCACTTCTCCGTTGCCGGGTCGTGGGGGCAGCTGTTGGAGCTGCCCAAATCACATTGCACCAGCCCCTATGGCTCCTCCTGCAGGTGGTGGGTCCACAGAAGGACGGCCTCATGGTTCTCACCGGGCCTGTTGGTCTCTCATAAGGGGCTTCTAAGGGACGTTGACATTGTAATATCTTCTAAATTGGTAGTTACCAGTGAAGTCCCTGCATTTGGGGCTAGTGGGGCCAAAGAATAATATTCATTGTCTACTTTCACTTAAGTTGCACACGCGCTTTCTGTAAACACAGAAACTAACAAACACCGGTGAATTGCACTCGCTCGATAACAACACCCTCTATCTGAATTGCTTCCTGAGCATTGGAATTACAGTTGCCAAATATCATCATTTTGCTTTTACTCAGATTTAGACAAAAGTGTCAACCACTTGTTGACACTCTTGAGTTCCAAGTTAACAATCCGACACAGTTGTTGTAAATCGTCTCCTGATGCAAAAATATTTGTATCGTCAGCAAACAAGATACATTTAAGTACTTGAGACGTTTTACAAATGTCGTTAATATACATATTAAACCATTTTGGGCCCAGAATGGAACCTTGAGGTAAACCACACACAATTTGTCGACAACTCATAGTAGCACTATGGGTTGTGATTCTACTCGGTTTAGTTATTAAAGGAAACAAACCTATACTGAATAGAGTATTTATAAAATCGTCAGTCTTTCTGTGCTTATTTGGGTTTAGCAGATCGATGTTAAGATCTCCCCCCACAAACATGAGCTTCTGATTTGAGGCTGGAAAGTGCTCCTCCATCCAATTAGAAAACACCTCTATATTAGACCCAGGTGTTCTATAAATACAACTTACAATAATATATTTTTTTTTAGTATTAGCAATTTGAATTGTAAGACATTCAAGTATGTATCCACCACCATTAGGCAGTGTTTGGTTCCTGTGACTGGTCACATATTGGCTGATCTGGGTTCAGACTGAATGAGGTCCACACAAATAGAAGTTCAAACAATAGGTGTTTATTAAAAGAAGAAATTACTGGCGACATGTGAACAAGCGGCCTCCCTCCCTCTTGGTGCGGCTGCGTTTTTTATTTTTTTTTACCTTTTTTCTGCGAGCTGCATTTGCGGTTTCTGTGTTCCACGTCGTTTTAGTGGATACACTTTGCCGTATTTTTGTGGAGGTTTGGTGAAAGAAGAGGAAGGAGGAGGTGAAGCTGACCAGTGCAGGACACCACGCTCTGCAACAGGGACAAACCCAGGAGGTGCTGCACTGTGTCAGAGGATCAGAGGAGACTGAAGGCAGCCATCCAGGTTTCCTCCGGGTGCTCGGGGTTGGGAAAGACGGTTTGGGAAAGACGGTTTGGAAAAGACGAGAACAAAAGGGTTAGTGATTTCATAGGAGATATATAACGTTAATAATATAATATTATAATATTTCTACCAATACATACCTCCTGTGTCAGCAGTGTTGGTTGAAGCCTCTTCCTCTGCTCTCTCTGGCTGCGCTCTGCTCCTTTGGGTTTTTATCGAGAATTACCCCGACCTCCAAGAACATGCCGGTCAGGTCGGCCCACAGTGGCGGGGCGGCTCAGGCGCAGCAGCTCAGGACTTTCACCTGAACACAAATAAAGCACAAATAAAGCAGTTACTTACTTACATACTTACTTACCCATTGGACTGCATTAGGCGTTCCTGTTGAACTCCCTGAAACACAGCAGGTTAAACAGGAGGAGATGTTCGTTCATGGCCTCATCCAGGCGTGGTGTCTGAATTGGTCCAAACCTAATCTCTTGGTTGGGCCAGCTCAAAGACACGCCTCCAAAAAGTCCTGGCACTCTGTAACAAAACAAAAAAGAGCTGTTAGGAATTAGTGTGTAGTTTACAAACACTACTACTGTACACTACAGTATCTATTTTTACCCCATCTTGTTCTGCTGACACATTACCTTGGGACAGTCAGTCAAATGTTACAATGATTAAGTGTTCAAGATACTTACCACTGGGACGAACTCCACACTAGCTCTGTGGATATGTTTGATAGCCACCTGGAAATGAGAACACAGACAACTTAATACTCCGGAGTAAACAACTGTGAAATTAAAATTGTTTAGAAATGTAATAAAGACTTACAGGCAGAAGATCCGCCCTCCGAACTCCAGCGTAGACACTGCCAAAGCCCCCTTCTCCCAACATCTCCTGCTCCTCGTACTTCCTAAAGAAGTCTACAGGACCTGGAAAAGGTGACAACAAAAGGGTTAGTAAATTCACAAGAAATATATAACGTTGTATAATATTTCTTCCGATTACATACCTCCAGCTGTCAGCAGGCTTGGTTTGGGCCTCTTCCTCCGCTCTCTCTGCCTGCGCTCAGCTCCTCTCTGGGTCTTAGTGGAGGATTTGGGCGGCAGTTTGTCCGAACGGGGTTCTCCAACCCTGGATCAGTATCACTAGCCTCTCTCTTCTTCGAACTGGGACCAGGCAGTTCGTTCAGAGGGCTGCTACCGTCCAGGACACGAGGCTCCGAGTCTAAAACCAAGACAATATTACAAGTTTTATGTAAAAGGGAAAAAAATATAAGCAACAAATAAACGATGATTTAGTTCAGACGTATGTCCCCATGTGGTCTTAATATACAAAACCTGCTACTTTTCCGAAAATGCGTGACTAATTGATGACAAATGTTCAACTGCATTTAACTGTAATAAAATAACATCCATTTAAGAAATTGCTTGTTTAAATGTGCCTATATCTGTTTCTTTTCTGATTTGACCAGTACAGGGTCAACTCTGTCAAAAATCTGACACAAACCTTCTAAGACCACGGTGAAGCCATCAAAGGTGGAGGAGCTGAACAGTACAGGACACCACGCTCTGAAACAGGGACAAAACCCGAAGGCGGTGCACCGTTTCAGAGGATCAGAGGAGCACTGAAGGCAGGACCAACACCTGAACACAAATAAAGCACTTACTTACTTATACTTACTTGCCCTGAAAAAGATTTAACCTTTTTAAAAAGAGAGAGCGAGAGGGAGAGAGAGAGGGAGGGGGAAGAGGGGGAGGGGGAGAGGGAGGGGGGAGAGAGAGAGAGAGAGGGGGGAGAGAGGGAGAGGGGGAGGGAGAGGGAGGGGGAGAGGGAGGGGGGAGAGAGAGAGAGAGAGGGGGGAGAGAGGGAGAGGGGGAGGGAGAGGGAGGGGGAGAGAGAGAGAGAGGGGGGAGAGAGGGAGAGGGGGAGGGAGAGGGAGGGGGGAGAGAGAGACTTCATGGCCTCATCCAGGCGTGGTGGCTCAGTTGGTCCAAACCTAATCTCTCGGTTGGGTCCACTCTAAGACACGCCTCCAAGAAGTCCTGGCACTCTGTAAGAAAACAAAAAGAGCAGTTAGGAATGAGTGTGTAGTTTACAAACACTACTACTGTAAACTACAGTATCTATTTGACTCCATCTTGTTCTGCTGACACATTACCTTGGGACAGGCCGCTCGGATAGGCCAAGTCTCCGTTCCTGCAGGCCTCAGTAGTGAACTCTTCCTGCTCGTCAGAGCGCAGTAGCTCGTAGAGCAATGCCCCGGTTTGCCACACAGAGGTCGGGCCCGCGTTGTACCTTTTTGTGAGTACAAACTCCGGAGGGGCAAAGTCTTCTGTCCCTGCAATGTTTAGAAACAATGTTTTAGACACAAATCCTTGAAGCTGCTGTTATTACTATAAATCGTACTTACCAGAGAACTCGCTGTACGGCTTTGACCGGACACGGCAGCCACAACCGAAATCGATGAGGCGCACACGGGGCCCGGATGGAGTGTCTTGTAGTAAGACGTTGTCCATCTTGATGTCCCGATGGAAGACCTTTCTCTCATGGAGATGGTTCAGGGCCTGAGACAACTGCCACGTTATCTCCTGCAGGACACAAGGACAACTATCTGAGTGAAGTAAAAGTGCAATGGACAAATGTACACAACTATTGCTAACAATACTAGTAAGTTAGTAACTACATGCTCATGACTGCTGTGTACCACCAAAGCTAGTCCCTTTTGTGAATATGATCATGATATTTGATTGTACCTTGGCGAGGCCTTCTGGGAGAGGTCCATTCTTTGTGGAGTAGCCAAAGAGGTCCTCTGCTGGTGTGGGTCTCTCCATGACCAAGATGACCTCATGGTCCACGCAGAACCACTCCAAGATGGACACAGAGGCGTTACGGCCCTCGGAGTCTGGCCCAGATCTGGCGCGGCGCATGAGGAACACCTCTTTTGGGATGGTGTGCTGCTGGGTGCCCTTGGTCTAAAGAGAAAGATGAAATGTCAGTCAAATGTTACAATGATTATGATTAAGTGTTCAAGATACAAACCACAGTGACGAACTCCACACTAGCTCTGTGGATATGTTTGATAGCCACCTGGACATGAGAACACAGACAACTTAATACTCCAGAGTAAACAACTGTGAAATTTAAATTGTTATCAAATGTAAAAAAAAGACTTACAGGCAGAAGATCCGCCCTCCGAACTCCGGCGTAGACACTGCCAAAGCCCCCTTCTCCCAACATCTCCTGCTCCTCATACTTACTAAAGAAGTCTACAGGACCTGGAAAAGGTGACAACAAAAGGGTTAGTACATTCACAAGAAATATATAACGTTGTATAATATTTCTTCCGATACATACCTCCAGCTGTCAGCAGGCTTGGTTTGGGCCTCTTCCTCCGCTCTCTCCGCTCTCTCCGCCTGCGCTCGGCTCCTCTCTGGGTGTTAGTGGAGGATTCGGGCGGCAGTTTGTCCAAACGGGAGAGTTTGGCCGGATTCTCCAACCCTGGATCAGTAGCCTTTCTCTTCTTCGAACTGGGACCGGGCAGTTCGATCAGAGGCCGGCTACCGTCCAGGACACGAGGCTCCGGGTCTAAAACCAAGACAATATTACAAGTTTTATGTAAAAGGGAAAACAATATGACAAGCAACAAATAAACGATTATTTAGTTCAGACTTATGTCCCCATGTGGTCTTAACCTCTTAACCCCCACATGAACTGAGCACATTTCCTCCAGTTTGGCTTTTCCCAAAGCAAACAATGTCAAAAGAGCGACAAAAACGCACCGGAAAAGCAATGATAACACAATGTACAAAATAATTAAGAGTGAAGAAAAAGCAACAAAACATCAACACGAAAGAGCGACAAAATTGTGACAAAAATGCTATGGAAAAGTCACCAAAACACGACAAAAATGTGACAACAAAGCAGTGGAAAACAACAACAAAAAAAAGGTTACGATCAGTATTTTGTAGGTCTTAGCTTTCAAATGAGGCGTTACTCTAGCCTATAGGATGTAAAGATTTAGTTCTGGGTAAAGCTGAACTGGAGAAAATGCTCTTGGTTAGAGCGAGGGTTAAGAGGTTAATATACAAAACCTGCTTCTTTTCCGCAAACGCATGACTTAATGAGGACTCCTACAAACCTTCAACTGGATTTACAAGAATATCATTTACATTTAAGGCCTTTCTGGATTAAAACTGCCCATAAGATCTGTTTCTTTTCCGATTTGACCAGTACAGAGTCAACTCGGTCTAAAACCATTAAAAAAAACGTTTGTCTGACACTTACCTCGAAAGAGCACGGTGAGGCCAACACGGGCGTCGATCATCTTCTGTGCCATTGTCTCGAAATGGACAAAAGTGGTGAAAAAACTCTGTAAAGTTGTGTAAACGCAGGTCAGACCGTCGATCGGTTCACTCGCTGAGCGTAAAGTGAAGGACAGATCGGAATGTTCGCCTTTTTAAACTGTGCAGGATGTAGCGGTGTCCCGGCAACGGTCAATGTATCCCGGCAACGGTCAATGTTATTTTGTTTTACATTTACATTTGAAAATATACAAATAAATGCATAAACAAATATATAAGAAACTGTGATTTTTACATAAAGTATTACCACTATAGGTAATATGGCCGTGCCGTGGCTCGCAGCATCAATCAATGGTTTTGTATAGCCCAATATCACAACAGGAGTGGCCTCATATAGGGCTGCAACAAACATTAGGGCAATAAAATACTAAAATACTAACATACAATGGATTTCCTCAAACATGTCAATTTAACCAGGTGGAAAATCCACAATGAATTCACCGTTCTGATAACACTTTGAATCGGGATCTGTCTTTTCTTATCAAAATAGGTGCGTGACATTTTCCTAAAGAAAAAAAGAAAAAATGTCTTCAAAGTGCACTGAAAACCTCATTATGCAAAATCCAGATCGACAAGTGCAATACTTTGAGCCATGTCAAACTGAACACAACAATGACCTCCTAAAACAGATGCGTTGGATTTTTTCATTTGCACTCTTTACCTTACATCGCTTATAATAACCTGCTTCAAAAATTGTATCCACCAACAAACTCTTTTGATTTTGCCCCGGCTTACAAACGGCGGAGAGAAGAAGAAGCAATGGATCAGAAAGCCTGTTTTTTTTTTCTGTCTTTCTGATGCTTTCGCTCACAGTTTTATTCATTGTATCTTTCTATCTCCTTGCTTTCTTACCTTCCTGCTCTCCTCCACTAAATTTGGCCCAAACGGACATAATCACAGGGTATTTGCAGGCTACCTCGCTACTGGACTCTCTCCCACTGCTTGCCCTGCGAGTGTCTCTCTATGTGCATTATGTGCATTTCTCCAAGCATGAGCTCACCAGCAAAACAGTAGATACAAGATGCATTTGTGGATTGTACATGTGAGATTTTGCGGCACCATCCATCCATCCATCCATTTTCTTCCACTTCTCCGTTGCCGGGTCGTGGGGGCAGCTGTTGGAGCTGCCCAAATCACATTGCACCAGCCCCTATGGCTCCTCCTGCAGGTGGTGGGTCCACAGAAGGACGGCCTCATGGTTCTCACCGGGCCTGTTGGTCTCTCATAAGGGGCTTCTAAGGGACGTTGACATTGTAATATCTTCTAAATTGGTAGTTACCAGTGAAGTCCCTGCATTTGGGGCTAGTGGGGCCAAACAATAATATTCATTGTCTACTTTCACTTAAGTTGCACACACGCTTTCTGTAAACACAGAAACTAACAAACACCGGTGAATTGCACTCGCTCGATAACAACACCCTCTATCTGAATTGCTTCCTGAGCATTGGAATTACAGTTGCCCAATATCATCATTTTGCTTTTACTCAGATTTAGACAAAAGTGTCAACCACTTGTTGACACTCTTGAGTTCCAAGTTAACAATCCGACACAGTTGTTGTAAATCGTCTCCTGATGCAAAAATATTTGTATCGTCAGCAAACAAGATACATTTAAGTACTTGAGACGTTTTACAAATGTCGTTAATATACATATTAAACCATTTTGGGCCCAGAATGGAACCTTGAGGTAAACCACACACAATTTGTCGACAACTCATAGTAGCACTATGGGTTGTGATTCTACTCGGTTTAGTTATTAAAGGAAACAAACCTATACTGAATAGAGTATTTATAAAATCGTCAGTCTTTCTGTGCTTATTTGGGTTTAGCAGATTGATGTTAAGATCTCCCCCCACAAACATGAGCTTCTGATTTGAGGCTGAAAAGTGCTCCTCCATCCAATTAGAAAACACCTCTATATTAGACCCAGGTGTTCTATAAATACAAATTACAATAATATATGTTTTTTTAGTATTAGCAATTTGAATTGTAAGACATTCAAGTATGTATCCACCACCATTAGGCAGTGTTTGGTTCCTGTGACTGGTCACATATTGGCTGATCTGGGTTCAGACTGAATGAGGTCCACACAAATAGAAGTTCAAACAATAGGTGTTTATTAAAAGAAGAAATTACTGGCGACATGTGAACAAGCGGCCTCCCTCCCTCTTGGTGCGGCTGCGGTTTTTTGTTTTTTTTTTACCTTTTTCTGCGAGCTGCATTTGCGGTTTCTGTGTTCCACGTCGTTTTAGTGGATACACTTTGCCGTATTTTTGTGGAGGTTTGGTGAAAGAAGAGGAAGGAGGAAGTGAAGCTGACCAGTGCAGGACACCACGCTCTGCAACAGGGACAAACCCAGGAGGTGCTGCACTGTGTCAGAGGATCAGAGGAGACTGAAGGCAGCCATCCAGGTTTCCTCCGGGTGCTCGGGGTTGGGAAAGACGGTTTGGAAAAGACGAGAACAAAAGGGTTAGTGATTTCATAGGAGATATATAACGTTAATAATATAATATTATAATATTTCTACCAATACATACCTCCTGTGTCAGCAGTGTTGGTTGAAGCCTCTTCCTCTGCTCTCTCTGGCTGCGCTCTGCTCCTTTGGGTTTTTATCGAGAATTACCCCGACCTCCAAGAACATGCCGGTCAGGTCGGCCCACAGTGGCGGGGCGGCTCAGGCGCAGCAGCTCAGGACTTTCACCTGAACACAAATAAAGCACAAATAAAGCAGTTACTTACTTACATACTTACTTACCCATTGGACTGCATTAGGCGTTCCTGTTGAACTCCCTGAAACACAGCAGGTTAAACAGGAGGAGATGTTCGTTCATGGCCTCATCCAGGCGTGGTATCTGAATTGGTCCAAACCTAATCTCTTGGTTGGGCCAGCTCAAAGACACGCCTCCAAGAAGTCTTGGCACTCTGTAACAAAACAAAAAAGAGCAGTTAGGAATTAGTGTGTAGTTTACAAACACTACTACTGTACACTACAGTATCTATTTTTACCCCATCTTGTTCTGCTGACACATTACCTTGGGACAGTCAGTCAAATGTTACAATGATTAAGTGTTCAAGATACTTACCACTGGGACGAACTCCACACTAGCTCTGTGGATATGTTTGATAGCCACCTGGAAATGAGAACACAGACAACTTAATACTCCGGAGTAAACAACTGTGAAATTAAAATTGTTTAGAAATGTAATAAAGACTTACAGGCAGAAGATCCGCCCTCCGAACTCCAGCGTAGACACTGCCAAAGCCCCCTTCTCCCAACATCTCCTGGTCATCGTACTTCCTAAAGAAGTCTACAGGACCTGGAAAAGATGACAACAAAAGGGTTAGTAAATTCACAAGAAATATATAACGTTGTATAATATTTCTTCCGATTACATACCTCCAGCTGTCAGCAGGCTTGGTTTGGGCCTCTTCCTCCGCTCTCTCTGCCTGCGCTCAGCTCCTCTCTGGGTCTTAGTGGAGGATTTGGGCGGCAGTTTGTCCGAACGGGGTTCTCCAACCCTGGATCAGTATCACTAGCCTCTCTCTTCTTCGAACTGGGACCAGGCAGTTCGTTCAGAGGGCTGCTACCGTCCAGGACACGAGGCTCCGGGTCTAAAACCAAGACAATATTACAAGTTTTATGTAAAAGGGAAAAAAATATAAGCAACAAATAAACGTTGATTTAGTTCAGACGTATGTCCCCATGTGGTCTTAATATACAAAACCTGCTACTTTTCCGAAAATGCGTGACTAATTGATGACAAATGTTCAACTGCATTTAACTGTAATAAAATAACATCCATTTAAGAAATTGCTTGTTTAAATGTGCCTATATCTGTTTCTTTTCTGATTTGACCAGTACAGGGTCAACTCTGTCAAAAATCTGACACAAACCTTCTAAGACCACGGTGAAGCCATCAAAGGTGGAGGAGCTGAACAGTGCAGGACACCACGCTCTGAAACAGGGACAAACCCCGAAGGCGGTGCACCGTTTCAGAGGATCAGAGGAGCACTGAAGGCAGGACCAACACCTGAACACAAATAAAGCACTTACTTACTTATACTTACTTGCCCTGAAAAAGATGTAACCTTTTTAAAAAGAGAGAGCGAGAGGGAGAGAGAGAGGGAGGGGGGAGAGAGGGGAGGGGAAGAGGGAGAGGGAGAGAGAGGGAGAGGGGAGAGAGGGGGGAGAGAGACTTCATGGCCTCATCCAGGCGTGGTGGCTCAGTTGGTCCAAACCTAATCTCTCGGTTGGGTCCACTCTAAGACACGCCTCCAAGAAGTCCTGGCACTCTGTAAAAAAACAAAAAAGAGCAGTTAGGAATGAGTGTGTAGTTTACAAACACTACTACTGTAAACTACAGTATCTATTTTACTCCATCTTGTTGTGCTGACACATTACCTTGGGACAGGCCGCTCGGATAGGCCAAGTCTCCGTTCCTGCAGGCCTCAGTAGTGAACTCTTCCTGCTCGTCAGAGCGCAGTAGCTCGTAGAGCAATGCCCCGGTTTGCCACACAGAGGTCGGGCCCGCGTTGTACCTTTTTGTGAGTACAAACTCCGGAGGGGCAAAGTCTTCTGTCCCTGCAATGTTTAGAAACAATGTTTTAGACACAAATCCTTGAAGCTGCTGTTATTACTATAAATCGTACTTACCAGAGAACTCGCTGTACGGCTTTGACCGGACACGGCAGCCACAACCGAAATCGATGAGGCGCACACGGGGCCCGGATGGAGTGTCTTGTAGTAAGACGTTGTCCATCTTGATGTCCCGATGGAAGACCTTTCTCTCATGGAGATGGTTCAGGGCCTCAGACAACTGCCACGTTATCTCCTGCAAGACACAAGGACAACTATCTGAGTGAAGTAAAAGTGCAATGGACAAATGTACACAACTATTGCTAACAATACTAGTAAGTTAGTAACTACATGCTCATTACTGCTGAGCACCACCAAAGTTAGTCCCTTTTGTGAATATGATCATGATATTTGATTGTACCTTGGCGAGGCCTTCTGGGAGAGGTCCATTCTTCGTGGAGTAGCCAAAGAGGTCCTCTGCTGGTGTGGGTCTCTCCATGACCAAGATGACCTCATGGTCCACGCAGAACCACTCCAAGATGGACACAGAGGCGTTACGGCCCTCGGAGTCTGGCCCAGATCTGGCGCGGCGCATGAGGAACACCTCTTTTGGGATGGTGTGCTGCTGGGTGCCCTTGGTCTAAAGAGAAAGATGAAATGTCAGTCAAATGTTACAATGATTATGATTAAGTGTTCAAGATACTAACCACAGAGACGAACTCCACACTAGCTCTGTGGATATGTTTGATAGCCACCTGGAAATGAGAACACAGACAACTTAATACTCCAGAGTAAACAACTGTGAAATTTAAATTGTTATCAAATGTAAAAAAAGACTTACAGGCAGAAGATCCGCCCTCCGAACTCCGGCGTAGACACTGCCAAAGCCCCCTTCTCCCAACATCTCCTGCTCCTCATACTTACTAAAGAAGTCTACAGGACCTGGAAAAGGTGACAACAAAAGGGTTAGTACATTCACAAGAAATATATAACGTTGTATAATATTTCTTCCGATACAAACCTCCAGCTGTCAGCAGGCTTGGTTTGGGCCTCTTCCTCCGCTCTCTCCGCTCTCTCCGCCTGCGCTCGGCTCCTCTCTGGGTGTTAGTGGAGGATTCGGGCGGCAGTTTGTCCGAACGGGAGAGTTTGGCCGGATTCTCCAACCCTGGATCAGTAGCCTTTCTCTTCTTCGAACTGGGACCGGGCAGTTCGATCAGAGGCCGGCTACCGTCCAGGACACGAGGCTCCGGGTCTAAAACCAAGACAATATTACAAGTTTTATGTAAAAGGGAAAACAATATGACAAGCAACAAATAAACGATTATTTAGTTCAGACTTATGTCCCCATGTGGTCTTAACCTCTTAACCCCCACATGAACTGAGCACATTTCCTCCAGTTTGGCTTTTCCCAAAGCAAACAATGTCAAAAGAGCGACAAAAACGCACCGGAAAAGCAATGATAACACAATGTACAAAATAATTAAGAGTGAAGAAAAAGCAACAAAACATCAACACGAAAGAGCGACAAAATTGTGACAAAAATGCTATGGAAAAGTCACCAAAACACGACAAAAATGTGACAACAAAGCAGTGGAAAACAACAACAAAAAAAGGTTACGATCAGTATTTTGTAGGTCTTAGCTTTCAAATGAGGCGTTACTCTAGCCTATAGGATGTAAAGATTTAGTTCTGGGTAAAGCTGAACTGGAGAAAATGCTCTTGGTTAGAGCGAGGGTTAAGAGGTTAATATACAAACGCATGACTTAATGAGGACTCCTACAAACCTTCAACTGGATTTACAAGAATATCATTTACATTTAAGGCATTTCTGGATTAAAACTGCCCATAAGATCTGTTTCTTTTCCGATTTGACCAGTACAGAGTCAACTCGGTCTAAAACCATTAAAAAAACGTTTGTCTGACACTTACCTCGAGAGACCACGGTGAGGCCAACACGGGCGTCGATCATCTTCTGTGCCATTGTCTCGAAATGGACAAAAGTGGTGAAAAAACTCTGTAAAGTTGTGTAAACGCAGGTCAGACCGTCGATCGGTTCACTCGCTGAGCGTAAAGTGAAGGACAGATCGGAATGTTCGCCTTTTTAAACTGTGTAGGATGTAGCGGTGTCCCGGCAACGGTCAATGTATCCCGGCAACGGTCAATGTTATTTTGTTTTACATTTACATTTGAAAATATACAAATAAATGCATAAACAAATATATAAGAAACTGTGATTTTTACATAAAGTATTACCACTATAGGTGATATGGCCGTGCCGTGGCTTGCAGCATCAATCAATGGTTTTGTATAGCCCAATATCACAACAGGAGTGGCCTCATATAGGGCTGCAACAAACATTAGGGCAATAAAATACTAAAATACTAACATACAATGGATTTGCTCAAACATGTCAATTTAACCAGGTGGAAAATCCACAATGAATTCACCGTTCTGATAACACTTTGAATCAGGATCTGTCTTTTCTTATCAAAATAGGTGCGTGACATTTTCCTAAAGAAAAAAAGAGAAAATGTCTTCAAAGTGCACTGAAAACCTCATTATGCAAAATCCAGATCGACAAGTGCAATACTTTGAGCCATGTCAAACTGAACACAACAATGACCTCCTAAAACAGATGCGTTGGATTTTTTCATTTGCACTCTTTACCTTACATCGCTTATAATAACCTGCTTCAAAAATTGTATCCACCAACAAACTCTTTTGATTTTGCCCCGGCTTACAAACGGCGGAGAGAAGAAGAAGCAATGGATCAGAAAGCCTGTTTTTTTTCCCCTGTCTTTCTGATGCTTTCGCTCACAGTTTTATTCATTGTATCTTTCTATCTCCTTGCTTTCTTACCTTCCTGCTCTCCTCCACTAAATTTGGCCCAAACGGACATAATCACAGGGTATTTGCAGGCTACCTCGCTACTGGACTCTCTCCCACTGCTTGCCCTGCGAGTGTCTCTCTATGTGCATTATGTGCATTTCTCCAAGCATGAGCTCACCAGCAAAACAGTAGATACAAGATGCATTTGTGGATTGTACATGTGAGATTTTGCGGCACCAAGGCGTTGATATTGATATTTTCTAGAACGAAAAATATGCTATATCGTAAGTTTCGGCTCCCTCTGCAGGCAGCAGTGGGAATTTGAGTCATTTTCTACTTTACTAAATTACAGAAACGCTGTTCGCTATTGGACCTGTTTGAATTGAGCAGTCTACCCCTGTTTAAATGAATATTAAAGTATGGCATTTATGAGGTTTGACGGGGAGTTTGACAGGGGGTGTGGCTTATGCAAATGAGATGTAAATGAGCCCTGTTGTCACTTCCAACAGCAGAGAGGTGAGAATGGCCCAAAACTTCAGAGGCCGTTTAATCCCCTTTGGTTTTTTGGGAATTGCCAACTTAAAATCACTGCTACACCTCCAAATATGATAAGATTTCCATGTGTTACACATCGTTATAAAGCTTGGAGACTATACTTTAACAATCTGTGAAAATCTCATAATACCCCAAAACCGACTTGTGTCTTTGGTTCCTGTGAATGGTCACATATGCTTCACTTATAATGACATAAGCTTTTCTAGGCTGCATTCATAGCAAAACCGTGGCTCCGGTGTACTTGGCGTGATCTGAGCATAACCCCGCTCCTGCAGCATAATTCTGACCTTTTCAAATTTCAAACAACTTTCCAAAAAAAAAACATGTCTCTTTCCTTGAGTGGCCACTTGTGAGTTTCTCGAGGACATCCACTTTTCCGTGCGGAATTTGGCCAATGACAGTCCTACGATTTAAGCGGTGATCTAATGGCCACACATCTTCAAAAGTGCTGCTCAGAGACGCAGTTAAAAAGTGGCCTGATAGTTTTTCCATTGAGTGTGTTGGGATTGGGGGCAGGCGTGATGGATGGGAGGGTGAATAGGCGCTTGATAGAAGACGGGAGACAGTAATGACCAAACTCAATTAGCCCGACTGTGGCCCATCGCGCACACCGCCGGGACTGCCATAAATCCTGATTATTTTAGCTAACGAGAGCGCACTCCCATCTGGATAAATGGGAGGTATAAGTGCAGGCGTCAAGCTCAAGCCAAAAAAAGTTCAGCTCTAGTTCTCATCCTGGCCTGGTTTAGTCTGTGTTCTGCAGCGTCGGAGGTTTTGGTGAGCATGTTTACGCCGTTAAAGGCTATTCACCTTATTTAGGCATTACAGCGGTTAGCGCTCGTGCTTCACAGCTAGAAGGTCCGGGGTTCGATTCCCACCTGGACGGGGCCTTTCTGTGTGGAGTTTGCATGTTCTTCCCGTGTCTGTGTAGGTTTCCTCCGGGTACTCCGGTTTCCCCTACCTCTAAAAAAAACATGTACAATAGGCCAGGATGAATGAGAGTGTGTTTGAGAGTGTGCATGGAGGACGACGGATGCAAATTAGCCCAAGGCTACAATCCGGTGAGGCTTGTTTACATGCATGAGACCCATGTATGTTCATTAACATGCACTGTCCTGACCAAATAAACCAATAAATAAATAAAATAAATACATTTAGCTTGTAGTCTGCTTGCTTTAGCAATTGGTTCACATTGGTTCTAAGTTGACATGAAAAAAAAAAAGCCTTCTATATAATCTCTCGAACCTCTCGAAATGATCTCCTGACCCCCAGGTTGGGAACCAATGGTCGAAGGCATTGTTTCCCAAAACTTGTCTACATTGGAAAAAAAATGTAAATCACTTTTTTGAAAGGAAATTTACATTTATCGGTCTTCAATGACATTTACATTTACATTGATCTGCTAAAATGTACCTCTTTAAACATCTTTTTAGCCGAAAGTCATTGCTTTTTTAAATGCATTTTTAGCTTTAAAATAATATACAATTCCTTTGAATTGAGTAAATTATTATTATTACTGGGGGGCTCCGTGAGAGTTTTTGGAATGATAAAGGGGCAGTGATGTCCCAGGCTTAGGGAATGGCTGGTCTTTTTAGAAGCAGGACTAGAGGCTACTTTCCGGAAAGACCAATGTGTTCATCTATAGCAAACTATTGCCTGTTCCATTGCTTGGTTTCATTTGATATTGTGGACTGTTGCTGTAGTTGCACATATAAATCTTGGAGAGTCTTATTTATCGTGATATTATTGCATTTACTGATATCCAGCTGTTGTTTGGTCTGTGAAATGGAGCTTTCAGCATCAGAAAACAAAATCAGCAAATAAGGCCAGATAACATACAGTAGATGTTTATTTTTTTAGTAACGTAGGAGCCTCTCGCGCATTCCTTTCATAATAAAGTACTGCAGTAACGTAACAAGTTACTTTTCCACAGATTTTTACAAGCTAACTTCACTTTTAAAAGCCTAACCCTGGTCCTGGTTTAGTCCACGCTGAGTCTTGATTAATTTCATTTTTGGTCCTGGTCATGGCTAAATTATACTTAAAGACAGTCTAATAGTCGGAGCGCTACAATAAAGACATTAATTTAACGTAACTTTTATTTTCTAAGCCACTTTCCCTTCTTCGCTGAAAGCCGAGCAAGTCACCGGCGAACGAAGTTGCAATAAAAGCGTCTGTTAGCTTTTACTAAGTGCTAGTAAAAGCTCCCACATGAGCAAACAGAGCGTGGTCCGCGGGCCACTCTGTAGACAGTGACAGACAGGACACACACGCACACAAGCGGGGGCCAATTATCTGACCTGTAAGCTTAACTCGCACTGGGCCTCCCACGTCTCGCACCCCGCCCTCCGAAAATGTGCGCTGGATATCATATAGCGCGCAGGGTTAGCACTTATGGAGAGCGGAGACGCTACTGTGTTGTTTGTCCCCACTTTTGAAGGACTCATTTAGAGCTTCTGAATAAAGCTGCTCCCTCACGTTTGCCTCTTTTGGCTTAAGATAATTATGCTTTTACTTCGAAAAGAAAAACACAGCTGATGAGTAAGGAAACAAAGTGAAGGAATCCAACTTGAAATGACTAGCTGCTGCTTTCATACTAGGTGACTCTCAGCCGTGGTGGGATATTTCTGTAGGTACAGCTGTCCTGGGGTGAACTACGGGAAACACGGCACAACTTCATCAACATTCAATAACTCTTGTATTGTATCTTGTATCATGTTACAGATCAGATATTTCAATCCACACACTTATACAAAATAATGCGTTTGACCCATCGTTCAACCAACGCGCCAGAGTAGGCCCGACACCCGGTGACCCATCGTTCACAGACTACAAATCCGAATCTCGGTCGAGAATGCGTAAAGTTTGAATGAGCTTGAGGTTTGGAAGTTCTTTGGAAGTGTCTTCGGTTCATCATCGGCGTGATTTCTGTCCGTCGACCAGTTTCTCGAAGCCTTAGCAACGGATCTGTGGGACGGTACTGCACTCTGCTCAACACTGTGGAACTCGAATAGAGTGATTCGGAGAGTCGGCAAACGAAGCCTCATTTTTGTTTAATATTGTACAATAGTTGGTGTAAAAACCATCGTAGGTGTAGCCATATTTGTTTTTATGATGACCCCTTCCGTTCTGGTAACGTTTCTCACTTTCTCACGATGCTTCTTTACTGTCCTTGCGGGACATTGTGCTAGGCTGACCGTTGAAGTCAAGGCTATGCTTCCACATCGAGAGGGATAAATAACCTCTGTTGTACGTCTTACTGTTATGCGAGCCAAAACATACAGTGCCTGAGAGACAAAGTTATGGCTTCTACCAAATAACTGGTTCGACCTTACAGCATGACCAAGAATGATGACTGGCCATTTGATTTTATTCTCTGACAACCGCAACGCAGGCTGGCATAAATGCAGATGATAATACGTTTAGAACCCACGGGAGACGGTGCCGTACCATTGGTCCGACAGCCCATTAGTCCGGTGCTCAAAATGACCATTGAACAGAGGTGCCATTAGTCCGAAATGTTGTGGATTAGAGAGCTATAGCCATATACAACCATTGGCCCTAACCTCGAGGTCAGTGGACTCATGCCTGAACCTAATTTTCAGATGGACAGTTTCAGTTTTACATATACATTTTCGGAATAATGAGACATCGGACTAATGGGTTGTCGGATTAATTGGCCGATCCCCGGCAGAACCCGCACAAACCCGGAGAAAATCCACCCAAACGCTGCTCAGAAAGACCCCACCTAGCCCAGGAAATCAAACCTGGGACCTTCTTGCTCTGTGGAGAGTCAAGAGGTACAATCACCAATAACAACATCAAAAAAGTCAGGTCAAACGACGTCATCCGGAAGGACAATCCGTTGGGGAAGTTGGGACCCTTTCTTTTGACAGCTTTAGCCACTAAGCACTGCCTGCTTTTGCCATTGGGTTCAATTTTCCCATCTTCCGAGCGAAACCTCTTTGCAACCTGAAATCCAATCTGCGCTTTAATTCCTCTGACCTGCTGCGGGGCTGCGGTTTTCGGAGACGCCGCGGTCCGTGGGGTTAATGCTGAACTCCCAGCCACAGTCTCTGCATCATGTTCCTCCTATGACAGCCCAATTCATTATCTCCGTCCCATACGCGCAGACCGCAGGCCTCCTCTCGTCCCGTCTCCGCTGTCAATCAACCTGTCTTCCCGTCATAACCCCACTGGAGCGGACGTGATGTGCAGTCGTGTCGGCTGCAAGCGTTGGTGGGCTGTTTTAGAATGCACACGATCCTATAGGCAGACACCGTCTACTGGATTTAATCGACTGCTATAAAATATGTAGTAGTGTGTGGTCTGTGACTGGTGTGGCCAATGGGAGTTACAGGAAGGATATGATGAAGGGGATACATCATGCAAAATTGACTTGAGCTCGTTCCCCCGTCAAAAGCATACCTGGAGTAGTATTTCACTTTGTTCACGCAGTTTTCAGCGTTCACTTTGGTGATTTATCCTTCTTCCACTGCACTACTGAAGAGCCATCACAGATGAAACAAAACACTGACCTCCACATTTTTAAAGCCCCTAATCCAAAGTTGGATTGGTTCGGAGCAGTTCTGCGCATGGAGTTTCTAACCACGCTGTGAGCTCTCACTGCTGCCTGCAGATACAATATTAAATGAGGAACAGAACATAATGGCCCCAATCATGCACAATATGTCCACGTTAACCTGTTATCTGCCATTTTAGGGTTAGGTTTAGGGTTAGTTATTTTCACTAATAATGCATATCCAAATCTCAAAGTGTATTGACAGGAGAGCTTACAGCCTATACGTCTGTGTGATACCTTATTTGAAAGCCAAGACCTTCTAGTTTCTATAAATATGTGTATGGCACAGCAGTAGTCTCAAGGAAAATGTAGCCGTCTCATCCTCTGTTTCTATATGAAAACGAGGACGTGTCAACAAAACCACTGAAAGTGCAGTGCACGCCTTTGTCCAGCAAACGGCGCTGTGTTCCTAACACACGCCACTCTCGCTCTCGCTATATCTATCTATATATATATATCATTACATTTCTTTCAGACGGTTACCATGCCTGCCATTGTTAGTATTACCAAAAGTCATTAGTTTTATGTTAAAAATACAGATTAATATACATATTATACTCCACGAATATTATTATGTACATTTATTATGTAAGCCCTACACAGTGTAGTGCGTTAAAAAGCCAGGTGTTGAGGGCAGTAGCTCCTCATCAACAAACCCCTACGCAGCTGCCCTAACAGCTGATTTTGTAGATGATGTTCCTATGCTGAGTGGTGCGTTAAAAAACAAGGATTAGGAGCCCGTTGGGAGGATCCCTCTCAACAGATCCATAGCTCGCCTACCCTAATTCTCTATTTGTAATTTGGAGCAATAGAATGACAACTGTTGAGAGCAACAACATTCTTCCTTAATGAGATACAAAATAAAAAGTAAAATGTGGTAAGACGACAACAATTGACTTAGAACAACAGTGGGATTATATTTACAGATGTGCATGAGTATAAAGTAAAGTGATATAATGATATAAAGTGATAAGTGATAGCAGCAGAGCTGAGTGTGGACACACCACCCAGTGCAACAGGGCACTGTAAAACTGTAAAACAAAATCCTACACACTCTACTTGTAAGTATTTTACCCATGCTCTGGTTCACACTCCCAGCCAGTCACACCATTTAAACGGTTTGTTATAGTTCAAGATTATTCTCCTTGAATAGAAGAAAGTAGCCACTGAAATAATTGCTCCAAGCAGTCTAAAAAGTGCACCTGAGGCTGCGAAAGCAACACAAACACTTAAACACAATTAAACCGCACAAACATAGGGGGTAGGAAAAGAGGTAATAAACCAATGCCCATCAGTAACACAAACATTTGGTGCCGAGGATGACATTTATGAGCCGCTATCGCATCCATTTGGTCTGTCGCTCCACTTAAAGACAGGGTAAATAAATTGAACATCTGTACACAGCAAATGTGATTTAGTCGTCTCTGTTGTTACTGCATTTTCCCAGTCAATAGCCTCCTGATACAGAGGCAGCAGGAGTCGTTTACTGTAGACCGGAGCACTTTTGAAAATGATCCGTACAATTGAAATGCTGTCAGCGTTTTGTTATGTCGCCGTGATGAAGATGACACACGACTGGCGCGTTTTAGCGGAGGACGGGCCACTTAGGGAGCCCACATTTATAAGCCTTTTATCGACTTTGTGCTCGGCCCGCGGCTCTGATGACAAAGTGGGTGACCGATGGAGGCAGATGGTCGAGGGTAGAGTCAGGAAGGTGGAGCAAGTGTGCCCTCTAGTGGAGACGAGAGAAAATCAGACACTACTAGAAAATACAGGTCTGACACAGTATAACCGTCTTTATGGTACAAAGCCAAACAATTTGTTATGTTTTTTTTTTTTTTTTACTTTTCCCCATGGTATAAACCTAATGTTTGCTAGGGGTTTGTTTCCTTTGTTAAATGTATATCCTGCGTTTTGGCAGTCCTCTCAAAAGCCCAGATCATGCTGCTCGTCATGAGTTGAGTTGTTGTGACATAACAAAAGCGAAGGACTGTGATGCTAATCAACATTAAGTAAAATGTGCAATATGAACAATGGTCAATCTCAACTATGGGGCTTTTTCGCATACAATACAATTTTATTTTAGTGTTAACCTCTTAACCCCCACATGAACTGGGCACATTTTCTCCAGTTTGGCTTTACCCACATCTTAAAGCTTCTCAACTGCAGCTAACAGCGTTTAGGCGAATATGACGCCTCATTTGAAAGCTAAGACCTTCGTAACTATTTGTCGCCCCTTTATTGTCAAATTTTTTAAGCTTTCTTTTCCTGTTTTTTTGTTGCGTTTTCGTAGGGGTTTTTTTGGGTATGTTTTTGTCACATTTTTATTTTTTGTTGCTTTTCCAGCACATTTTTGTTGCTCTTTTGCCTTTTTTTTCTTTTCTTTTTGCTTTCAGATTTAGGTCATGCCAAACCCGGTGGGGTTTAAGAGGTTAAGGTTAACCTCTTAACCCCTACATGAACTGAGCGCATTTTCTCCAGTTTGGCAATTCCTAAATCTGAAAGCAAAAAAAAAAAAAAAAAGCAAAAGAGCAACAAAAATGTGCTGAAAAAGCAACAATAATACAATTAAAAAACTGACAAAAACACACAACTAAAGAGTGATGAAAGGGAAACGAAAAAAGCCGCAAAAAAAGTGATGAAAACACAACAAAAACAAAACAAAAAAGTGATTAAAAAAGACGAGAACACAACAAAAACACTTACAAAATGAGACAAAAAAGTTGTGACAACGCGACAAAAAAGTTACAATCCATTGTGTAGGTCTTAGCTTTCAAATGAGGCGTTACATTGGCCTAGAGAGAGTGAAAGAGTGAATGGGCTCTAAAGCGCTTTGGCTCTAATGAAGGTAGAAAAGCGCTACATAAGTCCATTTACCACTTTCCAAATTCTGTATTAAAGCTCTGTCCACTTTCATAAGTTGATTGATCAAAATGAAAAAAATATATATATATATATAAGAAATTGCTTTTGTTTAGTTTTTCTTCTTTCTGAGGTGTTCAAAAAGGCAGAATAAAATTGTTTTGATATTTATGATTTTTTATTTTTTACACAAGGAAGAACAGATCTGTCTTGAGGCTTAACTTAAAAACGCAGTAACAATGATGTGGTATGTGATCACCTTACTCCTCCAGAACAGTCCATTACTTACATTAATCATATATATTTTTAGGTCTTTTTTCCCCTCGTCTTGGCTATTCTTTGCTTTTAATCCCTTTATGCCTATTCCTAGTATTTAGAAATTCAGAAATGTTGTGTTGTGCATTTATTTATTTGCTATTTATTTATGAAGAATTAAAGTCAAAGAGTCAAAAGAGTATTGGAGGTGTAACCTGTAAAAAGACCAGTAGAGGGAACCAAATATGAAGATACTAAAAAAATGAAAACACCAAATGGAGGGCTGATAAAAATGTACTTTATTTCTTTTAGTGTGCTTTTCAATGCGACAATACTCGTTCCACTCAGGACCAAACCGTTTTTATCATTATGTATAACAACAGGTCTTCTTTATCAAACAGAACGGAATGTTTAAGAAAAATACTTGGAAGAAGATAAGTGGGAATACAAACATTTTATCTCGTCAGTTCATTGTACCACATGCAAATGCAGCTGGACCTCTCGAGTCCAAGAGGCACTGTAATAACATACTTAGAGGAATGAGCCTTTTTTGTTCAATTATCCAAAGTGAAAAAAGGAATGTGAGCATAAAGTGTTCAAGTGCCTTACTTTTTTCCTCCCATGAACTACTTTTACATATTATAAAACGTGTAACCATGCTATGTTTTTCGTTGATCGTGCAGGTTTTAGTAATCCTGGTTAATGTGATTGTTTCCTCCCACTTCTACTGATGAAGTGTTTCTTTACGTGTATCTGGATTTTGTCAGAAGTGTCCTCTGCATTTTAAAGTTGACATATTGTACAAGTATTGCTTGTACAACCTTTAAAAAAAAAAAAAAATCATATTCTATTCCCACTGCTACCTGCAGATGGTACTCCAACTTGACTTTGAGATGTAAAATAACAGATTCACACAAGTTTCTAAGCCGTAACTAAGCATGACATGTCCACTTTGAGGATATTTGAATTAACTATGGGAATTAGGTGGAGTACACTTTGGACAGTTATAAGCTAGGATGATATTTCAACTCAAAGAAGGAAAATGTATTTTTTTCCGTATTGCTTTTACTATTTATCAGAATGTTTGTGTCCAAAGTGAAAATGTGACTGAGTTATTAGTTTTCCAGAGGACCGTGACTATTTTAGCCTCACGAAGCTCTCGTAGCAATGCGGGAGGTTTTTAGGGAGCAACCACTCGCCCTGAGATACTTGGTTGGGGACCCCTGTCTTATCAGCCCGGGCGTCTGTAGCAGGCCTCCTGGTACGACGTAGCATTGACCACGCTGAACATATCCCTGCGCACGTACGACAGGAAGTTCCCCAGCGGGCAGAGGGGCTGGCTGCCGTGGCGGTTGTGCGAGCGGCAGAAAGTGGTATGAAACGTCACGTCCTCCCCGTTGTACAGCACCCTGAGGAAAACCTCCCCATCCCTCGCCTTCTCCCCCCCTTTACCCCCTTTCGCGCCTTTCGCTTTGGGCTGCGCTGGCGGGGGGCTCTTCCACAGTTCGAAAACCACCCTCGCGGCGAACCTCGGGAAGCTGAGCTGCTCCAGTCCCAGAGCGCTGAGCAGAGGGGCCACGGTGACGTCGTGCGCCGAGGACAGCGAGAATACCTCCTCCCCGCCCGGTCGCGCCGGACGTCCCGTCTCGCTCGCTCTCGCCACCCTCTCCATTTTGGAGGCGGTCCGGTTGAGGTACGGGAACATGGCCAACACGGCGTACTTGCGATACAGACCGACTCTCCTCCTGTCCACCTCGTCGTTGAGTTGCTGCTTTCGAATGACCGCGAACTGGGTCATGGTCAAGCAACCTCCGGTGCCCCCGTCGCTTGGCGGGACGCACGGGAAAGGAATCCCGTGGCACAAGTGGCACAGCAGAGAGTCAATGGGGTTTGCCGCGCGGAGTTGGCGCGTGGGCAGGCCTAGAGTCCGTGCCATCTCGGCGTACGTCCTCTCAAGATCATTGTTGGCCACTCTCAGCCGATATTGTCTTCTCTGCTCCTCGTCCAAGTATTTGTTCCTCGCGGGGCAGTCGCACGCCCCGCTGCAAAATAAAGTGCTCCACTGGTGTCGTACGGTGAGTTTGGTCCAGTCGAAGTCGGGGAGGAGGCCGTAGAGGAAGGCCAGTCCGCTCTGCAGGGTGCGGCTTTTGCCCGTGGTCTCCACCCACACCTGCCGAGGCGACCAGTCGGGAGGCAGGAGGTCGTGGTGCCTGTAGGCCTCACGGAGGAGCTGGCCATTGCGGAGATGCTGCACGACACCTGCACGAGATGAGCCCACGTGAGAACTCGTGTGGCAACCGCCAAGGCGAGCGCGTCTTACAGAGGTGGGAGTGTAAGTCACTAAATGCATGTCCCAAGTAAGTCCAAGTCAACCGGTCATGGGGCCAAGTTACGCAAGTCAAGTCACACTGTAAAAAAAGTCACACACGCCGGAGTTAGGCCTAACTTTCTAACTAACTCTAACTTTTCAAAATATCTTTAATCTGCTTTAAAATATGCAAATTTGCAAGAGCCTCCTTGAAATGTTGCACTTTTAAAAATGTAGGTTGTTATCAAACTTTTACTAAATCTAATGCCCTACTAACAAGAGCTGCTTTTCCACGCAGTCTTGAATTTAAATATACAATAATATTTGTGCTTATTCTGACCGTTTCTGAGTCAGGGGTTCCCCTACAATGCCCCACCCCTGTATGCTCGGATTCGCCCCTGCTGAAAGTAGATTCTACACAGTCTTTAGTGTAAAACAGCCACTAAATGCGGTACAAACTTGTGTGAACGTCTGCACGCGTGTTTGTGCTCGGTTAGGAGAGAGAAAAGATTTGCATCGCGCACGTTTATTATGCCGTAGCTACGAACAGTTTCCTGTCCTCGATAAACTTCTCTTAAGTCTATGAATCTTCACCTCTTCAATCACTGTTGAAAGGGCTGTGTTGCATACAAAGAAACGCACATTTTCTCTTGCCTTTTCCCGCTGTAGAAGCGCTGTGTCGGGAAACCGAAAAAGCATTTGGCTAATTACGCAATGTATCCTGTTTCTTCATCGGTCAAACTCGAATCACTAATAAATATAGTGTTCCAGCAAGTCTCGAGTTAAGTCACAAAAGGCAAGTCCTAAGTCAAGTCTTTCTGGAGCGTTGGTCAAGTAAGCGTCGAGTCTAAAAAATGGCGTCCTCTGGCGTCTCACCGGTCTGGGTGAGCTCTCCGATCTCGCAGGAGCTGTGGTTGGGCAGGCGGGGCACGGAGCTCAGGGGGGAGTCCCAGTGGCCGCGGCCCCCTCGTCCCATGTGACCGATGAAGCCGGGCAGCAGCGGGTGAGAGTGCTGTCTGCGGGTGAGAGCGATGGTAAAACAAAGGTTAGACCGGTCGACAGTTTAGGGGTCCGCGGCATTTTGACCGAAAAGCCAGTTCTTCCCTAAATCGCTGAACACTGATCGGTAAAAAGGAGCAACCCATTTTCATTAGTAGGTTCACTGTGAATAAGGACGGTCAAATACTCACAGCAGATGGAAGTTTGGGTAACAGCTGGAGTATAGTGAAAGACAACAAGTATTAAGCTCTTTTCTAAAGTTAATCCCTACTTTGCTGGACGCACAAACAAATTCAATTTGTGCGGGAAAGGAATGTACGTTGCTGACACATTCCATTAAGGGCAACGTTGCGTTATCTCCAAAAAGGCAAAAATAGAAAACTGAAGTGTACTAGCCGCCGTGTTACATTTGTAGGTCTGGAAGGGCCTCAGCAGAAACGTTCAAGACATCAAAACCAAAGAGTCACAGTGGCTCCAGGACATGGGCCTCCTTTAGAGGAACAGGCTTTGGGCACAATGCTCTGTCTGTGAAGGCCTGAAAGTTATCCTCTTAACCCCTGCCTTATTTTTATTGTATTTTCTTCCGTCATCTGCCATGGGATTACGGATGTAAATTAGCCTGCTCGCTAAAATCCGGCATGTTCACGTCTGCACGATTATAATACTTTGTCAAAAACAAGTATGAAATATAGAACATAGACATAAAAACGGAAATTACAAAAATAATTGACTGCTTTACCATGGAAAACACATCTTACACCATGGATAATTTGTAGTCAAAATTACTATGCTACAAATGAATTTAGTTTCCCCAATAATAAGATTGTTGTGGCTGCACTCCTCATTCCCACCACCAGGTGTCACTCTCACATCGCACAGCCTTAGTACCATAGGGGCCTTGGGAAATGTACGTGGGCGGGAATATGGGGAATTTATATCAAAGAGTTTGTTGCCTCTGGATGCACACGTGTATCGTCTTCATTGAACATAAACCGAACCCCGAACAGACAGGCCGAGTGCTAGGACTGAATCGCAAAATGAAAACAAGGAAAGAAAAGCGCATTCACGATCTGGTGGATTAGAGTTGATTGGAGATTACAGTTCAATATGACAAATCTGCGAGGCTCTGCTGGATCAGATTAAAAAAAGAAAAGGAGGGAGAGAGGGAACACTGTTTCCATAGCGATAAGAGACTGGTTCATGAGAATATGAGCTATCACACCCGTAACAGGGAAAAATACTGGGTAAAAATTAGAAATTCTTGGAGAGCATAAGGCTCTTTAGCTGAATATGTATTTGACCATCATTTTGGTATTTTTAGTTAACTTACACAGTAAAAAATTTTACATTTAATGCCAGTTTGAATCCAATTGAATGCTTTTTAGTTTTAAATGACATTTAAGGCTAAATGTATTCCTTAATGCTTTTTAGTGACCCTATCCATCTGACTGAGATCTACACATTTGTTGCTTATGCAGGCACAAACAAAATTCCGCAAGCACTCAATATTGTGAGAAGTTCAGTTTTAGTCAGGATTTTCCTAATTTAGTTCTATACAAGTCTGTTTTTGGTCATGATTTAGACGTTTTTGAGTGTTGTTTTGACACTTGGATGCCTTTATTGGATTCAGACAATTCATGAACCCCTTGAAGCACTAAAGTCTGATGGGTCCTGATGGGTCCTGATGGGGCGATGGTCCTTCCAACCTTCTCAGTGTAATGTGAAATCACTCTCTTCACAGTTACACTTCAGTCAGAAATCAGGAGAGACCGTAAAAAATATATATATTTTGTTTAAATGTAAAGGAAGGCACTGTGTTGAAATAACGGAATGATGTTGATATCACAATCATCAAGACATTTACCAAATATCTTCTTTTTATATATTTTCTTTATCTCATAACATCCAGCTCTAAGAGACTTGTATATTGAAGATATTGCACAGATATAACTAGTAGATTTATTTTCTAGTACAGACTAAATGCTACTTCGAAAGAGCCTCTTATCACAAGAGAAACGCAAAGAAAAAGCATATTGTGTTCATATAATTATTACTTATTCTTTACTTTCCCTGTAGGGAAATTTGTCTGGGCAACCACAGTGCTGTGCCCAACTATAGGTTTGGTTAGGAGGACTACCTAGCTGGAGGTTTTTGTCTATGAGTGAATGTTTTTGGGTTGATGGGGGGAAAGGTACACCAAGAAGAAGAAAACCCACCCATACGCAGTAAAAAGACACTAGGGTTGTCAAAAAAAACTAAATACTAAATCCATACTAAAAGTGGTATCGAAGCTAGATATTTATGTGAGCAGGTATCGATACTTTCTGTGTTTCGTCCCCCTCCTGCTCGCTCCCAGAGTGCTAGAAGGAACCTGCTGCGCTACGATCAAAACTTAAATTAGAGCTAAAAAGTACTCACTTAAACCCTGAATATTCTAAAACTAAATGCATCCATTGTCGAAGTGTAGAATCTGATTACGGGTGCAGTACCAGGTTGAAAGGAGCAGGCATTTTTATAGAAACTGTAGAATTTGCGATTGTGGCTAACATTAGCTTAGCGGCGTCCATTGGTTTACATGTATCAGTTAGCATTGGCTATTAAGCCGTTTTTTCTCCTAAAAATTCTCAACAAAATAAAATGTTACCAATGTCAACTGTATAGTTACATTTTTTCTAACTGTACTTAACTCGTGAATATATTTAGAGGAATTTTAAAGGCCAGTTTTAACATTGTGCTTTGAATGAATGCACTCTTCTGCTCCTACATGTAAGTAAGTGTAAGTAAGTAAGTGCTTTATTGTCATTGTACAAACGTACAACTAAATAGTGTTCAGGTGTTAGTCCTGAGCTGCTGCGGCAGCAGTGACTGTTACTGTTTATGAAGGCAGAAACAGACTGTTTAACCTGATGGTCATGGGCCAAATCCAGTCTGTAAACACTTTATATTGTAGGATAAATCGCCAAATACAGTATCGCATTTCACTATTTGCAAAAACAGTTAATCAGAGATGACAAATTAGACCCTTTATTACTTATTGTCTCAAGAACATGGTCAATCTGAATAAACTAATACAATGTTGAGTATTCTGCAATTTAGACAATACAGTGCGGAAGGAAAGAGACAAGAGTTTACAGCAAATATGATATTTAAAAGTTTATTTTCAGTAGGGCTGCAACTAACGATTATGTTGTAATCGATTAATCTACTGATTATTTTTACTATTAATTGATTGGCTGTGAATGGTGTGTGTGTTTTTTTTTTTTTATCACAAAGCTAAAGTGGTGCCGCTTGAAGACCTGTTGATGGAGTAGACTTAAAGTAAATGTTTGTAGGAGCTTCTTAGCGCTAATTGTGCTTTCTGATTGGGTGAGAAAACATATAAAAATAACTATAAAAATAAAGTAGCATTTCATCAATAATAAAAATGTTCATGTCATTTTTGCTCTATTTGAGTCTGTGTGAACCTCAAAATGATTAATCGATTACTAAAATAGTTGTCAACTATTTCAATAATCGCTTACTTGTTTTAGCCCTAATATTCAGTATCGAGATCGAGTTTGAAATTTCAGTATCGTGACAACACTAAAACACACACAATCAGTGAAGAACCTGTAATCCTCTTGCTGTGGCACTAAACCACTCGGATGCCGGCTCAAAAATGAACCCCCATATCACTGGCCGATCAAAAATTTGCCTTGTGCTGCTTTTTCCTTCATAAAGTACTTTTTGTCTTTCCTTTTCATTTCCATCCTGACCGACTTGACTGCCTGCCTCCTGGACAATAACCACACTGCAGCATCGTCACCATCAGCAGATTGCTTTGCGCTGGCCGAAGATGCGAGATTGAATTGGCTACAACGGGAGCCTGGATGTCGGCGGAACGGACCTAAAGCCAGCCTGTCTGTCTGTGTATTAGGCAGATTGTCTCTAACCAAAGACTTCAGCGCCCAATTACATTAAGCAGAGGATTATACCACACCAGGGATTGGTAATGACGAGAGATGAGTCGCTCGCTGCTGCTGCTGCTGGGCTTGGCAATGAGAGCAAGGAATCAAGAATTGGGAAAAAAGTCAAGGGCAGTGTGAGAAAGGCCATTGTTTCATACACGGTTGCACTAAAACAGGAAGCATGTTGGCTACTGGCCCTATCTTGCAATGGTAAAGATAGTGAGTAGACACAGTAGCTCTTTCAGTCGAGCCACAAAACGTCTTTGTATATCACATAATGGTAAAGAGTCGACTAAAACGGATGCAATTTCTTTGTTGCGAGCCTAGTTTGCGTGTTTTGTTTGTTTTATAAAATGTTAAAGAGGGGGGCATTACTGTATGCATCTCAAACACCTTCATCCCTATGTCTGTGTAAGTTCTCAGTCGTACAGGAGTTGTCCATCTTCAATGAAGGTACTCGATTTCATCTTCTGTACTCAGTAGTTGAAGTCTTCGAACGTTTCGCCTCTCATCCAAAAGGCTTCGTGAGCGACCAAAGTCCCACTCAGCCCGCAGCTGCAGATACAGACCAACAGGGCGGAGTTAGGGGTGGCCTGGCTCCTCCTCTCTGGTTTGAAAGAGGAGTAAAAGAAGCTATTTGTCAGGAAAGAAAATCCCTCCATGAACCGGAATGGTGGGCTCAGATTTAATCTCCCGTCACTTTACTCGAATCTCCTTCGGGGGAAACCGAAAGGGCACGCCCAGTCCAAGGAGACGGCACCCCAGCTAACAAAAGAACAATAGGCAGGTAATTAGCAATGATCAGCCATGAATAGGACAGATAATGGGCAGTGATCATCTATGAATAGGACAGGACTGAGGTGAGCAGGTCGTTCGAGACGCTCTACTGCAAAGGTTGTTTACCCACAGGTGAGAGTAGCTGTGATTAGAGGGGAGGAGCCGGGCCTACCCTAACTCCTCCCTGTTGGTCTATATCTTCAGCTGCGGGCTGAGTGGGACTTTTGTCGCTGACGAAGCCTTTTGGATGAGAGGCGAAACGTTCGAAGACTTCAACTACTGAGTACAGAAGATGAATCAAGTAACCTCATTGAAGATCTTCATCACTATTTCACTTCCAGATCTCCACCGTAAGCCCCCCTCTTAATCCCCTATACTGCGCAGCTGTTTCAATAAAGAGAAAAGCTATGGTGAGTGTTTTTGCTTCACGATGGGAGGATGGAGCTTAGCAAGAGATCGAGAGGAGGACTCAAAGATGCGCGAGTGGGACGCAGCTCCAGGCATGTTTTTTGATGAGAGAACAACATTGTAACATTGTAAAAAGTCATTAAAACTGTTGCGTCCAATTGGCCGTAGCTCCGCCCAGCCCAATGGACACAGGAGGAAGCGATTGCTAAATCCGTGATGCACACCTGGACTAATTAAGCACTGTGCATTTCCACACTCATGAGCAGCACCAGGAGGACCTAGACCCACCACGGCAAGAAGGGCATACAACTTTTGCTCAAAAGTAGAGACTTGAATGCAAAGTGAACTGAGCAGGATCGGGTACTCACAAAGAAAGACTGAGATGACAGCCGGTAAGCTGAAGAACTGTACTTTGCTTTGACTGAGCTTTCTGTGTCCGTGCTATGGTGTGCTGAATGCTGATTAGTAAATGCGGCTCCTCCTGTAGTTAGTGGTTAGAAAGAGCACGGTGATCTAGTTTGCTGGTGCAGAGATGTAAGTGGTTAAAATGTGTATTTAAAAAACCTAAAATACTTTACAATACCAAATGTTAAACTGATAAATTCATAGGAAATGTCATGATGTGGTAAGTGTGTGTTATTTATAGGTTATTGGACCAAATAATAAGTTTATTCAGTGTTTCCCACACATAGACTATTCTGTGGCGCACCGCCCACCACATAGTGTGTTTCGTATTGTATTTTTTAATTTTTTAATTTTTTTTAAACGCTATTTAAAACACGCATCGTATAGAATCGCTGCAGCGGTCAATTTGACTGCGGGGAGGGGGGTTTAAAATGCGGCGGCCCTATGAGCAATTCCTCCGTAACTCTCACTCACGCGTCCCTCCCTCTCCCATAGCCCACACACACAGCCCCTCCCCTTCGTGCACACCGCGTATCTCCATTAGCGATCATCGCTGGAAGCGTGGAAACTGTGTCTATTTGTGCCGATTTGATCTCCTTACAGGTCTCCTCCTCCTTAGGCTTACAAAATACTTCAACAGGAAGACACAGAGAATGGAATTGGAAATGAACATAATTGTCAAGGATAAGGACTTGGAACAGACACTGTTGGAGGGACATAGAATAACAAATAGTCCAGTCCTTTGAGACTCTGAGTGGAAAACTTTAAATTAGATTTTTTAGAACTCCCTTTGACACATCCAACTTTGGAAGAACTTCAGACCAATGCTGGAGGGGCTGTGGCACACTCACGTATTTGTTTATTTGAATGGAAACATACTGTGTTGAACAGATACAATAATTGCCATAATATAGTTATTGTTATAATAATTCTAAATTTTTTCCACATATCTTTTGTTTTCCAATACATAAAGTCAGTCAGTGAATAATAATGATAAAGAATCTGTGAAGTTCCCCTCTGAAAAAGGACTCAGTTGACCAGACGGAGACAGCGGGTCAGGGAGCTGGTGCCAGTGCGCACTAACACACATTATACCCTCGACAAAAAGCAGTAAAAACTACACACTCCCTAACACACACACACACTCACAATAAAACAGAGGGGAAGAGCTGCGGGACATGTGCTGCTTCAGATGCCTGTAATTACATCTGAGCTGAAATAAAGCTATAGACACGGACGGCATCTTTGCAAATGCCCATATACAGGTGCTCGTCATATAATTAGAATATCATGAAAACCACTTCTGTTATTCAACTTAAACTGTGAAACTAATATATGATAGACTCATTACATGCAAAGTGAGATATGTATAGCCTTTTATTTGTTACAATTTTGATAATTATTATTCATTACTGCCACCATTACTTAAATGCTGAATACTGACCTTTTTTTCGAAAGCTTTGCACTTGGAAAAGTACAATACTGGAAAAAGTGGTGTTCGTCGGTGGTGATGTTATTGCCAGAATGCATTTAGTTCTACTGATGTAAACAAACACCTTCAGAGTGCAGCTTTATCAGTGCACCCCAGTGCAAGGACGGCTGCCAATGCTATGCATTAGCGTTAGCCGTAGGACAGGGTCGAGAGAAACAGGCACATTAATGAGCTCAGTATTTGGCCTGAAACAATTTTCAACTCTTACTTCCTGCAGTTGATGTGTGCATTGTCCTCTCTTGGTTTTTATCCAGTCACTAGCATCCTGTTGTAAGAGTCAATGTGGGCAAGTTTGTGTCCGTCTACACGTGACAGACTGCATTTTAAATACAAAGCGAGGAGAAAGTACTTTTCCCAACATACCACAGGAAAAGCCTAAAACTATCGGCCTGGAAGTTATCAGGGTGACCTTGTGTCAGTGTCTCAGCCCACAGTTTTTCTAAGAGTTCTGCTCGTAAAGTCTAAATTCTTATCTTGCGCAGAGCAGAGAATCAAATCGTGCTTTAGAGGCCGAGCTAAATCCTGGTGACATTCTGTGCCCTTTTTTCCGAGAGGGCTTTATTACAACACACGGCCCAAAGCCTTTATCTGGTCATTCTAAAATAAAAATGGATAGGGAACGTAACAGACCACAGATAAAGGAAAATAGACAATGGAAAAGAAGGATGTACTTTTAGAGCGGTTTGAGGTCAGTAGTGGCTGAGTTTCAGAGCTTTTGGCGACCAATCCAAAAGGTTAGCGGTTTGCTCCAAGCTCTCGGCAGTGGAAACTGTTGTTCTTCCCAATGTACCGCCAAACTATCATTACTGCAATATCAGGGTTTATACATGCAGAAGAAAGTGAAATGTAATGCTTTTTAATGACCAAATACTACATTTTAATGCCACAAACGCTGAAAAAAAATGGTACCATGCCATTGAATTTACCGCATATTTCATTTTTTAAGATTTGCAAAGACTTAATAAACCAGAGAGAAGAGAACAGGACAAAACAGGAAACTTTTTAGCAAAAAAAAGTCACCATAATTTTGGTGGTTTCTGTTAACTTTTACAGTAAAACTGCAAATACATTTAGATTTAATGACTGTTTTAATCCAATTTAAAGCTGCCCTAAGCGATGTCTTTTAGATTTTTTTGTCAGTAGGTGGAGTAGTGAGCCCCGCCACCACCATCCCCCTCCCCTCACCTGGCTTTCCCCTGTCACCCACACTCCTCACTCCCCTCCACACGCTGCTTTGATTGCATTCAATGAGATACGAAAATCTCAATAATCTTGTGTTAAACACACATTTATCAGCATAAATAAGATCTGAAGCAAAGTAAACATTTTGAGACTTACATTTATTTGCTAAACTGCAACTTTCATGAACGTTTTTTTGGGGCATTTAGAACACTTTAGAATACTTGCATTTAGAACTACATTTAGAGTGCAGAACTTCTTTTTCCCCGCAATCCTTGAACGCCTCAGCGTCCGGTGCCTGCTTTGCTTTGTAATCATGAGGAGGAAAAAGACCTGACAGATGCGGCTCATTACCTGTTGACAGACAGAGTGCAGTCGATGTTGGGGCGTTTGGTTTTGGGGATGGAATACAGCGGGTAGCGGTCTCCATGACGGATCATCACCTGCACAGACAGCAGCCTGTAGTCGGCCGGACTGTGACCTAGAAACCAAGACGGTGACAATCATTAACAAAAGCACAAGTGATTTGCATGTTGTACTGTTGTACCTTAAATGATAAATGTAATCTTCATTCACACAGTTTTGAATGACGAAGCTGACAAAGCCTTTCAGAAAACGTCCTACACTTCAACTACGGATTATGACTGTAGAACCTTCATTTGGCTCACTAGGACAGTTACTCATCTTTTGGCACATCGTCTATGCGTAGACTGTGTGCCACGTTGACTAGGCCACATGTCATGTAGAAGGTCGGCACCGCAATGTCCTGATAAGGGAAATATGTGAGGGCCGAATAAATTCTATAATTCCCCATCACCTGGGATTAATAAAGTATGACTTAACTTTTCCCATATTCAAAAGCTTTTACTAGGAGCAGTGTGCCACAGTGCACCAAACTGCCGATTATGCATTGTACTAAAGTGATGGTGCAAGTTGTAGTCTGTGCGTGTCATGTGTGTATGTGCGCACCCGAACATGTGTGTCATCTTCACTTTTAGTTTATTTTGTTTAGTTTATTGCCACAATGTCACACATTGCATTTATTGCTTCATCAGAAGCAGTGTAGGGGGTCACATATTACAAAAGTAACAAGTTACAAAATATACTTTATTCAGTAGCTAGGGAATATAACATATTACAAAAATATGGTAATATTAGTCATTACGATTCAAGTAACTAGAGTTCCAAAAAAAATAAATCACAGCATGCCAAATCAAGTAGGATACTGGTAAAAGATCTGCAGGGGCTTGTAGCCAATGTCAAAACAAAACACGAGAGAAGGAAATCTTTGACTCCACCCCTGCTTGGTTGCATCACTACCATTTCAGTCCATATCTTGCCAAAAGTGTGAAGCAACTGAAAATAGTCCAACTCAGCACCATTTTCGAAACAGTATGCAATACAAAACACATTACATGTTAAGGCTGTAGCTACTACTATAGAACACACCACAGTTCAAAAGGAACCTCCCCAACACTGATCAGGAAAAACAATCGTGCTCTATTGAGAAAAAATTGTCCATCCCACCACCAGCACCACCCCACCCAACTGGCAAGGACTTTGTGAGCGGTCCAACTTTAGATGCCAGGACAACCACTCTTTTAACCCTCAGCCGCAGATCCCCGTTTGTATCTCTCTAGTTGTTGCTTACCGCTAAACTGAATGCTGTAGACACTCCACACCTGCAAAGTTATGTCCTCCAAAAACACATGAAATCCATGTGGCTTTGTAAAGGGTCTCTCATCCACCGCAGCCTGGTCATTTGCAGGATAGAGCCAGTGCGCCAGAGAAACGCGAAAGATCCAATCTTGGTCCTAATCTGCCTCAAAAGCCTCAAATCAAATGTGCTGCTCTCTGCGTGTTTTATCCGTCATCTAAAGCAAAACTAAAACTTACCACTGCGCTGCTTTTGTATTTTTTTTTACTTTCAAGCAAAACAATTTGTTTTCTATTTTGTGTTGCATTATAAAGCAGCTTTGAAAAAGTAGAAGGTATTATCAATTTTATTCTGACATTATAAATTCTGCCTAATTATTAACATTTAGGCTGTTTTATTTAAAAAAAAAAACGTATTATTTTGTACTTGCCCCGTGATGCACCGACTCATGAGTCCTGCATCATGAACCGAACCGTGAGGTCGCGAATCTCCCGCTTTATGGTTGGTTGGTACTTTATCCAGGTGTCCAGTAGCATGCAGTACATCCAGTGAAATCCATATGCCATACACAGCACCAAAATATACAGTTAGTGTTAGCGTGCATGGGTCGCTGGCCGGACACTGAACCAGAGCCACAGCCGACAGTGGCCCCTCTCTTTCCTCATGAGTAATGTGAGGTGTGACGTGTGAGTGTGTGTGGTAGAGGTGAAATCACCCACTCACACAGCCAAAGAAGAAGAAGAAGATCTTTATTTATATAGCAAAGCATGAGTTTTATGAACCCTATGTGCTTCTGCAGAGGAAAAGAACATTTGCTGGTTAAACTTCTCAAAGTTTGTCAGCAGTATGCAAATGGCCTCGGGCTTGATTTAAATTAAATGCAGTGGAGCCAGAGGGAAGGAGCACAGCAGTTTTGTGGATGATGTAACCCCTCAGAAAACCACTTTTAATGAGCAGATCCCATACGTCCTGGTACAGTGCTTGTTCCAGCCAATCTATTAACTGTGACCATTGTCACATTTCTACCTAAACCATCATCATGTCTGTAGTTTATGTTATTGCATAATTCAGTGTTAATGTGACTGACCTTCCCATGCCTGCTCAGAGCGGTTGGGCATGTTGCAGTACCCGTAAGCCTCCGACACAGGCGCCGGTTCTTCCATGTGGGAATGAAGGACAGGGAACACCCTCTTCCTGCTCTTCCCCATTACGGGGCCTCCCTCCACGGGCTGGTACTGCCGGTCGTCCAGCCCCGGGACACTGGGCATCAAGTTGACTGGAAAAGATGCAGGGAAACACAATTGAAATACATCACAGGCTGACGTAACGGTGAGCGATTTAGAAAATAAATTCATCATTGAGCAAGAAATGCAGCGTGCAATGAGCAGGTTTTGGGGACTTTACAGAGAAACAATGATTCACGAGTTATATCACTTTATTTCATGATGCAAACTATAGTGCTGCAACCCGACCAAAGTCCGATGGGACCCCGTCGGAACCCGACAGGCTTGGTCGGACTCGTACAAATATTTAGAACTTATGTTTGGGCTCGGGTCAGACAAATCAGCGCTTAAAACAAAGGAAACTGGTGTAAAATTAAAATGGGCCCGTTTAGTTGACACAACTTCGAGTAATTAAACTGGGCCCACGGTGCACTATGTTGGCCCCCTCACGCATGGCTGGGGGCATTAGCGCATCACTGCTTTTACGCACCAAGCTCAGCAAGACCCTGAGCTCGGGCCCTGCTCCAGAGAAGACCAGCTTCTGTCTGATTAAAGGGAGGGAGCGCTCAGACACGAGGTGAATGTGACAGTCCGGTACTGTCTGAAATGGTTAACTCTGTGGCGGTGCAGAACGCGGCGCTCCATGTGCCAGGCCAACATTGCGTAACCTCACTTCAACGGCTTTTCTCAAACCATGCAGCGCTTTAAACACATGATTTATCCATTGATCAAAAATAAAATATAACACGTAGGTCCGTGTTGTGAGAGAGAGGGAAAACGTGGCTCTTTTTAGCAGGTTAATTGGTTCTGTGGTGAAAGTGTGTTTCAAAGCGGCTCGTGCGTTCGCTTTAACGGTGTGTCTAGAAAACGATTAATCGATTACTAAAATAGTTGTCAACCATTTCAATAATCGATTAGTTGTCGATTAATCGATTCGTTGTTTCAGCCCTACTCCACACATTCAAGATTAAGGTGGGTGAGTCTGACTGGCTTGAAATCAGTAGCTAGATTGAGCGTTTATAATAAATCCTCACAGATAATTGCCAAATGTAGTGATTCTCATGTACTTGCCTAACATATCAAACGTATCTTGCTACGTAAGCAGGTCACCAAAGCGTTCCTGGTCTGCAAAAGTTCCTCGAAGTAGCCCAGTACTCCAATACTTCCCCGTCGGAAGGCAAAGGGGGGCTAAAAGCACCAAGAACTGCAAAAGGTTACTGTGGTGGGAAAACTCCTAATGAGGTCCATTATTTTCATTCTAACCAGCCGAGACTACAGCCTCTTCCTTATTAAATTCTAATCTTACATAAGTTCCATTCATAATGACTGACAGTTGGCCAAATAAATACTTGTAGAAATACGTATCAAAACAAGCATGATGGCTTATGCAGCTGCACCCACATACCAACCACTAAACAATGTTCATGTTGAGGTGAGAAGCTATGAAGTTCACTCTGATGAATAGGGCTTTTGGAAGAATGTGGAAATGATTGGACATTTGCACAGCCAAATCGTAAATACAGAATTGATATTGCAGTCCTCTAGCGCACACTTGTAAAAGCAGAAATCACACAACAAATGTTTCTCTTAATTGAGCTCCATGTCAACAGCTCTGAACCCTCAAACCTGCACCGCTCTGTGTGTGCGTTGCCTGGACACCAGTACACTTTGACCCCTCCGAGAAAACGGCAATGCATTGTGGGAATTCTAATCTAGGAGGGACTAGATTGTAAAGCTGGCAGACTGAACTGAGCAAATAGTCCTGCAGCAGCAATCTAAAGAGACGATCCCAGACGAGGTATTGGATTTAGATACAAGTGTCTGCATCCATCTGCAGCCAAATACAATCGCACAACATAATGAACTGCTACAACAGCGGAGACATAAAATACTAGCTTCATTTTTAACCCTACAATAGAGCAAAACACTTACAATCAAGTCAAAATCGTAATGAGAGAAATTGCAAAAGCTGCAAACGATATTGTGTTGCCTAAATAACGACAAAATGGTTCTCTTGTGGGTCAAATGGATAAAAAAAAGCTAACCCTGTACTTAGACGTCTATAAACTCTAACATACATAAGGGCCATGGGTCACAGATGATTCCTTGGAATATGGAATTCTCCTTCTAATGTCATTTAGTTTAAGAAAAGAATCAACCATGCTCCTCCACTTTTCTTAATAAAGTTGTCACGTGACTTGACATAACTACTGCAAAAGACTCCACAAAAACGACCACATCTAAAGCTGCACGTATGCCATGAACTCACCCAGGACGAAGACTGCAGTCATTTGCTTGGCCACCGCGGAGACCATTTTGGTGACTGCCTGGTACTCAAGCTGCTGACACTGTGGTCCTTTCATTGGCAGGACCTGTCCCCTATGTGGGCTCCGTTCCTCTCCCTCTCTCTCTCCACACAAGCATACTCCACTGCCGGAACTATCCAAACTGAGGCGGCCCGCTTCTCGCGAAGGCACAAAGAGGCTTTTATAACCCGGCTACCAAATTGACCAAGTGCACGCATACGGCGCAGCAATAGATGTGCCATTTATTACTCACGGGAATCGAAGCCGAATGATGACGAGACGGCAAAATGTATTATTGTTGGTCTGTTCGGTGGGACAGCCTTCAGATTAGTTCAACGACTGAGCCACTGCCAGTCAAAGTAAATGGCAATTAATATGCTGCGCATGATGAGTTAAGAATTTGTCACAGCTTTGCTCAGTGAGGGAAAGGTTACATTACTCAAAGAACATTTTCTGGCCAATCGTAGGCCATAGTCATCTATGCCAATTCCGTGACTGTGGAGAGCGAAAGTTTGTTTCTTAGTGGATTTGTCATCTATGGAGGGTGAATGAACAAATTAGCCCCATGCCCCTTTCAAAAATGCGGGCAACATTTTGAGAGCCTTAAATTCAAAATGGCCACCATCAAATATTCTAGAAATGATCTTTACCATGGTTTTGCCTATAATAGCACGCAGTATGTGCATAATTTCTTCAAGTTTTTCCATTGAGAAATTAGTTTTTGATGGATGTCAGATTTATGATTTGGCCTACTTTTGACCTTCAAATCCAAAATGGCAGCAATCAGCTATTTTTAATAATGATAATTTACCACTTTTACTAACACTTTTGGTTATTTGACTGTTAAAAGACAGTCAGGCATTCTTAAAAGTGGTTTACGTTAAATTCTACACGTGAATAGTTTAGGGTCCTGGAACTTTTTCCCAAATAGTATTTCATGCTTGATCCATTATTTCTAAACCAATGTATAATCACAACAAATATTTAATTTGATATACTAGTAGTGGGGCTAATCTGTTCATTCACCCCCCACAGATGACAAATCCATTGAGAAACGAACCTTCACCCTTCACGGTCACAGAATTGGCATAGACTTAACTACAAATTAATACAATTTCTAGGCTCCTTATCTCTTCCATTTTCCAACCATGAAAGGTTAATCCCATCATCATGAAAACTGTTAAAAGGCTGCTCTCCGGATCTGTCTAAAAATACGTATTTTCTACTTTTCTACTTCAAATCTGAAAAATATGCCATTTGTGTGAGTACATGTACCAAGAATGTGATATTTCAGATTGATTAGATTGGAGATTCCTTCAGGGCTCCGGTTTTGCCCAGTCTTTAAGAACATTCTGTGCTGCCATTTCCACACTGAAACATCAACAGCAGCTTTGTCGTTGTGGGAAATTTAAATTTGATAAATTTTAACGACCAAACAAATTATGCCATCTGTGTACATCAGTGTGTGAGTGTGAATTGGGAGATTGGTTCCTCAATGAAAAGAAAACGCTTCATCTGCCAAATGTAGATGGAAAATTGAGACCATTTCGCCACATAAAAGCACATTGGAAAAATGAAGTTGAATTCTGTCATGTCCTGCACCTGTCCCAGTGCAGCACTCAGCCCCGACGCCGCTCCGAGCCTCCGAGCCGCCTGGAGCCAGAAAGATTTGTTTACTCCTGCATCTATCTCCATCTGCCACTCACTCGCTTATGTCTCTGCTGGTAATGGATGGTGAACAATCATAAATACAAGGGTGGCCATACGGGAGCTGGCTGGCTTTGAGGAGACAACCAAAACGGGATATTTTCTGGCAATTATATAATAGTGCATTCAAATGGCTCACGTGTTGTCTAGCAAGAGAATTGTCAGTACAATCAAAACATATGCTTGATAGATTACAGAAGATGTTTTAAAGTTAAAGCTTTTTGAGGGGTTCTTCGTTGGACATATCATGCATTAGGGTTGGGCAATGAATAACATTTTAATTGAATTGAGATTTTAACCCCCCGCCCGAACCGAGCACTTTTTCTCCAGTTTGGCCTTACCCAAATCTAAAAGCTTCTTGAAAAAAGTTTCAAATAGCGACAAAAACGAGACGAAAATAAGGATGAAAGCGCAACAAAAGAGTGACAAAAAAGCGATGAAAAAGTGATCGCTGTATTTGTACCTTGTGGATTTTTGAGGCTGCAGCCGAAAGAATAGTGGATTAGATGGACTTCTGACAGCGAATTGAAATTGGCGTCTTTCATACTTATAAATGCGCTGATTACTAGTATTTCTTCATGTACATAGTTATTATCAACTGAAACCGCGTGAAGTCATGACCTCGTGAGGCTCGGCACACAAACCATGCATTCGTGGTCTGCTTCTAACGGTCTTCAAACATTCCACTTTTTTTTGCTCTTTTGCAGATGTGTGCGAGACTTGAATCTGTCCTGCAGATTTAGCGTCTGGCCGCATTATCTATTCAATTGCTGGTGCAACAAAGGCCGCACGTATTGTTTTTTTTATCACTAAAACAAAACAAAAATCTAATTGAAAATTGAGACCGATCAAAATTGCCCGGGCCTATCATACATAGTTGAGGATTTAAAACATTCTTTTGACACATTTTAAACGGATGTTGATACGTTGGACGAAAATAAACGGAGGAGCGGGCTGGTCGGCATTTCGAATTGGCCTGGATATGCGTTATAAAACAGTGAATACTGGCTTTCACTTTTGGCTTACGGCATGCCAGCAAATCGATGGCAACGCAATGAACACACTTTGAGCGCAGAGCTGCGAAAGAAACAAAGAGTCCAGTGATGAATTATGGGTTTTAAAAATGTCTAAGACAGTTATGTGTTCCCTCAATGATGCCAACAAATACAATAACTACAGATCGGAGCACTTCAGAAATAACAACCAACGTTTTCAGTTGTTAATGACAATACTATCTACCCTCAATATGATCTCATTGCCCACTACCCACTTTGAGATGTGAGGACCAGGACAAAAGTGGAGCAAAAAACAGACACGATTTATTAAACATGAGCTGAAATCCCATCCGTGCTTCTCGCGTTCAATGAATAAATTATGACAAAAGCTTTTTTCTACAAATGGTACTTTAGAGCGAGAGCGATTCAGACGCTTGACCGCAAGGAAATTTGTCTTTTAATTAGCAATCCAGCGGATCAAGTGCATTTTTCCAGCAATGGGGGAATAGGTTACTGTGTCAGAGTGAGCAATACCTGTTACTGCGGCTCTTTTTGCCTCCTGAGAGATTCTTATGAGGTCTGATTACTATGGAGTATAATTGGTTCTCAAATTCAGGGCCAGGCCATCATGGTAATGAGGGTCTTAACATGCAAACTGAAAATAAGGCTACACAATTAACTGGGCTAGGGATGTGCAATATATTGAAATTCAGTTACGATTTCAATTATTACACTGAACGATTACAAAAATAGCATAATCAAGAGAAAACGATTAGTAAGGATTCATTCCCTCTTGTCCATCCAAAGCGCAGAAAGTCCGTCCTGCAAGGTTTGTGTGAGCGCGATCGGCTTAACTACCAGCATGATAGACCTGTTGTATGTGTCGAGGATCATTTGAATAATTTTGTATACGTAGCTCTTGAGATAACGTTATTGATAAGTGCTGACCTTTTGCTGTCGGGAGAACAGAAATTTAGAAGCCTCTATATCCGTTGCCCATGCGCTGGTTTCGTGTAGAAGACTCTGAACTCTTCTTCAGGAGCAGATCTCACAAGCGCAGCTCAAAGCAAACTCGTATTATTTCATGCCTCTGTGATGATTGCTTTTGTTCCCTTTGCATTTCACGTGCTACCGGCAACAGCTTTGGTCCGACATAAACAACCAGCGCTGTGTGATGATGTCATCAGGCCGCGCATTTGGTTTGCTTGGGCATGTGTGAGGGCTGGCCAGCAGGGGGCAGGTGAGACAGGGCTCACTCAATAGAGGATTAGTTTAGAAGCGTGAGCATATTTAATATGATTTGGGCTTTTTTTAATTGTCCAACGGAGATATTTAGATTAATAAATAAATAAAATGTATATATATTTTTAAGCAACAAATAATCAATGTCCTATTGTGTAGAATAAGCCCAGACCTATTTACCACAACTGCCACTAAAATCCTGCACCGTCTGTCAAAAAATGGTAAATTCGGGTCCAAATTGCTGTCAGACAGAAGCTTAATATAGAGGCTGCAGTTACGTGTAAGACCTGAGGTGAGTAGTGAGTATAAACATGACCAACTTCCCTCTAGTCCCTTTAAATAATCGTGATTTCAAATTAAATTATTACTAAAACAGCAAGTCTCTATCTCTTATGGTTCCAAAATTAGACGCTAAAGTCTACAACATAAAATATATAAAATAGGTGTACAAACTGGTAACCGATTTTCACTGTGATGTTTCTTTGCCACCCTGAGGCCTAGGAAGTTGTGGCTCATAAAGCTCTGACAGAGCTCTTTCCAATGCAAAAAACTGGATGTTTTTATCACTTATTTCGGTTCCCGAGATATCAGCATTTTTTATATTGTAAAATACCTCATATAGGCGCGATATATGGGCCGGCCGATATATGGGCAGGTCATACACGTGACAAGGCGGATACATAGATCGCGGCGTGTGCGGTAGAACCGTGTTCAGTGGAAAGGTGGCTAAACGCTATATGTGCTGCTTTTGAAAGTTCACACTTTGATTCAGTCAGCCTGCCGCTCATTCAGAGCATCACAGAACAAAAGGTGGAGAAAAGTATTTCAACATAGTGCTGACGAAAACCCCCCAATAAAAACACTGAATCACGATATCACCAAAGCAGATCGCTCACGATTCACCCACCAAACCTTTGCTGTAATTTATGACATGCGCGCATCAATGATGTATATTTTTAGTGTTGTCTGCAGTTACCCGCTACTTAAGCCTTGGCTCCTCTGAGTCAGACCTACAATTTACTTACACTGCAATCGGGGCTAACAGAACAACCTTTTGCACACAGCAGCTTGACTTCATCATGTCCTTTTTATATCCCACACATCATTGACATTGTCTCCATTTACCTATAGTGCTTCCTTGCATTGAGTTTGAGCTGCGAGGGATGCAGCCTAGACAATACCTACAAGGGATGTGAGCAAAGAGCGTTTCAGAAAAGCAACACCTAAGCATTCCGCGGCAGCAATGGCACCCGCGGCCCCCGCAGCTCGACTGGGATATTTATAGCAGACGGCGCGGTGAGGAGTCTTTGTATTAGGATGAATGGGGTTTAATCAAGAAGAGGCAACCACATACCCAGCTAGGGCTGCAAAACAAATGAAAATTGCAACTTGAATGAATCATCACACAATTATTTAGGGCAGGGGTGGCCAACTAGTCAGGCACCAAGGGCCGAAATTTTCAACCATGATCATGGGAAGAGCCACAAAGGCACCGATCATTCGCGAGATCTAGGAGCGGTAGTTTATTGTGATTAAATATAATGTGACCGTTATATTTAATCACAATAAACTATAACTTTATGCCTGGCCTTTTATTTTTATTTTTTATAATTGTATTAGATGTAATAGTTTTACTCCTGACCAAGATTGAATTAAATGTATATTAAATAAACTGACATTTTGTGCTGTTATGCTCTGACTGGGACAGAATTAGATTTTTTTTTTATTTTAATGCCCTGCCCACTGAGCCTCCTCCTCTGGTTTGCCCCTGGCCTGTGCGCTCAGTGTCTGCAGCCTGGTCCTGACTGGACTGTGCAGAGAACGCACTCTAGGCTGCACAAAGTTCATAAACTTTAATCAGGAGCCTCTGGAGGACGTCTGAGATTCTGTTTTATGTTGCATTTGTCACAGTTACAGCGAATGTGAAAGAAAAGTCAATGACTTTGCGTATTTCCGCGTTACGATGTCGCGCTTCGCATCATATGCTTCATTAGAGCTCGGCTTTTTTCCATTTCCTAATTTTGATCTTTTTCTGTGAATATGTTGATATTGTGTCTTATCCTTGTAATATCCCTGGATACCGATACCTGAACTTTTTTCTAAATTATATCATCAGTCATATAAAACCATAAATGTTAAATTAACATCATTAAATTAATGATGTTAATTTAAAGAAGAACTAAGTCACTTGTTTACCTTAATAAATCCTTTCCATAGTCCCTCTGGGGGTAATACAAGTGTTAATGGAATGTTTGGAGGGTATTTCATCTCCCCCTGATGCCTCTGGCCAGAAAACCACTATTACAACTTTCCTGACTCCGGGTTGGAGGCGCAATACTACAAACTAATGGAATCATGAAGAAGAAGCTAACAGGCTAACAATTAATAAGTAAAAAAAAGCAACATGCTACGACACCAGCAGTGGCACTTATGGCCTCTAAGGGCATGAGTTACTTAGTTCTGCTTTAATTCTTTTCCATCCATCCATTTCTTCCGCTTTATACGGGGCGGGGTCGCGGGGGCAGCAGTCTCAGCAGAGATGCCCAGACTTCCCAATCCACGCACACCTCCTCCAGCTGTTCTAGGGGGACCCCGAGGCGAGACCAGGCCAGCTCAGAGGCGTAGTCCCACCAGCGTGTCCTGGGCCTGCCACGAGGCCTCCTCCCAATAGGACATGCCTGGAACACCTCCCGAGGGAGAGCTTTGCCCCCTGACTCAGCTCCCTCTTCACCACAACAGTCTGATACAGCGACCGCATCACTGCTGATGCCGCACCGATCCATCTATCGATCTCACGCTCCATCCGTCCCTCACTCGTGAACACGACCCCGAGATACTTGAACTCCTCCACTTGAGGCCAGGACTCGCCACCAACCTGAAGCAGGGAAACCACCTTTTTCCGGTGGAGAACCATGGCCTCAGATTTGGAGGTGCTGATCCTCATCCCGGCCGCTTCACACTCGGCTGCAAACCGCCCCAGTGCGCGCTGGAGGTCCTGATTTGATGAAGCCAACAGAACAACATCGTCTGCAAATAGCAGAGATGAGATTCTGAGGTTCCCAAACCGGACACCCTCCGGCCCCTGGCTGCGCCTAGAAATTCTGTCCATAAAGGTAATGAACAGAACCGGTGAGAAAGGGCAGCCCTGGCGGAGACCAACACGCACCGGGAACAGGTCTGACTTACTGCCGGCAATGCGAACCAAGCTCCTGCTGCGGTCATACAGGGAACGGACAGCCCTTAGTAGAGGGCCCCGGACCCCATACTCCTGAATGCTTTCCTTAATGCTTTTCCTTCCATTAATGTATTTGACATTTGTATCATTTATTTGAGGTGAAACAACCATGAAACTTCCTTTAGCTACTAAAGAGAAAACATTTTTTTTTTTTTTCAATTAACACATTTTCCTACATTTTTTTTTCCAAATTGTGTTTCACTTTTTTTTCCTTTATATTACCTTAACTAGGCTAAGAAATAAACAAAAGCACATGCCGTCGCCTCTCGCTGCTACATCTATGGAACACAGCCCTCAGCAGACATGGACAAAATTGTGTTCTTCTGTTATGTAATATCACGATAAAATTGCAAATGTGATAAATCGTTCAGCCTTACAGTGCATGTTTTAAGTTGAAGGGTGAGCACCGGGAGGAAGCCAAACCTGTCACAGGGAGAGAACATGCAAACTCCACACAGAAAGGGCAGACAAACACCAAGCCCATTTTTCTTTAGGCTGACAAATCGTATACTTAGCTAGGAGTATTGTCTACTGTTCCCAATCCCAGTTCTAAAACTGACCAAAGCGGTGCGTTTGCTGCCCCTTATGGCTAAAAGGTGAATTTAAATTAATTATATGAAGGCGTCGACAGGTGTTTTTGGACTGGAATGTGGGTGGAGTTACGTGCTTTTGGTTTTAAAACACTTTTCACAAGCCTATTACCAGCCATAAAGCTAAAAAACTAAACAAAAAAAGTTCACCCCCAATTTACAATACAAATGTCTCTCAAAGGCAATTCTGGATGGTTGATGAAAAGCAAAAAAAGGACAAAATTGTAGTGGAGGCAGTAGCTCACTGGGCATCTTCACCACTGAGGAATGAGTTAATGCCTTGACAAAGAGCTGCATTGTCCAACTGCCGGGTTTAGAGGCGCTTCCCTCGGTCAGTCTGCGCAGACGCCTCGGCTTAGTTACCAAAGTTCGGAGCCGCGCTTTTTGGACCCACTAAAGCACTTGTGTAACGCTCTGTCTAAACGTAGATTGTTATTGATAATACACCACGTTCAGTATATATTTTTTAATGGCCGGTAATTCTTGTGAATGGCCCACATTTACGACCAAGCTGGCCAAAGTGGCTGACAAAAAAAAGTCTAGCGGAACCTCTGGCCTGGGTATTGGGTATAGCCTTTGCCTGAAAGATTTACCTGTCCACAGTGATTCATGTTTCTGATTTTAAAAAAGACAGAATGTCTCAAGCTGAAAAGAATAAAGAAGGACGCAAAAGTAGTTTCTAAAAGGTTTCTATTTACTTAACACTGATCGAACCAAAGTTCCCTTGACTTCACCTTCATAAAGCTCCCATGTAGTTTTGCAACGCACCATACATAAAGGAGTGTGTTTGAATAAACTTAAGTGTTGTCTAGTCTACTCACAGAACTGAATGCTGAGGCTGAGGATGGCCAGCGCAGCCGCACCCCCCACCACCAGGAGGAGGAAGCGGTTACGAGCATGCATCATGTGACTCTGTCAGCCATCCAGACCGCCGCCCTCCGCACCTGGGACCTGCACAGAAACGAGAGGCGAGAACATTTCAATGAGGTATTCAGTATTCTGTGATAGTTTCCTGTTGTTTTCTGTAGAGCATCCCATTGTTCACAGGGATAGTTTAAGCACATTTCACCACTTTAATTTCTCAAAGATGATTGACAAATTAACTCTATTTGATGCAATGTTTTCTGACAGTAGTCACTGCCCTTACAAAACATTCAGTCCAATATTATTCAAAATAATTAACTCCAAATGTTCCAACAAGCTTCAACTGTGTGGTAGGGCTGCACGATTAGCCTTTATCAAATCGAAATCAAGGTTTTAGCTACTGCGATTACCTAACCGCAAGGTGTTTTCTTTTCTTTTCTGCCTTGCACCTTCACCGGTTGATGATAAACATGTCCGCCAAGCAGAATGATTGAGCCTCTCTTGCCTTTGGCAGCGGCCAATCAGAAGTGGCTGCAGGAGAATCCTGTTTGTTTGCACTGCAGTCGCTGTTCACAAACTCCATGTGTGTCTCGCGCAGTCCGAACTGCAAATTATTCTCACTGCTCGTAACAAACGAGTGTTTCGTGACCAGCAGGTCGGGTTGTGTCACGGAATCATCATTTTTTTCGCGGAATGGGTTGAAGATGGTCAAAAACAGCCAATCTCCTCCACCCGTAGTATTGTATTAAACTGCGTCTAAATGTGACATCTTTACAGCAGGTTTTTTACGTAAATATGAGGCGGACTTTCATTAAACAAGCAGCGTTTTGCAGCCTGTGATACGGAGAATGTATTCATGTTGCTGACCAGGGAGAAAGAGTGTGTGAGTTCCACATTGATTTAAGTAAGTAAGTAAGTGCTTTATTGTCATTGTACAACTATACAACAAAATAGTGTTCAGGTGTTAGTCCTGAGCTGCTGCGGCTGAGCCACGCTGCCACTGTGTGTCAACCTGACCCGCATGACCTTGGAGGTTGGGGAAACTGTAGCACTCGGAAGAAACCTGGCTGGCTGCCCTCTGTCTCCTCTGATCCTCTTAAATGGTGGTGGTTTCCTGTAGCTCCTCTTGTGACGCCTCGTCTGTGCTGCAGCTGTGGGGGCTCTTGGTGCCTCTTCAGTTTCTCAGAAGAAGAAATGTGTAAGTCCCAAATGGGTTTAGCTGATAAGCTAGCATTTTGTTTACCTTTAAAAAGCTGCTTTCTTCAGGACCATTTTAGACTCTCAAAGTAAACAAATCCACCAAACCGCCACAAAAACACGGCAAAGACGTACAAATGTGTGGAACACATAAACCACAAATGCAGCTGCACAAGGAGAGGGAGGTCGCCTCCTATTTAAGAATTATTAAAACTAAGGATGTTTTTCTGACATCTCCATAATGCCTCTTGTAGATTTGCATCTTGTTGCAACATGAAGCTGAAATGTAATAACTGAGTACCATGATGTTTGACAGCAGTTTTAGAAGTTCATATGCAGCTCAAAGCTCAACTGCATGAAAAATAAAATATTAGGCTATACATAAAAAAAAATTAAAAATCGCTAAATGAATCACAATAACTATAAAAAAAATCGCAATTCGTTTTTTGTTGTTGTCAAAATCGTGCAGCCCTACTGTGTATGGCTTCAGCTCACAAATATTTGAACAGTTGTATTTACACGTCACTCTCTCTTCAAACCGGTCAGATTGTCTTTCCAGTGTTACATAGTTTCGCTCAGCTTTTTTCTTCCTCCACTTCTTTAATCCAGCCAGCTCCAAACGGCAGTTCAAAAAGCAAAGTGGAGTTATGCAGAAAACCAGGGGAGGATATGAGTGTAGCCCTAAAACCTACAAACCTACCATTAGACAGGCTAAAAATACTTTACAGCCTGGGGAGTTAAGCCTGCGTCTGACCAAGGGGCTGCTGCTACTTGCAAGTTGTTCATTATCAAGTATGTCCGGGCGGTTCTCAAACTGTGGGGTGGGACATAACGTCTAGTTGGTAGGCTAAGTATATTTTGATTATTATTACAAGATAATAATTCTGTTCGCATGTGAAAGTGGAGCGCAAACTGGCCTGAAACTTATAAAATTTAAGATTAAAATAAATACATAGAGTTCCGGTTCCGCTAGCAAGAGAATGAGAGGCTGAGTTGCGAGCTCCCGACGGTTTTTTGAAAATAACCCCCACCAGTACTTTTTTTGCCAATACTGAGGTTTGTTTGTGGAGATGCAAAAGGGGGTCGTCACAAGAAGTATGAAACCGACAACTTTGACAGAAGACAACATGGAGGACAGCCAGGAGGACCAAAGCTACGCATCGGTGCTAACTTTAGCCGCAAAGGGCGTGCATTCACCTGAGCCCACGCTGCTACATATTTTAAAAGAGCTTCGTGATTTCAGAAAAGATAACAATGAACAATACTCAGACATTAAACACGAGCTAAAGAGGGTAAACGATCGAGTGGAAGAGGCAGAAAGTCGAATTGAGGAGTCCGAAACGGTGCTTCAAGCAGTATCAGGGCTAATCTCGAGGCTAACGGAACGCCAGGTTAGCCTAGAGACGAGGCTGGTCGAGCAGGAAGGCCGAGCGCGCAGGGACAATCTTCGGATATACGGAATAGCGGAAGATAAAGAGGGAACTGATATGGTGAAATTTCTGGACAACATGTTGAAAAATGCGCTTGGTTTTTCAAACGACTTGTCACTGGGGATTGAAAGAGCACATCGCGCTCTGACGGCAAAACCAGATGTCCAAGCGAAGCCCAGATCCATCGTGCTGAAGTTTGGGAGCTATCGTATGAAAGAGGAGGTTCTTCGGAGAGCGTGGCAAAAGAAAGAGGTTTTTTGTGATGGTGCGCGCTTCTTCGTGGATCATGACTACCCCATCGAAGTGCTGAAAAAACGCAACGAATATAGAGAGGCCAAGAAGATACTTCGAGAGAAACGCATCAAGTTTCAAACCCCGTACCCGTATAAAATGCGGGTCTTCTACGACAATGGTACTCGTCTATACAAGGATGCCTCCGAGGCGACAAAAGATATGGCAGCGCGTGGGCTACCCGTCACCGTGGTGAAACCTGCAGCCGCCCCGGATCAAGAGGAGCTACAATTGTTGTCTACCTGGCGTACAGCCCGCGGACGTCACACCGAGAGAGGAGACCATCATACCGGTATGACGAATGATCCCATGCAAGAGAGTCACCGCTCTCGCTTCAAGGAGAAGCTTCAGGTATTTAGGAGAGACATCGATGACTGAGGATCTCGTTTTGCGTTACTTTTTGGACTTGGACACAGTCACTTGGACTGTCTATTTTCTTGGCTATGGAGATACGGTCCCGTAAAATATTTTTTGTTTTGTTTTTTGTAATAATAATTTTTTCACTTAAAAAGTCGGGATTGGGTTGAGATCTCATTCGGACTGAATTCTTGCTAGTGTGTGGACATCTATTAGGGCCCTCCCTCAGCAACGAGGTGAGACGTTTCCCTTTTGGGGCCTCATCAACATAAGGCCATGCAGGGCTCTCTTTTTACGAGCCTCTACCTTGGAAGGACCATTTTTTATTTTTTGTTTAATTTTGATTTTGTTTTCATTATGTCTTTCTTTACTGTTCGAGTTTTTTATTTGTTCTTTGGGAGAGAACCTGATTGTGCACAAGTCAGAAGGGGGAAAAAAATGTATGTGTTTTATTCTATTTCTGGTTCTATTCTTACATTACACAATCTAGGATATTATGAACATACAGGACATTAAGATAGTCTCATTTAATGTGAAAGGGATTTCAAGCCCAGTTAAAAGGAGTAAAATACTATCAAAAGTAAAACGGGCTGGAGCGCAAATTGTATTATTGCAGGAGACGCACCTCTCGGTAACAGAACATGAAAAGCTGAAAAGAATGGGTTATACAAGGGCTTATTTTTCATCTTATAAAAATGGACGAAGGAGGGGAGTTATTGTATTAATATCACAAAAAGTACCATTTGACTATATTTCACAGGAGTCTGATAAAGAAGGGAGGTATATAGCAGTTTCAGGGAAGATCAACAATGTAATGATAACCATTTGTAACGTGTATGTTCCACCCGGAAGTAATTTTGTCTTTTATAGAAAGGTCTTTGACTTGATGATTGGTGCAACAGGAATTGTAATTTGGGGGGGTGACTTAAACCTTCGTCTTAACCCTAGCCTCGACACATCAAAGAATGTACCCAGCACTGCAATACATAAAAAAGTGAATAGCCTGATGACCGAATTGGGGATATTGGATTTGTGGAGGAATTTTCATCCTTCAGGACGCGACTACACATTTTTTTCTAACCCACACAATACATACTCTCGAATAGATTATTTTTTTGTGTTTTCAAGAGACCGCTACAGATTTACCAGTTGTGATATTGGTTCTATTGATTTATCTGACCATGCCCCTGTCTATTGTACAATACAAATGGAGGGTTTTCCACGAAACACACTTTGGAGACTCAACACAAGTGCTCTAAACAACCCCCAGTTTGTGGTTTTGATGAGAAAGGAGATCAAACAATTTCTGGAAATTAACGATACTGGGGATGTCGATTCATCAATTGTATGGGACACTCTAAAAGCAGTAATTCGGGGAAAAATTATTTCATGGTGTGCATATAATAAGAGAGAAAAACAATTAAGATGGATAGACCTTAATAAAAAATTGAAGAATTTAGAAATGCAACATAAGAAGCAGCAATGCCCTAACCTACTGAATGAGATTAAGAAAATACGAAACGAAATAAATTTGATGAGCACACAGGAAATTGAAAAGAAATTTGTCTTTGTAAAACAAAAATATTATGAAGCCGGCCCTAAAGCTTCAAAAATTCTCGCTAGAAAACTACAAAAAGAAAGAACAGATAGCACAATTTACAAAATTAGACATCCCGACTCTGGAATTACACTGTATAAACAAGAAGAATTACAAGAAGCATTTGAGAAGTATTATAAAAGTCTATATACTCAACCATTTTTAGAGAGTGAATCTCAAATGGAGGATTTTCTCAATTCACTTAATTTGCCTACCCTATCTGAAGAACACAATAACATATTGACAGCTGAAATATCAGAGAAGGAACTTAATGCCGCTATCTCTAGACTGAAAGCTAATAAGACACCAGGTCCAGACGGCTTCCCCTCAGATTGGTACAAAGCATTTCGTCATGAGTTATTGCCAAGCCTCTTAAAGGCTTCTAATACAGTAATACAAAAATCAAAGACCCCACCGTCATGGAGTGAAGCAGTTATCTCGGTTATCCCTAAGGAGGGAAAGGATAAATCAGAATGTGGTTCTTACAGGCCAATTTCAGTGCTGAATGTTGATTATAAACTGTTTACGGCTATACTTGCTAAAAGATTAGAAAAGATGCTTCCGCATCTCATACACACAGACCAAACTGGTTTTGTTTTGCAGAGACAAACTCATGATAACATTAGACGCTCTCTACATATCCTACATCACATAAAACAAAACAATCTGGAGGCTCTTCTGGTGAGCCTTGATGCTGAAAAGGCCTTTGACTCAGTCAGCTGGGCTTTTCTTTACAAGGTTCTGGGAAGATTAGGGGTACATGGCAATTTTGTTCAGGTTATTCGTACACTATATAGCAGGCCATCTGCAAGAATCAAAATTAATGGACACCTGTCAGAATCTATTATATTACAGCGTGGTTCTAGGCAGGGCTGTCCTATTTCACCACTCCTTTTTGCTTTATACATAGAACCACTTGCACAATGGTTGAGGCAGAGTGACAGTATTAAAGGCATTCCTATAAATGGGGAAGTCCATAAAGTTGCCTTGTACGCAGATGACGTTTTGGTGTATATTTCGGAGCCTACTGTCACGTTTCCTGAGTTGATGAATATTTTGCAGAAATTTGGTAGATTCTCGGGCTATAAATTAAATATACAAAAGACCCAACTTTTAACATTGAACTACTCTCCTCCTTCACAGCTTTGTGAAACATTTCCTCTTAAATGGGACCAACAATCTCTTAAGTACTTAGGCATTTCTTTACCAAAGGACATTTCCTTATTGGCAGAAATTAATTATGGCCCCTTATTAACAAAAATTAAGGCAAATATTATAAGTTGGAACACTATCTCTTTTCTCAATTTGAGCCAAAGAATAGATAGTGTCAAAATGAATGTGCTTCCACGGTACCTGTTTTTGTTTCAGGCTCTCCCAGTGGAAATTTCCCAGAAAGATTTTTCAGAAATTGATAAAATCATTTCTAGGTTTATTTGGCAGGGTAAAAGACCCAGGGTCAAATATAAAACATTACAGCTCTCAAAAGAAATGGGAGGCATGGCTTTACCGTATTTTAAAGGATATTTTTATGCAGCTCAGATCAAGCCACTCATTTATATGTGCTCATCCAGATTCCACGCTAGATGGAAAGACATTGAACTCTCAATATTGAAGGATCCGCCAATTCATGCAATCCTAGCTCATACAAATTTGGATAAAAATATTAAAATGATCCAAAACCCTTGGATTAAAACACAATTGAAAATATGGCGTAAAGTCAAAGGAGAATATAAATTGGATGACAAAATACAGATATTGCAGTGGTGTGCATTTGACCCTGGGTTCAGTCCCAACAAGTTAGACGGCACATTCAAACACTGGATTTCAAAGGGTGTGACGACTTTTTATTCACTCACTCATAATGGGAATATGAAAGATTTTGACAGTCTGAAGAAGGATTTTAAGCTCAACAATTTTGATTTTTTTAGATATCTTCAATTGCGGAATTATTTCCAGCAGAATATTGCCTCCAAAACTGAGATAGACGACCCAATTTTGACAATTTTTTTGAAAGCTTATAAAAATACTATAGTTAAAGGCATTATTGGCAAGTTTTATAAAGGGTTTTTAACAAAGAGGTCTCACTCTACGCACTACATCAAAGAAAAATGGGAAAATGAAGGACATTTTTCAATATCTAATGAAGAATGGTTTGAGGTATTTGAATCCTCTTGGAAATGTACAAATTCCCATAAATGGCGAGAATTTAGCTGGAAGTGTTTGGTGCGCTTTTTTCTAACACCAAGGCAAAAGGTACACTTTGGCATAGGCACAGCCAACTGTTGGAGGTTGTGTGGGGCTCGGGATGCAGGGCATTGGCATATATTCTGGGAATGTCCAAAGATTAAACCCTTTTGGCTTGAAGTTCATAAAGCTCTATCTAGTATATTCAGGGTTAATAACATACCATTACAGTTTTCTACAATTTTTTTGACAAATTTTGACAATATGCATAGACAGGAAGATAAATACCTGTACTGTATTTTGACAGTAGCAGCCAAAAAGGCAATTACAAGATGCTGGCTCCTTCCCGAGCCCCCCGCGATGTCAGAGTGGATAATCATAGTGAATGAGATTTATGTCATGGAATCTATAACATTTTCGATTCGCCTTAAAAAGGGTACTTTTGTCAACTTATGGAGCAATTGGGTCAGATACATTCAGCCCTTACGACCAGATTTTGTTGAGGTTAGAATGTAGAACCCTTTTTCGTTTCTACGTATGTGTACGTATGTATGGGTTATGTCTATATGTGTATATATATATATATATATAAGTGTATTATATTTTGACGAACTGTGCACACGGTTTATTTATCTCTCCCTACTTGTTCAGTGTTACTTTTTTTGTTTTGTTTTTTTTCTTTACCTTTTTGTACAAAAAAAAGAAAAGAAGTGTGGATGAAGTCTGGACATGTCTTATTGTTAACATTTTGTTATGCTCCACCTTTGAAAATAAAGAATAAAAATAAATAAATAAATACATAAATACATACAACATACATAGGCCTACATACATACATACATAGATACAAAAATATAAGTTTAAGGTATTTTGAACTAGGGCTGGATGATATATATCGATATTTAAGATATATCAATGTATTTTTCTCAAGCTGATTTTAAAAAAAAGGTTGATCTTAAAGGTCCTATATCATGCAAAATCGACTTTTTGAGCTTTTAACCATGTTGTTATGCTATTTCCTTCTCAAAAACACCCCCAGAGTGGTTTTTGGATTCATTCACGCAGTTCTCAGTAATCCTCCTGAATCCTGGTCTCTGAGCAGCTGCTCCGCCCTCTCCTGGTAAACGACTGACCCATTCAGTTGTGTCGTCACAGCGGAACGGAAGTGCTCGACGTCTGTAAGCTAATGCCTGATTTTTCATTATTTCTGTCGTAAAAAAAAGAAAAAAACAAAAACAAACAAAAAAGTGTCTGACGCGTCCGTGCTGCCCCTGCAGGGAAATCAAACGCACCCCCTGAGCGTCTGAGCAGATGTCGTGTTTGCACCGAAAGCTGTAAAGAAGGAGCTCTTTCTAACCTACTCTGGAGTCTGGACACCTGTTCTTTTTTCTAACGATAATGTCACGGAGAAAAGCGTGTTTGGCTACGAGGACAGGACTTTATTCAACCTTCCTAAAGAAGGCAACCACTCGTCAGAAGTTGGATTTTCTCTCCGGGATTCAGCGACTATCAGTCAGAATAGTGTTTGTCTTTGACCGTCACTGATGGATGTTTGGTGAACCTTGGCCAGAATCAAAGTGGATTAACTTTTATAACCAACATAATGGAATCATCAGAGCGGTGAGTCAATCAAAATGCGTGTTAGCGTGTGTGTTAGCCATTATATATATTTCTACTACTGCTAAAGTTGTATGAGCGGCGAGAGGGGGCGGAGTTAACTGAATCCAAGCGTTTTGTCTTCCGGGTTGGAAAAATACCTCCAGAAAATACTTATATTTATCACAAAAATTAGTGCTCTGTAGTGGTAGAGGTACAATATATCATATAAATGCCTATACTTTACTATGGAATGGCTAAAATAGCATGATACAGGTCCTTTAAACTGAGCACTTTATTTTGTTAAATTTTTTGTATTTAAATGTGCACCTTACGAAGCATTCTTATACATTGGTTATGTTAACATTGTATAGTGAGTTTTCAATAAAACTACTCGTATTTGGCTTTGAATTTGACTTGACATTTCCTTTCACAGCTCTCACTTTGCGAAAAAAAAAAATATCAGGATATATATCGTATATCGATATTCAACATAAATATACCTGGATATGACTTTTGGTCGCCCAGCCCTATTTTGAACTAGGCTTTGTAAATGTATTGTCATTGTACTTTTGTTCCCCTTTTTTCTCATTGTACAGCTGCAAAACAAATGTCCTTCGGAGATAATAAAGACTCTTGAACCTTGAAAAATCTTATTTGAGATAAGTCTTGCAACTATCATCTAAGGCGATAATAACAAAATAACAACAGGAGAATAGTTATCATCGTGACAGTCAACCATCAAACGTGCATCCGCTAAACTCGATCAGTTTAACTAGCTAGTTAACCAGTCATAACCATGCTCATAACTAGCTTAACTACCATTAGCAGCGGTGCATTAGCCTGGTAATCTGCAGGTACTGTAAACAACAGCACGCTGCGATCAAATCCCACAAACGACCATCTTTGTATTGTATACTTTTTTTTTCTCCTACAAACTTTATCCCGTGCTGCGTGTTGCTTCCATCCACGTCGGCGTCCTCCCCCGGAGAGGGAGCTTTGTCCAGGATATATACCAGACCGTGTCACCCAATTTTTATCAATGCGTGAATGTTTTATGTAGACAGATAAGATATCCGTGCAACAGCAGAACTGAGTTAAATAGTGTACACACGTGGGGAAGGGTAGAGTGTTGTCTTTACCTGCATAAATGTGTCGCAGAGCCGCAGGAGTTCAGCCGGAGACTTGAATCCACCGCTTCGTGTTTTGCGAAGTACGAACTCCGCGGACCCGTCAACTCGACTGAGCGGAGAGAGACAGCTAGCAAGTCGGCGACAAGACCGTAGTGTGACTTCCGGTTAAATCTTTCAAAAATAAGACCGTTAATAAGAGAGGAAATATTTACAAAGTGGTACACAGTTTCAGAGTGGTTTGCACATAGCCTATTTAGTTTACAAATTACTGGGTTTACAATATAGGCTAATATGATGGAGGACAAGTTAATATTCTGTTTGTTTTTTTTGTTGTTGTTTTTTTATATGTTTTGACTTTTTATGAATAACTCCATGGTAATCGTTATTTTCTTCATATTGATTAAAAAAATTATAAATGCAATATAAAATAAAGTAGTAGTAAGTAAAATAAAAATGCATGCCAGTTCCAACTGACTGAAGGACCGTTCATCCACCCAGCTGTCAGGGATCTCCTCATTCCCTCATATTCTGTTCATAGCCTCTATATTTAATGAAAGAATTAAAGGGGGAAAAAATGCAGCAAAGGTTTGAGAGCATTATTTCAATTATCTGTAGGCATATGTGTTTTACCTTGACAATACAACTAACTAGACCTCCAAACTCTTTCGCTCTCTTGACAGACGACTTTTATCACCCTCTCTTGACAGACGACTTTTATCACTTATCACATATCAATGGCAGGTAACGGTGATTATTTGAAAAATAGGCCTACATGGTGGTTCAAACGAAGCTTTATTGAGAATACTCATTTCCGGTTGAGAATTCCCGTTGATACGTGTAGTTTGACTGGCATAAGGCGCCCGTGTGGCTGCTTATGTGAACCGTCTGCTTCAACCAAAAGCAGCCCCACTGCGCCATCACCTGGACCAACACCGATAATGCAGATAAATGACTCCTTCAGCTTCTCTTTTTGTTTAGCATATGGGACCATCAAAGTGGGAATAATTGTGTGACCAAGAAGTGAAGTAGCACTGGGTATAAATAATAATAAAAAAAATTACACCTTGGCAAAATGGTACAAACATTGTGGAGTGAGCATATGCAGTGCGAGTGGAGTGAGATTTCCTGCTGTGATAATGTGGTGCAGTTCTGCTGAGGTGTAAATCTGTCAAAGCCTATTTATACATAAAAAGAGTCCTTTAACCATTTAAACCAAAAAGTGTTTATATCAGTCGAGTTTTCAAATAAACCATCAGACTGCGAGCAGAATTGCAGTGTTGTTAAACACTTTTGTCTCTGGCTAGCCCAGGAAAAATGGAACACAGGGTCATCCGCAATTATATTTGTTTGCTTGTACGTATAATCGGCAAAATCCTTAGTAGATATCTTGCCGATGGGCTACCTAGTGTTCGTTCACAGTCACGCATCCAGGTATTAACCAGGCCCGTCCATGCTTGGCTTCTGAGATCTGACAAGATCTGGGATTGACATGGTATAGCATAATGGAGATTATTTCCTTTGTGCTTTAGTATTGCATTTAACCTCTCAACCCTCGCCCTAACCGAGCACATTTTCTCCAGTTCAGCTTTACTCAAATCTAAAAGCTTTTTCACTGGACTTTACAGCCTGTAGGCCAGTGAAACGTCTCATTTGAAAGCTAAAAACTAATCTACGATTTTTCCTTATGTTGTCGCTTTGTAGTCACTCTTGTCAGATTTTCGATGCTTTTTCACCACTTTTTTTGTACATATTTTTGTTGCGCTTTTTGTTACTTCTTGATCATGTATTTATCGCGTTTTTGTTGCTTCTTCTTCTACAATTGGGGTTCCTAAACTTTTCGGGACTTGACCCCCAAAATTACCAGACCAACAACCTGGGACCCCTTTCTGAAAAATCAAATTGAAATTTGGCTATAATAATAATTTCAGTTGCAAAAAATTTTCAATCTGGTTTATCAATGTATGTTTGAATTCTACATTTTATATATTTGGCTTAATTTCACAAAGAATACTGTTCTCAGTCGTAAACTGAAAAAAAAAATAGGAATCTTCTCGCGACCCCCCACCCCAATGTTCTACAGTTGCCCTCTGTTCACTGTTAATCAGTGTCATCCCTCCAACAGCACGACGCACTGTCTGCCCATGTGCTCGGTCAGCTCTACAGAGTTAACAATCTGAGCCGAAATAATCACAACAAAAGTTCATATGAAAACAAGCATTGTCATAATAACTAATATAACTGAGTATCTTTATCACATTTTTAAACAATGTCCCCCTCACCATTTGACTAAATGTTATTGATGCAGAGCAGTGCGGAGTGCTTTACAGTTTGCCCTCAGTCTAAGCACCATACAGTAGTAACTTGTTCATAGAACGTCTTTGGTGGTAGATTGCCTACAGCTAGTACTTGGTCGTAATATCAAGAAAAGCAATCTGCCTTCAATGAAGTTCATTCACTGCTCCCGCTTTTGCCACACAAACTACAGTGCCTTGCGAAAGTACTAATACACCTTGAACTTTTGCACATTTTGTCATGTTTTACAACCCTAAACATAAAGATTTCATTTTTAATTTTTTACTGAAAGTTCACATACAAGTAACAGACACCTGTGAAGTGAAAGCAAAATGATACATGCATAAGTATTCATACAGCATTTTCTGAGTGCATTAAATTGCCTTTATAACATTCCTAATGACTGCAGAAAGTTCACACCTTGCCCTAACCATTAAATAGAGGCCACCTGTGCGTAATCTACTCTCAGTATAATACAGCTGTTCTGTGAGGGCCTCAGAGCTATGGTCAGAGTGTATTGGTCACTAAGCAACATCGTGAAGGCCAAGGAGAACACCAGAGAGGTCAGGGATAAAGCTGTGGAGAAGTTTAAAGCAGCGTTAAGTTATACAAAGATTTCCCAAGATTTGAACATCTCACGGAGCACTGAATAGTTGGGAAGATGGATGGAGCCAAATACAGGGTCATTTTGGAGGAAAACCTGCTGGAGTCAGCGAGAGAATTGAGGCTGGGGCGGAGATTCACCTTCCAGCAGGACAATGACCCTAAACACAAAGCTAAATCTACAATGGAATGCTTTAAAAACAAACATATTAATGTGTTAGAATGGCCCAGTCAAAGTCCTGACCTAAATCCTATTGAAAATCTGTGGAAAGACCTGAAAACTGCTGTTCACAAACGCTCTCCTTCTAATTTGACAGAGCTGGAGTTGTTTTGTAGAGTCAAAACCCCAGAAGTCTTGCTGCTGTTATTGCAGCAAAAGGGGGTTCCACAAAGTATTATTTAATGCTGTATGAATACTTATGCACGCCCGACTTTTCACTTTTCTATTTAAAAAAAAAAAGAACAGAATCATGTATCATTTTGCTTTCACTTCACAGTTGTCTTTAACTTGTGTGTGAACTTTCAGTAAAACATTCTAAATAAAATCTTTACGTTTAGGGTTGTATTAGTACTTTCGCAAGGCACTGTAGCTTCCAGTCCCCATCTTTCATTATATCCATAAATCTACTCTCTGGGCCTCCTGTTATTCAGGTCGACTCCAGCTAAAAATATTAGGTAAAAGAGGAAAGACCTCATTTAATCAATTTACATACAGTATACGTATCATTGGAAACCCTCCTGTAAAATGGCGCCCATATTGATTTCATTGGGCGGCTCACGAAGTATGAACGTTATCTTATTATGGTCATGAGAATATTATGGATTATTCCACTCCCTACAGTGGACAGTTAGGGCTCTCACGCAGCAGTAATATCTGAAGGTACGTCGGTCACAAGAGCCGAGCTGGTGAACGTGCTCCCACTTATGACATGCCCTTCCCATCCAGCTCCACTCTGTCCCAATCAAAGTAATGGGCCCGGTGTGACAGAGGTGCTGTGGGTGATTGGGAATGGCATGTGTCTGTCTACGGAGCCATGTGGAATCCCTTAAATCAATCACTGTTTTCAGACATGCTTTTAAGTTTGTGTCATGGCGGCAGCAGCATGCCTCCATGAAGAGCACGGTTGTAGGACTTGTAGTGGCGTTGATGCGATTTAGAGAGAATCTAAATCTTGTATGTCATCCCAGTGTCCAAAGGTCATGGGATGTTCAGGCATGGCCGTGGACTGGGGGGTAAAGGGTACCGAGTACCCAGGGCCCAGAGTAGGGTAGGGGCCCTCAAAAGTGCTGCAAAAAGCGTTCTGTATTGTACTTTCTAAATTTACTCATAATTTTTATAAGAATTGAACACAACCGGGCGGAAATACAATGGTTGCTAGACAGAATTTTGCACAAACAATAATGATGGATTAATCTCAGGGCCCTGACACCCCTTTAGAAATGTGCCAAATGGTTCAGCCCACACACTGGCGTTCAAGTCAACAGTGACTTTGATGAGGTGGGCTCTGCAATTCAATGACACGAAGCTATGAAAGAGAAATATTAGTCTTGCCACGCTATTATGGGCTTAACACTAGCGTATTCTACCAGCGGGCCTTAGATGCAACTTTCTTGTCATAAATGACAATTAAACATGAAGTGAGGCGAGTCCCTGCGGATGGTGCAGAGTCAGAGAAAGAGCCAGAGACAGGGCTCCTTCTCTCCTCGTTTTAACCTCTAAACTTTCTCTTTCCTTATATTTATTATAATTGACTGCAATCCGGCCAATACAGTGACAAAAGCCACAGGTCGCTCACGTTAGTGCATTTGGAGACTCGCATTATAAATGCGCAGCTTTGGAGACGAGTCAACGTGGTTCCAGTGAAAAGGTGGATGTCTCGTACCATTTAGCCTATTCCAGTGTAACTTTTCAAAACAAGAATTTACTGACAAGGTAGGCTTCAAATGGTGATGGTGAGAGACTAAATGAGGCTGAAACCCTTGAGTTTTTTGTTAATACCTGTGGGCCACAGAGACAACATGTAGTATAATTATTTTTGTAAAATAGCATTTTAATGCCTATTTAAAGTCACAAATGTGTTATTCCCTGCACAAATATCCTATGTCCCTGGTGCAGTCCTCCTGTTTAATGTGGTATGCTAATAATCATTATTCAGATTCAGAAGACTTTATTTCTCCCCGAGAGGCTGTTCTATCTAAAGCTAGCAATTTCAATTGGCCCAATGAAAGTAGAATATTTCACCACCAATTTAAATATCTATATCACTACCGGGATTAAAGGTTATTCCAATTCTGTAATTGAAGCCAAATCAGAGGAAATTTCAAGTCAAACACCAAAGGTCCACCAAGATAGTTTGTCCCCGGGGCCCAGAATTTGGTGCTACGCCCCTGTGTTCAGGTGAGGGTTGGTGGATGCTTTGCAGAATTTGTGCTTAAAGAAAGTATTGTTAAAGGCACTACACCTGATTTTTTGTATCGTAATAGAACGAATTTTGATTTGTACTCTATAAAGCATTTAGAACCATGTTGTGAACTTGCTAGTGTGGCTTTAGTGATTATATATAAAACTGTGTTAATGTAATCTGTGCTTTAAGGTTCATTTGAAAGGGGTTCATAACTGACCAGCCATTCCATTTTACTGCCCCATTATTGTTTCGTCTCGTCTAGTGTGTTGGGAGGAGGAGTCAGATTGTGCAGAGGAAGTGACGATAAGAACATGCCAAGATCACTGATTGGTTCGAAAAGGACACGCCCACTTCACCGTGTACTGTTGTGTTGTTGAGAGGAAGGGTCTCGCTCTCTCTCTTCTCTCGCTGGACCACCAAGATGTAGCGCTCCGCATAACTTGTGTTTTAGCTTGTAATATAGGGAATAAAACAATGATTGATTTTAATCGACCGAGCCTCCGTCTTCTGTCCATAGTAAAGAATACGCCGACAATTTGGTGATCCCAGACGTGATATGGAGAGGGCATGGAGAGGACTCGTAAAAAAATAAATAAATAAAATAAAAACAGCTTGCGAATGAACAAAGAAACCACGTGTTATATCTCGCCACAAAAAAAAAACAGATGTACACTAAACAAGGTAAGAACGAAACTTATTCATAGCACATTTTTTCATCTTGGCTACAATAAAAAAAAAAAAGCTTGTACATTAGATTTTTGTGATACTGTGATTAAACTAAAAAAAATAGAAGCTTAAGGAAATGAAACTTGGCTAATGCCGTGTTCAGACCGCACGGAATCATAGTCCGAATGCCCCACTGCCTGAATGCCCCACCCCTAGTCCGATTCAGGGTAAAGTATTGCTCAACTTTTTAGGAGTTCTTTTTAGAGGTCATCAAGTTGTGTACCTTGACTCTCGAGGCCAGGCAGGTGGAGCGCTTTGATTGAGCTTTGACTTATTTCTCAAAGGCAGAACTCTGGAAGTAAGAAAAAAATCGAGCAAGAAACATCTCAGCTCAGTGCACCATGTGTAACACCAACCACTTTCCCAGAAGTAAATGTGTATTTTATGCACTTTATATTTGCACTTGTTTGGATGGTAACGAGAGAACGTTCAACCTTTTTGCTTGTGTGTCCTGGTTGATTATTACACAATTGTTGACTTTTGTTGCACGTGTTCCTGAAAACTTGTGAAAAAAAATAAAACATAAAAAACTTGTATTAAAGGTGATTCGAACCTGAAAACTAGTTTTGTCAGACTTGTCTTGCATTAGAAAAAGTATTTAAGTGTGACTCAGTATTTCGCCCTTCTGGATACAGTCTCCTAATAAGGTGAGTGTGATCCTGCCTGAAGTTATCTCAGCGAAAGGGATTCCCCAAATCAATGTTCTTTATAAGGTAAGCACCCTTATATGGTCGCTGCGCGGCACAGGGCACAGGCAACAGCAACAGGAGTGGGGCTGCACACGCTGATGAAAATGGGTAAGTGGTGACTTCCGATCTAGTCCACGACATAACACAACACAAAAAGGCTTTTCCCTCAAGACTCCAGAAAAAACAAAGGATTATATACATTCGCTTGAGATGGAAATGGTATGAATCGTTCAATAAACCGTTTTTAGTCTTTTATTTGGTGCCCTTTTGTTGAATATCCTGGGACATCCAGAAGTTTAGTCTTTCTGTTTGCTTTCAAAGTTCACACACTTTATTTATATTCGGAAAATTGACCTCTCTGTGAACAAAATAAAAATAAAAGTGTACGGCACATATCAAACAACCAAAGCCAAGCTCACCTCCATCATGCACAACACCTCCCACCCACTGCACGGGACTGTAGAGGAGCTGAGCAGCTCTTTCAGTGGAAGACCGAGGCACCCTCAGTGCAAGAAGGAGCGCAAGGCCTTCATCCTGTTGTGGATTTTTGTACCTATCTAATGGAAAAACTGAAGAGGTATTGTCTGATCAAGAGACAATACTAAATCAAGAGATTTATTACGCATGCGGAGAGCTAACACACAGTCAGTCCATGGGAAGTTCTGGGGAACAGGCTCCCGTATCACTGTTAAATAGATGGGTAAAGCCAGGGCATAGGGAGTGGTGATACAGTTCAAGATGTACAGTACATCTTGAACTGTATCACCACTCCCTATGCCCTGGCAGACGGCCAACAGGCGCCTCGGATGGTAATGTTTTTTTTTTTGTTTTTTGTTTTTTTTTTGTTTATTTGAGCAGTACACATAGTGCTCAAAAGGAGTGGGCTGAAGCAAAAGCTTATGATTGCCCACCCCCAAGTGCAATAAAATAAATAAAAAAAGAACATTTCAAGCAGCTACATTCATACAGACCAACTTACAAACTTACCAAAAAAAATAATAATATATGAACTGTTTATACAATTAATTGAAGCAACGCACAGCTACAACAACAATCCCGTTTCATGTACGATGTCTAGAACAAAGCAGTCAAAAAAAAAAAAAAATGTGATCCTTAATATATTTCTTCCAGATTTTTACCCTTGATAACCGAGAGTTACTTTTATGTTATGAAGGTACATTAATAGATATTATAATCTGAGATCTTGATACTTTCCAGTTGTCATTACCATTCTCAGTATAATTTTAATTTGAGTGTAATTTCCATAATCATTATTATTATATATTTATTTAATTGAGTTATATGTGAAGTATGCTGCAAGCCCTGCATAGTGTGGTGCATTAAAAAGCCAAAGTGTAGAGCGGGCCAGATGAAGAGGGCAGTAACTCCCAATCAACAAACCCCCACATGGCTGCCCTAACAGCTGATTTTGTAGAATATGTTCCTATGCTGAGTGGTGCATTAAAAGACAAGGTTTAGAGCCCGTTGGGAGGATTCCTCTCAACAGATCCATAACCTGCCAACCCTAATTCTCCATTTGTGAATTTGAGCAATAGAATGACAACCGTTCCAAGCAGCAACACTCTTCCAGATTATAAAGGAACAATACACATAATCCATCCTACTGCTCCCCCTAGTGGCAACACATTTCTTCTTGTCTGTATATTTCAAAAGTCTTTTGTTTGTATTTAAATTTGAACAGGTTGATGTTTGGACATCGTTTCAAATCCATCTCCAGTTTATTCCACAATTGAACACCATTAACTGTTGGACTAAAACTTTTCAAAGTTGTGCTATGTTTCTGAATCCTAAAGTTTAATTCATCACGTAATTCATAACGACCAGTACGTTCTTGGAACCTTCTTTGTATTTGGTTTGGTAACAATTTATACCTTGCTTTGAATAACATTTGAACAGTTTGGAACTCAACAATGTCACAAAACTTCATGATCTTTGATTTTAAAAATAATGAGTTTGTGTGGTCCAAAAACCCAACTTTATGAATTACTCGGATAGCTCTTTTTTGCAACAATATTATTGGTTTAACTGTGTTTTTGTAAGTACTACCCCAAACCACAGTACAATAATATAAGTAGGGCAAAATCAGAGAACAGTATAAGGTATGTAGAGCTTTGATGTTTAAAATGTGCTTTGCTTTTGCTATTACTGAAATGCTTCTAGAAATTTTCGTAGATATATATTTAATATGAGATTTCCAAGTAATTCTGTCATCAATAATCACACCAAGGAATTTGATTTCATGCACTCGCTCGATAACAACACCTTCTATCTGAATTGCTTCCTGAGCATTGGAGTTACAGTTGCCAAATATCATCATTTTGCTTTTACTCAGATTTAAAGATAATTTATTTTGTTTGAACCACTTGTTGACACTTTTGAGTTCCAAGTTAACAATCCGACACAGCTGCTGTAAGTCGTCTCCTGATGCAAAAATATTTGTATCGTCAGCAAACAAGATAAATTTAAGTATTTCAGACGTTTTACAAATGTCGTTAATATACATATTAAACAATTTTGGGCCCAGAATAGAACCTTGAGGTAAACCACAGACAATTTGTCGACAACTCGACTGATAATCACCGATTTTCACACATTGTTTTCTATTTTTTAAGTAACTGGTAACCCACTGTAGAGCTACCCCCCTAATTCCATAAAGTTCTAGTTTATTAATTAATATATCATAGTTTATTGTATCAAACGCTTTACTCAGGTCAATAAATAACCCTATTGCACATTTCTTGTTATCTACAGCATTAGTTATTTCTTCAGTTATATCAAAGAGCGCGTGTGAGGTTGAGTGATTGTTCCTAAACCCAAACTGATTGTCCGAGAGTAAATTACACTTTTCAATAAAGCTGTCGAGTCTAGAGTTAAAAACCTTTTCTAAGATTTTAGAGAATTGCGGTAAAAGGGAAACAGGCCTATAGTTTGTAAAGAGATGTTTATCTCCTGCTTTGAACAGAGGAATCACTTTTGCTACTTTCATACTATCAGGAAATTGTCCAGTTTGCAACGATAAGTTACAGATGTAAGTTAACGGCTTAGAGATACTTTCAATAACAGTTTTTAAAGTTTTCATGTCCATGTCATGGTAATCGGTCGAAGTTTTATTTTTACACCCTTTAACAATGTCCAGTATCTCCTTTTCCTCCACAGGATTGAGGAACAGGGACATAGGATTTGCTTCTATCAGATCACAATTATAGTTCTCAACGTTTACAATTTTTGCAGCAAGGTTCGGTCCAACATCTACAAAGAATTTATTAAATGTTTCGACTACTTCATTCATATTATTTAAAGTGTTATCCTCATCTTTGAAATATTTTGGATAATTAATCGTTCTTGGTTTATTTCTAATTATACTATTTAAGATGTTCCATAAACCTTTAATATTATTCTTATTAGTATCCAACAACTTATTATAATAATCCTGTTTACATTTTCTAATGATACCTGTCAGTTTATTTTTATATTTCTTATATTTATCCTCAGCTTCTTTTGTTCGGTTACTTATAAAGTTTTTGTAAAGATTTTTTTTTTTCTTGCAAGCATTTAGTAAACCTTTAGACATCCATGGTGTTTCTTTACACTTTCTGTTTTTACTGTATTTCTTCATTGGGCAGTTTTTGTCGTATACCTTTTGAAATACTCGCGTAAACAATGCAATCAAAGGGTGGCGGTGGAGACCTATTGTAATGTCTAAAGGACAGGCCTAGAGAGGGAGAAGGAGGGAGCTGGTATTCTGGGCATTGATGAAAGGCCCAGCAGGCCACCAGACGATAGGTTAGTTTGTGTATTGCTGCGACTAGTTTTGGTGATACTAACTCTGAATAAAACTTTTCACAACAATCCCCACTGCTGTCAGACTGTACAACAAGACTGTAAAGTAACATGTGCACTAACCTATTTGCAGAATACATGCAGTAATCCCTACATCACTTATCTGCGTCACTTTATCAACCACTTGCACTATGATGTAAACCTGCACTAGTACAGACATACAGACACACATTTTTCGTTATAGTCTGTTTACTTTATTATTATTTACTGTTTACACTTTTTGTCCCCACAAAGTCCTTGGTAGTCATTGTACATAAGATACCACTATTTACTATTTAATTGTAGTTGTTTTTTCACATTTCCTGCCTATTTGCACACCCTGAGTGTTTCTAAGAGCTGAATGTAACAAGTACATTTCTCCGTTGTGAGATCCATAAAGGCTATCTTATCTTATCTTAAAAGCTTGATCAAACAGTACCTAGAATGTGGCATGGCACGTGTGCATTGTAAATAAAGAGATGTGCAGTGTGTTAGCTACTAGCATTGACTGACATTTTGTGTTAATTGGTTAAAGAGGAAAAACTGGGAGTAAAGCATAAAAAAAAAAGAATTGAGTGAAAGTTAGAACTGAACTAACCCTGATATAACAAAGATAAGATAAGACGGCCTACTTTACTGACCTTAAATTTCGCTTTTTGCCTGGGATCAAAGTAACAAGGGCCAAACTAGGTCATTTTTTTTTAAATATATCCACCTGATTCCTATGCCCCATGAGCCTTTGCGTGACTTTTGGGAGGGATTTCAAGTATGACAGAGACGGCTTTTGTTTGTTTGTGGACCGTTGTCCTGATAAATAAACAGACAAACAACGCGGAAACACCCCATGCCTGTAGATTAATCAAGTCTGAGGTTTTACTCAAAAACCCTCAGAAAATAGTTGGAATGCTCTTTTCATGACTAAGAAATGTAAAATGCACTGTATGAGGCACAACTCGGCTTGTATTGCCTCACAGGGTTCATGTCACTCGTACAGTGTGAGCAGGTCAGTCGTGTGTGTGTGTTATCACTCTATACAGTTTAAAACACCTCCGTTGGCTACACTGAATCCGGTCCGGTTTCGGTCCTGATCCAGTCCGGTTTCCTCCCAAACTACCACTCACATTGAGTCCGGCTGACACTGTGGCCAGCTCCCGCGCCAGAAGCTCCGTCAGGCACAGAAACGGCCCTTGCGAGAACAGAAGCGCACGTGAGTTTCCCTCTTGGTGCGAGGTCACGTCATAAATAGCCCCATATATAGGTACTATTTCTCAACAACAGCCGTATTTGCCAGAACAACAACTCTCCCCAGTGAAGTGGATGCTTTAAACACACTAATGCCCCTGTGTCACTGGTAATGGAGACATGTTTACATCTTCCTCTCTCACGAGACCTGACTTCCTGTTTGGCTCGTGTTTTTCTGTCAGCTTGATCCGTTGGGGCTCCGGTATCCGGCAAAAATAGACTTCTTGCTGATTCTTTCCGTTGCCGCCGGAAGGCCGCCGGATGACTTCTGTAGCCGGAGCCGGACTTCGCGGAGCAGTGTGAGTGTGCCACATTGGTTTTAATGACTTTCTAAGTTTGCGGACGCCGTACCGGACCGTAACCGGATTCAGTGTGAGCTGGGGGTCCGTGTGAAGTCCGGAATCCGGTTAAGGTCCGGTACGTGCCAGAGCCACACATGTAACTTTCTCAGGTTTTGAATTCAACCGCGAAGATGTTCCTGAGCTGCGCGAGGACATCTTTTTAAATGTTACGGAGGCTGATCGTTTCGAAAATTATCTTGAAATGTTGAAATAAACCGAAACGAAAACTCACCCTGGAAACCAATGGCTCAGCGCGACTTCCGGCATCTCATCGGAAATTACTCCCATCCTCGTTTCTACATGAGCCACCCCAAGAATAAGGTGGATAATTTGTAGCCTGTGGAAATAGTCCCTGCATGGGTTACAGTCAGTAAATGGTAACATTATTAACCAATATCAGTGTCACATGATCCTAAACTACAGAAATGCATTCATAAAATGAGGAGCAGTGCGGAATAATCAGCTGTCTAAATTGTAAAACCTAATTGTTGACTAATCTTAGATACTTACCTCCACTGAGCCTCTCCCGTGTTAAAAAGTACACAGAGATAGCCCGCATGTGCAATATTTGTTCATGTTTAAAAATAGATTGAGGCTACTGTGCTCGTTCCATAGGCCTATTTTGTCATTTCACGCCGCTGCGGCCAGGTCTATAAACGTACAGACTATTTACTCACTGCAACAATAGCCCCTCTGTTGAAGAAACGGCGATCTGATCCAAGACCGGCCATCTTATGTAACCTGTGGTCTCAGTTGCTTTCTTCAAGGCAATACTGTAAAGTAAAGAAAATATGAAACCTTGTATTCATTTCCTTCCTTTCCCCCCAGCCTGTTGTTGCCAAATGCAAGATGAAGCAACTTTGACACTTCCAGGACACTCTTCCCCTCTTTTATCCATTTCCCAGTATGCTTTCAGAGCTCTTTTCCCTAGGACCAAAGTATAGTCAGCTAAGTTAGGCCTCTATGAATTTGAATAGCAGCTTGAATGAATCGCATCAATTCAGCAGTTAGGACAGAAATATCTCACGTGACCTAATCAATGCTCACGAGCCCGGACAGCTCAGTCGCTAGAGCGTCAGACTCCAGTTGTCGCGGCGCCGCCATGGGCCTGTGTTTCCCCGGCCATGATCGTTGAGTGGATCGGTTGTGTTGACTCGGACCCCGCTGTCAAAGCCCCGAGCCACGCTAATGCCTCCGCTCAGCCTCTGGCTGAGCAGTGGTCGTCACTGCCGCCTGCCTTTTATCACCTTTTGGTTCGCCTTTTCTGTTATTATTCTCCTGTCACTGGATTCGTGGAGCGCAGCGTCCTTATGGGTAACTTGTACCTGAAAGTACGGACTAAAACAAGCGACTCAACTAAAGAACGGTGAAATGGACTTCGGACAAACCTGGTCTTAACTAAAGAATGTGAAAACAGATGTGAAACTTTTCTATTCAGTGCCTGGCCTCTGTGATCTATTTATTCAACAACGAACCTACGTGCTTTATTTATTTGGTGCTGGCCATCTCCAGCTTTGGCAAAAATGTTATGTTTAAACTGCCCTCGCATTGCCACAATAACTTTGTATTAGCCATTAAGAGAACCAATAGGTCTAATACCTGAGCCTACCGCTACTTCAAATTACATAAAGTGCATATGACACATTAGACAACATTTTTGCTAAAACATATTATAATGAAGATTTTGCTAAACATTTTACCCCGCTTTCTTTAGTTTGACCATTTGTGTGATTTAGTTTAGTTTCACTTCCTTATTGGACACTGGCAGGAAGTGACATAGATAGAGGACAACAATTGGGGGGACAACCCTCTGAGCCTGTCGGCCATGTTGGTAGCCAATTTGGGGCACACCACCAGAATTTCACGCATTCCTCATATTCCTCAAGAGCACTTTAAATGTTTCGCATTTTACGTTTTCGGCGAGACAGAGGCGGATCTACGAATCTGCGAAAGAAAAGGGACCTTACAGGAACAAGCTCGTACCATGCGCAAAACAAAACAGCAGTATTTGGAGAAGCTTGACATCCAAAACATCGACCCATACGAGCTCCCTTGTATTTGGTTAAAGTTACTACACGATGCAGGAGTTTAAAACCCACACGTCGTTGGAAAGTTACGAGACTTTCTGCTGTGGCTGGGTCCAGGACTTGGACATCTACAAGCCTCCAGCTGGTGAAAACAGCGTTGTACTGGAAAAACTAACTTTCTTCACATGCGTTTTAGTGTGTTGTAATTACATTGCATTTAGCTGACACTTCTTGACCAAAATGACAAAGTAATAAAGTGCGTGTTTCGTAAGTTACACTACATTGTTACGAGGTGTTCAATGTACACACACGTTTCCAACATGTTTTGACAGGTCAGAGTGCGCTCCTTGATTCTGTGTCCATTTCTGTAACCTAAAAAACGATATCCCATTGTTCCTACGTTTTCCACATCTATTGGAGCAGATTTTAACGCAGCAGTGACTTCCGAGCGGTAAAAAAGTGCGGATTAGCAAGAACCTGCGCTACTACCGCGTTAACAATACACGTATACGATGTGTATTGCCGCCGGACTGCTACCATTATGGCGGCGAGGGGGGGCTCTATGCCGTGACGACAACTCCCCATTCTCTAATTGAGAACCCCAGAGGGCCTACGAAAAGGATTTAAGGTAAAAAAAAAATAAAAGTTACTTAGTACTGCTGTAAAAATAACTTTCCTGCCCAACATTTCTTTATTAAATTTCTGCTTCACTGAAATAAAATGATAGCCTAATTATTTACTTACAACAGATGTTATTCATCTAAATAAGTCGGTCATATTAAAACATGCACTTTAACCTGTTATTTTGAAACCTTATCTAAACTGGTCGTAACCTTTCCTATTAGTTTGCATCGTTTAACAAACCACTCGCTCAATAATTCCCGTAAGAAAAGCGCTTAGTAATCTCTGCCCTTCCTCCAAAGTACCAAATAATGATCACGTGAAGCCGGAGTGGCAGGGGAGGGCCGAGGCGGGCACGTGGGTCTTCTTGACCAATCCGAACGCCCGTGTGAGACTACAAACATTGCTCCCTGCTCCTCGACATACCCAGAAGGTCGACACACATGCTTACGTTTTATGCTAGTTCCCCACCGCTCGGATTACCCGCCGATTTAAAAACGATCGCCCAACACAAAGTGGACATTTCCCTTGTTTGTAAAAGACAAGACGATTTGCCCCTGCATCGACCGACGCTTGCGAGACCCGTTAGCTCCTGCGGCTAACGCAAGCTAGCCCAGTTAGCTGTAGCTTCTACATTGGCATTGCACAGCCGTGGGTTTTTTTCCACTCATCTGACCTCTACCACAACACAACATTGGCGCATTGGGTCTCTTCCAATCTGGGGTTCCCCTAACCCCCAACACCAACATCTGTAGAAAGTTACTACTGCGTATTGTGGAAAGTGGACTGTCCTTTGAATATGATCCACAATGAGCCAACGAGACACTTTAGTACATCTGTTTGCTGGAGGGTAAGTAGATTTGTGTGCTAGAAGGATGCGAATGCAATGTTGCCACTTCTTCTTGAGCTTTACATTGTACCTTTTCGTGCAAACAACATAGCGTTTGCTCAAAAATGCTGTTTTTTTATGAGCTAGTAGAAGCAAATCCTGGTATGTGTCTCCTTGTGGTTGTATGTGCTAGCAAATGTCACCAGTCAATCCCAATAACTTTTTACACACACACACACACACACACACACACAATTTGCACGTTACATCAGCGCACGTGAACTTTCCTCGAGCCCTCTAAAGCTAGTATTGCAAACCAAGTGACTGATGCAACAACAGTGGCTGCGTGAAGCTATTGTGGGCTGTAACCAAGGAATGGCCATAAGTGCAAACAAGAGGCTTCATTCAGGCTTGCGAAAGTCACTGTGGTGCATTTTAAGTTTTGTATCTGTTAAATTGTTGTTGTTTTGATTTGGTACTGATGCATGTCAATTCACTCATTCTCATTATAGTGGCCTCCGCTGGCAAATAATGAAGTGTTATAAATTGTGTTATGAAGAGTTGTCGAAAAGATACCCAGATATTGATAGATACAAAAACTAATAGATCACTCATTTGTGACACTAGCTTCTTGTACTGTATGAATTATAAGTGCATATAAAAGTTACTCATTAAAAAATAGAGAGATAAAAAATAACCCTCTTCTTCGTTGTGCTGCCCTCATAGGTATTTCTGTTGCAAGATTATTGTCTAAAAATTGCACAAGTCCATTCTAAAATTTCACTTGAGAGAAGTTGCCTTGCTTTCAACATTGACCCACTTTCCATTGCTTTTTATGGATCAAAACGCTCTTGTCACTGTCAATTTGTTGCATGTAAATTGAACCTTTCGGTTGGACCCGGGCTGGCATGTTCATTTATTTAGAAATTCCTTCAAGCTAAAATCACATGATGCTTGTTCATTACAATGGTCTATATACGCAGAAGAAATTCTGGCAAGACTCCGCTTGTTGCTGATTGAAAATTAACCAACCCAAAGATGGCTCCGCTGATGTTTGGATCTATTCAGACATGACCCTGGGCTCCCGAATGCTATCTAGAGATGACCTTTCCATTGATCGTTAAACAGTATTTGAGCTTTGTTATGATCTAGGGCGTGCCAATTTATCTGAAATGACAACGCAACAATAACCATAGCGCAACCATTTGAATTATTTTTTCTGACCTGGCAGTGGCTCGAATAGAGTCGTTATTCACAAGAAACACAAAGCATTCCTGTCCGCTTTTCCCACACAGAGCTATTTCTCACCTACGTACCAGGGATCTCCAGAATGGCAACAACAACCACTGCATCAGCCGCTAATTTCTTTACGTAAAACTCGACATGCTTGGCGCGTCTATGGTGGTTTGTCTTCTTATCAGCGGTCATAAAGAACAATGGGGCGTATAGTATATTGTTGAAATAGGAGCATTAACATTCGAGACGAGACTGAAGTATTTAAACAAATAAAAGAATCACATTCGTTCTTTTAACTACTCCATCCATCCATTTTCTCCCACTTGTCCGTTCCCGGGTCGTGGGGGCTGTTCGAGCTGCCCAAATCACATTGCACCAGTCCCCTATGGCTCCTCCTGCAGGTGGTGGGTCCACGGAAGGACGGCCTCATGATTCCAAACGGGCCTGTTGGTCTCTCATAGGGGGCCCATTCACACTCTCATACATACACCAGTGTACGCAGACACTGGAGGCAAGGAGGGTGAAGTGTCTTGCCCAAGGACACAACGACAATGTGCACCTTCAGGAGGCGGGATTCGAACCCCTGACCTTCCGATCATGAGACGACCCGCTCTACCATCTGCGCCACTGTCGCCCCCTCTTTCTTTTAACTACTATTGGATGAAATTATGTCTTTAATTTAATTAAAAGATTGCAATAATGATACCTAATTTTGCAGTCTTTAATGAACTACTTCTGTTTGTTGCAGATGTGGGGGCACGGTCGGGGCCATTTTGACGTGTCCCCTGGAGGTGGTGAAGACGCGACTGCAGTCGTCCCACATCACGCTCTACGTCTCTGAGGTGCAGCTCAGCACTGTCAATGGAGCCAGTGTGGCCCGAGTGTCCCCCCCTGGACCCCTGCACTGCCTCAAGTATGTATGAAGTATATCACTGGCTGTCCGGTGATGTATGTATGAAGTATATCACTGGCTGTCAGGTGATGTGTGTATGAAGTATATCACTGGCTGTCAGGTGATGTGTGTATGAAGTATATCACTGGCTGTCCGGTGATGTATGTATGAAGTATATCACTGGCTGTCCGGTGATGTGTCCACATGCTGTAGGCCTGTAGTGTTTAACTGACACAGACCGTTTTGCTCCGTTTGCTTTGCCGAGTCACTGCTTTTCCTTTCTTGGACCACTCTTGGTAGATATTGATCTATGCAGACTGGTAACGCCCCACAAGAGCTGCGGTTGTGGAGATGTTAAGACCCAGTTGTATGGATGAGCGGATTAACGCTATAGTATCGCTAGCAATTTGAAATGAGTACTTTTTGAGTATTGATACTAAATGTAAAATAAACGACAATATGGATATACAAGTCCAAAACACCCCCACAGCAGCAGGATATTCGACTGACCCATCCAAGCTACAAGTTTATGTTTCGTTGATCCTCTTTAGTATTCATTTTATAGTTTGCCCGTTGTGAAATTAATTACACATTTTTAAAGCTGCCCTCAGCTATTCCATTTGCTGGCCTGGAATTGTTGCATTCCAATATTGCATTGCTAGATGCCCCACCCTCGAAATAGCGGGCTAACTTTGTTCTGCAGAAGCAAAGATATGCTCTACACCTCCCCCGCATCGCAGTGCACCCCCCAAGACGCAGTGCACCCCCCAAGACACCTCACTCGCCTGCCCCTGCACGAAAGTGCCAACACCGTCATAGTTTAGCTTTATGGAAGAAGGTTACCAAAGTTTGTGAACTGGTCAACTAAATGTGCGCACTTTTGCATGAATTAAGATGCTCAATTTACCTGAGAGCATCTGGCAGGTCTATCTTTTACCGTGAGCTAATATTTCATTATAATAAAAGATATATAAAAGTTTTACAGACAGTGACATTTGAATAGTTTGTGTGAAATGCTTGTTTTTCCTGGGGGCGCATAAGCAGCTGAGATCAGCGGCTCTCTGTTCCGGCGAGATGTTGCCTTCTATAGGCCAGACTCCGCTTCATTCAGGCTTTTTTTTAGATAAATAAGACGAGGAGCTCCACGTAACATGAACCGATTCATTTCTACACCGTGGAGAGCAATAGTCGAAGAAGTGGCCTGAGAGGAAGTTTGATACAGAAGCAAGCGGGCGGTGCATTTCACAATAAAGCACATGGCTCGTGTTTACATTACGTCGAAAAAGAAACAAGTGTCGCACGGAGATGTCTGACCTGGAGGACATTTGAGAACAGGGATGATGATGGAAGAAGAGAACTACTGCTTTATTTGGATTATATGGATGTATGGACAGCACATGTATAACAGATCGTGAGGGAGATTAAATGTGAGATTAATGTGACTTTATACTCATAAATGCACCGTTTACGTTGCTTCTGTGCATAAATAGTAGTTTTATGTCTTATGAGCGCAGTTTGAGTCAGAAAAGTTGTCGTTTTGTCAGCGTCATGCCACGCCCCCTTTTATTAGACTAATCGCCGGTCAGAGCATGTTTTTGGTTGACCAAGAAAATCTTGGTTGTTGACAGCCCTACCGGTAAGTATATGAGGCTTTCAAGGGTTGTGGGAAATAAAATCTGCACTGTAAATTTAGGACAAATATAACGCTTATGTTCTAAATGCCTGAAACACAGATTTGCATTGAAGTAGCAGTTTAGCCAACAGAGATTAATGAATGAGATTTCCATTCCCTTTTGAATGCATCATCGGGACAGCATGTGGAGAGGAGTGAAGGGCGTGGGTGAGGTGGGGAAGCCTGGTGAGGTGAGTGCAGAGCAGAGCAGGGTTTACTACTGACAAAAATGATGATATGCACCGATCCAGCTTTTTTTATTCCAATACCGATTCCGGGGTTTGAGTATTTGTTGATATCCGATATTAACCGATACCAAAAGACGTTCTTAAAAGTGGCTTTCTCTCAGTAAAAAAGTGAATGGTCCTCTTAAAAGTATTTTCTTGATGTTAGATACATTTTTTAGCTACATCTATGGATAAAGTAATGGAAAAACATTTAACAAGGATCTGGATTTTTAACACCCTCCGTGGACAGGCTATTTTACATTAACAGCTCACATGAAGTCATCTGATCATTATAACGTGTGCATTATAAATATCTCATCAGTTATTCTCTAACAGCATTTCATAAACAAAAATACAAACACTTGGCCGCTTCAGTTGTGGCCGACATTATTTTATTAGTCTACTTTAGGTATTTCTATTAAAGTTTCTGACCCAGCCTTGATTAGGATCAGTAATACGTCTGCGGAGGTTAAAACTAACTCGGTGATTCTCCAGGTTCTCCCCTTCAAAATGATATATAACGCATGCCCATATACACTTAGATTTTGCTGGTAAAAATGTTGTTTTTAATGCGGTGAGAGCCAAAATTGGTATCAGCTCAGTATCCGATGTTTGTAGCCGATACCCAATAACATATTTTTTTCCAGTATCAGCTCTCTGAATCCTCAACAAAAAAAATCCTGGACAGTAACGGAAAGCAGTTTTAAATAACCAGTCACAATAATATTAGGGCTGCACAATATATCATAACAATATCATCATTATCACAATATTGCACCCGTCTTGTGCAGCCCTCAAAATATTTAAATTTACATTTTCATAATGCAGAATAGCGAGTTTTTGCTTTAATTGACATGCATTGACCAATAAAAGTGTGGCATCACCCACCATTACCCGGGTGTCTCCTTATCCAGTGTTTTTTAAAATAAAGATGTGTGTGTGTTACAGGCTCATCCTAGAGAAAGAAGGTCCTCGCTCGCTATTCCGGGGCTTGGGGCCAAACTTGGTGGGAGTGGCTCCTTCGAGGTAAGCTGTTGCTCAGCTTATTTACATTATGTCCACAAGAGCTTGAGTGAGTTTGACATTGAGAACATGGCCTCTCCGCCTGACTTTGCTGGAGGAGCCAAAGATTACATAATGCATGGAATTGCAAAAGTAATTTGAGTGTAGTAAAATGAGTCTAATTCCATTCCACTGTGTCTTTCGAGTCCTGGGAGCTCTGTTGTCGGGGCTTCGTGCCCCTGGTAGGGTCTCCCATGGCAGACAGGTCCTAGGTCATGGGTCAGACAAAGAGCGGTTCAGAAGCCCCTTATGAGGGACCAAAATGCCCGGTTAGAACCATGAGGCTGTCCTTCTGTGGACCCATCACCTGCAGGAGGAGCCATAGGGGCTGGTACAATGTGTTTTGGGCAGCTCCAACAGCTGCCCCCACAACCCGGCAACGGAGAAGTGGAAGAAAATGGATGGATGGATGTGTCTTTCGAGTTTGGTTCAATCTGTTCCATTACCAGACAGGACTATTGCGTTGTCAGTGGTCTGCGGTGTTTTTGCATGTTGCCCACAGTTGTCAATGGCTTTTGTGAAACACTTACCCAGCAGCTGCAGCTCGGTATAACAGCTTGCCCTTGTCATTAATCACTCTGCATGGAGAACCAAATGCTAATGGACATAAGCAGGGGCTAACGCAGGTACAAGCAGCTGTTGGCGCTAAGCAGACGCCAAGTGTTTTGTTAGCGTGTTAGCATAAATGAACACTGATGGAGAAACATGACAACAGGCTGTTGTTACATAACAGGCCCGTCCAGATGTGCAGGGAGAGACTATACAATGTGAGGCTGTATTAATTCATGCATTTATTTATGTGTGAATTATTTAGCTACAAAGTATCTAAAACTGCCAAAATTTCAGATAGAGAGGTTGCTTGTGAATCTTATCTAAAGTGCTTCTCTTTTGTCCCAGAGCGATCTACTTTGCTGCTTACTCCACGGCCAAAGAGAGACTGAACGGAGTGTTCGCCCCGGACTCCACACAGGTGCACATGGTTTCAGCTGGACTGGCAGGTGAGCAGATATCGGATGGGTCTGGGCAATGGTGTTAAAAAAACAACACATTTTTAAGTCAATTAAAAATCGCTTCACAAAGGACCATTATCGTGGGGCAGTAAGACCTTAAATGTCACTAAAAAGCATTACATTGGACTCAAACTGGCATTAAATCAAATCAACATTGCTCAACTATTTTTACTGTACAAGTTAATCGAAAATACCAAAATGATGGTCTAAAACATATTCAGCTGCAGTTTTGGCTGATATTGACCACGTTTTTTGCTCAAACGTTTCCCGTTTTGTCCAGTTCTTGACCGCCATTTGAATACATGTTGGCAAATCTTGAAAAAAACGTGCATCAATTTTGGCATTTGTGGCATTAAAATGTAGTATTTGGGCATTAAAATGGAATTAAAAAGGATTCAATTTGACTTTCTTCTGCCTCTATCCCTGAACTGATAAACACTCTGTTACTGATTTTAATGGTTAGTAGTTTGATTAAATTGATGAGTGATCATTGCGTAACCATCTACATTCCTACAGAATGAGAATGGACATTTTCTAGCTTTATAAACCTTTTGGGCACCCAGCATTTTTAATTTCTAAGTTTACTCCATCAACACGTCCTCAAACGGCGCCACTTTAGCTTTATGTGATAAAATAAAGGAAAAAACACAATTTTCCTACACTATTCACAGCCAAGCAATTAATCATAAAAAATAATCGATAGATTAATCGATTACATAATAATCGTGTATTATGCCCTAGTTTGAAAACTGAGCTAATCGTTTCAAAGGAGTTCATCCCTCCCACCTGAAAACGGAGCTCAATTGTGAAGTTCCAGACCCTCTGTACGAAATGTACGAGGGTATGGTAAGACCAGGCTACCGAATCATAGAAACGAGGAACAATAAGTTCACCGATTACATGCCAACCGTGTCGAAGTGATGAATGCGGTTTGAGTGTAGAATGACTCACAACAGGTGTGGCGATGGTTTCTTGGCTTTAAATTTTAAATGCGTCGCAGCTCCTCCAGGGTTATCTTGGGGCACTTGGTTGCATTTCTCACCAGCGCTCTCCTTGTTCGGTCTGTTAGTTTAGGTGGACGCCCGTGTCTTGGTAAGTTCGCAGTGGTGCTAAACTCTTTCCATTTCCGAATGAGGGATTGAACAGTGCTCCGTGAGATGTTCAAACCTTGGGAAATCTTTGTATAACTTTACGCTGCTTTAAACTTTTCCACGACTTTATCACCGACCTCTCTGGTGAGCTCCTTTGCCTTCATGATTGTAGCCCAAGGCCACAATCCGGTGTGGCCTGTTCATTAACTTGCACTATCCTTAACAAATAAAACAATAAACAATAAACAAACAATGTTGTTGCTTAGTGACAATACACTCTGACCATAGCTCTGAGGCCCTCACAGAACCGCTGGAATTATACTGAGAGTAGATCACACACAGGTGGCCTCTATTTAAATGTCAGGGCAAGGTGTAAACATTCTGCAGTCATTAGGAATGTTATAAAGGCAATTTAATGCACTCCGAAAATGCTGTATGAATACTTGTGCACGCCCCACTTTTCACTTTTCTATTTTTTGTAAAATAACAAGTGTGTGTGTTGTTGTTGTTGTTATAATAATAATAATAATAATACATATTATTTTTTATTTATTTCGCAAACTAAGGCTGTGTCCAAATGTCCTCACTACTCTAGTGAACTAGATAGTGGTCTCACTATTTTCTAGGGACAGCCGAACGTCCAGAGAGAAAAGGGTTGTTGCTATATCGTCACCTCAGGATTGACCTTTTTTAAATGACCAATAGCTTCCTCTTTTGGACAAAAAGGCAATAATCCACTATAACATAGCTGACTGATATTTATCCATAAATATTTCACTGTCTCTTGAGTTTGGTTGGTCTTTATCGCAGAAATACTTTTTTCTCTGAATTGTGCGAACTTATAGTGGACGTAGTGCACTCATTCTGCTGGGCTGACCTACTTTCTGCTCGCCTTTGTAACTAACGCCAGACTTTCAGCTGCTCCTGGTCCTTTTGCGATGATGGTTTTAATTTTAAATGTCAAATAAAACGTCTGTAAAAGTCTCTCCTGTCAATCTGTTTCATAAAATAAACGTTTGTAATAAGAAATTTATTCAGATTTTATTATTTTTTTATGTCACGCAGCGAGGAGAAAGTGTATGTAGTGAATGAGGGGTTAGGGACTAGGGTACAGCATTAGGGTTTTCTGGGTAAGGAGGGGAGGAATTTGATTGTTTACTTTCAAATTTCCTCACTTTGCAAACTTACAGACTATCACTTTAAAGTAGGCTACCCTTTGCTAAAGTTGTTCTCTTAAAATCATGTTGCGTATGGTTTCACAGTCAAAGTAGGAGAACCAGTTATTGAAATGTGTCCTTATGGAAACTTATTACCATTATTACATCTCGCTTGTAATGTAGGTCAGTAGACACTTTAAGCCTGTTCTATTTACTCATGGACTGGATGAGGTTTAAAAAAAAAAAAAAGAAGGAATTTACAATAAAATACTTTGGCTCTATGCAATAAAGGTGAAGGAAATGGTATGTTACGACTAGAATTGAATTTAAAGTTACTCCAGTGACCTCGGCACACTAGCCCCATGCCCACCTCTGCTCTTTGGGTGGTCGTCAGTCCCATTTTAGCCTCGGTGTCATTTTCTCTATTTACAATTCGGTCAAGGTCTGACACACTAACCCGTATCTGTCTGTGGGGCAGATGAGAAGGCGACAAAAGCAGTGTGATGTGTGTGTGCTAACATGCCGTGACAGGATTATAGATGGGCCCCAGGTTAGGCTAACGCAAAAATGGAGGTAACGTTTAAGAGTTTGTACGCATCGAAGTAGAAGGAAGGTCTTAACGTGCATATGATGGGTTTTAATGCTTTTGAAAATATTACAAATTGAAATGGATAACACCTGTTGTCAGTGATTAATTATCTTTTTATTTCAGTGACGCAGCAAATTAATGAAGAAATGTTGGGCCCAAAAGTTATTTTTATTTGAATTTTTAAGCTAATGACCGGAAAGGACATACAGTAGATGGAGGTAAAGTTCCTTCGCCGTTTCACTCATTTCCCATTGATATAACATGGTTGGCAATAGTTTAAAATTGTTTGCCTTCCTGTCGGTGTCCAATAAGGAAGTGAAACTATAAACATCACAAAAATGGTCAAACTAAAGAAAGCCGGGTACTTTTTTTAATTTTTTTTTAGCAAAATCTTAAATATAATTGTGTTGACTATGTTTTAGCAAAAATGGTGTCTAATGTATGCACTTTAAATTGTTTTCAGTTAGACTTACTGTAAATTCTACTGCCCATAGCACATAAAGCTCATCTCAACTCATAGGGATGCAAGAAAGTTCCGCTTCCTGACCGCAGATTTGTGAGAAATTTGGAATAATGAAAATCGTGAAATTAATATTTTAGCTACAAAAGTTTCTTCTCCCTCTTCTGTTTTTGCTTAATCTTCGGACTTGGTGAGTTCTGTGAATCATTAGCATTTAGATAAGACAAAAGGATGCACTTAAGTAACCATAATAGTTTGGGATTAACTTTTTACGTGAAATGCCACGTTGCAGGTCATGAGGTATTGATGGTATAGAAGCCCAAGTTATTTCACACAAATCTAAACGTTTTGTTTTTTGTTATGCTTTACTATCATTAAGACTCCACAGCTTATTTTTCACTTTTGACGTGAACTGTTGCATTAAAAGCTTTGTAATAGCATCCTCGTGAATATGCAAATGTTTTGTCTCTGCAGGTTTCACGGCCATCACAGCCACCAATCCAATCTGGCTCATTAAAACTAGATTGCAGCTCGATGCAAGGTAAGGAACTGCTTTCCGCTGCTTTGTTTCTTGTTGAAATACTTGAATGCACCAACATTACCCAAAGCAAAGGTTGTGTAATGAAGCAAAAAACGCATTTGAAAGGATGCAATACGCTCCGTTTGTACACAGAATGTTTTTGGCGAACCTTCTGTTGGATAGTGTGCAGTATTGAGTGCAATTTAGCTGCATTTTTGATATTTCTAAAGATGATGGTTTAAACTTGTAGCCTACTGGTTTTTAAGTTGCATGTTATAACTTTCACAGATACACTGTGTTCAAAAGTTTACATACCCTGGGAGGATTTTAGATTTTTTTAATGTTTTTTTCACTCTGTTAATGGTTGTGCGACGCCATTTATGGTCAAACATCTGAGTTTGCTCTTTTTAAATTATTATAATAATTGAAACTACAAAAATTACCCTGATCAAAAGTTTACATACCCCAGTTCTTAATACTGGGTATTGCCTCCTGTAGCATCAATGACCGCATTGGATCATTTTGTGGTAGTTGTGGATGGGCCTCTTTATTTCCTCGTAGAATAAAACTGGCCATTCTTTTTGGCAAAAAGCCTCCAGTTCCTGTAAATTCCTGGACTGTCTTGCATGAACTGCACGTTTGAGATCTCCCCAGAGTGGCTCAATGATATTGCGGTCAGGAGACTGAGATGGACACTCCAGAACCTTCACTTTATTCTGCAGTAGCCAATGAGCGAGTAACATGGCCTTGTGCTTTGGATCATTGTCATGTTGGAATGTCCAAGTGCGTCCCTGATGAGTGACACTTTTTTTCTCCCGTATCCTTTAATAACATGCTGCATTCATCCTGAAATCACATTTTGGTTTCATCATTCCAAATGACATTGTTTCAGTAAACGTGAAAACATTATTAGCACTGTAGTAGCAAGCAAGCAAGCAAAGTTTATTTATATAACACCTTTCTCAGACAGAAGGTCACAAAGTGCTTCACATCAAAACAAGCAATGACTAAAAACACAGGATAAAATTACACAAATCAAACAACAGTGGAGACAGTCATATCAGCCCATAAAACCGTACTTTCAAAACGCTCGACTGAACAAGAACGTTTTGAGTTGGGATTTAAATATATCAACAGAGTCAAGTGATCGCAGAGAGAGCGGGAGATCGTTCCAGAGTCTAGGTGCGACAGCCTGGAAGGATCGGTCTCCTCTGGTTCGATAGCGAGTGCGAGGAACCATCAAGAGATTTTGATCTGCAGACCTCAGAGAACGAGAGGGGGCATAGGGCTGAATCAGATCTCTGATGTAAGAAGGCGTCTGACCATATAAGGATCTAAAAGTCAGCACCAAGATTTTAGTAGGCCTACATGACGACAGAAAGGCAATGTTTATGTGTCAAGCTACGCTATTGCTAACAAATTAAAAGATTATAAATCTCATGTCAGGACAGAGAAACTACACTCAGATGTAGCGACAATCCATCAGAAAAAGATTCCTGTTATTCCTGACTCTAAATAATTCTCCATGAAGGTAGTTTAGTCTGGCTGTTTACAGCAGCAGTTTGTGGCTCGGTATCACTGTGGTGTCCAGCCGTCTTCACTTTAAACTGAATAAAACACTGCTTTCTCTTGGAAACATGTTCTCGTGAATTTATGCTTGAGTTTCTCTATTTTTCGGAGCCATAGCTTATTTCAGAACATTTGAATAATCTGTTGCTGTGCACTATGATATCACAGCACACTAAATAATTCACAGAAAGAAATATTTTGGGCCATTTTTTTCCCCACATAGACGGCATCTCTGGAATCGCTCATATCGGTCATGTTTGAAGCAGTTGAGGAGGAAAACAAAGAGGAGAAAAATCTAAACTTTCTATAATTACTCCAAAACTACTTGAACAAATGCTGAATTATGAATATAGTGTTCTACCCAGTAAAGATACAAAGACCTGCGCTACATGCCAACACTAGCTACGCCTACCACTTTTTCGCTTCTACTGAACAATCTGCTGTGAAAAACATCCCCAATTTTTAAACTTTATTTATGTGTGATTAATATGTTTTATATTCTGCCAGAAAAACGCTAAAAAAAGTGAAAAATTGTGTTAACCAAAACATACTGCCTTCTCCCCCGGTGATGCCACGCCCCCATGTATGACATGTTGCTGTTTGTATCTATCGGACCGATGCCAATATAAGAGCAATTTTCATATATTTTCGATTAATATGTCGTCCATGTCTAGCACGGGCTCATTGGCAAATCACAAAAGCTGCCACAATTAATTAATGTATATTAAAGCTGCTATCCCTGTAGTTGTGTATTATTTTTTTGCAATTTAGGCTCGTTTTAAATGTTGATACTATAATCCTATATGCGTGTTCTAAAAATACAAACTTCCCCTTAGGAACCGGGACGAGCGGCGGATGAACGCGTTCGAGTGCATGCGGCGCGTGTACCAGGCGGACGGCTTCAGGGGCTTCTACAGGGGCATGTCTGCCTCGTACGCAGGCATCTCAGAGACTGTGATCCACTTTGTGATCTACGAGAGTATCAAACGGCGGCTGCTGGAGGCAAAAACGCCGGCAAACATGGAGGATGACGAGGACACTTCAAGAGACGCCTCGGACTTTGTTGGGATGATGCTCGCCGCCGCCACCTCCAAGACGTGTGCCACCACCATAGCTTACCCTCATGGTGAGAGAAGAATACGCCTTCATACTTCCAATTCAAATCTTATTATTTTTCATAGCTTGGCGTCATTTCAAAGGTGGGGTATTATGGTACTCTCAACAAAAACATACCTGGAGCCACTCGCGCATCTTTCAGTAATCGTTTGAGCTTCACAAGTGGCTATTCTTGACTCCTCTTGAGGTCATAAATACAGGAAATACTTTCCTCACCCCTCCATTGCCTGCTAACTAAGCTTAATCCTCTCATCGCTGGAAAAACAAACACTGGCCACATTTAGTTTTTTCCTTATTGAAACAGCTACACAGCAAAGGGGAGCATGAGGAGGGGGGTGGATGATCAGGAATGGCAACTACTGGATATTCTGCTTTAGTTGTTTTATATAAATATGGCATTTTTCTAACCAACAACGATTAAGAAGATAAAGATGTGTTTGGCAATATTATGCCCCCTCTTTAACCTCTTAACACCCACCTGAACCGAGGTGGTACTCATGTTTTGCATTACGCAAATCTAAAAGCCTCTGGAAAGAAGCTTCAGAATAACAAACCTGAAAGGCAACAAAAAAGCGACAAAAACGTGCCGGAAAAGCAACAATAACACAACAAAAAAGTGAGACAAGAGTAACAAAAACACGACAAAAACCTGGCGACATTGCGACTATAAAGTTGGGATCAGTTTTGTAAGCCTTAGTTTTCAAATGAGACATTACACTGTTGCTGTCCAGTCAAGAAGCTTTTAAGATTTGGGTAAAGCCGACCTGGAGAAATAGTGCTCGGTTAACGCGGGTAAGAGGTTAAAACTTTATTTTTCTTGCTCATCTTCTTTTATTATAGCCTTCTTCCTGCCTCGTCTCTAACTCCTGAAATGTCTTCCCCCTCCGCAGAAGTCATCCGGACGCGGCTACGCGAGGAGGGCACCAAGTATCGCTCCTTCTTCCAGACTCTGACCACGGTCCCTCGCGAGGAGGGCTACCGGGCGCTTTACCGGGGCCTCTTCACCCACCTGGTCCGGCAGATCCCCAACACCGCCATCATGATGTGCACCTACGAGCTGGTGGTCTACGTTCTCAACGGATAAGACTGCCCCGTATTAGACTGTGTACACGTTACCCGCCCCACCGGAGATTGAAGACAGACCGAGCTTTGAACCCGAAATGACATGCAGACGTGATTTTACTGTTGTCAATTGGTTTGGGGGAGGGGAAACGTGTCAGATTAGAAGCTATATTGAGTGTTGTGAGTTAAATTTAAGGATAAGGCAACTTGCAGTATTTTTTTTTTTTTTTTTGTCTATTCATCCCATGTGGTTTGATACAATTAATTTCGTATGTCAAGGAAGTTGTGAAATTTGCCCTCTGCCACTGGATTAAGTTAAATGTGTTAGTGGCAGTGCCCCAGGGGGATTTCATTCCAGGAATATCCAACAGCAGGATCAAGCCTATATTGTGCGAATGTTTTCCCTCAAAGTCTGTGGTGTCCCATTTTGAATTATTGTTACAGTACAGTATATGCTCCCTATAACAAAACTAACAATGCCGTTTGGGCGACACATGCCAAGTTCTGGAATAGAGGTCGACGGGCCGATATTTGGGGATTTTACAATATTGGCTATTGGAATGAGCCAAGTCCACGCTTTAAAACGACTCATCCCACAACTTCTTCAGCCTCGGGTGAACAGAGAAACATCGCGATGAAAACTGGTTAGCTTGTTGGTTGTTGTTTGTAGTTTGTTGAACACAAGTTTCACCGACCAAACCTCTGTCAATATGGACATGCTGTATGTCATTTTAAAGCACAGAATCTGGGGAAGCCAATCGCAGAGTTGGTTTTAACCGCCGTAATTGTACTTTTTTATATCCGTGCAAAATGCCACGGCTAGCAACAGTATGCTAATGCTAACGGAAGCTAATCAAAGCCGGGACAGAAACTATGAATCACCTAAAGTAATGAAAAAAATGGGGCAAAAATATTAGCCACACATATCGGCATTGGCCAATAAAAATCCACAAAAGTCGGCATCAGCCTTACACAGACTTGTATCGGTCGACCTCTATACTGGAATACAAACAAGGTTACGGTTTGCTTCGTTGTCCACTTTGAATAATTGACCCGTCCAGTGATCGATTTCCGATCCGATACCAATACCTGGGCTAAGAGTTGGTGTGTAAGAATTGAATGCATGTAATAACGGCCAATAACGTATCTATTTTTCCTCACAATTTGTCTTGATTTTCTTCAGGCTTGTGGGTGAAACGATTAAAATGGTCATTTTGCTCGACTCTGCCATCTGGAAAAGCAATTTCTCCTAAAACGGTCCAAAACAACTTAAATTCAAGCAATTTAGTGCCTTAGGCCTGGGTACCGCTAGATTTTTTTTTAATGCCAGTTCCTGAACGAAAAACTCAAAAATAAGAATAAATTGTGCAAACGTTGGGCCAAAAATAAAGGCGGGGGGAAAGAATTGGGAGGAAACAAATCATTTATTTGAGCTGAAACAACCCTACCTTTTTTTAATGCTGTCCTTGGGCCAACAGGCAACAAAACTTGGATATAAAGATATGATATTTTTTCTATACCGGTGGCACCTAAACTATTTTACCAATACCATTCCAGCCCATGTATTGTAGCACATACATGATCACATTATTAGTAATGAGTTGTTCCATTTGTGGCGGTTATTGACCGGATATAGGCGTATTCAGGGTGCGATTTGTCAAAAAAAAAGTGGGGATAGTTACTCAATCACTTTGAACTTGAAACCCAGTGTTGTAAGATGTGTTCTAACTAGCTCAGTGTGTGTGTGGAGCGGAGGGTGACGCTGATGCCGCTGTGTGCAGGGCGTCTGTGCCGGTGTGTTTTTTTTGGGCTGAATACAAGCGTGCACAGCCCAATTCAGTGCGTCATGATCCAGCCTATAGCCGACTCCGAGGCATATATTTATATACGAGACGCAGAGGCCTGTTACGTGTTCCTCTGTATAGTTTTGGATTACATTCAGCGAGCAGCAGCGAGGGAGATGAGAGACTTCAAATGGCCTGTGCATAGACGACTGAAGTAGGGGGGGGGGCGACCCCTCCAGAGCTCGTGTTGCTCAGGGAGTTGGGCTGTTTTGGAAAACTCTTGATCAAATTTTAAGTAACCAGCATAGTGTGACCAGGGCGACCGGTGTCTTTGTTTTTTGAGGCACAGAGCTGTAAATGTTACAGTATGCACTTCTCAGACCCTCATCCTGTTTGTCAAACTGTTGTAAAACGTGCAGGGTGTCACACATGCCTGGGGGCATTAACGCCACACGGGTTGCGTGGGTTACGGGATCCTCCGCGGTCCCTGCAGGCTGCCCGCGGATTGGGGTCCGGTCATAAAATTCTCCTTTGATAGCGGGCCGGGTTGGGGCGGTCGCTGCCACTCATTGCCGCCGTGTGCGCATTCATAGTTGAGCCACGATTCAGTCCACCATCTTTACAGCAGGTTTTTTGATGTAACATAAGCAGTGTTTAGCTGCTTGTGATCCAGAGAACGCTTCTGTGGAGCTCAAAGTCTCCTATTTTCCACGGCATGTGTGTCTGTGCACGAGTTGCCCTGCACAGAGGGTGAGAGGGAGCGTTCAGTTCTGTATGTGTGCAAAATGGACTTAACTGATCATGAAGTCAATCAGGATACATCACACGGTTCCCTGCGCATATTCATTCATCAGAAATGACACATGCAGTCGCCTTACAGGCTACACTTAAGTCCAAATCTCACAATATAGTTCCCCGGGCCTGTGCCATCCCGGGAGCGCGTCCGCTTTCAGGCATTCATAAGAAGAAAAAAACACCTATTTGCAAAAATCCTGGCGCTGGTGACGAGACGTGCGATCCATGAGTGTTTCTGACTCCGCAGACCTTCGCTCTCTGCGGTCATCTGCAGAGTACAGACCTCATGCGCATCAAAGCCGCTAAAGCAGAGCTCAGAGATCTCATGTAAAATGAAATCCATTCACCAGCAGGTGCACAGACATTGAACACACAGACAATTTTACAATTCTATCCCCCCCCATGTTTAATACAGCAGAAGTAGGGATAAAAGAAACCGAGATGGGGACAAGAAAACCAGAAGGGGGGGGAAATCCCCAACCATCCCCCCCCCCCAGCAAATCGCACCCTGGGCGTATTACATTTAAAATAGTCAAGTTGTTGCATTATCTGTTATTGGCCGTCATCACGCGACCGATCCCAGTCCGATTCCATTGGAGTGAATAAATATAGCGACGCCTGTTAAAAGACGCCACGCTTTCTCTGTCTGTGATAAATATAAAGATACTTTAGGTACCCGCAGACACAATATCCACAAAATCCGCTGTATCCGCCAGTATTGGTATCGAACAACTCTTTCCCGAAATCTGGAGCCTGGATCTTGGTCTGAATGAGCAAGCTAGAGGAGAAAAAACAATTCAAATCTTAGCTCTGAGTCGGGGGGGGGGGGGGGGAATCCATATAAAGTACTTTGTAGCAGTACAATACATTTCCCCTATTCTAACAAACTAATAAGGCGCTTGGTCTTGCAACTATTTGATCAAATATCTAATTTTTTTGTATTTATTTTTTTTATATATACTGCATTCATCCCCCACAACCCGCTTACAAGAGACGAGTGTAGATGTCGGTGACTAAAGTGTGACCGTCGAGCGAAGAAAGGAAGACGGACGGACGGACGGACGGACAGACAGACGTGCCTTGTGTTTCATTGTACAGAGATCTTTTTAAAGTTGGAAGCACAGAGTCGTAAGATATGAGCGGGGTCGACGGGGGGGGTTTTGAAGAAGTATTTTTGCTATTGTACACTGGTGTTCTGGCGCTCGTGCCCTTACTTACAGAAATATTGTCAGTGTAAACTTACTTGAATTAACAAATGGCTAAACTAATTCGTTGTGATTTGTTGTTTGCGATCTTTCAAATTGCGAGTAATTCTGCAAAGTAAAACTAGGCTCTAGTACATTGGAAAGAGTAAAAAAGGTTGTGACTTCATATTTAGCATGTAATTCAAGTAATTTTAACTCCTGTAGCTTGTACCGTAAACGTGTATCTCTCTCTTTGTCCCTACCTACGATGCAAAGCTACTTTTAGTTGTTTCCTGATTCCATAGTTTAAACATTTGCAATGACCTCGCTAATACTACTGCAATATATTAAAGAAAAAGCCGACGACTAAACTCCAGGCAGGAACGCACACACTCGTTGACGGTTGTGACGTAAAAAAATGAAAAAAAATCTTTTATAAGGATGTGATTGTAAACATGTTTTTTGTTTTTTAGACCGGTGGTTCTCAAACGTGTAAAAAAAAAGAAAAAAAAAAGGTCTACCTTAAACCAACATTTTGAGTAACCCTCTACACTTGGGTCTATTTTTTCTTCTACTGCTGAAGCGTTTGATTCTGTTGGACTTTGTTGCGTAATAAAAGGCGAACCCGGGAAGTGTCGTCCGCATTTTCAGAGCCCCATAGAGTGTTTCTGCCCTCAGACTTTTAACACTTATCACGGCGCCGTTGATTTGGTAGCACTTGGTTTGCTAAAATGATAGCTTGTATTTTATTTTTTTATTATTTTTCAACTATGCTATGTTTTTTTTTTCATAAACGCACGCCAAAACAAACCGAGGACTAAGCCAAAAGCCGACCACCAAACCGGGACCAAATTAAGACGTAAATAACCAGGCTTTAGCATTTAAGTCTCAACTTGCAAAAAAAAAATATCCACCTAACTTCGTTTGAGAACCACACATTTTGAGAGAAGTGTTTTTGTTGTTGCATTGCCCCCGGCCTCCTTCCCCCTTTTCCTCCCTCCCGTCCTCCCCCCCCCCCCCCCCCCCCCCCCCCCTTTGTTCCCTCCGCGGCACGAGACCTTCGACAGGCGAGGACAATCCTCCCCGAGTTTTTACGTTGGACATTGTTTTGTACAGTGAAACCAGTTTGTCAAGGAAGGAACGTACTGTCCATGAACGCACACGTAAATTAAACCAGAAACTGGATCAGAACTGTACTTTCTGTTTTCTTCTTTGAACTGAGAGGTTTGTCGGCGCTCGCATTTTTGGCGTAGGTTTAATTGTGCGGAGAGGCGGGGAGAGACATTCAGCAGTTTGTAAGAGCCTGGACCGGAGTCACGGCGTTCCAACAGCGCTCCGTGTGCGAACCAGAGAGCCAAAGTATTTACTCCAGTGAGAGTAACGTTTCTGTGTAAACTAATTCGACAAGTAGATGTAAAAGGTCGTGGCCTAAATAATTCCACAGCACAGATACTTCATTATAATATTACTCAAGTAGAAGTATAAAGCACCAGATGATAAAACTAGTCAAAGTACAATTTCTTCAAAGGGGGTATAGTACTGCTAGTACCTAAACTATACATTTGATGCTACATTAACTGGAGTAATAAAATAGAATAAACTTCAGCAGGTTTATGGAGCTTATTTACGTGGAAAAACACGCGATGTCTGTAGTTTGATTTGATCAAAAAAAGTTTTACTCAAAAACGATCAGAAAAGAGTTGTTATGCTCTTTCCATTACTTGGTTTTATTGAGAAGTGCGGGAGGAGAGGAGAGACGGACTCACGTACCAACAAATACATGTATATATTAAAGTAAATCGGGACGTGGAGAAAAAGCTTGTTGAGGAGTGTCCCCACCAACATTGACACCGAACCTACGCCCTTGGATGAGATTGTTAAATTTGAGCAAGTGGTTCCAATCATTTCCTTGCGCCATAAAAGTATTGCGTGCCATACAAGTGCCTATTAACAGTCCCCTGCACAGTATAACATATGCATATACTGTCTATAAAAACGTGTTGTAGCCCACTGAATATTTATTTACTAATGGTTAGGACGAAGAAGAAAATGGGCTTTAAAAAAAAAAAAAAAAAACTGAACGTTAACTGTTCACACCTGTGGAGACATGTTCGTGATGGTATTGCACACCAGGGGGCGGTGTCGAGCCAAACATGAGACATTATCCGTCTGCCCGCAGAAAACACAGTCCTACTGTGTGACGTTAAAGTATGGCCTGTTAAACATTTGACCTTTTACGTGCACACGTGTTTGAACATTCAATTCTCGAGACGCAAACGGCGCCATCAGTTTGAGAACGGGTTCACAAACGAGGAATATTTACTGGTGCAGACGTGCAACATAAAACACAGAATTTTGATAAAAATAAGCTATACAACTTTAAACTATGAGGCGTTAGGGGGCATGCATACAGAATATTAAATAAATAACTACAACTGTAGACCAACCCCCCCAGAAGTGTGCCTGACCCCGCGTTTTGAATACAGTTTTGCATGTTCTTGCGTTTCTGCCCCTCAGCCAGGTGTCCAGATGAATTGGATAAGATTTCCAGAACGATGCCAACTGGTTCATAAGTTCTCCACCATCATCGCTCACAAATGTCTCTGCAAGTGTAGAGCCTTCCACTCCATACTTTATATTTCCCCATCATGCAGCCCTGGCGGAAGTGCGGACTCCCCTGCGGCTACAACATGCATTTCGAAAATCCTGCAGGTGACTCATAGTTGGCACAATAATAAGTCCCCGCCACCAGCCGCCTGTCCCAGTCTCAGGCTGTGAACGCAGTCGGGGGGTGGGGGGGGGGAATTCGAATCGTGACCAACTCATAACTCACCAAACTATTCCGGTTTAGAGTCCACTTCATTACGCCGCGTCAGGCTCCTGGGAAACGAGATGTACTATTTATGTATCGAAGGGAAATAATAGCTTCACCTCTGACACTCAACCCCCCACCCCCCCTCCCCAGTGCATTTTCTCCGGTTAGGCTTTAACCGAATCTTAAAGCTTCTCGACTGGAGAGCAGCAGTGTAACGCCTCATTTGCAATCTAAGACCTACAAAAGTGAAGAGTTTTTTTTGTGTGTTTTTTCCCGCTTTTGTGTCACTTTTTTGTTGCATTTTTGTGTCACTTTTTTTTTTTTCATTTTATTTGATCACTTTTTTTCTTCTTGCGTTTTTGTCGTTTATGCCCCGTTTTTTCGTCACGTTTTTGCCGTGTAGGGTTTTTAGCTTTTAGATTTGGGTAGGGTGACCAGATGTCCCAGTTTACCCGGGACAGTCCCAGTTTTGAGCCCTTTGTCCCGTGTCCCAATAGATTTCTCCAAAACCATTGATTTGTCCCAGTTTTACTCGTAATCTGTCCCAGTTGTCCCGGTTTTGGCCAATGTAGTCCCCTAAATAGCTTAACTTAACATACTTAATTTGAAAATGAATGTCTTTGGCCTATGGGAAAATCCATTACCAAGTGCAAACCAATTCAAAATCTCAATTCAGGATGCGGATTTGTGCATGTCATAATGGTTGACAGTTTAACCATTCATCATAGGTAAAGACAGTTTAGATTTGGAAGCCCTGCGGCAGATTCCCGAATATTGTCCCAGTTTTTTAGTTGGAGAATCTGGTCACCCTAGATTTGGGTAAAGCCGAACTGGAGAAAAATGTGCTCGGTTAAGGTGGAGGTTAAGAGGTTAAGTAGATACACCTCTTAACTCCCACCTTATTAAACGAGTGCATTTTCTCCAGTTCGGCTTTACCCAAATCCATAAGGTCCATAAGCCTTATAGGCCGGTGTAATGCATCTTTTGAAAGCTAAGACCGGCAACACTCATCTACAGTAAATGGATTGTTTCATCACATATTTGTCACTTTGTCATCACTTTTTTGTTGCTCTTTTGTCACACATTTTTGTCACATTTTCATCACTTTTCTTTTGTTCTTTTTTTTGGGGCTGTTTTTGTTGCGTTGTCATCACACATTCTGGACACTTTTTCGGGTCCGCCAGACTGGGGCTGGGAAATTGCTCGATAAACTTCTGGGTAGGGGGGTGACACTTCTCTACAAACTGCCTGGGTGTCAGAGGCCTGGGTGATGCAAAGGACACTCTTTCACCTCATTCACTCACACACACAAAAGGCCCAGTTCACAGGACGTCCAGCCAAGTCCAATCTAAAACTCCTGCACTCTTTCCCTATACAAGAAGGCAAGGCAAGTTTATTTATGCCGCGCATTTCGTACACAAGGCAACTCAAGAAGCCATATTCAAAATGATTGTGGCATGCGTTGATGAGAGAAACGTTTTTGTTTTGTTTTTATAAATGATTAATAATAATGAAAACCGTGGTTTTAAAATGGGGCTGATTTGGTCAAAGCAGGACACAACTGTAGCTTAATAAATAATAACAGCTTACACTTGTATTGTGCTTTACAAGCTCGTGTCATAAGTTTCTCAAAGCGCCACGTAATCATTATTCATTCACTCCACACTTGGTGGTGGTAAGCTACTATTGTAGCCACAGCTGTCCTGGGGCAGACTGTCCATTTACCATGTGTTCATTGAAGGTTCTTGAGTCATCTTCTGTACTCTGTAGTTGAAGTGTCGAACGTTTCGCCTCTCATCCAAATGGCTTCGTCAGCAACACTAAAGTTTCAGCTCAGCCCATAGACCAGATATAGACCACTGAGAGGAGGAGCTTAGCTTGGCTAAGTGCCTCCCCTAAAGTGCTGATAAAGCCTATTGGATGAGAGGCGAAACGTTCGACACTTCAACTACAGAGTACAGAAGATGACTCAAGAACCTTCTTTGAAGATGGACAATTCCTGAACGACTGAGAGCCTACACAAACATTTACCACGCGGCTGTAATGTGTTTGTATCCTGATCTCTTATTGGCATGGTAGTGTGGCGGTTAGCGGGTTTGATTCCCATTTGGACGGGTCCTTTCTGTGCATGTTCTCCCCGTGTCCGCAGGTTTCCTTCGGGTACTCCAGGTACCACAAAAAAAAAAACATGTGCAATAGGTGCATCCTCCAGCCAGATGTTTCTGACCACCAGCCTGGCTCCGCATCTGGAGATGGGTCCCCGGGTCCAGCACCTCTGCTGCCCACTGCTCCCTACGGGTCGTCCTGTGGCGTCGCGGGATGGGCTAAATACAGAGGACACATGTCTTTGTTTTGTGCAGTTGATGCATAATGACAAATACAGCACAGTGCCTTCTGCTGGACACATGTGGAATTATTTCCTTTTTAAAATTGTGGCTGCCCCCTAGTGGCTGGAGTGAGCATTCTGGTTATTTCTTTAACAGTGGGTAAGTCCTCACAGGAATGGGCTGGCCTTTTTTTTTTTTTTTTTTTTTTCACATACTCAAGAATTTATGCCCCACAGGTCGGATTAAATCCTCATCATCGGGCCTTGTTTTTGACACATGTGCTCCACTCTATCAATGTTCATTACAGTTATGTGCTTACACTAAAGGCTCTACATCTGATCTTTGTTTAAAAACAAGAGGGAGCCCATACATTTTAAATAATCCACACTCATTTTCTCCAGTTTGGAAGAAAACGTGACAAACCGTTACAAAAAAAAAGACAAAAAACTCAGAAAAAAGTTACCAAAAAAGCGACAACAAAGTGACAAAAAGTAACAAAAGACTCACAAAACGGAAACAAAACAAGGGACGGACAAAAAGTGTCGAAGCAACAAAAGGTAATAAAAATTTGACCAAAACCCAATAACAAAGCCCCAAAAAGAGGCACAAAAAAGGGAAAAAATTAGATGGAAAAAGAATGCAAAACACGGCGACAAGATCAGATCCGTTTTGTAGGACTTAGCTTTCAAATGAGGCGTTACACTGTTTTATTTGATCTTTTCTATTTTGTAACTGTAAAAAAGATTTCACCACATTCCCCCGAACCCGATGACTAAACAGGGCTCACGCCCATCTCCCCTCGTCTGCGCTCATAATGACACGCTCTGTGGATCAAACTATGTGAGGTATGAAGCTGCCTCCACCCTGTGTTCATGTTTTATAGCCGTTTTATCGCAGGAAGTCTCTCTACAAAATAAAAGCTGATCTAGTCGACGCCCGAAGCTAAACCATTCTGGGGGGAGAGAGAGAGAGAGAGAACAACCACGCTATGGGTATTACTCTAAGCGCACGACGCATTTGACAACATTAGACCACGTACGTATTGTTTACATCGGCGCTATACGGTCCGTACAAAAAATTATAATAATAATTTAAAAAAAAATAACGACTCTCGCGCGCACCGGGGGAAGGGGGAGGCGGCGCGTAAAAAAAAAAAAAAAAAAAGAAATACAAAAAAAAAAGAAAAAAACCTGCGCGGAGCTTGACACCGCTTCACCTTTCTCTGATCCCGGGAGGCGGCAGCCAATCAGCGGCATTCGGGGACAACATGAACGGTGTGTGAATATCCACAACGGAACGGGGGCTCCGGGCAAGGAGGAACAAAGGATCCACGGCCGACAAGAAAAACCTCCTTTCGCTTCGCCTTTTTTCCGGAGGATTTACAACGCGCCTCGCTGACTCCTAAATGTGAAAGAAAGAAAAAAAAAAAAAAGAAGAAGAAAAAAAACCTTCGCGTTTTGTCCCGTGGCTCGCTTTCGCAGAGGAGGAGGAGGAGAGGAAGAAACTTGGCGTCGTGGTCGGCTGGTTTGGAGAGAGCGGACGTTTGTTTGTAAGTCCCTTTTCTCTCGCTCGGGATCTTTTCGTGGATACGCAGACTTTCAACGCGCGGTGAGTGAATCGTGAATTCCGACAGCCAAGAGTGTCGTGACTTTTTTTCCCCCCCGCACGCCGTTGTCGTGTTCTAGGGCTGCTGCTGCTGCTACAAAAAGGGGGGTTAACTCGTGTCCTCAACTTTTGTGTTTTGCGCACGCCAGATAATTGCCCGGATTGGAGACGTCGTGACCAAAACGCGCCGTTGAGTTCAGTCTTAAATTACGCGAGGTGGCACAGTATTTCATTTTTTGTGGCCGTTTTGTTTTGCCTCCTGTTTGGACTTCCTGGCAGACTCGTTTGTAACATGAAACGCGACAACGGGACGCTCCGGCCACAGTTTGAACGCGCGTAAAAAAAAAAAAAAAAAAAAAGCTTGTTTTTATTCAGAAGTTGATCTTAAAACACTTCCCTCGTCTCAAGTTTCCATGCGCGTACATCGCTTTCCACTTGGGGCAGCCTCTCGTTTTGTTTTTGTGTGTGTGTGGTTATTTCTAAGCTCAACAGCAGCACGACTCCATCCAGGTGAGCACTTCCCCTTTCATTAGAAAAGCATTAGTCATTCTGAAGTTTGTCAAGTGCCAGGACTCCTTCTTTTTTTTTTTTTTGCTTGTGAGTGCGCGGCGCCAACTGTTTCAGCCTCCCGGGACATTTCGAGGGCCACTGTCCAGCACCAGTGCGAGGAGAGACGGGCGTGGGTGGACTAGAGCAGATGGCAGGATTGAGGAGAAAGTTGGCCCACAAGCATATGAAATGGGAGTGCCTTTTATTAAGTGGTGTTGTACCGGTTTGTTACAATTTATCTGCTTATGGATAGCCTACATAAGTTTGCTTGTATGTTCGTATTGCACTGTTTGAAGATTCTCTGTGGCAGTGAAGTGACATTAACCCCTCCTATGTAAAAGTCATTAAGCTGTCATCTGCACTTGGGAGTTGAGCTTTATAAATGCAAGGCCTTGCATGTGTGTTGACAAGTTTCTCAGAGTGCTGCTACACTGAAGTCCTCAATCATTCATGGCATATCCTGTGGGGGCAAGTTAGGCTGTGCAATCGTAATATTATTGCGATATTTTACTACTTCCTTTCAACTACAGATGCACCAATCCAGCATTTTTTGCTTCTGATACTGGGGGGGTTTGAGTATGTGCCGATATTGACCGATACCAAGAGACTTTCTCTAAGTGAAAAAGATAAATGTCCTCTTTTTCTCCATTTTAAGTTCAATAAAGTCTTATCTTATCTTGTCAGGAAATGCATGTAACATGGGTCACTGGACGTTTCTACACTTGTATGTATATATATATTTTGATTTTAGGTTACTTTAATGACTGGCATAAAGTGATCTGATCATTACAACTTGATGCATAAAAATGTTTATCTGTTATTCTTCAAACGACTAAAACACAAACATTTGATTAGGCTACTTTTAAAGAATAACTAACTTGCTTACCATAGTAAATCCTTTTCGTAGTCCCTCCTGGGGACAATACAAGTGTTAATGGGATGCTTGGGGGGTCTTTTAAGTATTTCTATCATAGTTTCTGACCCAGCCTTGATTAGTTGCCGTTAGCTTTAGCATGCTATTGCTAGCGGTGGCGTTTTGTGTGTTAATCACAAATACATTAGGTTAAAACTATGCAGCGCGTCCAGAGTCAATTTAGATTTGGTCGGTGAAAGTTGTGTTTTTAAAGTGGTGAGAGCCAAAACTGGTAATGGTTCAGTATCGAGTATTTGTAGCCGATACCGGATATTGTATTTTTTCCAGTATCAGCATCCCTACTTTCAACGCTGTATGTTCCATTCAGATTAAACCGTTAAATGATACCGGAATGGTATTGAAAGAAAAAGTTCAGGTTCTACTGGTATCGGAAAAATCAAAGTATCATATTTTAGTTTAGTTTAGTGTATTTTAGCATTATACATAGTGCTCAAGGAGTGGGCTGAAGCAAAAGCTTATGAGTGCCCACCCCCACTCATAAGGAGGGGAAATACACATTATTCCATTATTTCATTTCCCCCTATATATTTTTTCTTCAGATTTTTAGCCCAATTTTTTTCTACTTGCACAATTTTCGCTTATTTCTTCCAATTTCCCCCCCATTTTCCCCCCAATTTATTTCCCAGTTTTCACACATTTCTTCAGTCGAATTTGAACCCATTATTGTAAATTTGCAGATCTTCTACACATTATTGTTCTTTTTTCTGGTTCTTGGTGACACATATTTTAGTATAGGTATGAAAAAAAAAAAAAAAGAATCGCTCATTTCCTTTCAATACCAGTACTCTAACGTTTTTCGACACCAAAACCTGAACGGTTCCCTATCCACCACCGACGACCCTTCTTTCATAATGACGGTGGTTGAAGTATCTTCCCCAAGGACACGGAGACAGTGCACCTGCTGGAGTCGAGATTCGAACCTTCTAACTTGGGACGACTCGCTCTATCATCTTTGTAAACCAATTTTTTTTATTTCAGTTAATCCCCTCCCGCTTAATCCATCCATCTTCTTCCACTTGTCCGTTGCCGGGTCATGGGGGCAGCTGTTGGAGCTGCCCAAATCACATTGCACCAGCCCCTGTGGGTCCACAGAAGGACGGCCTCATGGTTCTAACCAGGCCTGTTGGGCTCTCATAAGGGGCTTGGGAACCGCTCTTTGTCTGACCCGCTTAATCTGAATATAATTTATTATTTTTTTCATTCAGCCTGCTGCAACACAAACATCCTTGGTGCTACTGAAGCTTCTTGAATGAGAGTTGAAATGTCCAGCACAAACAACCACGTGCAGTTGATGGTTCAAGAACAAACCGCGGCCTTTGCGGTTAGCCCAAAAAGCAACAGTTAAAATTGCGCTGACTACCGGCTCCGGCCATTGCTCCTGCGTTCTCAGACTAGACCGTAAGAGTCTAGTTACCGGGAGGATGGACGGTGACTTGAATGACAAATGGCTGCAGTGCATCGTGACGTCTCAGACACTTCCAAGCCCAGAGGAACTGTTGCCGACCCCACTGGTCTATTTCCACCATCTGGACCGAGCGCAGCTGACCTTCGAACCCCTCTCGCTGGGAGTCCGGGTGGCACGCATAAATGTTGTACGTCTGGGTCGAAAAGAGCCACTGTCCCGCTTTAAATCACTCCAGCCACCCTTGGATAAGCCGGAGGACGGTACTAAAACTTTACAGGGGGCCACACTGCGGAATATTTAACCTTTTTGTTTTTAAGTATCATTTCTATGGACCGCGATCGGGTCTTGGATTTACTGTGGCAGTGTTTCTCCACTTTCTATTTGCAAAGCAGAGTAGGGAAACGAAAAGCAAAAAATTTGAACAGCTGTCGGAAAAAATGGCAAAAAGCCAATTTTCAGTATTTTTTTTTTTTCTTCTCCTTTTCGCTAAATGTGAAAGTGCAGCAGCAGACCCGATAATGCTATTCTTAGTAGTATCCTCATTAACAAGGATATATTGTACTCAATTGCTCGATTTCTATTAACCTCCATCTTCATGAGCGCATTTTCTCCACTTTGGCTTTACCCAAATCTAAAACCTTCTTGACTGGAGCTCGCACATAAAATCACAAAGTGTTGTACAAGAGATTTGAAAGCCACGAAATTGATCCAAACAGATCTTTTTCCTCATTGACTTTTTCCATCACTCTTCTGTCGATCTTCAGTTGCATGTTGGTCATATTTTTGTCTCGTGTTTTGTTTTTTCTCGCAGTTTTTAATGCATTTTTTTGAGATTTGGGTAAAGCCAAGCTGGAGAAAATGTGGTCGGTACAGGTAGGTAGGAGTTAAGAAGTTGACTAAGCCGATTTCCCTTCCAAAAAAGAGAAGAATATCAGGCTGTGAGAGTTTGACAGCCTATTAACGGCGTCGGTATCAGAGGAATTCCAAAGCGACTAATGAGCTTTTCAGAAACAAGGTCGTCGTTCTGGCAACATTCCTGCCACATTTGTCGCTTGTATCCCAGTTATTTTACAAAGGTGAGCCCTTGGCATATCCATAGTGACAATTATTAATACATGACGGCAATTTCTGGGACCTTTTTGGTTGGGGGAAACGCTGAGCCCTAGGACCAGAGGGGGCTAAGCTGGTGCCGTGCCGGGACTACCACCTCGGTTTAATTATTAAGAGACGAGACACGAGTCGCGTGCATGTTGCATTATGGGAATTGTGGTCTCAATCATGAAATAATATAGGCCTCGCTGACCTCACCTGAACTGGCTCCAACGCGGGCGGATATCGATTGGAACCACTCAAAGGGTCCCTTATCTGCAGGGGCACAAATGAGAAGGGAAGAAGTGGGTTAGGTCGACGTGAGGGCACCGGGTCACCATCGTCCAACGGGTTGGGCTTTCTTATCTTCTGCTCTGCGTTTTGATTAGGCTCCCTACTCCTAAACGCAGATTAAACCACACGGAGCTATTTCAGTTGGCTGTAAATGACCTAAATAGAGCACATTTTTATTTTGTATCGTGAAGAATCGACATGACAATTGGTATCTCCTTACAAACATGTTGACCTCGTATCTATGGACACCAACGGGTCATGTTTCTTCCGCGTCATATCTTTTAAACCAGATTATGTTGGCAACGTGCAAACGGTCAGTAGCCATTGTCAGAGGATCCAAACGTGTTTAGCCTTTTTGATTTGACACGCATCGTGCTGGGTTACCAGGGTGTTCCCGTCCGTAATGGAGAATTTTCACATTAGTTGTTTATCTTGTTCTAACCCAGCATTTGGTGATACTATATATAGAGACTCTGTAACCAAAGTATTTTTAAAATGTAACAATATTTAGGACTTGCCCAGTGCTGCTGAGAATCTGGAAAAAATGAGTTTTTTTGTAAATTGGTCGGAGGGGCTGATGGCGTAGATCGACAGCCTCGCTTCTGTTAGTCTACCTCAGGGGCAGAGTAGCTTATCACCACTGAGTATTGTGTGAATGAATATTGACAACAGAGTGGTGTTGACGGCATCATTGCAACTGCTGATTCGGGAAATTGGCAAGACTGGACTGCGCTGATCTTGCACTGAGATTGCAAAATTGTGGAAGGCTTCACTGGTCCTGGGCAAGAGCATGTCGTCTTCCAATTACGGTCTCAGGACAGAAAATGGTGAGGCTGCAGTCAATCCTAAAACTTCACAATGGAACCGCAGCTATCATCTCACAGGCAGACACCGAAAGCATAGATGAGTGAGGATTGCGGAATAACGTAAAAAGGGCCTGTGCTTTAAAACTCCAGCTACAAACACTGGATGTCCGGAGAGTTCCTGCAGTCTGATCCTCGTGAATGGGGATGTCAGACGTATAAATGGAGTCTTAAAAGGTTGCTCCGTCTGTGAGGGTAGTCAATGGCCTTGCTGAGCGTGGAGTTGCTTTTAACGAAAGAGTTCAACAGTTCCTTGACACACAATGAAGAGCAAAAGCAATTTTTGCTGCAACTAGTTTAAGATCACTGAAACAAAATTCTTCGCACCTAAAAAGTCTGCAACCATAGGTTTGAAGCAGGCTACATCATCCGCTGACATGAGTTAGTGGCACTGATGCATTCTGACAATATAATATACTCTTGCAGCGAACTGTCACCAAGAACTCGGAACAGTACTGTATCAAATACTGTAGAATACATAAATGATAGAAATGTACATTACACGACCTAATAAAAGTCAGGTGGATTGGGCACATCCTAAATATTTATTACGGCCTCTAGAAATGCTCTCATCCAGGACCAGTGAAACCTCCCACTTTGGGAATGGCTCCAGTTTGGTTGTTTTATGGTTCTAGATGACAAATTAATTTTAGTATTCATCTTCCACTTTTGCCTCTGATCTGCACTTCCGTTGTATTGACAATTCGGATAGAGCGCGATGTCTGTTCACGAAGTCAACACTGCGCTGTTTCTCTGCATGGCCTGAAACCGTCTGTCTGTGTAGTAACTGATTTTCTTTTGACCTCTGCAGTCCTGTGTAAACAGAGAGGGGGGGGGTATTGTTTAGGTATCGTTAAAGTACCGGTATCGAAAAACTGCACCCAGCCCTTAAAGCTGCAGTACTAGCCTTTTTTTTGTTGTAGGGTAAATGTATTTCTGTCACCTAAGAGCATGTTGTAAACAGACCGTGGTGCATTGTCTTCACCTAAATGTTTATATAGCGATGGAAGATAAAAGATGAATCTAAATTAGTGTAATTTATTTTGGGGGTGGTCCCTCCTGCTTCACTTTTCCTCTGGTCAAAGCTATACACGGGCATGAAACGTGCATATAATTTAATTTGGTTTGCAGAAACAATTTGGCTATGAGGGGGGTGATTGTTAGAGCTAGAAATGAGTTTGGGCCAAAACTAAAAGACTGAACAGGAAAAATTGGTTATCCCAGCTTTTAACACGCATAATCTTCACTTTTTTGCTCGAGTTATTATTTAGGTCACTAATTTTTACATCTACTTTCGTAAAATTATTTAACTCTTACTTGAGTAAATATTTTGGTAAACAAAATGCGCTCTATCCCCAATCATTTCTCCTGACCTACATAAAACAACGGCATTTAACGATATCTAGCATATTTAGGCCATCTCAAGTTTCTATTGAGATATTGTGATCTATGTACAAAGCTTTGTCTGTTAAATTTACATGAAGCCATAGATAAAGCGCCATTTCCCTTCACGTTATGGCTCGGTTTATCTAGCCAGTGGCCTTGATACTCCAGTGTTGTGCGGCGTGCTACTTTGATTAAGCAATCGCCTGATAGAGCACTTTAGTTTGCCTCTATTCTCGAGCCTTATCAGGTTGTCTGTTTTTTGTCGTTGGGCCTCTCAGCCAGAGCAGTTGCACATATTGCAGATAACATCATGGGAAAACGGCGTTAGCAGGTGATGGATTTCCCAAACCATCTCTGAGATGCCTGCCGGGTTGCAGTTTTAAGTCTCGCTGCCAGCTGCTCGAGTTACCTTTTTAAAAAAAAAAAAAAAAAAAAAAAGTGCCTAGCCGGAGGATTAGCCGTCTGTTTCACCCAGGACCTGGAGGTAGGCCACCCAGACGCATGGGAAACACACAAACTCACACAGTCCAGGATAGAAACTTTGGGCTTTATTCGACAGTCTGCATGCGGCTTAATTTATGACTGATGCCGTCCCTCAAACCAATCTTGTTTTATGATAATGGCTACAATAACGATTACTACGGCCGGCTAACTTGCCATTTGTTTCAGCACCATAGGCTGCTTTTAACTGTACTTGCCTGAATGATATATATATTATTTTTTTTTTTTTCGATATCTGTACTTATTCAGAGGCAGAAAACCAAAGGTAATGTTCATGCCTTCCGTTTAAAGAATAGTTTTAAGTAATTTTGAGCTGGAATAACTCAGCACCAACCAAGCATCAAAACGTGGTAACTTAAGAAAAATACATATTTTTTAATACTGCATTAACAATATTATTGTACTTTTTTTTTATAAAAAAGCTTTCCACATTTTTGCGATGATTTGAGGTTTCTTGCAATACGGATATTGCATCAGCTTAAAATACTTTGCAATTATGTTACTTACTTTCAGTGTTGGTGAGAAAACTTAAAAATTGTATTTAGTCACAGAATTACTGAATACTTGCCTAAAAATGTATTTTATAACTCATTCTGGTACTTTGTGCAGTTAAGGTCTTCAGGAAACAATACTTTAACAATTGCTTCATACCTCTGCACAAATGTGGAGTATACGCAATAACAAAACTTATTCATTTGCATTATTAATGTGCAAACGCAGCGTATGCTTTTGCTTGTTGCTTCATAAGTTCAAGTGCACTTATTCCCCACTAGTTAGGAATGCAAAAAAAGCACCACGAGGAACGCAGCTTGGATCATCTTTTCACTCTTGGTATTCCTTTTGATTTGAGGAAAGGAAATGGGCATTCAAAATAACAGTTTCTACCCAACACTGCCTACTTTTCACACCAAGTACGTACCTCATCAAATATCTGGCCTTCTATGTTCCACCGGGCCAATCAATTCAGGGCTAAACTGGAATAGATTGTGAGGACGAGTTGTCTATTATTTTTGGCTATGGTCTTAACTTGGTGTACACAATGTAACAAAATGAGGAGAATCACGACTAAAGCTGAACTTTTGGACCTTTTTTTTACGTTGCCATTTCTCACTGGGTTGTTGACATTGGGTCCACCCGGTATTACAATCAGAATCAAAATAGGTTTTATTGCCATGGTTTGAGAACAGGTTCACAAACTAGGAATTTGGCTCGGTGCAAACGTGCGAAATAAAACATATAACACAGAATTAAGAGAAATAAGCTAAGAACGTTAAACTATAAGGCTATAGGGGCATGCATAAAAAATATTAAATAAATAAGATAAAATAAAGTGACGTGTGGTAAGACAACAATAATTTGACAATGAACAACAGCGGGATTGTATTTACAGATGTATAGGCATATAAAGTGATATTAAGTGTTATAAAGTGATGAGTGATAGCAGCCGGTCTAAGTGTGGACACACCGCACAGTGCAAGTGCAGAAACATCCATGACTCTGTGACTGAGCTACAGAGACTTGTTTTTGTTCATGAGTCTGATGGCGGAGGGGAAAAAACTGTTCAAGTGGTGGGATTTATGGGTCTGGATAGACCGTAGCCTCCTGCCTGAGGGGAGAGGGGTGAATAGTCCGTGTCCAGGGTGAGAAGGGTCAGCTGTGATCCGACCCACACGCCTCCGGGTCCTGGAGGGGAACTGGTCCTGGAGAGATGGGGAGCTCACAGCCGATCACCTTCTCTGCAGCACGCACAATGCGCTGCAGTCGGAACCACACGGTGATGGAGGAGGTGAGGATGGACTCGATGATGGCCGTGTAGAACTGCACCAGCATCCTGGTTGGCAGCTTAAGTTTCCTCAGCTGCCGCAGGAAGAACATCCTCTGCTGGGCCTTCTTGATGAGGGAGCTGATGGTCGGTTCCCATCTGAGGTCCTGGGTGATGGTGGTGCTCAGGAAGCGGAAGGAGTCCACAATGGAAATGGGGGTGGGAGAGTCTGTTCAGTCTGTTCAGCTCCAGGTTGTTGTGGCTGCACCAGGACACCAGCCGTTCCACCTCTCTCCTGTAGGCGGACTCATCACCGTCCGAGATGAGCCCGATGAGGGTGGTGTCGTCCGCAAACTTGATCAGTTTAACGGACCGGTGACCGGAGGTGCAGCAGTTTGTGTACAGGGAGAAGAGCCAGTAACCATTAGCTCCTCTACTGTACAGCCTATGCGTGTGTGAACGCTCGGCTGGAGCCGGCCGGAGCGTCTGATGCTGACTCAGCGAATGGTTCGATGTGGCGAAATCCCATTAGGAGCTCTCCGGAGTTGAGCCGTTGGGGCCACGCCTGCGCTTTACGGGCCGGCGGGTCATCTTTAACGGCCCGTGTGTGTGTGTGTGTGTGTGTGTGCGTATGTATGTGTGTCCCGCAGTAACACAATCTCATCACGGTAAATCCAGCTGCGCCCGGAGTCGGAACACGCCTCGGCCGCATCTTAAGCCGTTTTGAGATGACTGTGAGGGGCGAGGGTAACTGCTTTTTAAAATATGTTGCTGCAAGACTTTGTGACTCAGTGAGGCTGTGCGTGTGTGATGTGTTGCAATGGAAAATGCTTCGAATTAAGTCAAATACTGCACATCATCTTTTCCTGAGACGGCACCATGACACGTTTGCTGTGGATTACTTTCATAATCAGTAAAACCATGTATATAGCGACGGACTCTAAATGATATATCACAAATTTAAACCCGGCTATATTGGTTACGAGGATTTGTTTCAGAAGGTATTTGGGTATCTTTTAGTTTTTGAATACGCTTTTAATAAGTGTAAACAATCGGTTAAATATGCAAATGTTGCCTTTACAAGGCTTGGAATTGGATGTTTAAAAAATTAGTCTGGAAAAAAAACATTTAGAATATTGTTGAATACATCTGCAGGAGGTACTAAAGTGGAGATATTGTTGCGATAGTGTAAAAAAAAAAAGAAGCTTATTTTGAGAAAACGAACCCTGAATGTTTTGTAACGTCTGTGCATGCGCCTGTACATTTCTCCCTCCTTCAGGCTTTCGGCTGACTCCCTGAAAAGAAATGACCATATTTTGGATTACAGTGTCATCTCGGTCCCTTCTGGATTCAAACTATCCCAATGTTTGATGAACATTATATACATGCTATCTCAACATTGCCTACTGCGGGAAAGATCCAACACTTCGTGTAAAGATACAATTTTATGATCATTACTGGCTTCTTTTACTTCATTTGAGAGCATGTATTTGTACTTTATACTCCACCACTGGTGCAAACACATTTATTTTTCTTTCAATTGCCTCCTCCTGTTCGGATCACGATTATGCCGGTAAAAGAACAATGGCACATTCAGCCTCTTCTGTTTGACCTGGTTGGATAAACACTGCGCAATCCTTCACAAAAACATTTAGAAATCTGTGTGAAAGGACTTGACTTAATTATAAATTTCAGTTGGCTCTTACTTTCTCCTGTATTTTGATGATATATGTGCCGTTCCCTCCGCCGAGGTCTGGCCCAAACTGCCTGCGATTGAGGCGAGGCAGTGGTTGAAGTGGAGATTTTTTTTTTAGCTAGTTTCCTCCCTTAACATCTTCGTTTTCATGTCGGAGCATAAAAATGGCAAAGCTGACACCGTACGATGCTTATTTTATGACATTTTGTTGCGAACTCGGCAGAGATAACCCGGAAGTAGCAGCTACATGGCTTCATATAGTAAAGCTGTCTTTCCCACGGGTTTTCGTTCACAAATATTGACAGATTTTACATCCACGTGTCGTGTGAAGGGTGTCTGCGAGACGCCCGGGACGGTAGAGTGGAGAAATGTGCTGCGCACTCATTACAAAGGGCTGAGGTTTTAGAATTCCACTTAGACAACGAGTTAGCCACTTTAATAGCTCCTACACGCCACACTTTCAAGTCTTGGATGAAAGACCTTTTCAGAGGGATTTTGTAATATCTAATTCCCAGGCTGGTTTATTCAGCTTTGAACCCCATAAAACGAGGCACATTTTTTGTTTTTACAGATTCGATTTTTTTCACTTATAATTTAGTTTATTCAAAAACTAAACGAGCTCTAAAATCCCCTCACTAATGTCAGTAAAATAAAACCGTACATTTTAATCTATCCATTATTTAGATTTCTATTCACCTTCAGTGTCTCGCCTTAATACACAGCGATATATTGTGGAGAAAATGATAAAACAAAAAAGCATACTGCGATTGCTCTGTCACTATAGATCAAGTCCGACACGCGAATTCTTCTCACAGACGCGCCCGCCGCCGTCTGCTCGCGTTGACAAAGCCCTGCGCTGGGTCCAAGTAGAGTGGCCAAGCCGAACATTGTCGCCAGTTCCCGCTGATGGATGGGACGGGAACTGGACCAAATTGGGTCTTAACTCGAGTTTGATTTATTTCTGTTGTGGCGCATCCGTGTGGTTTACGGATTTCACACCAGCTTTGAAGGACGCTTTTGGGTCAGCCGCCATGAATTCTGTTCAAATTCTTTTGTTTTCTTACTGGTCTGAAAAGCGAGGTGAAACCGCAGGTGAAAACATAGATTTTTCACACAGTGGTCAACGTTGAGGTTTTTACCTAGTTAATCATTTGCATACATTCTATTTAAAGTAGTACTAAGTAACTTGGTTACCTTTTTTTTTAATGTTTGTAGTCCCTCTGGGGGAAATGCAAGTGTTAATAGGATGATTGGGGGGTCTATACGGAGATGAAAAAATTTAAAATGATGCATTTTCCCCCCCTACATGTCATGCACGGGCTCAATATAGAGACTGCAGTTACTCGTAAGACCTGAGGTGGCAGTAGTGAGTATAAAATGACCAACTTGCATCTAGTCCCTTGTTAATGAGTAAAACAAAAAACGCAACATGCCACGACACCTGCAGTGGCGCTTATGGCCTCTAGGGGCATGAGTTACAAGGTTCTGCCTTAAATAAGATTGAAACATTAGCATTATTGTTCAAAATCAGACGATAACATTTTCCACAAATCCTTTTTCCAGATGAACGGCTGCTCTCCAATCACGCTGTTACTCTACTCTGCTTTAGCTCCCATCTTTCTAGTCCTGTACTAAACAATTTTTATATTAGACCAATTTACTTGTGTCTAATTTCTGCCTCAATAAAATCTTTGTAACTGATAAATCGTTGCTGGAAATGTAGGCAGTTTTTATTAATACAATGCCTGATTTTTTTTTAATGTATTTTCTTTTTTTATGAAAGCAGTTGACTAATGATGACTCTTTTAGTATTCATGCCAGTAATCTACAGCAGCAGTTTCAAATTGAGATCTCTAAATGAAATGTTTTCCCCTATTCACTTGTGTCTTGCCTTTTTAAAACATTTATTTTTATTTTTTGCTAATACTAGGTAATCCTTGTGTAATGTTGCCTCAGTGGACATCTCGTGCATAAATTGTGGGCACCGTGGCTTCGATATTTAGCGTTGTATAACTCAAAGCAATGTCTGCGTATGGGAAGGACACTTTAGAATCAAGGATTGTGTTGGTTTTCGGAGTCGTCGTTTGTTGGGAGCGCCCTCTATCCATGCAAGCGTTCGTCCCTGCGTTTTCCTGGAGACGATTGCTGCATAAACATTGCCTTCACCTCCTGTTGAGACTCGGCGAGTGATGTGTTACTGTGACTGTCAGGTGAGAGATGTTTGCCCAAGACTGGATTCTCTGTCAGCTCCTCAAACAAACGATGTCTGCCCCCCCCCCTTACCCCCCCTACCCCGGCCATAGGAGACGGGAGACGGGAGATGGAAGAGGGGGATGGGGGAGAGGAGGAGGAGTCATTTAGAAATATTCATGGCCTTTTGTAATGATCACATTTATTGGTGCATTTGTTTTAGGTTATAATTATTACAAGTACATTCTAGATGGAAGCTGATGTGTGTTTTCCGATGTTTTTTAACTTGTGATGCATGTATACAAATATCTTCTCAACCTTTTGGAGCCGCGACCCCCAATTATAACCATTAATGGGGTTCATGACCCTCAACCGCCATTGTTGGGTCACACCATGGGATACAGGGAGATTAGCCTATATCATTCTTAAAAAAAACAAAGGGAGGGGGGGGGAGGGGGAGGAAACGATGGCAACAAAAGTCAAATTAAGAACAAATAATGAAATGCATGCTACAATAAAATTGGTAATAAAAAAAAAAAAGATCTACATGATCTGGCGGGGTGTCTCAACCACTGTTCAATGCAAGCACTATTGTAATGAATCGTTTTTTCAGCAAATTGTGCCAAAGCAAGACTTCAGAAAACGAGGCTCACATAGAACTAGATTAATGAAATCATAAACTAAAATGGAACTTTTGCACATTTATGAATTCCATGCATTTTTTTTTTTATCTCAGTCAGATGGAAGACTTGAGCGATTTTGTAATATATTGTGGCTTCTTGTGGATATTGCATCACCTGATATAATTTCTGCGGCACTGTTAAGGAATGTTATCTAAATATAACCTTGATTTTGATAATGATATTGGCACGTGCATATCTGCTCCTCTGTCCGGGCATTGGTCTGAAATCCGATGCCTGTGCAGCGGCTGGTGTTTGTTTTTTGGTCGTATATTTCCTCTGTACTGAACGCTTTTTAAAAATGTATGGGGACATTAATCCACCCTTCAGGCGTGTCGGAGCTACAGAGCATAAATGAAAGACTCCATAGAGTGCCTTGGCTTTCAGTGTAAAGCAAAACACGTAACTTGACTCATTCCGTTGTGGTTTTTACCTCTTTGCACTGCGGAGCGCCCCCTACTTTTCAGGATAGGCCTGAAAATGTCGTCTTGATTTCCCCACCTTTTTGTCCGACTGTAAAATGAGCTTGTTTTATTGTTTCCCCAAACCTAATTTACAACAGCATGTTGAGTTTTTTCCCTGTCGTTCCTGGTGCGTACACTCCGCTGGTTCACCGAGAGGGCACAGTCTGTGATAATGATATGAACTCGGGTAGGTCACCTGAGTTCATATCATTATCACAGACTGTATAAACTCTGACATGAACTCGGCAAATAGTTTTTCACTTAATGTGAAGATTAGGTAATGTTCTCTTTTCCAGGTGGAGGTTTGTGTCATTTTGCCAAAACTGTTCACCTTTCTCTCAGCTCGCTCACTCCTTCAGCCGTTGATCTGTGATCGAGCATGATACAGCTGCGTTATAGAGGAACTTAACTAAAACTTTTTAAAATGATCGTGCCAAAGTTGCGTCCCAGTTTTAATCTGGCCCACCAGACAATTCTCAATTTATAAATAACATTTTCCGATCAACATCTTGTGCAGTAACCACAATACCAAAACTAGTCGATACTACTTTATAAAAATGGTAATAAAAACAATACATTTTGCAGCACTAGAGCAAGTATTTGCACTGTGTTTCTGCATTACACAGCCCAGTTCTGCTGGACATTTATGTCTGCGCTGCCAAATGAATCATTTAAATACTTATAAATAATGGATGCATCTCATCCCATATTTCAATGAAATCAATTGACTGGTTTGTTTTTGTTTGACATTTTCAAATCACATCAACAGTGCCTTGTATTATACATTTAAAGTGGACATATAAAGCCTAGAAATGGGAATACTCAATTAAAATAACTTCCAGGTTGGCCGTACGGCATGGCGAGCAGCTCCAGCAGTACGGCTCAGTTGAGGAGTTCCGATTTATGGGCTTTTAAAATGTGTAGGACAGTTTTTGGATGTGAACAATGACGCGAGTGTAATCGGGAAGTACGGAACGAGATGCTGACGCCGTAGAAGAAGAAACCGCTAGATTTGTCCGAGGATTACTCTGAACTACATGGATGTTGTGAAATACGACTTTTAAAACAACTTTTACAACGTTTAAAACATGGAAGTCAAGAAAGGACAAGAAAGTCGATTTTTGCATCTCCACTTTAAAAGGATCCAAAATGACGGTCCAGTCCTACGTTGGGCATTTTAGTTCAAACTATTGTCATTTGCACTTTTGTGGTCTAAAATGTCTAGTTGGCTGTACGTGCCCTTCCTCATGGTACTGCCTACGCCCCTCTCACTTCCCACACCCGCAGCTCATTTTGGACTGCAAATGTGGCTGGAGTTGGGGGGGGTTTGTAGTTCCACTTTAAACAGAGAAGCACTGAGTCTTGATGAACTAATCTCTATGCTGGGGACATATCATGATTTAATATGAACACACCTACCACCTCACGCAAACTCGACTCAGCTACTTCTGCTAGACTGGGGGCTTTGTTAATTTATTCCTCGGTCATGAATTGTAGAGCTACTCACGGCCCGTCCTCGCTCCTCTGGATCCTGTTGCTGCAGTGAAGATAAACAGCTTTTTTTGGGGGGGGCTTCTCCGCAGGCGGATCGCTGCAGCTCTGTTCGCAGCGGCGGGCCGAATATAAAGCAGCCTCGTGTTTGATGTCTCCGTACCTGAAGAGTTCAAGGGCAGCTCAGGCATTTTTTTTTTTGACGGAAAATAAGTGCACCGTTTCCCCACACATTTCTATGGGGACGGCGACGCCAATTGTGAGCCTGAACTATTTCCAGCCACGTGTGTTGGAGCAAAGCCGACAAAATATTAATCTTTCATCAGACCGGCACGAAGTGTTCGATTTTAAAGGTGTGTTACTCTGGAAAAGACCCAAGAGCTGGCTGACATGATGAACTGCTAATCAGTATATTTCTGTACAGTTTAATGTCCCTGTAGCCAGGATTTGTTTTATGGTAAAGAACCCCATGCTTTTTAAGAACCATTTAAAAAGAGCCAAATTACAGGCTTCATACACAAGACCCCATGACAGAAGATTTTGTTGTTTGCAATGTGTAAATGGACTTTTTCAAATTGCAGTTTTGGTGCGATTTGTTTTTTTGGTTCCTTATACAGACACAGACGACATGTTTGGAATTGCCCATTCATGTTCGAAGCGGCGAAACGCCTAAACACGCGTAATGAAAGTAAAGTGAAAAGAAAAACACAATGATGTCATTCAATGCCACAGAACTACTTTGTTTGTATGAAAATTAGCCATATGCTACGTTGGATTGTGGAAAAGGAATCTGGTCGACAAGCCGAGAGCAATATAATCGAGACATTTGCTCCAACTGTATTCACCTTGTTTACTACTTTTGCTGCTTGTCGGTTGTGATCATTGCAATTTTTCGACTGCGCTAAAACTCAGATTGAACTGAACGTGTTACCAAGCTAGTTTAGATTCCCTTTGGGGCCAGAGACATTTTCTTCAGTCATGCTCACGTTTGTCTGACAGGAACATAGAACTTTAGGAAATGTCTGAATTTGTTTGTATTTTAAGGAACCTTTTTTCCTTTCAAACTTTTATCACCAGCATACCCCAAATCTAATCAGTTGGAATGCTTAGAAAATAATGGGTTGTGTTCATGAATGTTCTAGAATTTGAAGAGGTTATGCTTTCAGATGGAGGGCAGCGCCCAATATAACTCTATGGGAGAGAGATGATTTTGTAAACAAAATTTACAAATGTTGAAATGGAGTATTACTTAGAAGCGACTGGATTCACAAACCTGACATACCATTTTTTAAATTTTTTTTATAGGTATTCTTACAACTTTTGGACACCTTTTTTATGAGAAGATAACGTTGTGCTAGTAATAAGATGGCCATAAACCAAGCGCGATGCAAGTTTGACTCCTACACTTTTTATATAACCAGGTTAAAACGACACGCCATGTTATCGTCTCAGCTTAATTGGCTGTTTTAGTGGGGGAGATGTCAAGAGTTTTGTCTGAGGCAAAAGTTAATTTGTAATGGGCAACACGTCAAGTATATAAAGTATGTGGCCAAATATGTTTCGTACATTCCTTCCACTTTATCTTTGGTTGTGTCAGAAAACTTTTGACATTTAAAGTTGACTATATTATGGAAGTGTTGAGTGTAGGCGTAGATTAAAATGGAGAAACGAGATCTGAACTCTCTGAAACCACTTTTAAGTTGGAGCTTTAGGCATTGTCTCATATTCGGTGATCGTTATAATACTGTGGGGACTGCGAATGGCTTCAGACCTCATTTATCAGGCAGTGCTGCAAAGAGTAATGTGGCTGTCACTACACGACTTGGCATTTCATGTGACTGCTTCTTTTGCAAGAAGTTACGCTACTGAAAATAAGTGAACACCTGCTCCTCCGTAGAGTTGGCAATCGGAGACGAACGCTACTCAACAAATCCAAATGACATTATGCGCTTGCTTTTGTGCTCGTAGTCGAGTCTTCTGATCGAAATGTGTCAAACGAGTGAGCGTTTCTCTATTTGCCGTGTCTGCGGCTGTAGTTTGGCCCGTGTCCTGCCTGACAGTTGGGTGCCAGGTGGATTTTTGGATTCTTATTTGAGTGGGATTTTAATGTGCGCTCCTGCTAGCTCTGAAATATTTGCAGATTCCTTTGACGGCCCTTTGCTTATACATACTTTTGGCTTTTCATTTCGAACCTGCCTCCGGTGAGGATGTTTAAACTCGCCTCTTTTCCATGGCCACGCGATTGGTTTGTGGTCTGGGGTCCGTTGAACCAGATTGGCAGCCACGTTTCTATCGATTGACCCCGGGGGGCAATTAATACATTTTTTTTTTTTTTTTTTTAAGCTGTTGAGGCGGTTTTTAGTCTTCACGGATTGTCACTAGGGATGCACTAATATCGGGTATCGATTTTTAAATATCAGATACCAAACCGATACCTGTTTTGGCTCTCATCGTTTTTAAAAACACAACGTAACTACATTTTAGTGAATATGGACATGCTGTATGTCATTCTGATGCTTAGAACCTGGAGAATTCAGTTTTATTTTTAACCTCCACAAACTCATAAACCCAAATGTATTTAGTGTAGAAAGGTCCAGGGATCCTAATGTCTTTCCGATTGGTTTATAAATAAATAATAGAACATCTCGTTTGCAAGAAAAGATGATACTTTATTGATCTCACACTGGAGACAAGAGAACCATTAACTTTTTTCACTCACAGCAGACACTCTTAAAGTCTCTTGGTATCGGTTAATATCGGATATCGGCAGATACTCAAACTCGCAGTATCTCAGTATCATAAGCGAAAAAAGCTGGATCGGTGCATCTCCAATTGTCTATTATTTTCATGTGTCTATCGACCTCCCTGCTCAGATTGGGGTTGTGATTGGCTCTTCAGAAAATGCACGAGAAACTGATTGCCGGACGTCCCCCCTAGGGTAATACTAAAATGGAACCCCCCCACCCCATCCTTGTCTGCTGCAAATATGATTTTAAAAAAGCCAAATCGTTAAAGCGACAGATAATGACTTCTTCTTGTTCTGAGTTTCTGTCCCGCTGCCCGTCTACTCTCATCTCTGTCCCTTGAGAGCAAGACAGAGATTAGATTCAAAGTGTTGTTCAGCAGTGCCACTGTAACGCCACTTTGGAATGATCTCTGAATGATTTGGACAAACATGGAGGATGGGCTCATTCAAGCACGTTTGCGAGATGGATAACGAGATGCTGCTGTAATATCCATTGCTCCTAAGGAAAGATTTTTTTTACATAAAATTAATCAGAAATGCAGTCTAGACATTGTTAATGTAGTAAATGTATTCCAGCTGTAAAGTGCTATATTTTTTAATTTTCTAGAATACATCCATAGGTGAACAGGCACATTTCCAGCAACCGTCACTCCAATGTCTAATCGTACATTGTTGTTAGCTTATCGTGTTAAAAGCTAATTGATTATTTAACAAAAACTTGTGTAGTTATGTTGGCATTAGCCCAGCTGAAAATGTTCTGCTGATTTATAGAAGCCATAGAACTGGCCTACATTTAAGCCAGTTGAGTATCTGGACTGGGGCATCAGCGTTTGTGGATTTGATTCTCAAAATGGCTAGAAAAAGGAAACTTCCTTCTGAAATTCTGCAGTTCATTCTTGTTCTGAGAACATTTAAGTGTTAGTTGAACGTCGCTTTCCTCAAACTTGTCCTTGTCTGGCTTTGATTTCAAATCTTCTCTATCCACTTTAAGCACTTACCATTGTTTGTGTGTGCAGACACACATGCTTGTGATTGGCCTGCAGGCCAAAGGACACAGGGGTTGATTATTCTGATCACTCACACGCTGGAGACGCAGGGCTGGAGATTTTTGTTTTAAACCTTTAGCCTTTTGCGGTACTACTCTCAAGTTTTGCTTTTTACTTGTGTCCCACCAGTTGTTGATGCCAAGTCATTTCTGTGACTGGTGACTTGACTCAAACATCAAATTGAGTACTTTGGACAGGACAGATTTAGCTCTTAAGTCCTTGGCACTACCAATCTCTGAATATACTCTTTTATAAACAAGCCATTCTGATAGTTTTACGTTCAAAGGTGGAGCTGTCAAATTTCATGGAAGAATTCATGGAGTCTCCACTGTTTTGGAAAGTAAGAAAACTCTTGGGTTGGGCTTGGTATTGGGTGATGGTGACACTTCTTGGACTCGGACTCTATTGATGATTACGTCGACACTTCGAACTGGGCTTACAATTAGAAGGCTTGAGCTAGTCCGAAATCACCCTTACAACAAGGGTTGTGTGGGTGACTCAGACTCGTAAAATTGTCACTTGGCGATGACGACAATTGGGATACCTACAGCCTTGAACCCACATATTCAAAGTGGAGGTCGCATGATGGATCTTTGGCTGCAGAGTTTTGGAAGGGCAGGGACCACATCTAACGGACGCTCATCTACAATGGTGTCATCTCAAACTGAAGAAGAGCTCACCGCACGTTTGTTTGTCCCACCATGAAATTGAGTGGAATGATTTTTCTGTAGAGAGTGCAATGAGAAAGTTACTTGGCGGACCAGGCCATTAAGAACCTATAGGCCGCAATATTGATTTTGATTCCCTTTCCAAATTGCTTCATTTCTGATCATTTTTTTTCAGTTGTGGGGCAAAAACGTGCCTGTTCACGTCTCACTGTGGGCAAAGCACATCTTCGCTTTTGAAGATTAACCTCGCTTTAAATTTAATGAATGCTCACACTCCTTGTGCTTATGCATATTTGATATAAGCGAAGTGCCCCTTTGTCCATTATTCCAGTTCCATCCCTCTTGTTTTTCATCCGTTATTGTCTCCGTCTGTAAGCTTGTCTTAACCTGCATTTGAACCGGAACAAATTTAAAAGCAATTTCTCAAGAGGAAACCCTGCAATGCCACCGTGGCCCCAAAGATATTATTGTTTTGAAATTGAACTATGGGGGAACTCTGTATGCAGATATACGACGCCAATGCTCAGTATATCCGCGGATGTTGCTCTTTTTTATATATATATATATTCTTTGTTACCGTGCAAAGATTGGCCATAACATTACCTTTTATTAAGGATGAAGAGAGGGATTTCAGTGTCTGTCGGTGAGATGTATCAAGAAACAAGTCAACATTTTGTCCTCGAAGGAACAAGAGTCTCCGAAAAAGGCAGATCCTCTAAAATGTTTCTTGTTACTTAAAGTAATCATCGGAAAAGAACATTTGGTGAAATGATGGTTGGCGAGTCAGTTTAATTGTTGTTTTCCTGATCTTCCTCTGCAGAAAAGAAAGTGTCCCCCTTTTTGGAGTCTTGTGTAAAATATGCCAACTTCATAACTTTTAGAACCCAATATGCTTGTTCCTCTAAAATAATTGGGCTGATAGACATGGCATATGTGCGTGAAAAGGTCGTACTCATCCGCACCTGAAATTGCACTCTTTGAAGCCATTGCTGTATATGTACTAGGTGCAATGTTATTTGTAATGGTCATTGGCTTGTGTTCATACTGCGCACACACTTCTCAGACCCAGATGTAATCAGGACTAAACTGGAGCTAAAATAAACATTTTTTTTTTTTTCCACCCAGTTTAGATACAGTTTTAGTGGTCAACTGATATATTTGGGTATTTTACAATATTGGCTATTGGCCGATCTGATGCCGATTAAAAGGCCGATATCTCTAAACCGATAGTGATAGACTTCCTGTTTTTTGGGGTTTTTTTTGCATTGGAAAGGGCTTAGTCAGGGCTCAGGGGAAGTAAGAAACATTGTAATGAAAATCGGTCACAAGTTTGTACACCTCAGATTATATTTTATAAACTTGATGTTGCAGACTTTTCTTAGAATTTCAGAACCATAAGCGATGGAGACTTGGCACTTTTTGTTTTGGAATCGGCAGATTTTTGGCTGAAGCGCCTTCTAAACAGGAATGTCCTGAGTAAATCAGCCATGCTGTCACTGATGACCCCTGACACATTTTACATCTTAGACGCATCATACACAGGATTGTAGATGAGACATTTGCAAAATAACAGTCGCACTTGGCGGCATCGGCAATAAAAATCCCCCAAAATTGGCGTTGGAAAAACCCATATCGAGTTGACCTCTGGCACAAATGTCCATAACCAATAAAATGCCTAACTTAATTGCATTACTAAAGCATGCAATTAATTACCGTAGGTCATATAAAGTTCTTTGCAGATAACTAAAAATCCCTTTGTGATCTATCTCATGGATTTACTATATGGACCCCCTTTAATCTCTGCATCTTGCTCTTTTTCCAGGCGATTTCTGCTTTGATGTGTGACTCGGATGGATTAAGAGGTGAGCTTTCATCATCGCCTCATGTTTACTGAACATATTAGCATATAGCCTTCGTCCTCCTCTCCTCTCCAGTACAGTTTTCTCGCATCAATTTTAAAAGTCCCATAGTGTCTAATTAATACGACGATATGTAAATTTCTCTTTTGACTCGGCTGGTGCTACTTTATCTGTACACCAAACCCATGCGCTCCCAACATCGACCAAAGCCTACCCGACCGCTCCCGACTGGCGATTATTGCGTTGTAAAACTCACAAATTATGCAGCCCTGATACTGGGCGTACGTGAGGTCCTACGAAGTCTTAAAATGGCTTTAAAAATTCCGAGAAATAAGGCCCTTACAAAGTCTTGACCCCAATTGAGCAGTTTTCTTTTTACGGGTCAAATCAGTATTATATGAAATGTGAATATGAATAAATGTTGTAATTTGGGCTCTGTTAGAAAGTACAAAAATGATTTAAAAGTGCTATATTACGTTCTACCCAGAAAGGCTCTTAGTCTTAGAAATATTTTGAGAGGGTCTTACATTTGACCTCAGGATTCCTGCCTGTAAGCATTATATAAGCAATGTATAAAATGTGTGTGAATTCAGAACTAATGTGGTTTTGCACACAGTTAAAAAGTCCTTAACCGTGTTATAATGTTAAATCAAAAGCAGTGGCGTTTTGTGACATTCCGTAATACTGCAATTCATGTCTATTTCCCTCTCCTGCATGCAACACGCCAACCCACGCTCGGGTAAAATGTCATACGGAAGAATCCCTGAAGCATTTTTTGTATTTATTTTAATTTTTTAATTTTTTTTTAGTTCAGTCATCTTTGCCAAACATTTTCTGACCCGGTCTGTGGTCAAACTCTCTTCCACTGTGCAGATTAGCATAATTTCCAGATTCTGTTTCACTGCCGTATTTGTTCTATAGGGATATTTTTTTTTACAAACATGCATGGTTTGTCTCAAAAGAGATTTAAAAAGTCTCGGGGGGGGGAGCATAAACCAGGATGTTTGGTAAATCTATCGTCACCCTTTTAAAACCGCTGCCGTATTGTGTTTCGTTGCTTCCATACTAACAGTGAGTAGTCTGTGAAAATGAATGTGCTTACTGACCGCCGTATGCCGCCTCTGTCATTGAGCCAGCACTGAAACCGGACCGGAGCGGTTCCATCTCACCCGTAAGAGGACGCGGCCCGATTTGAAGCGCCCGCTAAATATTTTAAATGCTTCTCGACGTATAGCGGGATGTTTGACGCAAAGAGCCCTTTTGGTTGAGGTTTGAGTTAGGGCTGCGGATAACGGCGAGGACCCTACAGGTGAAGGAAAGGAACGATGAAATATCAGTCAGAAATGTTCACTGAATATTGGAGACATGAATATATATTTTTTTTTACTGAATTCTTGAGCTCTATTGAAGCAGTGTAGCATTGCAGCCTCATTAATATGCATGATGTTGCTCAATAATATCTATGCCGTTATCAAAAGCAGCGATATTGGAATTAAAGGTATCGTATTGTCCCACAAAATATCGCAAAATCGATTATATGGTCACCCCCTAATGGAGACGGTTTAAATGTAGAACATATATGTGAACAAAATAAACCAGAGGGGATGTTTTATTTAGTCTTTGAAGAAACTAGTTTTGACTCAGATCTTTTTCAAATTCAAATCATGCCTTGTTCTTTGAAAAATAAAACGACAGACTTTCAGGGGCCAACAGGATGAACGTCAAAGCGCCAAGCTAACCACCCCATACAGCTGATGGGTCACTGAAAGGTGACTAATCTTACTGTTTTTTTGCGACTGAAAGTAGCATAATGCACCATTAAGACTAAAAAGAAAATTGTGTCTCTAAGTGCAATTTAGCAATGAGGAAATGGCCGTAAAATAGTCTTCTTACCATTAAATTTATTGAGAAATGCTGAATAAGTGCAGTAATTAAGCCGCTTATTGTGAAGCTTACACATTAGCTCCAGGTACATGTCTATCGAAAGTGAACTGGACCGAAACTGCATTGTCTCCCTTTGCACATGATCGAATTAGTCCAGACCAGTGTTCCAGCTCTGACACATTTACCGCATGTGACGGATGAATCGGCCAGTTATGTGTGACAGTGATATTACTCATATTGGCAATAACAGGGCGATATTGAAACCAACAGTTGCGTCTGGGATAACTTTTGCTGCATAACAATGAGCCGAGTGTGGCAGCCATGGGGCAGCTGGCAGCTCCTACAGTTGTTTACCACCGCACCAGGCGGATAATCCGAACCTTTTCAAAGGACGAGGTTTCACACGGGTCAAACGGTCAGGGGAATGTTTTCATTTGGGGAGCACTTCCAGGTCAATACGAGGTTTGCGTCTTGCCGATTAATTGATGTTTTACAAGAATTTAGCTGGATGTTTGTGCCGGTTTGTTATCCCTGAAGAGTGTTCTTCATACATATTTTAGCAGCTTCTAACTCTTGGCAACAGAAGTAAAATATCCATTAGAGGAAAAAACTAAAATACAATGCATCACGGTTAAGATCAGTACTTCTAAACTGCAACTTTGAACCCGCCTTAAGTGTATAGACAAGTCGTAACCCGTGTAAGAATGTTAATTTAAATGTATAAAATACATATGTTAAACAATAGGTCAAATAGTACATAATGCCAAAAGCAGCATTTTTTTCATATACAGCAGGGGTGGGGAACCTCAGCCCGCGAGACCATTTGACCAGGCCCCCATGGCATTTTTAGATCAGGGTCATGTGATTTTACGTGACGTGTGACGCAGCAGTGACCGACTAGATTGACAAGTGCTGCATCATAGTGACCACTTGGAAAAGGAAGGTGGATCTTGAATGCTGCGTATTCCAGGAAAAAATTTGAAATGATTTCTTCTTTGTCAAAGTGAAAGGCCAGTGTGCCTAGTAAAAGGCGAGGGGCTGGCAGTGATGAAGGCAAAGCGACGTTACCCCTTTTGAAACATGCTCAACTCCACGAGTTAAAAGGACAAATGCGTTTGGATAAAATCAATGCCTCCGCTCGAGGCTGACTGACCCCAAACTTGGAAAGCCAGGTTCGAGTAGCATCATCATCACTGCCAGCTGACGTCAGACGCCGCAATACAGATATACGGCTCCAGTCATCACATTAGGTGAGTCTGACATGCATAGAAATGATGATCCTCCACTATTAGTCCTACCTCAGTGTTGTATGAACTCTAGAATGTTTGTTGCTAAATTATAAGGCCCTCGGAGTACTTTTAAAAATAATGATTTGGCCCTTGATGTGAAAAAAAAAAGGTTCCTCAACCCTGACAGTGTTTCCCCTAGGTTTACTGGTTTGGCAAGGGGGGTATGGTGTAACGGCACGCTGCCGGGTAAAATAAAGTGTTTTTAGCAAATGTTATTTGTAACAATTTATTGTTTGAATTTCTATATGATACCATATTAATTAATTAATTCACGGACACCCATCTTTCGTCCAGGCCTATTGAACATGTTTTTGTAGTGGTAGGGGGAACAAGATGCAATAGTTCTAAATCTGGACGTCTGACATGACCTTAAAAGTTGGCTTTAGGTGTAGATATAGGTAAGAGTGATCTGGATATAGACGGCATATTATCCGTCTGCTCGTCTCCCTGCCTATTTGTTTATCTCCAGTGTTTTTTTTCCTTGAGTTACAGGATCTACGTGTGGGTGGGTGGTTCGTCTTGCTTGGGAAAGGCTTGGACTGCTTTCTCTTTCTTCCTCCTCCTCCTCCCCTCCCTTTTGGTTTCTCTCTCTCCCACTTTCTCAGCAGCTGTTTTCTTATCCGCACTCGAAGCTGGTGCCAACCCTTTCCCCCCCATCTCCACGTGTCACGGGCAGGAACTCGCAAACTTACCATCACATTAAACCACACTTTCTTGTTTTTTTTCCAATGTTTTTGGTTTGTCTTTAGCTTCAGTTGGCACACCGTCTGCTCAGTCTTGTCGAGCTGCTGACCTCGATTATGGAGCAGACGTGGGCGAGACTGTTGCCCACCTCCCTTTACGGGGCAGTGTAGCTGCGTGTTGACATTGCCCCGTGAGAGACGGTTGTGAAAAATGCTTTTATGGTGAGAAGAAGTCGGCTCCACTTCTTATTGAAACTCCCGCAGTGGCCCTTGAAAATGTTCAAACCCTTATAATTGTATTTGATCGTGTTGCAATCCAAGGCCAACATTTCCTTCTATACTCGCGCAATAAAAAATCTTTACTGTTTACCCAATAATAATTCAATACAAGTTTTGAAAATATATGAAAAAGTAAAGTACAATTTCCTTGTGAAGTATTTAGAGTATTTCCATTCTTTGCCCATGACACAGAAAGGTTCAAGGGAATCAAAAAGGGTTTGGCTGGGTCCTGGATTTATTTTATTTTTACTTTTTCAGGCCCATTTGTTTATAATAAAGTTTTAAATCGATGCCTAGGCTAGCTCAGGCTTCGTAAGTGTAATATCAAATTGTGAAGCCTTTATTTTAGGTAATCTAATCCACAAGTGTTCTAGAAATCAGTCTCCATTGGGTCTCGTCTATGAAAGCCTTCCAATCCTTTAGTTTAGACCTCTACAAACAAGTTCAGAAATTGCATCTTTGCTTCTCCCATATGTAATCTGAATCCGATACTTAAAACGGTTAGCAGTTGCAATACTCAACAGTTTCTTCAGCTGTTATGAAGTTATGATATGCCGGGTCCAGTCCTGATTTATTCATGATTACTTAATTCAAATCCATTGGTTGCTTTTTAGTTTTTATTTTGTATGAAATTTGAAGGATGAAATGTCCCGAACCTTGTTTCTATATGGAACGTGAATGAATGAACTAAAAAAAAAAAAAGTATTAAATTGAATCATATGAAGAGTTTATTTCATTTTGTGCCTTCAAGTTTTGATTGCAACTCGCCCGCTTTTCTTTTTAGTCCCTTTTTTTTTTTTTTTCAACGTTCATCTTAACTGACTTTGAATTTTGACTAAACAATTGTTGAACACTTTCTCTGCTACAATAGTATTCCGCTAAAGTCACCACTTTGAAGAAAACCAAGAATGCATTTGTGACACTCGCACAAGGCCAGTTTTATTCTTGGGGAATATGAAGAGAAAATTGGTACCCTCAGGCTTAAGGAGAGAAACAAAACAAGCGTCACGTTAAGCCAAAGACATAACAAACTGTGGGTAAAATTCCCCACAGCTGTGACGCCATGACAGACACGATTTGGCCGAGTCCTCCCACCGCTCTCACCCGGTCTCCAGAATTTCTTGACGAGATCATATCCTGAATGAAAGGCGGCAACGTCTGGGATTGTTTGTATTTATGTTCAATAAGAGATTCCACCTCGCGTAACTTGGTGCCAGTAATGAACACTAACCAGGTCAAAACCTCTGCATTTTGACAGAGAAACGGGGAATTCTACCAATGAAATCTGGCCTGTCCTTTTGGCGTGATGAGAAATCCTCCAAAATGTAGCCTATTACAGAGAAAGGACATGTGTTTCTCTCCAGTAATATTCACAAATATACTGCAAACAACGCGTCTCTCTGTCTGCTGTTCCATAATGCGACGGCGCCTCCATCTGTCCCCCTGTCACATACTTGACCTAGATTTCGATGTTGTTCATCCATCGCAGGTTTGTCTCACCACAGCATCTAAAACGAGCTATCCGTCGGCAGCCTTTGCCATCCCAAGGGTGTTGCGAATGTCATTAGGAATGAGTGTACATGAGGTGGTTTGGACATATGCGGGAAGGGATGGTGAATAATACGAGATGATATGGTTCTGGCTAGTGCGATCGAATATCACTCTTTGTGGATTCAGATAGGTCGTATTATGTCCTATGCAAACTACATGCATACCATTACTTGTCGTCGTCATAAGCTTTAGGAATGTATAAACCATTCCGATCTTGTAGGGTAGACTTCTGCAAATATGTTTAGTCTTATAACAAAGGAAACTGCTTCTTGATTTGAAAACGTAAATTGGATTCCAAATGACATTCACAGAACTGGACAGAAAACTCTTCAACCCAATGTTTTGCTTAAACTGTGGGTTGTTGTACACATGATAGTGGTTTTCAAATTCCGGCACTGGATTTTATTCATTTTTATTTCAAGTTAACTTCATCTATGCTTTGGTAATGTTTAAGTTGGTTAGGTTATACATTTCTTACACCCCGTTTAGACATTTAAACGCTTTAGTCCTTATTGTCTTGATAGGCCTGGTGGTGCTTGGAGGGTGGAATATTTTACAAATGTGTCTCTCTCTCTCTCTCTCCTATCTCTGTGCTATTTCATGGGATGTTGGCGACCGTGGAAAGCCTATCGTCTCTCTCTTCTTTGAGTTTCTCAACATCTTAATGCTGTCCAGTCCAGTCCGGGCAGCCATACTCTGGAGGACAGTTCTTCTCTGCCGCCTTCGGTCTCGTTTGCATTGATTTTTTTTTTTTTCTTTCCTGTGTGGAATACCAATTCCATCCCCTTCTGTCTTTTATACAGTGTCCTAAAAAGTCTTAATTGTTTCTGTATCTGCTTCAGGGGTTTCCTCTGTCATTAGTTGTGTGGCTTGTCCAGTGGATTCCCATCATGCGCCGGGAGAAGTACATTTCTGTTGCTTGTAGTCTTGTTTTCCATTTTATTTGGGATTGTCCAACTCTCGCATTCCCATTTCCGCAACGGCATGACGACACACAAGGATCCTGAGTCCATGTTTTCATTGTAACCTTCATATTACGAAGTAGGTTGCTCATCCAAGCAGGTTTTTGGTGTAAAAAAGTTTGAGAACCCATCAATCAGTTTTCAATCTTGATATTGACATTACCATGCCAAATAATGTTTGTAAGGGGCTACTTGTAAGTCCAATAACTTCTGTAATTTCCAATGCAATCTAGGTAATGGTTCAGGAATGTGATCGAGAAAGTCTGCGGCATGAAAGGCATGATTCTACCCATGCAATTTCCTCTTTCAAAACCAACTAGCCTTACTTTTTCTTAGAACATTGATATAGGCTTCCCATGTATCACTTCTTGTGCTTGTCATCTCATTACTAGACTCCACTGACGCAGATGCATGACTAATGCACGTGATAAGGGGGAAATCACACAAGAATCCACCGCCGCTTTGATTAAAATATCTGACAGTTGCGTTTCCCCACTGTCTGAATGGGCCAATCTTCTTGACCTTTCGGAAAGTATAGTCACAAAGACCTGTTGTTAAGATAAAGTTAGTAGTGACGAAGTTTGATTTCACCAGGTTTGGAGGAGGAAGGGCACAGGATATCCTGAAAAGAACATCTGTCCAACTGTTAAGCACGAGGGTGGATCGATCATGTTGGAAGCAAACGCGGCGCCATCTGTGGAAAATGCGGCTGGCTTTTATGTGTAATGTCTTAAGGTTTTGTCATGGCCTTTCACTGACCTAAACTTCATAGAAAATCTGTGGATAAACCTACAAAGAAAGTGAGTAACTGACAGCCGCGAGATCTTTCAGAACTTGGAAGCCTTTTTTTTCTTTCTTTTTTTTTTTTTTAAGGAAGAATTGGCATTTATCCAGCTTTCCTGTTCTTTTGAAAATGTAATGATCGTTATGGATGGTAACGCTTCATCTGTTCTTGTTTTTAGAGATAATTTTAATCTTCCCCTTGCCTCACTGTCCGCAGTAGCAGGCATCCTAACAAGTCCTTACGCTCTGCAAGCAAGTGCACCGTCTCCGCTTTTCAATCTTCTCGCATGGGTCAGTGCGGTCTCAACTCCGGTCTCTGCTTTTCCCCCGAAGGTCCCCCCATAGAGCGCTTCCCACGAATCTATAGGCTCTGAATACAAACACAGGCTGCATGAGAAGAAGGCTATGGTTCATATTGGATTCGGACTTAACTTGACGGCGGACAGGATCTTTTCTCTTTCGCTTGGACTGTCAATGTCTGCCTATACGAGAAGTCACGCTGCTACCTCATTAGCAACTCTGACAAATGTGTGATTAATCCCTTTGCATTGTCCCACGGCTAGCTTATGGATTTTGCTCTAAATTCAACATGTTTTTATTTTATTTGTTTTACCAATAGAACAAGATGTTTTATAAGACTCCCCATGCAGCTGAGGCGCTATATCCTTTCGCTACTCTTTGGCTCTCTGTAACTTTTGTGAACTTTTTGTGTGTGTGCGCTTTAAATCTGAGAGAAACTGCAGGAAAAGTGTTACATAAACTTGTGCCTGTCTCGGTCAGCACAAATCCATCCCAACAGCTGCTGCTCCTCTCTGCTTACTGATGGAGGACTTATGCAAGCAAGAAGGACTCGGATTCAAGTTTGCTTGAACCAAAATGTGTCCATGTACTAACTAGTGTAACTTGAGAGTCACGGGTTTCAGTTAGCGGTTGTTTACTACAGTGAGAGTTGAACTTGGCTGTCAGGTTTCAGCCAAGTGAACGCTCTACTTCACCCTACTTGGTTAAACAAATTTAAGGCATTCTGCTGTGAACTCAATGGCCCCTATGCCAGATTAGTTAGTTAGTTGTGGCCCAAGGGCATTCCTAACTTTAACACATTTCTAACATCCAGACTATTTACAGAGACGAGTTAATGTGTCACAATTTTCAGGGTTACAGTGATGCTTACAAAATTAGCCCGCAAAACACACAATCAATAAAAAAAAAAAATGTTTTATGATTAGTTATTAATTGTTTTTCACAAACTGCATATTTAATGTACTGAAAGCTGGCAAAACAAATTTTACTACTGGTATAAACAAAAAAGGATACAGGGCCTTTTATAAGCTTTAATAAACTAGTCCAATAGTTTAAATGGTAAATGGTCTCAACTTGTATAGCGCTTTTCCACCTACATTAGGCACTCAAAGTGCTTTACAGCAAGGAACCTCTCACCCATTCATACACCAATGTACGCAGACACTGGAGGCAAGGAGGGTGAAGTGTCTTGCCCAAGGACACAACGACAGCGTGCACCTTCAGGAGGCGGGATTCGAACTCCTGACCTTCCGATCATGAGACGACCCGCTCTACCATCTGCGCCACCATCGCCAGTTTAGACCAATGTTTCCCAAGCAAGGGCCAAGGGGTACTTGAAATCAGGTTAAATAAGGGGAAACTGAGTAGCATTTCAATATTACTTTTATAGGAAATGTAGTTTTAATAATGCTTTTCAGTTAAGTATTTTAGCTTTGCTTTCCACACAACTCCCCACTAAAGACTGAATAATCTGAATAATTTAGTTGGTTACTTTGCAATAATAATGGCAAGATCCTTGGGGTAGGCCGTACTTGGAGTATAAATGAATGACTCGAGGTATGTGAAACAAAATAAGGTTGAGGTACCTCTGGTTTAGAAAAAAAAAGAAGCTAATTCCCCCTTTTAGTCTGGGCAAGTCCTGAGCCAACCAAAACTATTAAGATGTCGTGAGCCCGCTGCTCCTGTCAAGTTGCCCTGTTGAGTAGGGTGACCAGATTTTAGCTCTTAAAATCTGGGACACATTTGCCGCAGGAAGCCAAATCTCAACTCTTTTCCCGCGCTGAATGGTAAAACTGTCGGCATCTTATGGTAATGAAATTCACCATTCAGCATTGAGGTGATAGACGTGAGGTTTTAATTGGATGAATCTTTGTAATTCAACATTCACACAGCCAAAAGACATTGATTTTCAAGCAAATTGTGTTGCTTCAAGATGGTCCTAAACCTGGACACCTTTTCAAAAACTAGGATAAATCAATGATTTTGGATGAATCCATGGGACAGGGGACAAAGGCCTCAAATCTGGGACTGTAGAGATACACCGATCCATCTTTTTTGCTACCGATACTGGGATTTGAGTATCCGATATTTACCGATACCAAGAGACTTTCTTAAAAGTGGCTTTCTCTTAGTGAAACATTTTGACTCTTCTCCATTGTAGGATCAATAAAGTCATATTTTATTGTCATGTTACAGATCAATTATAAATTATATCTATGGATAAACTCTTGGATAAACATTTAACAAAGATGACTTTTCTACACTAAATATCCCTGGGTATATGACAGGCTTTAGGTTATATTAATATAAACAACTTGCATGAAGTGGTCTGATCATTAACATTATTTTAGATCAGTTATTTCTTAAACTAAAATACAAACACTTGGCTTCAGCAGTGGTTATTTTATTTTATTAGGCTAATTTAGGTATTTCTATCAGTTTCTGACCCAGCCTTGCTTAGTTTTCGTTAGTATTGGCATGCTCCAGCTAGCTTTAGCATGCTATTGCTAACCGGAGAATTTTGTGTGGCAATCAAAAATACATATGAAAACGTTAAAACTAGCTTGGAGGTTGAATTCTCCTGGTTCTTAGCTTTAAAATGATATAGGCTACAGCATGCCCATATTCACTTAGATTTAGCTGGTAAAAGTTGTGTTTTTAAGGTGTTGAGAGCGAAAACTGGTATCGGTTCAGTATCAGATATTTGTAGCCGATACCCGAAATCGTATTTTTTCCAGCATATTTTTTTCCAATCGGTTCCTTCCCAGTCCCGGGTAAACTGGGACGTCTGGTCACCCTACTGCTGAGGAATGGGTCAAGTGCAGAGGACGAAAATGTCTGCTTGCACTGTCTGTTTGCGATTTTTTTCCTAAATAGTGAATGTGTTTTTTTTTTTAATATATATTTCAGGTGTGTCGGGCCGCTAGCCATTCTACCTTTTCCATCTTTTCCAAGAGGACCTGCAGCTTTTGCTTCTTTCCCCATGAGGTAACGTTCGGACTGGGCCTGCTCCCCTCATCGCTGCCCCCCCCCTCCCCCCCTCCCCTGGTCCCTCTGCAATCACCTCCCATCTCACCGCACACCCCTCGACCCAACCATGGGACAGAAGATCTCGGGCAGCATCAAATCGGTGGATGTGCGCGGGGAGCCGTCATATCGCCCCGTACGGCGAGAGCTCCGCGGCCCGGACTTCTGCCGACCGCCTCGGCTGGACCTGCTCTTGGACATGCCACCGGCGAGCCATGAAGTCCAGCTGAAGCACGGCTGGAACCCCGACGACCGCTCGCTTAATATTTTCGTGAAAGAGGACGATAAGTTGACTTTCCACCGGCACCCCCGTAGCCCAGAGCACGGATTGTATCAGAGCTAAAGTGGGATACACGAGAGGTTTGCACGTTTGGAGGATCCACTGGCCCGCGAGGCAGAGGGGTACACACGCCGTAGTGGGAGTGGCCACGGCAGAGGCGTCGCTCCACTCGGTGGGGTATACCGCTTTAGTGGGCTCGGACTCCGAGTCTTGGGGCTGGGATCTGGGACGGAATAGACTTTATCACGACGGGAAAAACCGGCCGGCGTCCACGTCGGCGCCCACGTATCCGTGTTTCCTGGAGCCCGACGAGTCGTTCGTGCTCCCGGACTCGCTGATGGTGATTTTGGACATGGATGAGGGGACCTTGAGCTTTATGGTGGACGGACAGTACCTGGGAGTGGCGTTCCGGGGGCTGAAGGGGAAGAGGCTCTACCCCATCGTGAGCGCAGTGTGGGGGCACTGCGAGGTGACCATACGCTACATCAACGGGCTGGATCGTGAGTACCTCAACTCTTCCTATCTGTTTTTCAGAGCTGTTGCATTGACCAAACATTGAATGAATATACACATTTAACTTTAATTCAAGGTGGTTAGGGTTGTATTGCACAAAAAATGTGTACAATAGGCATGGATGAACGAGTGTGTTTGAGAGGACGCATGGGGGACAACTGGTGGAAATTAGCCCATGGCTACAATCCGGTGTGGCTTGTTTACATGCATGAGACCCATGTATGTTCATTAACATGCACTGTCACGACCAAATAAACCAATACATTAATTGTGTATAATAAATAAATAAAATCCATGCGCCACAGCAAAAAAATCATTATGAAAGATGGGTGGGCAATAAAAGCTAATTTAGTGCAAAGAACGGCATGAACATTTCAATAGTTTCACAATCCCTGCACAGTCTGTTGCTTTATGTGAGCTAACAACATAATTCAGCTATCTGCTTCTTCACATTTCACCGTGATTGGTTAAAGAGAGACAGTTGGCTCTCTTTAACGTATAAACGTTCATCTGGTAACTAGGGGTGTTACGATTTCCATTTTTTGAGTCACGATTATTGTGATTATTTTACTATATATTTAGGCCACACGCTAGGCTAGGTTTTATATTCTCAAAGGTTATGCTGCGGTTTAATTATTTGTCAGATGTTTGAAACGTGTTTACAAAGTGACTAAGGAGACTCTTTTGAACCGCTCGTCTCCACATGTGTGCGGTTTCACTTTCCTTTCTGTTACGCTGAAGCAGAGCGGAGCGCGTTAGCCTTTTGTTTACATCCTGAGCCAGTTGTGGCTATTTCCCAACATTTGGACAACTTTTTTGGGAATTATGCAGTTCGTTACCTTGACCTGGACATTCACAGCATGAAATTCTTACGGATAACCTACCACGTCCTTTTTATAATCGTGGTAATCGTAAAACCGGTTAATCTTGACATCCCTACTGGTAACAAATATATTACCTATTAACAACCTCTTAATTACAGCACTTGATTGATTGATTTAATGAAATTCCTTAGATTTATATTGAAATTCAGGGACCGTTTTCTGTCAAACCTTTCCAGTTTTGCAATTAACATTTAGAATGTTTCTTCAGTGTTATTTTTAAACATCCAACTTCTAGCCCGGATTAGTTGAGTATTGAACCCCCAAGAAACAAGTGGAATTAAAATTGTTACTAAATATCTCAAATAGGAGGTCCAAACTGTAACTAATGTCAACAAAATAAAACATACTTGGTTCTATTCATTATTCAGATTGTCTTGCAGAAAATGAGCTATTTTTGCGCATGACATATATATTATCATTATTATTATTATTTTTTATTATTTATCACGACAATGTACAGCTACATTATGCTCTTGAGCAAAGGTGCTAATTTCCATCTGTAGTCCTAGGGCTATAATTATTATATATAAATATTTACTATTTTATGATAAAAAATTATACTATTTTTAGTATTCATGTCGGTAAACTACAACTAAAGTTGAAATTGCCATCGCTAAATTCTATTCAATTGCAGTGCCAGTCAGTCACAAAGGACCCGACGGAGGCTCCTCCTCCAATACGAGGAGTGGGCGGGGCAAAGCAGACTCATGTGTTTGAACACTGAGCTGAAAGAAAGGCCCGACTCACACCAGGATGATCTCTCATATTGGCAGATAGTCACAAGATGAGATCATGATTTGGGTTTATATTGTTTGGAAATGCATATTATCAAGGCTTAGAGTAAAAACTAGGACAATGTTTAACCAAGCACATTTTCTCTAGTTCGGTTTTACCCAAATCTTCTTGATTGGAGTTTACAGGCCAGAGTAACGCCTCATTTGAAAGCTATAAAATGTATTGTGTTTTTCAATGTTTTTTGTCACTCTTGTGACGTTTTGTAGATTTAATTTATTTTTTCAGCTCTTTTGTAGATATTTTTGTTTTTTTTTCCTATCGCTCTTTTGTTGCATTTTCACCCTCATTTTTGTCTTAAGTTTTGTCTCTGTCTTGACGCTTTGTTCCAGAAGCCTTTAGATTTGGGTAAAGCCAAACTGGAGAAAATGTGCTCAGTTCAGGTGGGGGTTAAGAGGTAAATAAAAACTAGCTCGTCATCTGGACAAACATCATTATTTTTCCTTGACCCGGCACACAATTCCATCCAATGAAAATCCCGCGGAAATGTCCCGTCTCCCGTTAGCCACATTCTAACCTTCGAAAAGCTTTCAAGCACAATCTTTTTTGAAAGCAAGATGTTCTCACCGTTTAGTGAGTGCACATCATAAAAACACCAGGGGCGAGACGGCTTCTTTGTTTGCCAACGGAGAAAACGCCTAAACCTGCTCCGTGACTATTCCCAGCCTTTCATTCTCACAATAGCCTTTTAGGCTGTCAAAGTGAGACTCTTCCATCTGAGGCCCTTTGAAGTAAACCTGCAATCTCGGTTCATTGTTGTCGTCCTGAAGTCAGTCTGCATGTTTACCTCCACAATTTTGGAAAAACAGCAGTTTAGATTTGCCTGATATATTTAAACGGAGGAGAGCCGGTTGACGGTGCACATTTCAAACCTGTCCAAAAGTGTTTCCCCCCCCCCCCCCAGTCTGTCCTTCAGCATATTGTAAAAGCAGACGTTTGAGAAAGTTAGACCCGTGCTGTGCATCTAAATCAGGGTTTCGGCAGAGCGATAAACGGTATTGACTGAATTGCACTTATCAAGGCCATAAAGGGCAACTAAACCAACTTTTTCTGTTGATGCTTTAAAATCATACAGTTTATCTGCTGTTCCCACTTTACTTTTTGTCATTTTAGTGTAAAAACATATTTTGCACATACTGTATATAGTATGGTGGCACAGCTATAAGGTCCTGGGTTCGATTGCCAGCTCGTGTCTGGGTATGTTTCCTCCAGGTTCTCCGGTCTCCACTACCACTAAAAAACATGTACAATAAGCCAGAATGATATTTCAAACTGCAAATATGGGCGGAGTTTGGCCTTTAGTTGCTCTTTAAAGGGCCTAGATGGAAGTTGACGTTTCCATACTCGCTACTGCCACCTCAGGTACTATGTGTAACTGCAGTTCCTATGTTAAACTCATGCATGACCGCACTTCGGACCCGAATTAACACCTTTCTGAGCGACGGTGCAGGATTTTAGAGGCAGGTGTGGTGAATAGGTCTGGCCTCATTCAACACATTAGGACGTTGCTGGAACATGTAGGGCAGGGGTAGGCAACGTAATCCGGCCCACCAGCACAGAACCGCTGGCCCCCGAACTTGATTTTGAGAAATCTTATTATGCAAATAAAAGGTTAAACAACTCAAAATGTGAGAAATGGTATCAGTATTTTATAATAAATAACATCAGAACATCCCACTTGGTCATATATATATATATATATATATATATATATATATATATATATATATATATATATATATATATATATATATATATATATATATATATATATATATATATATATATATATATATATATATATATATATATATATAATGTAAAGGTGATTCTCAACAGGTGGGTTCGGACTCAAAAGTGGGTCGCGAGTCTATAGGGAACTTTTATTCAATATTTTCCATCTGAAACTGCATGGAAACACTAACGGTCTGTTTAAATTAATGTTATTGGGTTGTTTTGATCCCCTCCTGGAACCACCACCTTAACGTGGTGGAGGGGTTTGAGCATCCGAATGAGCCAAGGAGCTATGTTGTCGGGGGCTTCGTGCCCCTGGTAGGGTCTCTATGTGATTTGGGCATCTCGGACGGCTGCCCCACGACCTGGCAACGGACAAGTGGAAGGAGTTTGGACCCCAGCCAACGAATCAGATGCCTTTGTGAACATAATTTGTTGCAGGCTAAACTGCAGATGTTTAAAAGGCCAAAGGGCAGTGGTAGATTTAGCGATTTGCTAATTGCTTGTTAGAATTGCCCTCCCGCCTGTGGGCTCTCCGCCATATTCCCGGTTGTTTTGATCCTCCCTTCTCATGCTCGCTGCTGCTCCGCACAAAAGCCCGGGAGGTCAGGGGGTGTGCCGACCGCCCGACCCGAACGCCGAGTGTTGTGTCCGGGGTAGAATGAAGCACGGGCCCATAGGGAGGGGGTTTGGGGCTGGACCGGATCCCGAAACTGAGCTCACAGTTTGGGCCTTTCAATTGTTGGAGAGTTTGTTTGTGAGGTGGATTTGTGAGAGACCTCAAAGGCTTTGTACCGTGTTCAGATGTTTATTGATGCAATTGAGACCAAGCCTGTTCACTTCAACTTTAGTTTGTAATCGTTTTATTACAATAGAACAATTAGAATGACCATGACTAAGGGAGATGAGTACAGTTCACGGGCCGAAGGTTGGGGAACCCCTGATTGAGGATTTTCAGGTCGTCAGCTGTTCTCATTCTTTGGGCACATAGTGTTGCTGAATCCAACTGCAGCAACCCCAGATCCTAACAGCGCATTAACTCCAGAGGGCTATTTCATAAAACTCGCTCAGTAAAGCTCGGCTTAGGCTCCAAATCCTGGCTTACATGAGGCACAACAATTCAAGCTGCGATTACTTCACCCTTCACCAAAGGGAGCTTGGCTAATCTCACTAATTCAAGACGGTTTAAACTAATTAGCACTTGCCGCGTACATAAGCAGACCACACTAACGATCAGAGTTCATTCAGAAATCATGACCCGAGCGTGAATGCGCAGCATACTTCACAGGCCGCCAGCTTTGTTCTGCTATGTTGGCTCCATGGGTAGAGCGCAGGGCTCCCATCCACGAGGCTGCAAGATTGATCCCAGCCTTGACTTTTTTTTATTGTTTGACTGGGCACCCACTGGGTTAGAACATAAATCGGCACCTATGAATTTAAACACTTTTTTCCCCCAGGAATTTAAACGCATGATAGAAAAAAAAGAAAACACTGTTGACACAGGTCATGAGGGTGTGGACTATAATTCCTTTTTATTTGACACGCTTTTTGATGACACACAATTAGTCATTAATATGTCACACAACTTTGTATTTCACAGATAAGACAAAGACGATGTTGGTGTATATTTATAATTGATTGCATTGTGATTTTTCTTTTTCAAATTTTTGAGGCCAATATACATTTTGGCCAGATGATGGCGTTAATACCCTGCTTGTCATTTACATTGCCCATTGGTGTTGGATTCCACGAAGAAGAAACATAGCTTGTGCTCAGTCTAATCTTAGCTTGGTTCGGACCAGGCTAAATTCTCGGTCTATATTTCCATAGTAACTGAGCCAGACAGAGTGAGCCTGGTTTATGAAACAGCCCTTTGATGTCGACTTTTGTCGTGTGTATATGGAAACAAGCGAATCAATCCTAAATCAAATACATCATTTGAAACGATGACTGCCGGTGAAGTTATTTAGCATTGTCGGAAATAAATGTTGTGTCTCTTTGGCTTTGGGGCTCAAATGAAATGGACCGTTTTGCAAGTCCGTATTGTACTTCCAAATGTGCTTAATTGTGCACTTTTAACTTGGGGCATGGGGGTGGGCGATTTTGACACAAATGAAAATCTAAATATCATCGGGGACTTAAAAATATACATTTGCATTGCTTTGTCGCTCAAAATATAATTGTCTTGAATAAACAAAAGTGCGGGAGGGAAAAAGACGAACACTTGGCCGTAATTTCTGGACTATAAGCCGCTACTTTCCCCCCCATGCTTTGAACCTTATGGCTTAAACCACGGTGCGACCAGTTTATCTGCACTCTCGCCTTTTACTGTAATTGATTAACTCTATGTTGATGTTTTATTATTATTATTTTTTGTTTTTAATCAGTTTTCTTGTAATTTTATGCAACTGTGAAGCACTTTGAATTGCCTTGTGTATGAATTGTGCTCTACAAATGAACTCTCCTTGCCTATAGACGTTTATGGTCTTACTGGATATTGTGTGTTGCTTCGGATGCAAAATAAATGCGTTTAATTCTCTCGCTGCTGAAATACTACGGAGGGTCCAGCGATGTGCGGGCTAAATTCATCAAAAGCCTGCCTTCAGCTGTCACCACAAACCCAGCTCGGAGCAGCTTCCAACACCAGGGAACTCCTGAGGCCGTGTGCGCAGACGTCCCGAGGAGGGCGGCTCTAAACACGGCCACAGTCCCGAGGAGGAGTCGCTGTGCGGGCTTCACTGAGCACACGCATGTCAACTTTGATCAAAGGAAATATACCTGTAGGCCACCGATCTCTTGGAAAATTTGACCGCACGCAAAGAGACAGGTCCGGTATTTCCAGGGCAGCTGCGGCTTATGTATAAAAAATAATCTATACATGTTGTTGATGCGGCTTGTATTCAATTGCGCTCAATAGTCCGGATTTTTTTAATTTTATTTTTTTTGAGAGAGAGACTAGAGAGAGAGATTTTTCAGCAGCTGTTAAATTTATAATTGACATTGGAGATGCACTCGATATTGTAAATGTGCAAACGGCAATTTTCGATATTAAATTGTAGACAATCTATTGCCCACCTCTACTTTGGGTGGTAGAATTATTCAAAACCTGGTTTCATTTTTGGGCTAATTTAAGATTGAAAACATTATGTGCTTCTGTAGGTAAAAAGTTGCCAATATTTATTCGGTTAGATCTCCCGCAGTTGTTTGCGCTGAGTGACTTGTTCTCCAAGTATGCTAGAAAATATTAGAATATTAGAAAATAATGTCATTTTGGGAGACTGATCGGCTGGAAATCGTCAATGTTGATGTAAATGAGTTAAATTCTGCATTTGAACATGAGCGTTTTTCCCCCAGTGTGAGAATGAAATATTTAAAGCAACTGCGCGCGTACCTGTAGGCAGAGTGCGACACTAATTAGATCGAGTGTATCGTTGTTACAGAACCCTCCTGTCTCCAAACCTCCAACAACAACCAAAAGTATAGTCCCAGTAATTGCAAACACATTCTCAAAGGTTCTGACGTCTGCAGTTCGGACACGGTTTGAATTACATATTTACATAACTTTAATGAGCCTTTTAGCTCTTGGATACATCTGCAAAAAACATGTCGCCTTTATGTGTGGGGGATGCTGGGTGTATTATGACAAGCGAAGTTAGTTCGGATTGTTTTATTTATTTTTATTTTTTTTATTACTTCCCGGGAAGATCTTTTTTTTTTTTTTTTTTTATCCCCGAAGCTGCTAATACTGTACGTGCTGTCACATTGGATTTTTGCCATCTGGTTTTTGACATAGGATCTGGCAACCTGATGGCAATTCAGACCAGTGGTTCTCAAACTCGTCACACCAAAGTACCACCTCAATAAAATACACTACCTTTTTTTTTTGTGGTGACTTATTTCTCAAGCGAAGGTACTGAAGTATCTGCTTAAGTGTTCATTGTAGAAAGTACATTAGTTTAGCTATACTGAAGAAAAAAAATAAAAATGTTTGAGATAAATGACTTAAAATTGTTGGAATCAAGTTGCTTGATGTTGAATTTGAGTCAGTTTGAACTCATCCAAGATAATATTAAAACATGCTAATGCCAAAGGAACGAGCATAAATCCCACTTGAAATTGGACCAATTCACTTTTACGATAAAAAATATATAATTTTTCACTTTGAATTTGACACAATAGTCTGAATTAAGAAAAAAAAATGCTTTTTCCATAGGTAATGGGATGTCTCATCTTATCGAAGATGAGACAAAACCTACTCATTTAGATTTCATCTCATAATTCAAGTACATGTATGTAATTTCTTAAGATGATTTTAAGTGTAGGAAATATACTTTGCAGTGTTTCAAAATCACACAAATTGCACCTGATTTCCCTCGCTGTACGGCATCACGACGGGGACAAACCTTCTTCCTTGTTAATCAGTGGCATTTGAAAGTACATTGGCACAGTGCCTCCTACTGTTCTGGAGTGTGCATCGTGTTGGGCTTTTTAACCTCTGACCACCTGCCTAAACGGAACGCATTTTCCAACATACTCACCTTTTCCCTCGCATGGTTGCCGTCACTTTTTTCTAGTTCTTTTTCATCTCAATGTTTTTTTTTTTTTTTTGTTGTTGCCCTTTTGTCACTTATTTGTCACATTTTTTATTTTTTTGACATTTCTTCTCGCTTTGTTGTCGCTGCTTTGATGCTTCTTTTTTTGTCAGTTTTGGGTAATGCGAGACTGGAGAAAATGTGCTCGGTCCAGGTAAAGGTGAAGAGGTTAAAGAGTCTTTATTGAAATGTAGAGAAGTGTGTACATTTCTCTTTCCAAATGGAGTAAAAGTGGCACTTGTGTAAATTCTCTGGCTTCATATAGAAAAATATTCAAATGTTTTTCTGGGCGCACGTTGCTTTCAAGCTCGTGTTTATCAAACGACTGATGGGTATTTTTTGCCTCACAGCTTGTTCACTGTGAATTAATTGTCACGTCGCCAGATTTGGGCTTGTCTCGAAAAAAAAGAAAAATATCCAAAGCGGATGATTCACTCAGCATTTCTAATTCTTCCTTTTCTTATTGTCGAACAATGCCGACTGCTGCGAGTGGGAGTCTGAGGAGATGAATGTGAGAAGTTTTTTTTTTTATTTTATTTTTTTTGTGTTGTTCACCAGAGACTGCGGCATTAACGGTACAGAAAAAAAGACGGCGACGTGAATGAAAGCGGCTCCCTCTCTTCAAAACGGAAGCTTCGCGATTTCCTTGCGGTCCTGGTCACGTCTTATATTGCGCCTTTTGACTTCTAGGAAATCTCGGCGCGGTTTTCAACTCTTGGAGGTGGTTTAATATATTGGGGGGGAGGGACGGTCGCGTGAGCTCTCAGGCGCTGGCCTTAAGTGTTTCGCCGCTCGCCCATGAAGCTTCGTCAGCAGCACTAATGGTCTCCGACTTGGCGGCAGGCCCAATATAAACCTCACATGGGAGTCGTGTTCGCGTTCTTGTGGAGGGAAGTAAAGCAATGCGACGTTGGGTATCAAAGGAACACCCAGCGCCATTAGTGCTTCTATCACTGAGACAATGAGCTACTTACTGCAACCATGCTGTACTTGCTACAACCGCTAGATCAGCTGTTGGTGGGTCGTGGGTGGTCTAGGCCTTTTGTTGATGTTTTTGGCGTAATATGTTTATTTAATCATCAGCAATGTGCAGGAAAGTGCTGTATTTTGAAAGATTCAAAGTGCAAAGTGTTTTACATGTTGGGAAATGATTACAATTTGGGTTGCAGCTCGTGACCGCTTCTCGAGAATCGCTTTAGATGATTCCAGATCATTTTGTGGGGGATCCTGCGTAGAGGTTGATATCGATTTCACACATCAGTTGAAAGGCTGGTATCGCAGGAACCAAAAGTGATGAGAGACGTCCTGTTTTTCTTGTTTTGTTTGCAATCTGCTGATTTTTGTCTTTTCAAATGAGTTCCCTCTGAACCATGAATAAAGCTAATAAAGCACCCCCTGCTGACATTTTATAGTTTAAGAAACATCATGCAAAGAATTATAGATGAGAAGATTTTAAAACTCGTCCAAACATATCTGTATCAGCAAATCAAAATGCCCCCAAAATCGGCATTGGCCTTAGAACAATCCATATCAGTCGACCTCTAAGTCCTGTATTTTGCAGTTATGATATAAGATTTGAATAATTAATTTGAACACACACATTACGAAATAACTCTTCAAATGTCATTAATCAAACGTCGCTTCCTTTTTTCAGCATGCAGTTTAGCACGCGCAGTCATGGGCTCTATTAAACATTAAAGCGCGTGTCAAGCTAAATCCATTTGACGCGTCTTACTTCTTCTTGGTACCAGTTTTTTATTTCCTCTTTTAAAGTCACTTGCACGACACCGATGCGTTTGCCTTGTCGCCACAAGCAGCAGAAGTCCTTCACGCGCGAGGGGAGAGGAGGCGATTCATCACGCCGCCCAACAATCGTGTCCACCCCTTTTTTCCAAAGAACCCGCTCATCTCCTCCCCCTGCACTTTCCCCTCTATAGCCGGCTAGTTCTTCAATTTGAATTCATGTTGACTCTCTTGGATATTGTGCCACCTAACGTTACAGTAATGATAATTTGGTGATTTATTGTCCAGCCCCAATTCATGCTATCCTAACATAGATATTATTAGTTCATTAGTTCCATCTTTATTCTAAAAAGTTCAGGACAACAGACACTTGGTCGAGTTAACGTTAGCTTTGCCTCCGTTTTTTTTCTTAAATAAAGATGGGGGAAACCATAATCTTACCGAGACAAAAACATTCATCTCTTTTTGATAATTACTATTCTATCTATCTTTCTCCAAATGACCAGACTGCACCAAGAGGCCAAAACAAGCTCGTCCCATTTAGAAAACCCTCTATTTAAATGTCCAGTCTAGGTCCATCTTTCAGTCTGTCGCCATGGAGATGGGGATGGCTCCGGTTTCGGCTGTGGGTGGGGATAATTGCCGACCAGTTTGTCACCTCTGGGTGCTGGAGGCCTAAATGCAAATGAAGATTGTCCCTGTTCCCTGTTCCCTGTCCGCCCTCGCGCCCACAGATGTGGCTGACACTGGACTCCTGCCCTCCATCCATTAAAAAGTCATGCGCTGGAGCTGCGTATCAGCGTGTGCTAGGTTAGCTAGTAGTAAGTGGCGGAGTTGGAGTGTTGTTTTTTCTGAATAGTTTTGCGTGGGTAGCTTTTATTCCTTTAAAAAAAATGTTTTATTCACAAAGCACGCATTTTACTAAACTCTGCATAATGTTTTCTTTTCTTAGTGAAAAATGTTGGGCACCCATGGGTCAAACGTGCACTTGGATCTGGATTTCCATTTCTATTAGAAGTCATTTATTGAATTGTGCCAGAATTAAAGGGATAGTCTGTACGATTGCAAAATAAGGAGCGAGAGAAAGAAAGAGACCATCAAATCCCTGCAACCTCTCCCCCCCCCCCCCTGATTAGACCTGAAAACCTTTGTTTGCAAAATGTGGAGGCAGAAAGGGCAGTATTTTTAAAGTAAATGGTCAAGCTGCCTCCCCCTTCCCATCTGATTGGAAAGCTTGTCTCATTGGTCAAAGCGATTGCACTGGGGATTCTGATTTAGCTGCGGAGATCAACAAAGGGAGGGACTGTAGAAAAATGTATTTAATACGTCTTGCGTTGCATCAAATTGCGGACCCAGGTGGTCAATTTATACGCAATCTATCAAATATGTGAAACTTACAGACTGTCACTTTAAGGTCTTAAATGTAATTCAAAAGCATCGCATTTAAATGGAAATGGTGACATTGCTCAACTTACAGTGCACCGCAGGTTTATTTAAATTAACAAAAGAATATAATCCATAAGTCAGAAGATTTGTCAGTTTTACAAATTTTTTTCAATTTTTTTTGCTCCAAAGTTTCCTGTTGTGTCCATTTTGCGTTTTCCTTTGAGCACTGGAATTGATAAACCTCTTAAGACATTGTTACAGTCCAGTGCCTTTTGAGGCTCTGGATTCGTTTTTGCATTATTTTACATTGAAAATAGCCATAATATGGCATTACATTTGACACGCTGCTACCTTTTAAAAACACTGTTTTTGTTGTAAAAGCTTTTGTCAAAACTTGCACACACATGACCACGCCAACTCAGAAAAATAAGTTGAGCTTGAAGTGAACTTTGTATATAATTGCTTAATTTATAGCGCATTTTTGTGGTAACATTACACACAAAAAATGTATCCAATGTCAAATAATGAAGGATATAATGGATTGTCCAACAGAAAATCATCAGGTTTATTATAGCCTTTTAGAAGCACATGGATTTCTTATTGCATTAATTTTTTACTCGTATAATCGATACAGGAATACTGACCCCGTATGAGAGGAGGTCACCTCATTCTACAATCAGTTTGCGATACAGTCCAGACAGCTAAGTGAAGGGGGTGTGGGGTTCAAGCTGGTGCATCAGCCTGTGTGAGGGTTTATCCGGCTTTACAGTGCAAAGGCGCCGTGGCCCGCGGCTGTCGGGAGGCCAAATGGGCACCAGTTCAGTGAGCGATTGGTTTCTGCTCTGATTTTAAAAGCCTTTGGACGCCGGTGTTCGCAATTAGCCGTCACAGGAGAAGTTGTGTCCAAAACGCCCACTTCATTAGGGCAGCGAAATGAGACGACGTGCTATCGACTTCCTGTATCGGATGCCGTATTTTCTCCAGTTCAAAGGTTGAGAATGGAGATGGAAACCGGCAAGAGTCTAAAGGCTGTTGGGCACGACACGTCTCCCGCCTTGCCGTACTCACAGAAGTTTAGGAAATTAGAATCTTGTCTGTTTTGTTTAGGGACTCAGTTTTGTCCAATCTAATAACTAAGCGAAGGTTTTCTCCAACCTGACAAAAGATTTAAAAGAAAATTAATCATTTGTGTTCATTTCAATGGTTAAAGATTGTCCAGACCAATAATCAATATAAAATACTTGAAAATTCTACTGCTCCATTATAGTTTTATTGATCAACCTGGCTTGGAACTAATTGTGCCCGAAGCTCGGCATGTGTCCCAACAAACGGCAAATGATATATATATATATATATATATATCGGCAAATGATATATTATATATATATATATATATATATATATATATATATATATATATATATATATATATATATATAATATATCTCAAATCTCTCAATCAGTACTCACTGTCTGCTCCAATTTACTTTCATATCTCGCATGCATCATTGATGTAATTCTTTCGAGGACTAAATATAACCAGGTGCTACTGCATTTCCCACTGACCTGTTGCCAAAGCAGGGGAGAATAAAAACTCTAATTTCATCCATTTCTCAGGACACGGCCGCGCCTCCCAGTCACCTATCATGCGCAAAAGTAGGTCACCAGTTTTATGCTAATATTTGGGTTAGGTTTAAGGCACGGAGGGAGAGGAGCCCAGTGGACGGGACACAAGCTGTTGGGGACTACTCGTTTTAAACGGGGGACAGAAGTGGGCCGCTGTATGTTCTTGTCACAGCGTTGGGAATGAAAACTGCAAAATATTTCAGTTTGAGCATCTTGTACAGGTTAGATGATTGCATCATCGCGGTTGCATGATCGAAGGGAGAGTCAGATCTCTTGCCTAGTCTGACTAGAACAGGATTGGTTTTGAGTTTTTTTTTCAGACCACAATCACCCTGGGATGACGAGCTGCGACCCAAATACGACTTGGACTTGTAAAATATAATATCAAATATTGTCTTTTCCTCAAATATTGTTGTTAAATAAGCCAAAGAAGCTGAAATCATAACAGGAAGTGATTCTATCCTTTTTTTGTGTGCATAAATATTAAAATATTTTCTTAGAAAGGCTCACGACTAGAGGTCGACTGATATGGGTTTTTCTGAGGCCAATGCTGATTTTTGTGGGGGGGGTTTTATTGGCCGATGGATGCTGATATGCTCGCGCCGATTGAATTCTCCAGCTTCAAAAGGACATGCAGCATGTCCATATTGACTGAGGTTTAGTGAAACTTGTATATAACAAACTTGTTAATAACCCCTTTTCATCGCGATGTTTCTCTGTTTCTCTGAGGCCGATGGAGGTGGGGGAGAACTTGTTTTAACCCCCTACTTTGCTCTTTCCAATGCAAAAAAACAAGAAGTCTCTATCACTTTCGGTACCGGAGATATCGACTTTTAACGGCGCTAGATTGGCCCGTAGCTGATATTGAATCGGCCCGATATATCGACAGTCGATGTATGTCCTAATAGCTCTAGTTTCCATTCTTGTTAATACTCGCACTTGCATTTATGTCCTTGCCCGAAGACGTTAGCAAGGGACCTGGGACTTTTTTTTTCTCACTGATCACACATCGCATCCAAATGTACTCCGTATGCTCTGCCTTTGTGTATTCTCGTATGGAGTTTTTTTTTTTTTTTTTTTTTTGCCTGCGGACAAATCCATCCATAGCTGCCTGTGCCGCTGCAGATACCCTTCCTGTCTCACCTTGGTGCGGGGCAGACATTTTGACGCGCCCCCCTGCCATCCCCCCTCTCCCCCTCCACCTTTTTATTCTCGATAAAGTGTTACTCCGAATCGAGCCAATTCTCTCTCTCCCCCCGCCCCCTCCACCCTCTGAAGTCCCCCAGTCCATCTCCTCTTTACAGTGCTATAAACGTGTCCGGATCCCGCGGTCTCGGGCCATTACGCAGGCGAGGGCCCGGCGCTGGGGACAGAGTGGAGAGGAAGACAGACAGACAGATGAAAAGTGCTGATATAAACTCCAGTGAGGGTAATTAAATGGAAGTTTTGGGGTGAGCGCTTCAGGGAGCACCCGGTATCGGATGAGTGATTTGTCAAGCTGTTGTTTCGTCACTACTACACGCACTATATAAAAATGCTTTTTCCCGCTTTTGTCTGATGTGAAAGTTTATTTGCTGCTCCAGGTACTTTTGGGTTTGTAGCCTGGCGGCATGAGAGCACAGCTTGGCAATTTCAAGTCAAATGAGTGTCAATATTGTGTTTAGGAAATCCAAGCGAGGTCCGACAATCAAGAAAGCTGAACATTGATACAGGCGGTGGACGTTTAGTGATTTATTTAATCCGTTCTAGATAGACGTACTGTTATGCAACTTTCATAACTAAAAGCTATTACTACTACGGCAAGAAGGTCCCGGGTTCGATCCCCACCGGGGCCTTTCTGTGTGTCGTTTGCATGTTCAGTGTAGGTTTCCTCTGGTTCCCCCTACAACTAAAAACATGTACAATAGGCCAGGATGAATGGGAGTGCGAGTGAGTGGTTGGTGCTGGTCGGACGGGCCAATGGCACAGATTGGCTGCCTCGCTTCAGTCACTCTACCCCATTAAGCAGCTGTGGCTTCAACAGCAGCTTGCCACCACCGAGTATAGAGTGACTGATTGACTACAGTGTGGCGCTTTGAGAAACAGCCATTATTATTTATATGTCCTTTTTGGCTAGTCAGTCAAAAATAACAATGGAAATAAAGTGTTTTGCACATGAGACTTTTAGTATGGTCTTTTTGATGAGGAAAGAAAAACCCTTTTGTTGAAAATTGGTTAAATTTTAATGTTTTGATTAAAAAACATCTTTTGAGATACACTGCTTTTCCGCCTTTAGTTTTGATTACATTGTTTCAGTATGCTCGTGTATGCAGTTTGATCTCCAGCTCCTCCCAAGCATTCTCAATGGGGTCTATGGAGGCCATTCCATTTCACAATGTGAGCCCGATGACTCCTGGCATTGTCATCTTGGAATATGTCGGTACCGTCAGTGAAGAATAAATCCATTAAACCGGGTCATTCAGGATGTTTTAAGTTTTCCTTTATGGTATTGAAACTTTTGACATTGAAGGATCGCGACTTCACCAAAAACAAACCTGGTGTTTACTCACTGAAATGTGTCCTATAATTCTAGACATCATCATTATTTTGAGCTCTCGTTGCTGTTTGGCTTGGTTGATGGACAGGGCTCCCGGTCCCCTCGCCGCTCTTCGTCACGGTGAGCGTGTGACGCCTGGGGCAACCCTCGCCGCGGCGACCATCTCTGACCACGATGGGCCGATTTTTCAGTTTCAGTCAGGCTCCCGTCACACGGGCCCAGGGGAGACCACTGTCAGAGAGGGTGAAGCTGCCGACCGGGATAGCGCAACAGGACTGTTCAGATGACAGTTTGGCAGCACAGATTTGGAAGAGGTTATTTAAAAATGTTGATCAAGCTGTCGTATTTCGTAGGCGCTTGTCTTTCAGAATGAAAGTAAATAACGATTGTTTTAAAGGAGACAATGATGAGCTATGTACTGATGTGATGCAAGATGAGACGCCTATTTGAGCTATTCTAGCTTTAAGTGATGAGTTGTATGGATAGGTTTCAGAATGCATTGCAACTTTCTACAGGCTGTGTTTGGCCGGTTATTTTTCAAATCCTTAATTTATACAGGATTGTCCCCGGAGACCCAGTGTCTCATTTGCAATGTAAAAGTTTCACAAAATGCGAAATAATTACTAGTCAAAGCAACAATTAACACTTTCTCCAGTCCTTTTCCGATTTTCTACACTGTTGTCGTGTCCTTGGGCAAGACTCTTACCCACTGTGTGAATCAGTCCCTCGTGGGGATGTTGGTGCAGATTGGCTGCTTCACTTCAGTCAGTCTACCTTGTAGCTGTGGGTAGATATTTATTTTATTTATTTATTCATACTATTATTAGGGGACTAGTCGGGGTTCTCGTCTTAGTCGATCAGAGGCTATTTGTACCAACATAGTAAAACGTTTTGAATAAAAGCGAGGCACCAACGTGGTTCATCAGAGGTGAGCGAAGTTACTATCAAGTCTGATGTATTGATGCATTTCCTCTCATGTTTGTCGTAATGACAGCAATTGGATTGTTATAAAATCATAGTCATTTTTGTTTTATACTGTTCAGTGCAGACAAGCAGCATGTTCATACCTGCACTCTTTATGTTCCACATTTCTCCTGTGCGGTGGTGGACACATGTAATATCTGTGGAGATGTCATGAAAGGAAATCTGCTCAGACACACAAAGTTGGCCAGATTATGAAGTCAATAAAGGTTCACTGTTGTCTGTGAACCTGTCTTAGAACTCTTAAGTGCTTGCTTACAAACCAATGACAATTTCTTTAAGAAGTTTGACTGCGGTGGCTCTGGTTTGGTTTATTTACCTTTCAAGATTCTATTACCCAACAATATCCATGAATATAGATCAGAGAGCTTCGGCAGTTGAAGAAGAAACGGCCATGGTAAAAAAAAAAAGATGACTCAAACCTGCCCATCTCCTTTTCTTATAAAATCCACTGGAATTATGTCCCGCTTTAGTTTCAGTTTTGAAAGAAACATGCTGTGGAAAGCTCGTACCTGGGACACATGGCTTTGTTGACCGTTTCTCACCCTCGCAAACGATGGCATGTCTTCACTGATCTGGGGGTGTTTTTTTTTTTTCCTTCTCTCCAGTGAGAGGAATTAAGCTGGATGCTTGAACCCCCTGTCGTTCTTTCATTGTGCTGAATTCAGTCGTGTAGTGCAGACCCCCCCCCCCCCCCCCCAGTCTTCACAAAAAGACTGGGGAAAAAAGTTGCGTAGCCTGTCCTCCGCTTTAGTTTTGGCGGTTGCTATAGAAGCCACTGTGATTGATTTGACTGGGTGCTGCTGGGGGGTTCCTCCAGTCTGCCGGGGCCGCTGTTATTTCGAGTCGACTCGTGGCCTAAGGGTACGCAGACACCAGCAGGAGGGAGAGCGAGCTATAATTTACCTGCCTCTCGAGTATAGTGCCAGCTGAGGTATGTCACAGATCGAGATCACGGCGCTATCTTCGACACTAGCGCTGCATAGTGTGATGTGTCATCGCCCGTATGCCAGGCTATATCTCCATATGTGGTGTTATTTTTTTATTTTTTTGCTATGCATTTGTAGATGTAGACTTTGTCCCCATAGTATTACTAACCCAGTTTTCAAACGCTACTTTGCATGAGACTGTGTGGGGTGGGAGGGGGGCGACGGTGGCGCAGATGGTAGAGCGGGTCGTCTCATCATCGGAAGGTCGTGGGTTCGAATCCCACCTCCTGAAGGTGCACATTGTCGTTGTGACCTTGGGCAAGACACTCCAGTGTCAGCGTACACTGGTGTATGAATGAGAGAGTGAATGGGTGAGTGGATCCTTGCTGTAAAGCGCTTTGAGTTCCTAATGAGGGTGGAAAAGCGCTATACAAGTTGACTATCTGTGTATTTTTATGTCATTATTATTATTTTTTTTTACTATGGATGGCTGGGATTGCTCACATGGCGATTGTTGGGGGCCTTAGATGCTAGGCCTATTTGAATCTAACAACATTAGACTCGGACTTACTTTTAGAATGGTATTATTGATCTGAAAACGAAAACTCCTATTTTTTAATATGGCATTCTGTTCAATTGAGACTAGGACTATGCAAAAATGTATGTTCAATTTAAAAGGTGGGATTTTTTTTTTATCATTGTATCAGAATGGCGTATTTCTTCCCGAAGTACTGAAATCAAGTTGTACAATTGAGAATTCTAAAAAACACTGACTAAAATACACATTCAATCTTGCAATGTTGTTCTCTCATCAAAAACACACCTGGCTTGCCAGATTGCACGGACTTTACTCTGCTTTTTTTCCATTTTGTCAGGAACCTTACTTTATTTATTTTTGTATTTTTTTACTTCGTAAGAAACGGCCAAAAGCTTCTTCTGCTTAAAGATAAAGAAACCGCGGATAATATTGGAAATACCCTGGTGCCCTTCAGCCAAGATGATATTTCAACACAGGTAAAATGTCTTTAGTGCTACAAAGACTTGACTAAAGCCTCGCTCTAAATGGCAATCTAAGGCTTAACATGCACAGTTGCCCCATTCTTCACTTTATCTGGGGCACTAATTCCATTACCCATTATCTCCCCCCCCCACTGTTTAAAAGGTCAGTGTCCGTACCACAACCGCGGAATTTCCACTTTGCGCTTTCAGATTTCAGCTTTAAGCACTCTGTCTGTTTTATGTATTTACCCACGCGCCATTAGAAAGTTCATTACCATTGATTTGCACGGTTCAGCGTTTAGTCCTTTGTCGGTCTGTATTGGCTCCCTGTCCCGGTGGCCAGTTTTGCGTTTAGCTGATCCGGGGGGGTCATCGAGCCACAAGCACAGCAGTTTGTGGGAAACGCATAGAGGCTTTTCACATCCTTAACCACAAGGCCGTCCAGGAATACGCCTTCTTGGGCTAATATATATTTGCTTAGTGCAGTGCAGTTGGTTTTTTTGGGGGTGGATTTGAAACGGCTGTGAAAGACTGGCTCACTGCATGTCTGGATAGACGAGAGGCGGAAAAAGACATTGAGCCAATTCAAGTACAGTAATGATTAATTCTGCACAAATAGGCTTATAGTTACTGATATAACCAGAGTTACACTACTGTGGTCCTTCTATTATTCAAATATTTGTATTGCGTCTAAGGTGAAACACTGCAGGTGAATAGGGAAACGTTATATATATATATATATATATATATATATATATATATGTATATATATATATGTATATGTGCTACCAAGCAAAATTGTACACTAATCAATACCATATCAAGGATGGAAATGACAACTGGGAAGTAGCAAGATCACGGATAATATGTATTTAATGTTCTTTTAACACAAAACTAGTGACTTTCGGGAATGTTAACCATCTGTAACTAAGTAATGGCCTTTTGTCACTTGCCAGATATCGTACATGAAATGAGAGCGTTTTTGTAGTTGTAAAATGTACATAATAATATTCAGAGTATAATATGTATATTAATGTGTCCTTTTATCATAAAACTAGTGACTTTTGGTAATCCCAACAATGTAAGGCATATGTATATTAATGTGTATGATTTTATTGCAATGATGTCGGGGGTGGGCGCTTATAAGCTTTTGCTTCAGCCCACTCCTTTTGAGCAGAATTTTAACTACTCAAATAAACGAATAAACGTAAAGAAAAAAATCGCGGCAGATAGCAACAGCATACTAATGCTAACGGCAACATGCTAATGCTAATGGCAACTAATCAAAGCTGGGACAGAAACTATTGAATTACCCAAAATAGTAAAATAAAATCAGCCACTGCTGGAGTGGCCAAATATTTGTTTTTACAGGATTCATAGACCAGACATTTGGCAAAATCGGCCAAACATATTGGTTAAATATCGGCTGAGCATATCGGCATCAGCCAATAAAAATCCCACAAAATCTTCATCGACCTTAGAAAAACCCATATCGGTCGACCTTTACCCCAAAACTTTAATTGTTATAAAACATTTTTTTCAAAATCATGTTACAATGTTGCTCTCATCAAAAACATACCTGTGTTTCGACCCATTCGCACATCTTTGAGTAATCTTTGCCACAACCATTACTATTTTGACTCATCGTTTTAGAAATTGCAGTATAATTTTGGGCTCAACGTTTTATTTATTTTGTTGTCCTATTAAGTATGTTCATTGATATGGTAGAACATTTCTGTCAATTTTATCCCACACTTTCAGCCCGGTCAGAACAGATGGCGCCTCCTCCAGGTGCAAATCGGTTTGAGATTCAAAAGGAAGCAACAGCTAAGATCGACCAGGAGCTGATTAAACAGGAGGCCTTCCTTTACAGCATAAAAGCATCTCCAGATCTCAAAATAAGGCCACGGTCAGGATCTGCCCTCAAACACATGGGAGAGCTGAAACCCAGAGTCGACTGTAACTGTGATGGTCACGCCGTCATCCCAGGCACTAACTCCCATCTCTCTTCTTCTTCTTCTCCCCTGACAGCGGAACCCCTCCCTCTTATGGACCTGTGCAGAAGAGTGGCCCGCGTGGCACTGGGACGCGACCGGATCCACCACATCGACGCGCTCCCCCTGCCCCAGACGCTGAAAAACTACCTCCAGTACCAATGATGTATACTTCCGGTGGACCGAACGTTCTATCCGTTCTTACCAGCCCGGACTGCTATGAAAAGCACGGAAGACTTTTGCAAAAAAAAAAAAAGACAAAGAAATAAGAGGTTGTTTACAAGATCTGACATTTTGGAGTGTCTTTTCTTTTTTCTTTTTTTTTTTCTTTTTATTTCTTCCCCTTTGCTGTCTTCTTTGGAGCGACAATTGAGATTACGTGTGTGTTGTTTTTTTTTTTTGCGATGCAGTTTCAAGCCTTAAAAGATTTAGTACTCGGGAGCCATTTTCCCCCCAAACATGTTATGCACAAAACCGATTGAAATGGCAACGTCCTTTTTATATTTAGTTTTTTTTTTCTTTTCTTTTTCTGCAAGCGCGCAAGTCCCTTGGAAAAGTCGAGGGCTGTTTTTATTGTAGCAGGAAATGGTTGTACGCGGTGTCGTCGACGGGTATAGTCGTACAATCACGCTCGTCTTATCCACAAATCCAAAAAGGTTGGGACACTGTGAGGAGGAAAGCGTGGATTACCGTTGATGATTGAATGTAAGCAAGCGAGTTAAAATTGAGATTCGTGGAAAGCAGGTGGCACGTTTTTGAAGGCGTCGAGACTCAGTCATTTCTCGCTTTTTGTTGCTCTCTCCGCCCAGTCATGAAGTTGTAAATGCAAGTACACGACGCACATAACTTGCTCATGCCCCCTCCTGGTTGGATTTGATATGCAGACGTCAAGCACATTTAAAAGTTTTTTTTTTTAGTTTTTTAAGACTAATGCTGCAAATATGATGATTTTAATCGCTTGAATGTCTTTATGGGTTTCTATTTTTTACGATGTTTGTTGAATGATATTCCTTTTTTTTTTTTTTTTTTTTATGATTTTTTTTTTTTTTTTACAGTGTCCCAACATTTTTGAATGTAGTTTTCATCAAATTGCATACGTATACAAGTGTCTTGGTCTGCTAATGTGCCCAAGACATTTCAAATATAACAAAGCACACGGTTTCTCTCACAAACACTAAAAGGTCATGAATGCTGCTCTGATCTTCTCTTCCACCATCTCGAGTTTTTATTTTATTAAATCCTGAATTACTTTTGGAGGATGGTCTTATGAAATTTTTAATTCGTATTTTTATTTTTTTGCTTATGTATTATGAGATTTTAGTGAGATGGACATCTCGCAGGTTCAAGAATGTGACGCCATGGGAATCTTTTAATGTGAAGAATAAACTTGGCTAAACTTGTCATGAGTGCTTGGTGGTTATTTCTATGGGGCAATTTGAGTGCAGTCAGTCAGTTTACTACTGCTATTACTGCTTTGTGATAGAGGGATGGAAGGCGGGACAGAACTGGGACTTTCTCGGGTCGGGACTTTTATGCATTTTATAAATGCAGGTTTTTGTCACATCCAGGGCCTGTTTTCAATATAGAAGTAAAGGGAAAGAAAAGATTTAATTATGCTCTGATGAAATTGACATGTGGACACTTTTTTGTTTGTGTGTATGTATATATATATATATATATATATATATAAACAAAAACAAAAATTTATATAATGAGAAAGACTGCTGATTTGGCAAATACCAAGGGAATTTGTATATTAAGCACTGTCATTGTCACCCAGACTTGATCGAAGCTCTAATCTGATGTGACTGCTGTCCATGTTTTATCAAAGTATTGTTCAAACATTTGGCTAAAAATTGACACAAACATTATCGGTGCCATTATTTGCTGCAACTCTTGACGCCGGTTTCATCCGTGCCCAGATCCGGACCCCCCTCTGTCACTGAAGCTTTGAACTGAACAAAGAACGTCTGATCAAAGTTCATCTCGACACAGCTCTTTGCTGCTGCCAACACAGGCTATTAATGTGAAAAATACAACAGCAAACAGCCGCTGATAAGCGACATGTCGAACACCAAAACCTCAAACCTGATATTTCGTTTCTCACATGTGAATGAAAGTGGCAGCAGATAAATTCACACCAAGATGCTGGAAGCTCTGAACCAGGTCAACGACGACGGTATGAGTGGGAACTGCCAGCAATATTTGAACTCACAACCTTTAGATTCCTGGGATTAAAGGTCTTAATTTATTAATGTATTGGCTTGGGACACTGTTCATTAACATTTCTGTAAATGCACAGGCATTGGCCAAAAGGCTATTTTTCATCCGTACTCCCTGGACAGATGTAAATAGTCTCCCTAAGCCAATACAATACAAAGGACAGTCACTACACTAATAATTAGTGCTTTGCCATTGAGCAAATGTCAACCTTTAAATCTCAGTGCATCGATCTGAGCAGAATGAACTTGGCATCCTTGAAGTAGTGTAAAAATAACTGATGACTATGTCATTGTATAGTTGTGTAGTTATTGCACAATGTCAATAGTTTTTATTGCCATGGTTAGTGAACAGGTTCACAACTGGGAAAACATTTTCCGGTTCAATCGTAAACATAAGTCATAATGCGTACCTCAGATAAACAATAAAAACGTAAACCTATACAAGACTATAAGGGAATGCATAAAGTAGATTAAAAATAAATATAAAGACAACAATTTGGCATAGAACAGTGTGAGTGTATTTCCATGTTATTGAATTGACTTAAAATAACATTGTATTGGGAAGAAAAAAAGAAGTGTTAAGGCACAGGTACCGAAAAGCAGGTATTGTTAAAGTTGAAATTGAAACAGTACCCAGTCCTATGAAAATGTGACTCCTGTTCTGAGATTGTGAGTTCCCGCCTGATCCAAGACTACCGGTGGGATTGTTTTGTGGGGTGAGGTATTTTTGAGCACTTAAAGCCACATCACATCACAATTCACCCAATAGAACAATATACAAACTTTTGTTTGTATATTTATTTATTTTGTATATTTGTTTTTTATTACAAATGTTTCTGTTATTGAACTAAGGCCACCTCCAACCAGGACCAAGTCTGTGGGAGAGTTCTGGGGTTCTTTTACTAAACTTAATACTATGTGTAGTGTCAGCTTTTCAACCTTGTTATCCTTGGTCTATGGTGACTGGCAAAAATGGTCTGACGCTCCACATAAAATAATAAAGCAGGTTGACCAAAAAGGGATTTCAAAAATGGTAACAGAATTTATTACAGAAATTAAAGAGGTGCATATACAAATTTAAGCACTGATGTAGTAATTGGGATCAGCTTGATAAAACAAAGATTAACTAAGGCAGCAGGGCAATAGTGGAGGTCGAAGACTGTGCCTTCCTGCTTCAGCCACACCTCCTGCAAACATTCTTTGCCCTTTATAGTCCCATCTCCACAGCGCCATCTTCAACACGTCCACTAGATGGAGACAAGTATTCTTCAACTCAAAACATATTTTATAATTCACTTGTAAGTCCTTTTCTGGCTCCTACATATCCGGCCCCTAAATGTTGATGTTCTTCAAAATCAACATTTATCTTTTTTGTATTAGGAAAGGAGCCAATAACAAAACTGTAATTCATAATATGAAGTTTTAGTCCTCTTCCAATAGAAGGCATATCTTAGTTACTGGCCGCTCCAGGATCCCGGTCATGGTTTTTACCTTAACTGACCTCACCAGTCCTTTTGAGTCAGGCCTTGTCTCCAGGATTCTTGCCAAAGGCCATGATGCTCGTGGTGATGTAGGGTCAACAATTACCACCAAATCGCCAACCTTAAAGTTCCTCCTTACTTTGAACCACTTTTGCCTCTGCTGCATGGTTGTTAGGTACTCATGGGTCCACCTTTTCCAGAATACATCAGCCAAATACTGAACTTGTTTCCACCGGCGCCTGGTGTACGAGTCAGCACTGGTGAATTCTCCTGGAGGAAGAACAGGCTGAGAGTTTAGCAACAGTAGGTGGTTTGGGGTTAGTGGCTCTAGGTCAAATGGATCAGAGGAAGCAGTGGTAATTGGACGGTTGTTAAGTATGGATTCTACTTCACAGAATAACGTTTGAAGGCCTTCATCATCAACAGTCTGCTGCTGCAGAAGACATTTTAAAACCCACTTAACTGACCTAATTAACCTCTCCCATACTCCGCCGTGGTGAGAGGCTCCTGGTGGGTTAAAATTCCAGTCCAATCCTTTTTCCAACATTGTAGTGTGTACTTTGGAGCTATTCAAGTTCAGTAATGCTCTTTTTAACTCCTTTTCCGCACCAACTAAATTAGTGCCATTGTCCGACCATATTTGTTTAACCTGCCCTCGTCTACACATGAATCTTCGGATGGCATGGATACAAGAGTCTGTGTCAAGGGAACAGGCCATTTCAATGTGAACAGCTCGACATGAGAGACATGTGAATAGTACACCATATCGTTTGACCAGACTTCTACCCCGTTTGGTTTCTATTGGCCCAAAGTAATCCATGCCAACACTTGTGAACGGTGGTAGGTCTGGAAGAGTTCTTTCTTGTGGCAAATCTGCCATTTTTTGCTCTCCTGTTTTGCCTCTTAGGCGCTTGCAAGTGACACATTTAGAAGTAATGCTTCGTACTGCAGTAGTGGCATTTATTATCCAATACTTTTTTCGCAGCTGAGAAAGGATGTAATTTCTGCCACAGTGGCCATACTTTTCATGTATGTGTCTAAGTAACAAATTGGAGATATGACATTGTTTGGGGAGAATGAGAGGATGCTTTATGTCTTCTGGAAGCTTAGCCTTTGACAACCTCCCTCCGACTCTTAAAAGTCCATTTCTCAGAATAGGATCCAGCTTTAAAACTTTGCTCCTTTTGTGAACAATAAATGGGGCAATACTTAACCTTTCAATTTCGGTTGGAAAGGCTTGTCTTTGACAAAAGGATACAATAGCCTTTTCCGCTTTGCCCAGATCCTGTGTGGACAAGCATTGGCTCTTGGTTGCTTGTAGTTGAGAGGATAGCTTACGCTGGCTTGCTCGGGTGGTGACACGTCCAGTAGTGTGCTTCCTTGTTTTGCCCAGTGCCAGCAGGTAGTCTCCAAACCTATGATACCAAGCAACAGCCTTTAACAACTTGGTCCAATCTGAGAAAAAATGAAGAAGTTTATGAGTTGGAGATTCCACAATTTCCTGTACATTGACAGTGTACACAGAAGTGCACACTTTGATCTCTGGATCATCCTGTGTCAGACACTGATTTATTGTTTGACTCGGCCACTTATGTTTTGGCTCCCATAAAAATGTTGGCCCCTGATGCCACCTCCCATTTTCACTGAATTTGGACACGCTTTGTCCCCTAGAGGCCTCATCAGCAGGATTTTGTTTTCCATCAATATAATGCCATTGGTCAACATTAGTATGGTCTCTGATCATGGAAATCCTGTTGGCAACAAATGTTCGAAATCGTGTCGTTTCATTAGCAATGTACTTTAGAACAGCCTGACTATCTGTCCAAAATACTGACATCTCCAGTGGTACCATCAGCTCTGACCGTAACATTTTGTCAACTTTAACACCAAGTACAGCTGCAGATAGCTCGAGCCGAGGTATTGTTATTTGCTTTAAGGGGGCAACTCTGGCCTTTCCAATCATAAAAGCAACGTGTCTTTTTCCATCTTTGTTTACCATACAAAGGTAACTTACAGTTCCATAGCCTGACTCTGAGGCATCAGAAAAGTGGTGTAACTGACAAGAGACAGGTTTACCAAAGTTACTGGGCTTCATGCAGCGTGAAACACCAAACTGAGACAACTTGGGTATGTCTTGCACCCACTTCATCCATTGCTTTGTTACATCTGCAGGTAAGACCTCATCCCACCCATAGCCTGATTTACAGAGCTGCTGCAAAAGCTGTTTGGCTGGTAGGGTGACTGGTGCAAGCATGCCAAGTGGATCATACACTGAGCTTACCATAGAGAGGATTCCCCTCCTGGTCAATGGCTTTTCTGAGACTTTTATGTCAAACCTGAATGTGTCGTCCTCCACTCTCCACTGCAGACCCAATGCTCGATCAGTGGGGAGTTGGTCTTTTGTAAGATCCAAGGATTTAATCTCTTTTGCTCTTGCGTCGTCTTTCACAGATGCCAGCACCACTCTACTGTTGCTCACCCACTTTGTCAGGTGGAAGCCCCCCTTACTGCAGAGTTGCATAAGATCCAAAACCAGCTGCACAGCTTCCTGTTCTGCGGGCTGAAGTCTGGATTGCTTTGTGCAGTTTTCCGTAGGGCATAGCTGGCACAGCTGGGAGAGGAGACCGCACCAAATATGTGCACCAGCATTCTGTACTCAATTGGCTCTTGTTCATAGTTTGCGTTTGGCCACCACAAAAAACGCAAATAGTCTATGTCAGCCTTGGACACCCTCACTTGATAAAACATAGACTTGATGTCTGCCATGAGAGCTATTGGCTCCTGCCTGAACCTGAGCAATACTCCAACTAAAGAATTTGTGAGGTCTGGCCCTTGGAGCAGCTCTGAGTTGAGTGACACGCCCTGGTACTCCGCCCCACAGTCAAATACCACTCTAAGGGTTTTCTTCCTTGGGTGGTACACCCCATGATGTGGTATGTACCACGTTCTCCCTTTGAGCCCGTCTCTTTCCTCCTGTGGAACAGCTTCAGCATATCCTTCAATTAAGACATTATTTACAAAGTCCCTATACTCTTTATAAAAAGTTTCACTTCTCTTAAATTTTCTTTTGAGACTTTGAAGGCGCTGTAGGGCTACCTGTCTGTTGTTGGGCATTTCTGCATTTTGCCTAAAAGGTAGGTCAAGATTGTAATGTCCATCTTGCAAAACAGCTGAACTGTCCATTATCTCTAGAAACCTTCTGTCCTCAACCGACAGTTCACGTTTTTCCTCAGAGGCCTTTTCACTGAAGTCCAAGTTATACTGACTAATCAACATCTTTTCCAGGTTTTCAGTACTTTCAACAGTGACACGGTTCACATTGACAGATGGATAATCAGTGGAAGTGTTGCTTTTGCCAGCCCTTAAAGGACCATTAACCACCCATCCTACCAAAGTCCGAACTGCATAGGGCCCCTCCCCTTGGCTGTTTATAATTTCCCAAGGCTCAATCACTTTGGAGGCATTAGTTCCTATAAGCAGCTCAATGTTACTGTCTATTTCTGGAATAACAATGTTTTGCAGGTAAGGCCATCTTTTGAGGTCTTGCCTTTTGGGCACATTGCCTTTTGTCACAGGCATTTCTTTACAATGTTTGTTGGTACTAGCTGTTCATGACCCATGGTCTTTAGCAATATTTGAGCCCTTCTTCCTTTTAATTTTAACTGCGTCATCAGACGTTCAGTACAGAAAGTGTCCGTACTGCCAGGATCAATAAAGGCGTAAACCTCCATCACTCTACTGCCTTTGCTGGCTTTGACTTTTACTGGCACAACGGAAAGAACACTGCTTGTTTCACTCCCGGCCCCAATATGCCCACATGCTTTAGGATGCATCATAACTGGCTGTGTAATGACATTCAAATCCTCTGAGGCTTTGGGTTTAACTTCTTGTTCTATCTTTTCAATTTGGGCCATATGGAGAACAGTAGGATGTAGCCTATTACAGACCGAGCAGGTTTGTTTTTGTTTACAAAATTTGCTAGTGTGCCCTTGTTGCAAACAACCAAAACACATTCCCTTTTCTTTGAGTAGGGCTATTTTGTCCATGTGTTTTTTGTTTTTGAACAAGTTGCACTCTTCCAATGCGTGACGTTTTTTACACAAGATACACAGGCTTTGCAAATACCCCTTGGACTCTTCAGGGTGTGTAGCAGCAGTGGATACTGTTGTGGCAAAGCTGCTGCCATTGGATTTGGGTCTAGATCTTATGGGCTTTTCCTTAGGTTTTGTGAGCTTGTCCTGAATGTCCCCATAAACTGGATCTGACAGTATTTTTACCTGCTTCTCCAGAAAACCAACCAGATCCTTGAACTGGGGCCTGGTGCCCTGTCTTTCCTGAAACTCGCACACAAGTGTACGCCAACGTTCTCTGAACTTGTATGGCAGTTTCATAATTAGCCTTTTCATATTTGAGGACAAGTTTATTTCTTGGGAGTAGCTCATTTCCTCCAAAACATTACAACAACTCCTCAAAAACAGTGTGAAGGTTTGCAACGCTTTAGGGTCCTCACCTTTAACTGTAGGCCACTCTAATGCTTTTTTCATATATGCTGCTGAGATTTTAAACTCATCCCCATAATGTTCCTGAAGCAAGCTTTTTGCCTTTCGATAACCATTTTCCGGGTTCATATGGAGGCAGCTTCTAACAAGCTCATTAGGAAGGCCACTGGTATATTGTTCTAGAAAATACAGCCTATCTGCACAGTTCTTTGTTTTGAGCTCAACCACATGCTCAAACGCCCTGATAAATGCTTGATAGGACAACACATCACCATTGAAAATAGGCAGTTCTTTGTGTGGTAATGAATATAGCTGCTGCTGTTGTACAAGAAGTGCTGCTATTTCATTTTGACCTTTCAGGACATTCATTAAATTATCTTGGGCCTGACTACTCTGATTTATGTCACGACTTAGCTTTGTTGAGTCCCTTGTGGAGCCAGCAACTGGAACTTTATCCTTTGGCCGTGGCCGCTTTACTGAACTAGACGTCTGCACAGTTAGATTTTCCCTACCAGGTACACCTATATGTTGAGGTTGAAAGTGGACCCCTTCCTTGGGCCGGGCACCTGGGGTTTGTAACATAGCAACAGCATGATGTACTCTTTCTAGTGAGAGAAAGTCTACAACATCAGTCTCAGTCTTTGTTGTAGTTTCAGCATAATACTCATTCATAGCATCTTTACCTTCAGCTGGCACCACCACAGTGTCCTCCTGGGCTGCAGCGAGAACTGCAAGTTTGGAAGAAGAAGCATCAATTTTAGTTCTTAGCTCCAGTACCTCACGCTGCTGCTTGACGGCCTTTAAAGCTCTGTGTAGCTCCTCTTCTCTTTCCTGTAGAACGTGCTTTTCTGTCAAGGCGGCCATTTCCACTTCCAGCGCCGCCCTTTCAGCCTGTGCACATTGTCTTGCAGATGCCACGGAGGAGGCCTTGGAAGCCTTGGAAGCCTTGGAGACCTGGGAGGCGCGGTCTGTTGCCGGTTCCGAGGCTGTCTCTGTCTCTGCCAGCTCTTCCTGTCCCCTGGACGCTCCCGTCAGCCACTCCGACACAGAAGATACCAATTCATTAAGTTCACACATTTTGGGCCCAAACCATTCCTCTTCATCTTTTTGAGCCTCTTCTTCTGTTAACATTTCCTGATAAGCACGATGTGTGTGTTTAAACTCGTCCAGCAACTGAGTAAACTTTGATAAACTGTCTTTAACTTCCTCATAACATAACACATCGTCCATTAACTCCACCAAAATGTTTCTCCTTCTTGTTAAATGTGATAGCTTTCCTCTTCTTAATCCTTTTAGCTTTACCGCACATTCAGTTCTTTCTCTTTCCACATCTGTGTCAAGATTTGGGTTGACATCCCCATCGTCACCTTTCTTTAAGTCCACTTCTGCGGCAAGACTTGGGTTGACATCACCATCTTCACTTTTGTTTTTATCCTTTTCACCTTTGTTCCTATGAGTCATTTTGCTTGCTTGAGTCCAACAATCTACTCCTGTAGTAGGCCTCCGTTGGGTAAAACAGTTTAAATGTAATCCACTCCTATAGCAGACCGTCCTCCTTTACTGCTTTCATCCTCACAAGTTTGTGACTTTTACATTTTCATTAAGGCAAGTGAAGTTTCATCATGGGTTGTACATACCCCGTTGCACACTTAGGCCTCTCCACACGATCCTTTCCTGCTTTTCCTTGACAATGGAGGGTCCAACTCATCATTTTGCAACATGCTGGCATCAAGATGGAGTCCGTTTGGCTTTCATATTCCTTAAGGAAGAAGTCTTCGACTTTGTGTAGTGTCAGCTTTTCAACCTTGTTATCCTTGGTCTATGGTGACTGGCAAAAATGGTCTGACGCTCCACATAAAATAATAAAGCAGGTTGACCAAAAAGGGATTTCAAAAATGGTAACAGAATTTATTACAGAAATTAAAGAGGTGCATATACAAATTTAAGCACTGATGTAGTAATTGGGATCAGCTTGATAAAACAAAGATTAACTAAGGCAGCAGGGCAATAGTGGAGGTCGAAGACTGTGCCTTCCTGCTTCAGCCACACCTCCTGCAAACATTCTTTGCCCTTTATAGTCCCATCTCCACAGCGCCATCTTCAACACGTCCACTAGATGGAGACAAGTATTCTTCAACTCAAAACATATTTTATAATTCACTTGTAAGTCCTTTTCTGGCTCCTACACTATGAAAACTCCTTGTATTCAGACATGCATTTTAGAACATGTTGAGCGCAATCACTGCAATCGCCATAAACATTGCATTACAAAATCCAAATTAAAATTAAAACCCCTGAAAAAAATAAAATAATCATAAAGGCAGTAGCATTAATACTGCAATCTAAGACTATATCCACACGAAGACAAAACCCTTATATTTTCAGAAATTTCTTTGTAAGCACGAAGTCAGCTCAGTAAATGTGTGCGTCCACATGGGTCGACTCAGGTCTGTGAAAACGGCGTAATTCATCTGCCAGGCCTGTGTGTGGCGCTGTGACGCTAACACAGATAATAGAACAAGATGTAGAGGGCGCATGCGCAGTAAACGTTTGTGGAACGTAAACCGTGAAAATTAAACGGTTTCAAGGATTATGATTTACAGAAGACACGAGGAGGCGAGTTTATTCTTCAGACGTAACGGGACTAAAGCAGAAACACCTGTCAGTGACCGGACTTTGACTCAGTCCAAAAACACAGACTGACTCGGCCGTGTTTTTCTACTCATCACCTGTGGCCTGCGGATTACCGTGGAGAAAAGAAGAGCGGAGTAAAACCATCATAGATCCATGAGTAAAACTAATTCTAAGGTCAGTAGATTATGGATAACAGACTCCACTCTGGGGCTGTGATGTCATCGTTTTAGTAAAAATTGCCGAGACGTTGTTTTGAGATCTTTCCACTCTGGGACCTAGTTTGGAAAATGTTCGTTTACAGACCCCCAAAACGCCGGGCTCGTATGGACGACACACTGGATTGATAAAATATCTTTGCGTTTGGTCCTCAGCTTGACTTCGTATGGACAGGGCCTTGAGGGACACAAAGGGTGCGAAGTCTTTCAAGTTATCCAAACACAATGTTCAATTTCTCTGAATGTAAATGCTGCCACCGTGTGGTCATTTGAGGATGGTACACGTATTCAATGTGTCACTCCACCACTGCAGGACATAGTCAGGTATGTGGATGTTTTCAGCCCTTTAGGAACTGCCCCATCATCCTCAATCTTGAATGGATTTTGGATAATAAAGAGTTGAACACCTTCCTTTCCATCAGGACTTCATCATCAGTGTTGGTTTGAGCACATGGGTTATAGGAGCTGGTCTGGTAATAAAAGTGGAAGGAATAGTACCAGCAGTAGTAGTGCCACTAAAGGTGGTATCAGTGGTCCTAGTATAAGTTGTATTAGTAGTCAAAGTAACAATTGCTTTTGAGTAGTTCTAATAGAAGTAATTGTCAGTTACTTATACTTTCTTCAACATATGCTTATAGTGGTATCATTTCAAAGTATTATAGCTCAATACGTGGGGGTTTGTTCTCGCCTATTTTGTCTTTGTCCTTGTTCGGTCCGGCCAGTGCTCTACTGATCCTAATGCGAGCCTCTCGAATCTCAAGGTTGTATCTTTTGACTTTCAATGTGAAGTCATGAATAATGTATCCAGGAAGAAGCTCTCCATCTCTGGTTGTATTTATATTTCATTCATGCTTTTGAGCTTCAGGTTTCATTCTGACATGAGGAGAGAGACTGACAGAGGAGCTGCGTCCTTTCCTCCTCCCCAGACACTCTCCCACCTCAGCTGAACTACGGTCTGTCCTCAGTGTCCCACAACATCATATAACACAAAATAATATGCTGCTAATTTTATTTATTTTTACTTGGAAGCTTCATAGAAATGTAGTGGACTAGAAATTATTATAGGTATTATATTTATTCAAATGTAATGTGGTAAAAGTAGAAAGTTCATAAGACAAATACAACTCAAGTAAAGAACTGATCAAATGTTTCAGATGTAGACTGCGTATAATTGACCGGAGCCCGGAATTTGATGAAACATCAGTGATATTTATTTTCCTTCGCTGAGCTCAGAAACTAGTCAGAATCCCCCGGTACCATCACCAAAGGCACCGGGCATGATTGTTTTCATATCTGTCTCTCTCTTTCCTCATGTTACAATATCACAGACTATCACTTTAAGTCAATGTACTTTGTTACTGACCTCCTCTGTGTTTTCATACATTTGCTGGTAACAAGTAATTCCATCCTCAGCACCCTGGGTTCCCACGCCCGGGTGGGGAACCTCAGGCCTCAGACGGCAAGACCATTTGACCAGGCCCCCAGGCATTTTTATATTTAGTTTAGATCAGTTAAGAAAAGGAAGGTGGATCTTGAAGGCCGCCTATTCCAGGAAAAAATGTACACATTATTTTTTCTTTGTCAAAGTGAAAGGCCAGTGTGCCTAGTATAGAATGTTTGTCGCTACATTATACGGCCTAGTTGTCTGTCCTCATTCATGGCGGGCTTCCCTCTGCCCAGACACCTCCTTCTCCTCATTTTGTCCGTAAAAATTACTGCTCTCTGCTCATAGTTCCTCACAGATCACTGCTGATCTAACATCTCCTGTGTTTCTAACCCCCAGCCACTAGATGGAGACATTTCCTTTTTAATATCAGTGTCACGGACGTCACACTGTTTGCCTCTGAAGGAAGGAAATACCAGTATAAAGTACAAATCAGTTTACATTCCCTGACTCAACACGGCAGGGACAAAACCTCTCCCATTTCCTGCTTATCTTGAGTCAGAGGCATCAACAGCAGAGGTGGGAATAAGTCACTAAATGCAAGTCTCGAGTCAAGTCCAAGTCATGGCGTCAAGTCGTAGCTTTTGTCAAGTCACACTATAGTCGGCAAGTCGCACATGTTGGAGTTAGGCCTACCTTTCCAACTTATTTTCAAAATATGTTTAATCTACTTGAAAATATGCAAATCTGCAAGAACCTTTACAAAAATGTAATGGATTTTAAAGTCTAATCAATACTGAATAGTCAGAAAAAGAATACTAGCACAGTATTTTAAGATGGGGGGCCTTCTTTAGAAAAATTGAAACAGAGTATTTTAAACATGAGTTGCTTTTCCACGCAGTCTGAAAGATAAATATAAAATAATATTTTTCTCCTTTTGATTATTCTGACCATTTCTGAGTCAGAGGTTCCCCTATAACGGTCTTCTGAGTCAGAGGTTCCGAACGCCTGTATGCTCGGATTCGCCCCTGCTCAAAGTAGATTCCGCACAGCCTTCAGTCCTGCTGTCACTGAGCTCTGTGTGGCTGCGTAAAATAGGCACTAAATGATGTACAAACGTTTGTGTGACTCCTAGGCATGTGTTTGTGCTCAGATTAGAGAGAAAGGGGATTTGCGTCACACATTCTAATCGTCTACTGCAGGTTTATGGCTCCAAGATTATTGTCAAAAAATCTAGCTATTACCGTGTTCATATCAACAGAACAAAACACATGGCGAAATTTACATATATTTTTTGGATGGTGTGTTGTTGGTGTTTTTATACCTTTCTAGAAAATGATATATACATATAATATATTTGTCTTGCAAATGTAGTGGAATGTAGAAAAAGTTCTACTTGCTACTCTACAGAAACTAAACTTAAGTACTGCACTTGATGAAGTAAATTCACCTTGTTATTGACCACCTCTGGGACTATGTGGCGCCATCCGGTGGTTTGAAATTGCCACTGCAGCAACCAGCTTGTGGGAAAAAAAGGATGAAAACATTGCTGGGTTTGTTCGTTCTCGTTCAGAAATGTGAATATTAGCAACAAGGCTAAGTCCTTATTTTAGTTTTCATTATAATTCGCTAAATCCTTGGAGAATATATTGTGAAATAAGAACTCCTTTACATTCCTTTTCTCCTCTGACACTTCAATCAAATGCATATGGTTTATAGATCGTCCAGGTTTACATCCTTTAGCAGTCCTTGAGTACCACGGACAGCTCCTTTCCAGTCTTAACAGCTTCGAGTATCCGCACCGAAGAGAACAATCAGATTAATTACATGTGAGCACACTCCGGCGTAGTGCTGGGCGATATGGAAAAACGTATATCACGATATGGATTATTTTATATCACGATATACCATAATATAATCCGTTTTCAGTTATTCTTTCAAAAGTTTAACAAACATATCTTACTTACTTTTTTTCAACTTTATTTTGAAGCAGTGGTTTCGCTATGGATAATTTATATCGCCTGTATTGTTTATGTCAGGAACAATGTGAGACAGCAGGATAAATGGGCTAAACATGATCTGAACATCTGAGTCGTGACACGAATTTAACAGAAATGTGTAAACGCGTGCGTAGAGAACGACTTATTCAGAGCATCATCTGCTCCTCAATATCAAGGCTCATATTACACTAATACAAATGTAAATTGGAGCTTATATCTCAATTTTAACGTAATGTTTAAGAAACAGTGGGCGAGCAGTTTGCATTGTACGTCTTTAGCTGCTCTACGCGCTGATCCGTCTCTTACCTCCTGCACCAGCCTCTCCTCTCCTCTCTCTCGAGTGTTTAATCCAGATCCATGCACTATCAAGGCGCATTGAGTTGCCTTGTGTACGAAATGCGCGGTATAAATAAAGTTGCCTTGCCTATCAGTCAGCTCCGTTGTGAGATCTGTCACTAAAAAGCTGTTTATTTGCCGTACGTGAAGCAGAGCGAAACCACGCGGTGTTTAGGGAAGTAGTTGCGTCAAAGCTAAACATATTACGCGAATGACGGAGAATTTTCGGTTAATGTAACCTCTGTTATGAAGTGAGATTTAACTCAGAAATAAGAATGCTGAGTGTAGTAGTAGGGGTGTACGTCCATTAGATGTCGCCGTTGCTACAGCAGGTGTGGCGGGCGGCGGACAGCAATATCGTAAAGCAGGTGTCGCAAAACAACAAGACGGAGTTTCTTTGCGAAAAAGTTCTTTTTTATTCTTGTTTATAATCACTTAATATAAACTTAGAGGATGCATAGTGACAAGAAAACACTAATACATTCTTTGTGGCCTATTTAATGTAATATTTGCTTTAATAATTGATGAAATTAGGTTAGAAACGATATAAACGATAGAAGAGAAATGGCACGATAGACAATTTTCTATCGTCCCCACGATATGTATCGTCATATCGCCCAGCACTACTCCGGCGTGCAGTAATTTCCAAAGCCTGTACTTGTACATGTCCAAGTGCCTTTATCTGTGAATAGAGAATGTGTAGGAGGGCGATGAAAAGATACAGGGCCTTCTATTAGGTGCCGAAGATAATGGTGCACTTGCGTCAGAGCCAGAGACATATGAAAGATACAATGCTGTTAGTCGCTTGTCTCCATCTCCATGTCGAGAGAGAATCACAGCCATGTCAGCAGCCCCGCCATGACCTCCATTTTCTTTTACATACCTTGGGGATTGGTCCGCGTGGGGTTGTACAGGCTCAGTGGACATGGACGGTAACTGATGTACTGTAATAAAGAGTACCATGGTACTGACATACAGTTGTAGTTGAGTTCAGGCTGCAGGGTGTGTCTAGTGGTATGGGCTTTTTATAGCAAGGCAAGGCACATTATTATTTTCTATTATTATTATTTTTATTATTTATTTATTTATTTATTATTATTATTTGTAGAGCACAATTCATACAGAAAGGCAATTCAAAGTGCTTCACAGTTGCATAAAATTACAAGAAAACAGATCAAATCAATCAATAAAACATCAACATAAAGTTAATCAATTACAGTAAAAGGCAAGAGTGCAGATAAAATACTTTCAGTTTTCATATGCTCGGGTAAAAAGAGCTAGTAGTTGTTCAGTATCTTGGGATCAAGGCTGCTCTTCTTTAGAAGAGGCTTAAAGAGGCTTTGGAAATGCTCCAGTCTCAAATGAGATGTTAACTAACTGAACAAGTTGTGGTAACAAGCTGGTCAGCACAGACTTCAGAAATCGAGTGGGCAATTCATCAAGGCAGCATGTGCATGAACTCAGACCGGAGATAACCTCTTCGATTGTTTTGTCAGTAACAGGTGTGAAATGTGTCAGCTCAAGGTGTTTATCTGGTGGCTGGGTTGCTATTTGTGTTGTTGAAATTATGGCATTTTTAATGCCTTGGACTTTGTCATAAAAAATATTGCAAACTCATTGCATTTAGATGTATCACAGGGTTATTTGTAATTTCCTTGTTTAGAATATCTATGATGTCAGAAACTGTGGCACTCAGATAGCTGCTTGTAGTCATTATCTCATTGTTTATATTAGATATGGCTCCGTCTCCAAGCACCAGGATATCTCTGGCCTTGACACTTGGCACAGTTTTTCTCTCCATCTTTGTTTTGACTTCTTGTTCTCTTGTTCTTGTTTCGCTCTGACTTTCTCTGTCCATTATACTCATCCTCTGAAAGAGGTGAAAATCTGTTTAACTTTATTCCAGGTGCATTTTTACCAGCATGTTGTCTTTGCTTTGGCCTAGCACCAGGTTGTCTCTTAAGTTTTGGGAATGTTATGGTATCGTTTAGCTTTAGGTTGCAAGTATCCGTTTTTCCAGTCTTCTTACCGGGTTCCACAGGGAGCATGTCATTAAGTCTCTAAGGCAAAAATCTAGTCCCGTAGTAGGGGAATTTCTTGTTGATACATCCGACAGCTTTCACAAGGAGATGTTTGCGTTACTCCCTCAGCCATGTTGACAAGATTGTCGTTGGTTCGTCAAATTAGTTGTAAAAAAAGCATGACAATTATTAAAAAGCCTTGGTTCACTTAAAAGAAGAGAATAAAATCATATCCAAGGCATGTGCCCAACAATAGAATGATTAGAAAACAAATAAAGAGGTGTTGCTGTGAGGCACAAAGTATTATGTAGAGAATCCAAGTGACAGTTGAACTCCAGTCTCCCAGAGAAAGACATCTTATTCTCCTGCAACTTAACCACTGGACCACAGAGGCTCAGAAACTGACATGGCAGAATGACAGTGGGTAGTAGCTTTAAAGCATCCCCATATGTATTTCTTGAAGAGAGAAACTGATCCCACAGTCACCAGGTCTGAGAGAGACTTCAACGTTTAGTACCTTCTCCACTGGACCACACCACAGCACACTCTAGTGTCATGTTTGAGTTCATTTGTTAAAGTCATAGCTGCGTATTGTATAAACCTTTTTAGGAAGAGGTCGAGATCACCATGGAGCTTTTTCTATTCACCCAGTCAGTTGACTTGGGAACAAAAAGTCCTGAAATCAACGACACTGGAATCTTATGGGCAAACTCCGAGGCGACTGAGAGCCTATACACAGACTTTACAAAATGCAACAATGAAGTGGAAAAAAGGCAAACACGAACGCGGGAGCTTGATTCCAAAACAAGTCTTTATTGGCCAATGTACAGAAAGTGCTGCAGTGACCATTCCAAACGAAACAGACCAAAGAGTCCAGAGAAAGGAAAAAATAAAGTCAAATAAAAAAGAATCCAAAACTTTTACACATTTTACAAGTTAGTCATCAGCGTTCTCCTCGTCTAAAACAAACGCGGGAGCACATGTGGGCGGGGCGGGTGGGCGGGCGGGGGGCTGAATGGTTTCGAATGAGGGAGAGAGGAGAGGGGGCGCACGAGACCAGTGGACAACATGACGACTTTACGTGGACACAGCGTACACAGGGGGGAGTTAAAACAGCCACGGGTGAAGGGTCTGACCAGCGTTTCAGATTGTAATGCCCTAAACAGGTTTTGTGTGTGTTTGTGCCTAAATGAGAAACACCACTCGTCCGACTTTAAACGGGTTTGTGTCAAAGCTTAACGGTGCAAAAGGAGTTAATAAGTACAGAATAATCACTACTTAAGAATAGATACTATACATATATTTTTTTGTACTGTACAGTATTAGCATGGTAACTAGGGGTCATGGGGATAATACACTTTGAAGCACTCTTGGTGTATTATAAAAAACGAAAGATGGGTAGGGCTGGGTACCATTACATTATTTTTGATACTGGTGCTTTAGCGATACTTTTACAGATGCCTATACTGAAATATTTGTCATCTAGTATCAGAAAACGGAACAATAATGTTTGGAAGATCTGCCAATTTACACTATCGGGTTCATCCCCAATGTCAAGAAATGTGTGAAAAATGGGGAATAATTTGGGGAAAAATAGGGAAAATATGGGCAAAAAATTGATAAATCGAGAAAAAATTGGGGCAAAAAAAGGGAAAAAATGTGTGTGTGTATATGTATATATATATATATATATATATATATATATATATATATATATATATATATATATTATCACATTTCAAACCAATACCAACATTGAAATGCTTTGACATTGGGAATGAAATTACTAAGGCCATAATATAACAGACGTAAAAGTAATTCAAATGTATACTTCAGTACTGGTGCTAGCATTGAAATAATATTTCAATGGTATCGATCTTCTCATCACTAGTTTCCAGTCTTTTTACTAGATTCAGGTCCGAAATAATCATATTACCATAAGATAAAGTAGAATGTGTTACCTGTTACCATAACTACCATGCTATTACCGTGCTACTGTAAAATATGTTGACACAAGATGAGAAAATATCTCTTTATTAATCAGATGAAGTAGAGCTAATTATATGGGCTGGAAACTACTTGGATTTTAAACAAATTAAAGATCTACAATCCTACAAAGTTAAACGTTTCTATCTTTCTCGTTTCAGAAGCCAGGGTATCTTCTCTCATATATATTTATATATATATTATTTTAAATTTTTACAAGAGCTAACATATTGTACATATTGCACTACAAATTACATCCTTTGTCAAAACTTCCCATTCATTTGTGTGTTTGTAACTAATGATTACATTATCTTAGACCAGTGGCGACTGCGGTGTATTTTTGTGTGTACCGTAGCTGTTTTTTCTTCTTTTTTTTTTCTTTTACTAAAATGTGGTGTAAACTTGTTCAAACAAACTTGGAACACTATGCTACCAACACACAATGACTGAGGGGGCTCGGCCAAAAGGACCAGGGGGTGTGGCCTAAAGACAGTGGGCGTTTACATACATATGAAGTGGTGCCATGTGACCTGTGTCGGTGGCGATGTGGCCCAATGAGGCGAGGGGATGTGGGGAGAGGGGAGGGGTCACCTACTATCGACTCGCTATATACAACAACGGCGCGTATAAAAATGTACAAGTTTCCCCCTGCGTCGCCAGAAAACTCGGACTGAATGGAAACCTCAACACGGTGTGATTTAAGTCTGAAAATATGCTATTTCTGTAAAATCCCCTGGGTTTGCTGTAGAGACTTGACTTTTAGAAACGAAAACTATCTGCAACTTAGTTTGGTTCTTTAAAGATCCACTACCCAACTTTTCGGACCAAGAGAGAGGGTTATGCAAATGTTCTTTTTACATGCTAACCACGCCCCCTACAACGTTCAGAACAGAAGTGTGTAAACAAATAACAATGAGTTCTCCACATTGATTGGATCAGCATTAGCTGTAAAACGGCGTGATTTGGATTGGAGTGGGAACCTCTGGGTAACTCACGATTCGATACGATACACAATACATGGCTCACAATAAAGAGAAACTCACGATGCGCCAATACTGCGATAATCCATATATTGCACAAAATAACCCATGATGCATCACGATTTCAAAAGGAACACGTGCAATTTTAAACCTTTTTTTTTAACATACTATTCATCATTTACATTTGTTTGCATGTGCTTAGTACCCCTTTTTCTTAAAGAGATAAGTGAATAAATGATCCCTGACTTATACACTGAACATGGGTCCATTGATCTGTCAGTGGCAGCACTTCATTTACTTTAAATAAACAAGAAACCACAGTCTTGTTTTAAAAGGAATAAATCAACCTCAAATGAATCCTATTTATATCATAAATACTAACATCAAAAGTAAGATATTTGTGTGACAGTGTTTGGCCCAAGTGCTTAAACTTGTGGCGCTGCCCTCTACTGTTCTGACTGAATTCTTGATCATTATTGGCTTCTATTGACTGTGACAGCAGTAGAGCACCGCAGCCTCATTAATATGCCTGACGTTGGTCATTAATATGCATGATGCAATCAAAAGTATCGATATCGGAATAAAAAGTATTGGCGTCGTATCGTCCCGCAAAATATTGTGATATACAGTGGTCCCTCGTCTATCGCGGGGGTTACGTTCTAAAAATAACCCGCAATAGGCGAAATCCGTGAAGTAGTCAGCTTTATTTATTATAATTTTTATATATTTTTTAAGGCTGTAAAACCCCTCACCACACACTACTCACTTTATCACACGGGTTCCCTTGTGCCTGGTGTACATTGTGTTTTTTTGTCTTTTTTTTACATTACAGACGTGGGGATGGTAACATCGTGAGCTGCTCTCGTCTCCACTCTACGATTGTTCAAATGAAGAGACAATCGTAGCTACGGCCAACGTTTTATCGTAGAGTGTTTAGCTGAGGCGAGCGCCACATGCTAGCGGTGTTTCTTTCCGCGGAAAAGTGAAGAGAAAGTTCTGTAAAATGCAGAGTCGGACCCGCTCATGCCCGGCCTGTGTTGCTGTGACTCTGGCTGTGGTGCCGTGTGCGCTGATGTGTTGACCGGACACCGACAGGAGGATGGCTCACTCTACGACCAGCCAATCAGGACGCAGAACACAATCCGCACATGGCGTTCATATGCTGTAAAAAAGCATGCAAAATTGTAAAAAAAAAATAATAAATCAGCGGGGCCGCGAAAGGTGAACCGCGTTATAGCAAGGGACCACTGTATTGCAAAATGGATATATATTGTCATACTCTTAATGCGGATTACCATGTGATGCCTCAGATCGACTTTCAGATTTTTATTTGGCTGAGCATTGTTGTTTGTTTTTTTCCTTTCCTTTCCTAAAGCCATTTTATGAAAAGCTAAGCTAGCTTGTTGGCCAACAGCAAGTGGAGATGAACAGTGACGTGCGGTGAGGTTTGTTGCTGGTGAGGCACATTACTATTTTGTTGTACAATGACAATAAAGCACTTACTTACTTACGTGACTCCAATATAAGGTAAACAAAACTGCAGGAAAAAATGCAACTTGCTGTCTCTGGTATTCTCTTACTTTGAAATAGCATTCAATAGCAACACATTTAAACATAAACATTCTCACGATATTGCAAATAAAAATGAAAAGATAATATGAATGTGACCGGGACTCGTACCCCGCTCGTCCAAATGATAAGTTATTGACATTCCTGATGCTCCACGCGTGATAGCGTCGACATTTTCAGCATAAAACTCGTCTACAGCATTTCATCCATAAAATGTCAGTCTAATCAGTTTTCCTTTTTACTTTCTCCTTTACGATTAAATTGCCTCTCCTAAACCGTGCATAGTAATAAAACAGACTGGTTTTCACTTGTAGTCAACATGTTTTGTAGAAATGTGTAGCGCTGCACAGCGCCCCCCTCGTATCGTCAGAGGCACTGCTTTGGCGGCAAGCCTCACTTCGGGCTTTTCAAAACACGGTTTTATGTCAAATGAACAGGTCGTTCTTATGTCTGATTCTTTATCCCGCTGATAGAAAACCAATGCGCCCAACAAAAAACCCATTTACAAATGTATTTTACTTTTAAGGGGGCGAAAAAAGCCCAGAATGGGACAGAGCGCTGAGTGAATGAGCCGAGCTCAAGTGCGTGCGGGACGCTGGAGGCTCGCCGCAGCTCCGCCCTCTTTACACGATATCGACAACTGATAAACATTTGGGCATTTTTAACCACGAGATTGATTAAAATCATAGGAAATCCCTATCAGCTTAAGAGAAAGGACTTGTTTTTATAAAGTGTATTGTATTTTTTAATTTAAGTTTTTTTCCATGATGACTGGTGAGGCCTGGCCTCCCCTGCCTCACCTGACCACACGTCACTGGAGATGAAGGACCGTTTCCCTCGATCTAAAATTAATAATTAAATTATTGATAAAAATAAAAAGTCACTCAGGTCCAAATGATGGATGCCAAAGTCTATTGTAATTATAAACTTGTTTCATTTTCAATGTGTCGTTAGCGTCGACACATATTTGGTTTCTGGTGCGATGCTGTGACCTCATCTGCATAACCTCTGTAAACCAGCATTAAAACAGCAACATTCCTTTATGCTGTTCGTAAAAGGAGCACAAAGGTTTTCTATAATAATTTTTAAAAAGCCACGATAGGACCTGAAGTCTGAAGTTTTCCTACTTTATCTACACCCTATAAAATTAATCAATCAAATATGCGCCTGACTAAATACATTGGGTAGTGCATCTTTAAAATAATTTGCAATTGTGTAGCGTTCGGACAAATGAAAACACTTTAGTGCGATACCTCACATGGGATGCATTTGTAAAGACTGCAGTCTGATATTTCGTTGCGCGTGAGATCGGCATGTTTTAGTATAAAACGGTGCACTCCAGCTGACACATTGCATGACGTGTTTGTGTAATTCAGTGCTGTCCTCTAGGGGGAGCTATGACCTCGTACTTTGAGCCTCAGCGTCACAAAGTAAAGTCGAGTTCTTGTATCTGTTGAGGTTTTTTTTTTTACTTTTTTTGTTGTTATCATGATGGACAGAAGTGTTTCAGTTGTTTGTTCTGTGGTGGGTCGGTGCAGGTGCAGGGAGCTCTTCAGAAGGAGACCGCCGCTTTGTGCCAGTTTTTGTTGTTTTGGCGCGCTGCCCTGGGTAACTGGACGTCTGCCTCCTCCTCGCTGTCGTCTGACTCGCCGCTGGTGTTGTCATCCTCCTCTTCGTCTTCGTCATCTTCCTCCTCCTCCTCCTCCGTGATGTCCTCTTCTGCCCCCTGTGGCCCCTCCAGGGTCTGCAATGACAACGCAAAGTGATACTGCAGTATTTAAATGATGGATGTGTTCTTAGATTCTCGAAGACTCGACAAATACAGTGCTGAGAAAAAGAGAAACCTCACAGAGAATCACATCAGTGCATCTACTCTCGAGCACGGACAGGCTACGCTCAACCATTTTTTGGTTTATTCTCACCTCCATCGGGTTGACCGTGATGTTGAGAGCTGCGTTGTCCCACGTCATGTCCGGGTCTTTGGTAGTTTCGCTCAGCTTGGCGTCCTGCTGGTGCGTTATGTGGATGCGGTAGATGCCGATGACCACCACAACCACCAGGGCGGCGATACACATCACGATCACCATGGTGGCCGCACTCGGGACACCTGAGGAGAAGGGACCGTGAACTCCGATGCGAATAATGTTGAAGATCTGGACATGACGGTGATCTTTGATGAGTGGTCGCTCCATGGTACTGCAGTCTGACCCAGAGAGAGTTTTTTCCAAAGAGGCCCAGTATAAATCACTGTAACAAACTATGTTGGGCTGAAAGGGCACACACAGCACTCGCAAAGGTCAGATTTGATACCAATTATTATCTACTGTCAAAACCAATACTTCTTAGTCTGATAAATTGGAACACGTCCATCTGTCTTGATTCATCCGACTTTATCTATTTAGCTCTCAGGATATCGGAGTCAAGTGTTCCTGTTAGAGTTTGCTGGTGACTGTGAGTACAGCAGTCTCTATGTTAAGTTGTATCATGCCGTGTGATGACATTTTCATGTAAAGCACTTTGGGCAGCTGTGGTTGTTGTATATGTTCTATAGAAATAAACTTGAGCTTGACCATAACACCAGTGCACACCTGTTATGTGTCACTGCCCACTTTGTAATCTTGTGGGAACACGGAGAAGTGCTTAATTTATCAGACTTTTTACTCCCGTTTCAGCATACGGGGAAGTGACGGTCCCTGTTTAGTTTTCACCGCCAAAATACATGTCTCGAATGATAACGAAACACTTTGAAGTAGGTGTTTAACTACAGTTTGAGAAGGTTATAGGATTAGGACTGCAGTATGAGAAATGTCCTTTTCTGCATTAAATTTGAAGGGAAAAAAAGAGAAAGAAAATATGTATTTATTTATTGAAATTGATTATTAAGACTAGCCCTAAACTACACACATTCATGATAAACTCTTAATTCACAAGGTGCTGGGCGGCAGGTTTGCTTTTACAGGAGGGGAAAACTTTGGGTTAGCAATTATTCCTCTGAGTCTCTGTGAAGTTCTTCTGCACTTCAGTTTACCCCATTGACCCAAAACATGTGCAACAGGCTAATCTCCCAACTAATCTCCCTACTATATGATTTATTTGCGTGTTACTACTATTTCGAGTGGCGCAATGCCCATAACCCTATGATGGCCGGATAGTATATTTTCAAAATTGCTTGACTCAATTTAGCAACTAAACCGTGACAGGTTGAACACACGCCAGGATCTAAACGAGAAAACCTCACGACGGCATTAACATATTGTCCAACCTGAGATCAAAACCGTTCTTTCTACCAAGTGAGACCTTACACACTAGCACGCACACTTTGAAATGTTACGATCGCGCCAGTATTATTGCCTTAAAAAGCAACTTCGCTTCAAATAACCCAAAAACGCACACGTCGCTATACCCTATGATAACCCGCCCCTTAATTACTCCGATTTATCATGAGATGCGATTAGCCGCGTAACGTCCCCTTGCACGCCGACGGATTTCTCTTGATGTAAAAAAAATGTTGATTCGCGTGCCTCTCTGATGTTGCAGACTGGTGCCGTTTTTGGTCCCGGTAGGTCCTCGCGAGCGCGTGTGTTTAACGATCGGAGGAGAAAATACTCGGAGAAGTCATCATTTGATAGCGGCGGCGTCTCCCGGAGATCTGTGCGGTACCGGAGCGCTTTGATCATCCCACACGGCGGACCCCACGCTCCCAGCCTGTGAGCGCTTATTGACATCTCATCACGCCGCTTCTTACCATAAATAATTGCAAGGAGACAGATGTAGGGATTTTCACTGGACATGATTAACTCGACAGGGCTGTGAAGAAAAGTCTCTAAAGGGACCGCATTCTCTGCTGAACTGAGCTTTGTTCCATTTCTTGCATGTGTGTTTTTTTAAGTTGGCTTCAGCCATATTTTAAAGTTCGCATTAATGTTTAAGTCTATGAAAGACAATAAGAGATACTGGCTGGGCATTTTTAATTCACATAAAGCTCCCTCTGCAGGTAGCAGTGGGAATGACATGATAGAACGGTGAAATCTAGCTTTAAACTTTCTTCCTTACGACATGCTAGAAAACTGATGGCGCTGAACTGCTCCGAATGTGACTGGTGATGGATTATGGACAATTTTGTTTCATTTATGATGCAACAAAACACAAACAAGTAATAGCATTAATCGTCAATAATCAATTGAGAGGCGAAACGTCCTACACGTTAACTACAGAGTACAGAAGATGACTCAAGAACCTTCATTGAAGATGGACAACTCCTGTACGACTGAGAGACTACACAGACATAATCACATTAATGTGGTAAGTAATAGAGGCTCATTCACCCCAAGTATTAGTACAAGTGTAGTAACAGAAATAGAAAGTGGAGCTGTAATAGAACTGCATGTAATACCTTTAGGGCAGGGGTTTCCAACTTTTTTTATTTATTTTTTTTTACCTGGCGAGCTACTTTTGCGCTACAAAAATGCGACTTGGTGGAGTTCACCCAGAAGAATAGCCAAGATTAAAAAAAAAAAAGAAAATGACCTAAGTTTTGTTCTTATACTTTACTATACCGACCTAAATGTTTGCAGATTGCGCTCAGAACAAAAAGACAATGCATCTAAAATGTGAGTCATCAAGTGTATGTAGAAATATAGAAAGTGTTTGGCGAGCTGTCACGAAAGGGCCGAGCCCGAGCTACTGCTTGGAGATCATAGACCGTTAAAAATAATAGACAACTCCTCGTCACTCCTCCCCGTTTGCCATAATGACCACGTTCGAGGGGGAAATCATGGCGGGTTTACAGACTCCTCCTCCCCTGCTGGGACGGAGCATGTTCCTAAAAAGGGCATAAGGGCGGGATCAAAGTCCAGCCCTCATTAATATATGAGATTTCTAAAAAAATAATCTTAAGAAAACCAGTCTGGTTTCTTTTATTGTGACTAACCCAGCGTTATCACAGGAGGAATATCTAGCTGTAGAAAGTTTACAAAAATTATAAACCAGGCTTTAAAGTTGTTTTTAACGTGTCTAAAGTGAAATGCATTCCAATGGGGGACTAGCGGCTATATGGAGGTACTACAGCAATGGCGGCCCCTAGTGTCGTCGTCACAAAGCAGAGCAGCCAGCGACCATTGTTGGAGATGCCTGCTTTAGGGAATTGCTCAGTTACATAAATATAACTTTTTAAGATATGATTGTGAAAATAACTTGAAGTTATACTAAAAAAATTAAATCTGCACCTGATGTAACTAACTGTTCTGATCTGGGGTCGCTGCAGTTGGTCACATTTAGTTTCAGCAACAATATGTGCCCAAGACGAGGTTATTCCATCAAAGGATTTCTTCTTTCCTGATGGCACGGGCATATTCCAAGATGACAATGCCAGGATTCATCAGGCTCACATTGTGAAAGAGTGGTTCAGGGAGCATACGCTGGATCGGCCGCCACAGAGTCCAGATCTTAACGCCTTTGAGAATCTTTGGGATGTGCTGGAGAAGGCGTTGCGCAGTGGTCACACTCTCCCAGCATCATCGATACAAGATCAAGGTGAAAAATGAACGCAACGCTTGATCTTCTGACATCACTGAAGCTTTTCAAAAACAATGCCACAACAAATGCAAGTTAATCAAAGTGTGTGGTCTTCTGTTTGTGGCAACTTTGTTTTTTAGTCAGAGAGTGTATTTCTTGCAACCTTGAAAAGGCTACTCTGTGTGCAAATATAAGTGGCCCCACATCCCATCCCTCCGTGCTGTCTCTCTCTCACTCTCTCCATCTCTGACCTCCTTTCACACGAACTCTCTAAAGCTCTGAAGTCCCAGCCTCTGAGTCGACTCCATCAGAGACCCATGAATATTTAAAAACCGGAGTGGTTTATTAAAACTATGGGCCACTACACCGTGTTCTCCGTATATCAGGTCAGACCACAGACACTGAGAGACCTTGACAAACCAGAAAGTTTCGGGGATAAAAGTTAAATATCAGTCGCTGCGGTAACCATATGTTCTACGCTATGTGGGCAGACAGAAAACCTCTGCGAGTCCTATTTCAGGGACGCTTCAGTGGTTGTAAATGCTGGGTCGGAGCGGGGGTTTTCCTCACCGGACATGTGGCTGGGGGACATGTCCCGGATGATGCTGGGATGATGGACCAGCTGCATGTACTGAGGAGGGGCCACCAGGTGATTGACGTGCTCCCCCGCCAGGCCCGTCTGAGCGCTGTGCAGAACGCTCACCTGCAACAGTAGATACAAAGAGACATTAGTCATTTCTAAATGTGATACATTTAGTCGACGGAAACTAAAAGAGGGTTTAGTCTAGTTTTAGTCAGATTCATTGAAAAAAATGTGACCCGACGCTGCCACTCTGTGTCACATGTAGCGGAAATGTTCTCCCGCTCCGCGCACAAGCTCTGGTTGCAAACAGTCTCCCATTTTGGTCTCGTCAGCGAAAATTTATAGACGTCTCGTTATGTTTTAATCACCAAAGAGCTGTTTCAGCTCGCCAACATTAAGTTATCATCATTAAAAAAAGGTGCGTCAATGAAAACAAAACTGATTTGCATTGATGTAAAATTAGGATTTAAATTTTTGCATGATTGTGCAGGTGTCCCTTTCTCATATAATCACTATTCCTGTAGCAATAATTTTGTTCATATTCAAAAGGAGAATCCACACATGTTCAACCTTACTGGTTACTTTTCACTTCCTTGTTGGACATGTGCCCTGAATGTGACATATTAAGAGGTAGAATTGCCGTACAACCATACTGTACAAATAGGCCATGAACAAATCCGGGTTCTATCCTCGGATATGCAACTTCACTGATGCTAAACTATTCTAAACATTCACCCGATCACATTATTTGTGTGATACTTAAAGACACTGCTTAATACATTTTGAATTACACTGTTACCAGTCATTAAAAACATGCTCCTACTGACCAACTAGACCCAGAAAAGTATATTTTCACAGTGGGTCGTCAAAGAATGGATGAGGACCTAACCTATTTAATCTCATATTTGGCTGCATTTAGTCAACATCTCCATGGAGATGAGCTGGAGACGCCCTGCTCCCAGTAAAGTTACAGTCAAGTCTTTGCTCACAGCAAAGACAGATTGTATTTTCTTTTTTCTTTTTACTTTTTTTTTTTGGTCGGGACAGTGCATGTTAATGAACATACATGGGTCTCATGCATGTAAACAAGCCACACTGGATTGCATCCGTCGTCCCCCATGCGCACTCTCAAACACACTCTCATTCATCCTGGCCTATTGTACATGTTTTTAGTGGTAGGGGAAACCGGAGTACCCGGAGGAAACCTACGCAGACATGGGGAGAACATGCAAACTCCACACAGAAAGGCCCCGTCCAGGTGGGAATCGAACCCCAGACCTTCTAGCTGTGAAGCACGAGTGCTAACCACTGTACTACCGTCAAATAAATGCTTGTATTTTATTCTACTTATTGGATGACATGTTACATGGTGTGGTTTAAAAATGGGATTGGATGTTTTCACTTCAACGTTACCGTAGAAATCCACCACTTTTCCTGGGTTAAGGCACCAACGTCCAAAGATTAACATTAGACTAAGGTCACTGGTCTATATATCAAACATTGTCATGTCCAAATGCTTAGAATTCAACAATAACTCTGATACTTTACGGAATGTGCCATGAAATCCAGTGACAACACAATTTCAAACTCTACAAAAGAAAATACTGGTTAAAGAGAAATTGATTGATTTCTTGCAAATTGTTCGGAGAAAACTGTTTTGTGAAATGGGAGAAAGAGGAGCGGTTTGCGTAGTGTTCACGGAGAAAGGCTTTTGAAAAAGTCCATCGAGAAAGCTGAGTCTTTTGGTTAAGTGGCGAAATAAACTGCAACAATTGAGGAAACCGTTTGAGCTGAACAGGTGCACATGTGTTTAGGGATATGTTCCTCTAGTTCAACATGAAAGTGGTTAAAAGAAGTAAAAAGGATAAACAAGAGACGCTAAAAAGATTAGAGCGATGTCTTTCTTAATGTCTCACCTCCAGTGTGAACTCGTTGCTGGTGTATCGTCCGTTGAGTTCGGAGCAGGTAAGTCTGAAGCGGCGCTCCGTGACGAGGGAGGGCTCGAAGTTAAAGTAACGCACCTCCCGGATCACCTGCTCGTAGTTGGACATGGAGTCGACACCTGGGGGAGAGACGCGATCGTGACCAAGAGGTTGTACTCCCTTATTCCATTGCCATTTACTCAGCTTATTCTTATTCACATTCACTCATCAAAGCCCCACTCTTCCACACATTTGATACAGGCACGCCATCTAGAAACATTGAAGCAACTGTTTGTTTGTTCAAGCAACATTTTGAGGAAAGGGGGTTTGCATGTGATGTCATAACGTTCCGCAGTGTGGGGCAAAATTCATGAAAGTTAGGATTTGATTTTGCCACTCAGTTTGGAACGATTAAGATTCTGTTTAGAGTGAAACAGATGTGCATAGCCTCCATAAGGACATGAACTATTGTATAAAAGGTCAGGTTAAGACCAAATTAAAGTCCACTATACTTTGGTAATAATGGATTTCTGCAATAAAGTCCAACCAAATTGAAGTGACAGTTTAAGTCAGATAATTATTTAACATGGAATTTACATGGAAGAAGGAAACAGCTTGGATTATTGCATTGTTGCCTGCGAGGGGAAGCCATCGATCATTTAACAGCTCAAACTAAAGATAAGCCTGAACGTTACCAACTTCACACCACATGTTGTAGGTAGTCTCACCGTATATGGACATGCCGGTGGTGGAGTTGGTGGCGTCCAGGTGTTTCCCGGTCAGTGCCCTCTGGTGCAGCTGTAGAGACTCCTGCTCCGCTCGGAGCTCCTCCCCCAGGACCAACACGTCACAGTAGTCAAGGTTATGGATGAGCTCCTCCAGGACTCCGGGACGACGGGCTGCACACACAGAGGAAACTCTTTCAACTTCAGAGCAATGAAAAACAAACAATTTAGAGTACGATGCACGATCAAGGAGAAGACGGAAACGTCACTTAGTCAAGATTTTGTTACATATTTCAACAAACATTGTCTATTCTAGTTTTAGTCGACTTGAATCAAAGATCTTTATGTTTGTTCTCCACATGAACAAAGCTCAGACCTGTTCCTTTAACGGTGAATTGAAATATGAGGCTCTTTCAAACTGTCACTGGAAGTTTGGATGATTTTAGCCTCTTTTCATTTTTAGATTGTCATTGAAAAACCTCACGAGGGGGGCCTGGAACTTACTCTGGGGAACTACTGCTTTAGTAAACTCAGGAGGAGATGCGTACTGTCTTTAAACAGCAGCAGTTTGGCGTGAAAGTTTGGATTTGGGTCCTGCGCTGTCGAGACGAACGGGCAGGATGCTAACGTTTTGGCTTATCAGCGTGACTGGGGTGTCATTTAACTGACGCCTCGATTTATTTGGCTTCGTGCTGTCCGCTGCTAACGTCTTTAGAGAATTTCAGAAGGACTGGCCTAGCTGTTTACAAGAAAAGCATTCTTGGGGTCATAATTATGTAATTTCTCCACTTCCCACCGACGTCCACCCATCAGCCAACTCTCTTCTAAAACTGACTGGTCCCACGTGTGACATCTCCAGAGCTCCAGGCAGCTGCAGGGGGCACCACCAACAGTCTGTCCCCCCCCCCCCTATATCCTCCTGCTCCTCTCTCGGGCACAGCTCCTCTGTTCCCTCCCTCGGGATGAGGAGCCAGCTCTTCCCGTTTAACTGTCTCCCCACGGGACGGGCGCGCTTTGGGATTGCGTGGGGGTCCTCGCTCAGTCCCACCCCGTACTCCTTCTATGCACTGAAATCCCCAAGACTGATCGCAAACAACTGTTGAAACACTGATGCAGAAAAATCGCTTAAGAGATTTCGGACTTTGTGAATGCAAATGAAGTTCAAGCTCATCGTGCCTGCCGCTTTGTCGGATATGAATAAATCAAACGCTAAAACAACAGCGCTGACCCCACGGCACGGATGCACTGCAGCCTTTATAACAGATCCTACGGCCAATTCTGGTCCGTGGGTGGCCTGAAAGCCCGTTTAAATGAAAGATTTAGTAAGGGAAAGTCCCTTGCCGAGCGTAATGACCCGGAATAGAAGTGTATCGAGCACTAACGACTTGGTGACATTGGTAAAGTTATCATATTCCCCCCTCCCCCCCCCAAAAAAAAGTCGTGAGACTGAGGCGAGGGCTGAGCGGCTTAATAAGACACAAATGACTGACACAGCGAGACAATGGATCAGAGGGGAGTGCGCGGAAGATTAACAGGGATTCGCCGAAAAAGAAATAATTTGATTTATTGGGAATCCTTTAAGCCTCGAGAGGGCACACAATCTGCCGCTCATTATAAGACTCCACTGCGCCCGCCGTCTTCCGCCCCGCACTCCCGGTTTTACTCCCATTTCTATCACTTTGCCTTTGACTCCGGCTAATCTCTCCGTCCCAGCTGCGGTCTCTATTTCAAGAGTTAGAAAGAGCTGAAAGCAATGCGGCGCTCTCGAGGCGTACCTCTACATTAGGCACAATGGAAGGGCTGAGGCATCGGTTTTCAAATGTCCCACAGCTGAGGGAGTTCAGTCCTAAGGTGGCGCATACAGGAGGGCTTTAGGATAGAAAGAAAAAGTGTACTGGGTTGTATTTTTGACAAATCTATGTGTGTGTCAAAAGTTATTTATAAAAAAACACAAATGAAAAAAGTGTATACAAAAAAAATTGACAAGATATCCTGAATCTACGTTTCCAATACGTCTGTGATTTCCAAAGTGGGGCCTGGGAGGCACCCGACAAACTGCAGGGGAGCCCCCGAAGGTGGTCCACACATACAAATAAACAGACTTTGAACTTTTTGTGGGAGGATCCCATCAAATCTTTAATTTATAAACCTGGTGTTGTCCATTATTTAGACGGGCATCTTTATTTCTAGCACTGGAAAGTGAAATGGTTTTGTCCATCAGTATTTAGTCAAAGCAGACATTTGTGGAAAAAGCACTTTAAGCGATTGTGAGCTGGTTGTTTGCATTACTGTGACAGCGCTACTTTCTAAAATGTGGGCACCGTGATAATCAACTCATCGCTGTGAATAATTGGGATGTTACAGATGCATTAGGACAGTTAGGAATGAGTTTGGACCACAAATAACAAACAAACATTTGAACGAATGGGCCGGGTGTGAAGTCTCCAGGATATATGCAGTTCCATCGGTCGCATTGGCCACATTTCTGGAGCTTCTTTCTCAACGCTCTCATTGGGCCGGTCTTTTGTCAGCAGCATTACAAAAAAAAACATCGGTGCAAATACTGTACACTGCCATTCGATCACATTGGTCTCAGTGTGGTTCCCCTCAGAGCACTTGATGTCCAACGCACGCCGAGTTATGAGTGTATAGGGAGCGGCGGCACTGAAGATAAATCTGAATAGAGCCTATATATAGGCCAAGCACAGAAAAAAACATGGTGATGAAATGAAAATAGTCATTTGATCAACCGTTACACTCACTTTGAAAGGCTAGCATTTTATAATATGAACACAGCAGCAAAATGCATTATCCTTCATTATCCTCCATTATGATGCTATTTCCATCCTATGACTGTGCCGCAAAGTAAGATGGGACCGACGTTGTAATCAATGCCAGTCATGTTGAAAAGTGTCACATGATCTCTACATGTTTATTTCCACTCACATGAATTGCCAGTAATGCACAGAATTAAAACCCATTGAATTTTTAAAAAAAATATTAAAGCTGCCCTAAGTGATGTATTTTTGATTTTTCAGTAGCGGAGTAGTGGAGTAGTGAACCCTGCTCTGGTCCACCCCTCCTCCTCCCCTCACCCCCTGTCACCCACGCTCCTCACTCCCCTCCACACGCTGCTCTGATTGCATTCAATGACAATATTAATAATTTTGTGTGAAACACACATTTATCAGCATAAAAAAAAAATGTAGCAAAATAAAAAAAATTGAGACTTGCATTTATTTGCTAAACTGCAACTTTAAGTCTTCTTTTTTCCTCATTTAGAACATAATACTTCCATTTAGAACTAAGTTTACAGGCTATAATTTGTTTCCCCCACAACTCTTGAACACCTCATCCTCCGGTTGAAATTACACTAAAAACAAATCTTAGGGGTACGTTTTACCACACAAGTCCGCTGCTGTGTGCGAGTGTGGCGCACATGGTGGCGCGTCCAGCGGCGCTTGATAGGAATGCAACATTGCCGGACCGGCAAAACGGGATCACTTAGAGTAGCTTTAAGAACTTGTTCATTGTTAGTCTTTTTGACGAAACATCTTCAACTCTAACACTCTAACATCTAGCGTACTGTTAAGCGGTTTGAGATTAGAAATGGATGCAACTTCGAAATCCGCTTCAAGTCAGAGTAAGACGTGCTGCGAGGAGGACTGATCAAAATTGTACAAGAAACCTCGTACAAAGAAACAGGGTCTGTCAGGACAGCACTGCTCCTTACCAGAGCTGTAATCATTCGGTGGAACTTTGCATGCTTTTCATTTTTGGTTTCCACGTCTAGAGAGGTACAGATGAGAGGAACGGCAGCGGTTGATTTGAGGTTTCATAAGGATTTACACAACGCTCTCTTTCTTTCTCTTCCTCTTCTCTCTCGGAATCTCTCACTTTTTTCTCCCACTGTCTCTCTCTAAAGGCTGATTGTGATGGCAAAACACAGTCCTGGCCCACGGACTTCATACATGAGCGACTGAATTTTCATTACATACTACTGATGAAATAAATAATATGTACAATAAATAATATGTAAACACAGCATGTGTTTATGGAGAAAGCAGCAAGTGTGGATGGCACTATAGGTGACATCAACGACCCAATCGCTGTATTCGCCGACTTATTCAAACGGCATATACCGGTACATAGGCGTCTGCAGTGTGGCTTGCAGCCTGTTTATTCCAGCAGTGACAAACATCTCACTGGACCATCGCGGCCTCCTGAGAAGCACTCGCAGAGCGTCATTATAGGCCACCTGCAACCTCTGCAAAGTTCCTTTTTTATAGTTCGACCAAAGATGCGCATCATCAGACAAGTCCTCTGTGAATATATGCCCAAGATATTTTGTTTTGTTTGTAACAATAAGCACTGTATTTGACAAAAATTATATCCTGCTTGGTTCTACAGATTATAACCAAACGTTTCACTGCATTATATTGGATGTCATGCTCCAGGCCGTAGTGTGAACAAATGTTAAGTAACTGTTGCAGCCCAGCAGAGCTCGGACTGAAGACCATTAGATCGTCTGCATGATTTATCACAAGGTTACCAGCTGTACGTCCAGTGTTACAAGCCTCAAGTCTTGTTGACAGTTCATCCAGATAATAACAATAATAGTGGCTTACACTTGTACTGCGCTTTACAAGCCTGTATTACCTGTAAGTTTCTCATAGCGCTACTATGTAGTCCGGTCGCCCATCCAAGTACCAGCCAGGCCCTTCCTGCTTGGCTTCAGAGAGCTGACGGGATCGGGCATAGCAAAGACGGTATGGGCCTAGTTTCAGTGAAGTCCACTATGGGGGCCTTTCAAGTGAACCGTTCAGTTTACCCGTGTGATGCTGCGCGGTGCCGTCCGCCTTCTTCACTGTGCTGATGATGTGCAGGTCCTGGAACAGCGCGATGCCCCCTGGTGCCCGGAGGTCGGAGGCGGGCCAGCTCAGCCTCTCCACGCCCGTGATGGTGATGCGCGGTTCACTGGGCTGCTGCACCATAACCACCGCGTCTATGTCCGGGATGGAGATGCACGTGTCCTCCCCAAAGCACCTGCAAAAAGAAAATGGGAAACGTTATTGTTCCAGAGTTACAAAAACGATGATGGTGGCAAGGTTGGCACGTTTTGAATGTGCTATTGGAGCGCTACGTTGTTTAGGTACGTTTTAAGCTTTGACTGTGGTTGGCTAAAACGTCATAACAAGTCACACATCAGCCTATAAGCAATAAATACCCAGTTGAAGGTCCGTCCTCTTCCAAACAAATTCAAGAAAGTCATTCCAGATTGATAATACTGTGCAAGTATCACTCGCACTCTTTTCAAGGTTAGAAAATCCAGTGACGCTTTATATTAAGGGGTGCTTGTTCAGTATAAGGTAATAATAAGCATACGTCATTAATAGGACATAAATAATATGCTTTTAAAGACAATTATAAGATTAAGCTATTATCAATTAACAAGCACCCCTTAATTATAAAGCCATACCAACACAGTTTGTGTTTTAGGCTGTTTTAGGCAAAATAAAAGTAAATCTCAGATGGAAAGTTCTTGCATAAAAGTGGCTTAAAAACATTATTTTGGGTGCCTACGCCCTGATACTTGAATTTGAAATAATGTAAACAATGTGGAGAGAAGACAGTAGGCGGGACACCCTCTGCAGGCAGCAGTGGGAAAGACGCTCAATAAAACAGACTTTCAAGTTCAGCTAACTACATTCAGGCCCGGACATCGATTAGCTAAAATGTGATGGACATGGTATGAGCGCAGAAATGCTCAGAATAGGTGCGGTGATCAGTTCTATTCTTAGGGCATACTGGGGGGAAGGGGGAATAGAGTAGATTCAGCATGTAAGACTTGCTTCAAAGACATTCAGACAGTGTAAAATCTGTACAAATAGCCCTGTCCATCACTGAGAGGCTTAGGCTTATCGCCACCGACCGGGCCGTTTTTAAATTGCACGTGTTTATTTACAGCTAAATGCGGCGTTTGGGGCCTTAAGCCCGGAATCCTGTTGTGTCCACATAAACTCTCCCTTCTCTCCGCCTGTCTGCCTCTGATAGCACCGCGCCGTTCCTCCTCCTCCGATGCGCTGGCAACCGTCAATGAGCGGGCACGTACGGCTTCTCGGCTATAAAAACTAGCACACCTGCTGTATGTGTTGATTCTTTTCAGCGTCTCTCCTTTCTCTGGGAGAAAAGCGAGCAAACATGCCATCATTTCGCCATTATTTGACTGAATCAATGCTCTGACAATACGATGACCTGGTATTATGCCATTTAGAGCTATTTGGTAATCATTTCAAACCCATACAGCTTCATTACCATGCTTACATTTTGTTCACTAGAAAAATATAATGACGTGAAACAAATTTCACTGCCTCTACGGCTCTGCGGATGTGGCAACTGTGGGACATCGCCGCTATCGTGTCGTTTTTTAGTAGCAGTATTATAAGACTGCAGCGCAATTGCTGGTGTTCAAAGAAGGGACACGCTGTGCTATAGACTGGGAGGTAAAGAGGGCACCTCCAGGTTGTCTAGGGAGGGACTCGGGAGAAATTGGAGGAGCGATGCATGAGCAAAGAGTTGCCACGGAAGATTCAAAAATTCTTCAAACAAGCTTAAAACTCCAACTATGTATGGTATGTTTTTGATGAGGGTCCAACATTAATATGGCAGAAACGTGTACAAATCCTGCATAATATACCCACCTTTAAAAATGCACATAAAGCAACAGCTGTAAAATAGCAGCTGCTGTGTTGTGTAGGTAGTTTTTTGTGTGTGATGTATCAATATCGGCACCTGGATGTAACCAACTGTCCTGATGGAGCTGCTGCAGTTGGACAGGTATAGATTCCGCAACACTATGTGCTCAAAGAATGAGGACGACCTCGTCATCCTGAATATCCAGGTTATTAACCAGAACTTAACCCCATGGAGAATCTTTGGGATGTGCTGGAGAAGGAATTGTGTAGTGGTCACACTCTCCCATCATTAATACACTGAAAAAAGTGAGGGAGTGTATTGTGCTGCCATAACAACATACTCACTCATCCACTTAACTGTTATTCTGTATTAGTTACCAATACCCAGCCCGATTATACACATGCACTCACCATTGCTGCTCATGCAAAAATATAATGTTTTTTTATTACTGAAACTGCTTTTATGGTAAAACTGCAATACACCTACAACCAGTGCTACAGCCAATCCTCCATCAACCTTGAATAAACGTGCGCCTCTTGCCACTGTAGGACAGAGCCTGTCACATGAGAACGTCCGTGTCCTCCTCCGTAAATCTCCCACACAAATGAATGAGGACAGGGACAGTGATTTGTGCATGATGTTCCCGTGTGCTGGTGCTATCTGGGGAACAGCCATCAATCAAAGGCCAACAAGGCACATTCAGCGAGGTGCAAACAGGGAGGTGCGCCGGATTGCGGTGGAGGGTTTTATTACTCTGCTGCCACAACTTTATTGTTTAGGATTGAGGAAAACTGTTAACTGTACGTAAAAAACCTCTGGTGATGACCATGCCTTGACCTGTTGCTTGGGAAAATCTCAGGTCGTAGCTCAAAATCTTAGTTCGTACAGTGAGACAGGGACAAAGATTTAAAATAGAACCGTCGTACGACCAAAGACGAGCTGCGACCGACATCAGGCAGAGGTCGATATTTTGGAAGGCTAGTCGCAGAGTGAGCCTCCTCTCGCTGCAAATAGGATCTTTGTCGAGTGTCTCGGCAACACCGCACGCCGCCAGAGTCGAGAGCAACAGAGGCCAGGCTACGATAAACTTTGGTCGTTTCTCTTTGAACCATCGCACAGTGGAGACAAGAGCAGCTCATGATTGTATAATCCCCACGTCGTGCAAAGTAACATAAAAATCTTATAAGACAAAAAATATATAAAAATCGCACAGTGTACACCAGGCATTATGGTTAGCAATTGTAAGCTGCTAGAGGATAACAGCTTTAGCGTGTTCTAGTGTCCTGGAAAGTAATTTGGTGAAATACTTTGTCAAATTACACGCGACCCCGTATTTGCCCTCCCGTCACTTGCTCGACTCCTACTTCAGCATTTGTGCAGTTGACACGTGTGTGCAAAGGCATGGCACCAGGCCTACAGGCGAACACTTGGGCGACAATGCAGCAGTCACATCCTCTCTGGATATGAAAACCAAGAGGTGTCAACAAAACCACTAAAACTGTAGTGCACGCCTTTGTCCAGCAAACGGTGTGTTCTTATCACACGGTTTTATATGCGCTGAGATTACACAGAGGAAGACAATGAATCTGTTTCTACTTCCTTGAATGCTGTGGCTTTTTAAGGCAACTCTGGAGCATTCTAACGTAAATCTAAGTCATTACAAATTATTTACAGGCCGTTTTTTGATTGAATAGAAATAAGAGGAGCTTCAATATATCGTATTTTCCGGACTATAAGTCGCACTTGAGCGACTAATATGTGTTTTTCCCCCCTTTTTTTAATCCAAATATATAATTTCACATGCCACTAGAGGGCACTGCAGGCTAATCGAGCAGCAGAAAGAAAGTTTGGAGCGAGTAAGAAGCGGAGGTTACTACAATGATGTAAACAAAAAAAGGCTAATCACGGTGCAGTTACGCCTCCGTGTCCAGGTGTCCTCCGTGTCAAGGCAATTGTTCAGGAGTATGAAGATTTCAATGGATTTAGTGATTTGGAGTGAGATGGAGAGTTTGGTATGTTCTTTATGCTACAGCTCTCTGATCGGTTTATGTGACGTTAACATACCAGACACCTATTTAGTTAGTTGTTTATAGCTAACCATGTGTTACGTTAGCATACCGCGTATGCCTAATCAGCCGGTTGTTTTTTTCATTAGGCAATGTTTGACTAGTGCGTCTTATACTCCGGAGCTACTTTATCTATGTTTTTTCTTCTTCATTACGCATTTTTTTGGCTGGTGCGTCTTATACTCCGGAGCGACTTATAGTCCGGAAAATACGGTAATGCGATCATGAGTTTAGCCAATCAGTGTTCAGACAGTTCTGTGACGTGACCGTTCCGTGTTCGTCCTTGTATCCTCCTGTTCACATGAAGCAGAGCAGCTGAGAAGGGCCTCCCTCTGAGACTCAAACTACCTCTCAGAGTTTTCAGTCAGGCGATACGATGTGTAAAAGAAACGTGCATCCGATACCAACGTACCGCCGTTTTGTATCCTTGTAAACGGCCCCTTAAGGCTCATTTATGCTCCCCTTTTGGACGTAAATAAATCAGTGAGTTCCAAGTGTACTTACTGTCACTCCCTTTATGCTTTCACACGTTCCTAATGTCCAGCCTGCGTTATCAAAAGTCACCACCAGAGGGCGCTGGAAGTGCGTCAGAAAATGTATCCACCTTATTCCTACGCCCCATGAGCCTTTGCGTGAAAGATGTGGGCGATTTCCAGTAAGACCGGGGCCGCTGTTTGTTTACATGGTGACCGTTCGCTTGAATCCACTTAGTCTGCGCCTCTAAAGCTCATACAATGTGGAAACACGAGCTGTCACAGTTGAGACGAAGCTACGAGCCGTGATTAACTGCTCACAATAAACTTATGACTGAAAACCACTCCGAAGAGTTTTCTGACCCGTGGACGTGTTGGCCAAGTTGTCTCCAATTAACCTCTGTGGAGACTTGGAGAATGGATTGTCAGCATAAAAATAGTATTTTTGTTTCTTGTTGATTGGTCAAATATCCGTGGAGATCTTCACATTTTCTGATTAAACTGAGCGAAAGTCTCTTTACGAAACCTCGTTACATACGCCGCTCCACGTGGAAAAAGGCCATGACTGTAGTTTAATTAGGTCAGAGGTTTTGCACAAAAAACGTGCAGAAAAAGTTGGAATGCTCTTTGCATATCCAAGTATTTAAAATGCCATGTATTCAGACCCAGTTCAGCTTGTGTGGCCTCACGGGGCTCGGGTCATATCACTCGTACAGTGTGAGGTCAGTCAGTGTTTATTTACCTCCGTGGGCTAAGGCTTTCTTTGTAAATGTATGTGAGTCAGTAGCATTTAGCATGTTCAAAATCGCCTCAATGAGCCTTTAGAGTTCGGGATTGAATGCTTGCAAACATTATCCATAGACTAATACAGTATTAGTTGAAAAAAAAATGGGGAAAGAAGTAGAGAAAAGTTATTTGGGAAATCTGCCCGGATCATTACCGATAACTACAGATATGTGACGACACTATGCCAAGCTCTATTGAAAGTATGCTTCTTTTTTTCCCTATCTGTTCAAATCGACACAACCTCCGCAAACGAAATTACACAAACTAAGGACACACAACAATTCATCAAAACGCGTAATGTGAATGTAGCGCACAATGCAACCTAAATCCTCGTAATCCCTTGGCCAATCATTTCTACAAAAACACAAGCCCTTCCAATCTGGATCCTGGCCCCTGAACGCTCCACAGTCCGGACTGAACCACGGCCTATATAATCTCTTGTTTTCCTTCTCCACGCGGCCACTGTTTCTTGGCAGCGCCCAGTGTCTTTGGGCCGCTCGGGCACCAAGCCATTGTTTGCGAGCTGTGGGCGATACGGACGCACTGATGCAGAAGACCTACAGATCCTGGAGCGGAACCAAGTTAATTATAAAGAAGTGCGAGGAGGGCGCCTTAAAGGGGCCCCGGCGCCGCGCCTTGTGCCTTGGTCACGCACGTTTTATGATTATTTCTGAAGCCTGGAGTAAGAGCCGCCGTTACAGGAACCAGTGCCAGACCAACGTAATTACCGTTTGAAATCATTTACTTTGCGGTGACAGTTTTGGGAAGAGTTTTTTCCCATCACTTAAGGGGTACTATTGGATTAATCCTTTAATTTTTTTTTCTCTCCCTGCAACTACGGCCAAACATAAATCTGTTCATTTGCCCAATGACACAAAAGCAGTATGCATTGCTTACCACCAATCGTGATCGTGCTACTGGTATTCTTCATCGAATTCATTCATTCTTTTATTTCTCGGTATTTCCCGGCCCCTCTGTCCTCCGGTGGTAAACTGTTGTTGTCTTACTCGCAGCTCCAGAGCGAACGCCGTTAAAACGTATACACAAACAGCAGTAAGTGCGCCTCATAAACCCGCTCATTAATCTGACAGTGAAGGTTTATTGCCGCCGCACCTGTTCACAGTGATCCGCTGCTCTGCCCCCCCACGCACTCCCGTGTCCTCCGCTTCCTCCCCTTGTAGAACACAATGGCCGCTGACTGCTCTGCTTTGTGACTACGACACTGGAGGCCGCCATTGCTCCACCTTTGCAGTAGTACATCCATATGACCGCTATTTCCCCATTGGAATGCATTGGACTTTAGACACGTTAAAAACAACTTTAATGCCCGGTGCTTAATGGTTTAGTGGCTATAGAGCTAGATATTCCTCCTGTGATTACACTGGGTTAAAAACAATATGGGGCACCGGGCTTTTTATCGTAGAAATAAATTTTTGAAATCTTGCATAATTAATGAGGGCCTGACTTTGATTGACAGGCCGTTTACGTTGCTGCCTGGCCATGGGCGCGATTACAACAGAAATACACGCCCATTACACGCCCCGCGAGGGCCAAGCAGGGCCGGGTCTACAGTCAAGATCCCTCCCTTATGCCCTTTTTAGGAACATGCTTCGTCAGAGCTGGAGAGGAGGAGCCTGTAAATCCGCCATGATTTCCCCCACGAACGTAGTCATTTTGGTAAACGGGGAGGAGTGAGGAGGAGCTGTCTATTCTTTATTACAATCTATGGTAGAACATAACGTGGATCATTTTAGCATGCTCATTGTATTCTGTCAATCTACCTACAAAACTACAACCAAGATTTTTTTTTAAAAGGCCTCCAAACACTAGCTTGTAAATAGAAAAGTTAGTGTTTGTACTGCACGGCCATTTAACACATTAAGGTGTCAAATGAAATTAAACTTTATTTATAAAGCACTTTTCATACAAAATGTAACACAAGTGCTTTACAGTGCTTACAAATCATTAAAATCAGAGGTATTGTATAGTATTGCCCTTAGCCCAGGGATATGAATCAAACCTGGAACCTTCTTTCTGAAAGTCAAGAAAGCTAACCGCTGCGCCACTATGCTGCCCAATAAACGCTGTCTAATGACTAATGGCTGGTGTAGACTGTACGATTTTTTTTTAGCTTATAAGATTTTTAGATTCACATTGCACGGTTGTTAAAATCGTAAGCTGCACTCGTCTACGCTGTGCTAGTGTTCAAAGAGACAATCGTAGCTGCAATCAAAGTTTTGTCGTAGCAGTTTCAGGCTTCAGAAGGCGTGTCTTTAGCTGAGGCAGGCGCAACATGCTAGCAGGGTTTATTTCCACGGAAAAGTCCAAAGAAAGTGGCGACGTTGATATTTGCTGGCCATGCAATGAAAGCTGCTAAAAGCAGGCACTTTAGAGACATACAACTAAAGTAACACTCCGGTCTTGCTCTCCTTCCTCTTCTTTCTCTTTATTTTCTTTCGTTTTTGCTGCCAGAGGCATCACTTCTCTTGGGGCAAGCCTGCTGGCTTGGGGGCCCCAGGCAGCTGCCTGCCTTGCCTTATGGCAAACTACGCCTCTGTCTACGACTAGTGTTCCAAAATATCAGACACGGCCTGTTGTACGACGGTTCTATTTTAAATCTTTGTCCCCGTGTCACTGTACAATCTCAGACCTGCAATTTTCAGCTCCAACCTACGATTTTTCTCATTACTAGTCATCGAACGTCGCAGACGGCCAAAAGCGCACAGTGTACACCAACCATAAAACAAAAAAAGTTTCCACAAAAAAGGGTCACGCGCACAAATATATATGGTTGTGAATGCCTCAAGCTTTGATTACAAAGCATTATTACAAGAAGCTTCTGCAGCATCAATAGATCCAGTGTTCCATCCCTTTTTCTTCAAGATCATGTATTGATGATGGGAAAGTGTGACCACTGTTCAAAGCCTTGTCCAGCACATCCCAAATATTCTCAATTGGGTTCAGATCTGGGAGGGTGGGTGAACATGCAAACTTTCTACGGGGACCACGACTGTCTTTGTCTTTCGACAGTCTCTTTGATAGGACCATGGACCCGATCTTGTGATTCTAAACGTAGACTATAGTGTATCCTTTCCCGCTTAGGAGGGGCGCACTGTGAGATCTTCCAGCTCCAGACCTGGCCTGTACGTGGGCTGGACAAACATAGCCTGGTGAGACCAGAATGATTCCCCTCTGTATTTTTTTATCCAGCGGGGGATCAGTCTGGTCACCCAGTCAACGCTCGCGCCTTCCGCAAAATTAATCAGTTCACGTCCAATCTGAATCGTTTATTTGCCGTGACGTGTTGTTAGCGAGCAACGCGGAAGTCCCTCAATAACAATCTACGAACGATGCACGAAAGAGAGAAAGCGTGTCTCCAGTCGGCGGTAAATGACCAAAAAACACATCGACAGTTGGTGAGTTTCGTTATTCATAATCCTGCGCAAATATTAACGCAAAACCGCTAATAACACCACATCAACAGCAGACGGCCGCCCTTCGCTGATTCGTTTACTCCGCTTCCTGTTTGCTTGCGTATCTACCGCTGTGGGAAATGGATTCGACGCAACGGTGACCGGTACAGCGGTGAGTCTGGATTTTTCCAGGCTAGGACAAACACCCCTGGCCAATGGCGGTGTTATGCACAACCTCTTTCCTCCAAAAAAGACTCTTTCCACGGAGAGGCCAAGGGACAAGGAGTGTGGATCTCATTAACGCAATTACGGCCCCATATGTCTCCATAGCGATAATTCACAATATTCCTTGATTTTCAATACCTTACACTTACATTTGCTCTTAACAATGTCAATCAAATGTGCTCCAGCCACACAATGAGAAATAATTGCTCCCCACAGAACATTTTCTTTAACATATGGTGGTGTAATTCTGCAATGACCAACTAATTATGAAGTTGTCAAAGACACGTTGTAACATGACAATCATCGGCTCGTGCTTTCTTTGCTGTGATCTTATTTTGTATTTTAATGATTTCTACTCCAATAACAGCATCTGCCATTGTCATTGGTGTAAGATCCACCTACACCTGATTTGATGAGCTCTCTTCTTTGGACTCTGTGGGTTTGATCCACATGTTCTTATAAATACCAACACGTGTTAGGTCTCCAGACAATCTCTTCCAAGTTCCTAATGATCCACTGGGAGGATCTTTTTTTAGTACGCAGATGGCACGCAGAGAATGTCATCATTATGGCAACAGTTAGTGGGTGAACGTTTGGTTGTTTAAGTCAGAGTTTACAGGTGTACGAGCACTCAACAGGGGGTGTATTTGGAATGATGTCAGATCAGATTAAAAAGGTGAAATAGAATGGTTTGATGTAAAGGGCTTGTATTCAGCTTTATCTTTGAACACGTATACTATACCACTACGTATATAGCACATTAATGTTAATCACTGTTTGAATAATCGGCAGCATGTTGTGGTACAGGGTAGAGTATAAATGAGGTATTCTAAAGCAGTGGTTCTCAACTTAACATTAAATAAACATATACAACTAAAGTTATGATCACAACAACAGTATTTTAACATATTCCGATATTTCTAGACCTTTAAGGAAAAAAAAATGCACTTTGTAAAAGAGGAATCAAAGAGGGCATATTTATGAAGAAACAAAATCCCTCCATGAACAGGAATGGAGATCTGGGATATCACATGTGTACAGCAGCCTCCTGCTCCCCAGGTCTTGAGGGCTCTGACATGCTAATGAGGAAGTAATCAAGCAGTGATCAGCTGAGAGCAGGGTTATTGAGACTGAAACTCAGCTGAGACTAGGATCGTTGAGACTTCTACAAAAGTGTTTGCCCACAGGTCAGAGTACTGCAGTGCATTGTGCATGCCGCTGAGAAGGTGATTGGCTGTAAGCTCCCATTTCTCCAAGACCTGTTCAACTCCAGGACCCTGAGGCGTGTGGGTCGGATCACAGCTGACCCTTCTCACCTTGGATTCACCCCTGTCCCCTCATGCAGGAGGCTACAGTCCATACAGACCCATACTGCCCGCCACTTGAACAGTTTTTTCCCCTACGCCATCAGACTCATGAACAAAAACAAGACCCAATAGCTTAGTTACAGACTCATGGATGTAATCTGCACTATTGCACTATGTGGTGAGTCCAAACTTAGATATGCTGCTATCACTTTATCACTTTATGCACCTGCACATCTGTAAATACAATCCTGCTGTTGTTCCATTTCAAATTGATGTCATCTTACCATATTTTACTTTTTATTTTTTATTATTTTAATATTCTTTATGCATTCCCTTACAGTCTTATAGTTTTAAAGTTGTATGGCTCATTTTTATCTAAATTCTGTATTATATGTTTTATGCTAGTTTGTGAACCTGTTCTCAAACAATGGCAATAACAATTTTGATTCTGATTCTGTTTGCGAGGGCGAACATTATTTGCCCTCGCCCTGTTTTCTCGTTGAGGTCAGTTTTCATTTTGTGCTCATAGTTTTAATGTTCAGCTTTTGTGCATGTTGTATTTTTGCATGCCTCTCCTTAGTTTTAATGTCCCAGCCATGGATATAAAGCGTGTGTCATCAGCCAATACCACCAAAATGGCAAAGGGGGAAACATGGTAGAAAGCTCTAAAAAGTCAGTTTTTCAAATAGCTATATATTTCCAAACATATGTGTCTGTGGTAGAGAGTAAAAGGAGTGTTTGTCTCATTATTATTAGGATTTGTTTAAAGTTGCGAGATCACTATAAGCCAAGAGACGAGAGTAAATAACCTTGTCAATATCAAAGCTAACTCAATCTTTTACGTCGTTTCCCTTGCTATCAAAATGGCATTCAAATCGTGAATATTTCAAATACATCAGTGAGATGTAGCTTAGATGCGTAATTAAAGATCACAGAGAATGAAAAACTGTGAAAGTTGGCAAAGAAAGTGTGAAAGTCGAGAGGTTACATAAATGTGACGCAATGGTTCCATAAAAAGCTAAATTAGCCTTTCGGTTATGTGAGCTTTGACTATCTTTGCACTTCAAAAATACAAAATGGCCTGGTCCAAGCAGAATATATTATGTTTCAAAAAATGTTATGCTGTAAGTTCTCGGGAACTTTGGGCTAAGGACCTCAGACTAGTGCTGGGCGATATGACGATACATATCGTGGGGACGATAGAAAAGTGTCTATCGTGGCATTTCTCTTCTATCGTTTATATCGTTTCTAACCTAATTTCATCAATTATTAAAGCCAATATTACATTAAATAGGCCACAAAGAATGTATTAGTGTTTTCTTGTCACTATGCATCCTCTAAGTTTATATTAAGTGATTATAAACAAGAATAAAAAAGAACTTTTTCGCAAAGAAACTCCGTCTTAAGGGTTTTGCGACACCTGCTTTACGATATTGCTGTCCGCCGCCCGCCACACCTGCTGTAGCAACGGCGACATCTAATGGACGTACACCCCTACTACAACACTCAGCATTCTTATTTCTGAGTTAAATGTCACTTCATAACAGAGGTTACATTAACCGAAAATTCTCCGTCATTTGCGTAATATGTTTAGCTTTGACGCAGCGCTGATCCGTCTCTCTCTCAGCTACTTCCCTAAACACCGCGTGGTTTCGCTCTGCTTTACGTACGGCACATAAACAGCTTTTTAGTGATGGATCTCACAACGGAGCTGACTGATAGGCAAGGCAACTTTATTTATACCGCGCATTTCGTACACAAGGCCACTCAATGCGCCTTGATAGTGCTGGATCTGGATTAAACACACGAGAGAGAAGAGAGGAGAGGCTGGTGCAGGAGGTAAGAGCAGCAAAAGACGTACAATGCAAACTGCTCGCCCACTGTTTCATTACGTTAAAATTGAGATATAAGCTCCAATTTACATTTGTATTAGTGTAATATGAGCCTTGATATTGAGGAGCAGATGATGCTCTGAATAAGTCGTTCTCTACGCACGAGTTTACACATTTCTGTTGTTAAATTGGTGTCAGGACTCAGATGTTCAGATCATGTTTAGGCCATTTATCCTGCTGTCTCACATTTTTCCTGACATAAACAATACAGGCTATATAAATTATCCATAGCGAAACCACTGCTTCAAAATAAAGTTAAAAAAAAAGTAAGTAAGATATTTTTTGAAAGAATAACTGAAAACGGACTATATTATGGTATATCGTGATATATATCGTTATCGTGATATAAAATAATCCATATCGTGATATACGTTTTTTCCATATCGCCCAGCACTACCTCAGACTGTGGCCATTTTGTTGCCAGACAAACGAAAACACATTTCTGGGTGGCGAAAGGAAGAGGAGACCCCCCAGTTACAAAGCAGAACACGCGAGCTGCAGCAAGGATTTTTATTTGACCAAGGATTCATTGCAGAACTTCAAGTCCTCACCCCTTTGCCGAAATGCAAAGTAATGCCTAGACTAGCCTCGCGCCCAAAAAAACCCACAGTGCTTTCCATCCATAAAAGATGAGTGTGCGACCAGTGCAGACCTGTCATCCTGCGGTGGGCGCGCCAGAGAAAATACTTTGTTTGAGCAACATTTAAACATAAGCCGCTAAGCCGGCATTAGCATAATGTATTCTTTGATAATCGCCGCGCCACTGACGACGCTGAGTGCATCCTCCGCGGCGGCATGCTGTGTTTGTTGTCGCCGTGTGTCCCGCGGCCGTGCATCCAGCCCAACAGGGGGGCGCCGCGCGGACCCCAGGGCGGTGCTGCGGGGGGGGGGGCTACATATATTTAAAACAATCATGAATTTTAATGGTTATTCACCCAGGGAGGCTTAAAAAAAAAAATCAGCAAGCCGCACTCTCTGCCTCTCTCTCTTCTCTGCTTTCTGTTCCGCTAGCAAAATCTGCAACGGATTATTTAAACATGACTTGAAAAATGTAAAAAAAAAACTGGCCCCAGGTGGCAGCGGCGCAAAGCAAACGGTTTATTAAAGGGAAGAGGAAGTGACAGAGAGGGAAGGATCAATGCGCGAGTCTTACTTTGATATCTCTTGTGTTTCCTCGGCACTTGACAGCAGAGGAGGTACACTTCGAACATGCACCAGAAGACAGCAGGGCAGCGGCACTCAAAATGTACAACGGAAGTACTACATAACTTAGGTGAGCTCATCCGTCGTCATGGCGGACTGTTGTGCTGAAGGACCTTTGATCGAAAGGCAACGCTCTCTTTAACAGTGCACCTCTGTTCCTGTGGTTATACTGTTTGGGTCAGGATTGAAATGACAAGATTGCAGAAAAATGTATAGATCTAAAAGAGTTTTCTCTCGACTGGGTGCACCCTTATTCACCCCACTCTGTATAAAAGTTCAGATCGCACCACACGCACCACAACACCAACAACATCCGGATAAGTAAACACCCTCTGCCCAGATTTAATTTCAAAGAATATGTCACCTCCTGACACAATATATCCTCAATATGTCCATTCAGTAGGGGTTTGTTATCATATTTTATTGCACTAATTCGTGGAACTTTTTTCTGCCCCTCCGTCCCTTGCACGAAGGTGTAAAAAATGAAATAAAATCTTATTGAGAGAGTGGAGCTTGGAGTAGAACTGCTGCTTCTTCACATTCAGAGGTGCCAGCGGAGGTTGCTTGGGCATGTATTTTAGGTGCCTCGGCTAGCTTTCCTGTGGATGTGTTTTGGACATGTCCCAGCAGAAGGAGGTGGAGGATATGTTTCTTGGCCTGCCTGGAAACAGCGTTGACTCCCCCTGGAAGAGCTATTGGAATTGTACGTCGATGGTAAACTCTGGGCATCTGTCAATTCACGATACAGGCTCCCGGCCCTAGATAAAGCAGACGAACATGGACGGAGGCCGAAGTAAAAATTTGACGGATGGAATCATGGCTGTCGTTCTGCTCCCTGCGTCTCCTCCAGTCACTCGCCCGCATACCGAAGTCATACATTTGAAAAGCATTAGCTGTAGTAGTGGCAGGAGAAGAACTTACTGTACGGAGGTGGAGATATGCAGTCGTCTGATGCCTGCAGTGGGGAACTGTCTGGAGTTGATGTAGGAGACTTTCCTCAGCGCAGTGTTGATGTGGTCCAGGTCCTCTCCCTCCATCACCAGGATGGACTGGGCCGGGTTAAAGTGGAACTACGGCACAGAGAACAGACAAGTCAGGAGAAAGAATAAATAGACAAACTTACATTAGTTGCATTGTCAAGAGAAGGGTTCCCTAACTTTACTGGAGACTCCTAAATTAAAGTGATGTCCTAACAGTGTTATATCCAAGAAAGGTCTTTTTGATGTCTTAATTCCACTCTTAAAATCATCTGGCTTTGGTCTGTTTGTTTGTTTGTTTCTCATTTTGTGAATAAGTTGGTCTGAGGAAAGGCTGTGGGAAGTTGGAATACAGAGGGTCTCTAATAAACAGGCCATATGCACAAAAGAGGCACTCGAGGTCAGACAGTGCCACTCTTCCCAACATAACATTTCCTTCACAATTATATATTTCATCAGGGGTGCCAGTCAGGGACGTGTCCACGGGGTGTGCCAGGGGTAGCACAGGACACCCCTGGGATGGGATTGGCCACCCCAAGTGCCAACCCACTGAGAGGGGCTGAGATACGGTGACACGCTTACAGTGCTTCCATTTTGCTTATACTACCAAATAGGGCTGAACGATATTAAATTAACTTGCGATATGCGATACGGCCATATCGCAATATCGCGATAATGATATTATTGTAGTATAACACCCAACTATTTCAACGCGATATGTTTCGTTCTAATTAAACACAAATTGTAAGTAACTAGTTATTCAGCAAATTGTGTCAAAGAAAGACTTAAAAAACACTACATCAGGAGAAAAACAAGACTAACACACGAGCTTAACATAGAGACTACAGTTACAGACCTGAGGTGGCAGAGTCGCGAGTAAAAAACCCAGACAACTTCCATCTAGTCCCTTTAACTAAAACAGAACTTTTACACATAAAATCAATTCAGAACATTGTTTGTTTTTTGCACACAAAAAACGAGTGTCGATCTCAGTCTGTTGAAGGCTTACGTGATGTTGCGATATATTGTGGCGTCTTGCGATACGATATCGTGCAGCCCTACTACCAGACTATAGCAAATATGACAAACTTGCCACAACAAATAAGCAAACACATATTGCCTGTAAGTTTCCCAGAATGTTAAAAAATAAGTGTTCCATTCTAAAACAGGATTAAAACATTATTTTTAGGGCAAGGCAGAAAATGGGGTGACACAGCGTTAGAACAGTGAAAAGAAGATTTTGCTGTTGTGGTTCGATTGGTTTTGTGATGGATCCTGGGCTCTAAAAATGTGGAGGACCGTTTGGTGCTTTGTGTATGAGCAACAATCCAGGGAGTACAGATCGAAGTACTGCAGGAGTCGAAGTGAACAGGGAAACTCGCGGTCTGACATGGTCTGGACAACTCGGTAGCACCTTTTTAGAAAGTTACACTGTACAGCTCTAAATGATTTATAAGGCATAGCTCGGTTTCCCTAGCCCATTAAAATGTCCCCATATTGATTGAAGTAAAGTTCCAGATGAACTTTTCTTTGGCAGTCACGCAGCAGACTCCCCGCCAGTGCGCACAAGTGTCTCCTCACAGCTCCCGTGTCGTCCTGCCGCGTCTGATGATTTGGGGATTTGAGTCGTTTCTTTAAAGCGGTTTCCCACTCTGTGTCTGTCATTTCCTCAAACTGCGTCTCACCAGCAGGGTTGCGGTATTTGAGCGCTCCATGGAGTCCTAGGGAACACCCCGCACCCCCGCGTCGTCTCCCCGCTCACACCGCTTGGTCCTGGAGGCTCTTATCTGCTCTGCTGCCTATGATTGTGCTCTGCCAGCACTCCACCTGTTAGGCCTTGTATAAACGCTGCATGGCCCTAATCTTCCCACGAACCCACCGCGGTGGATGAGAGGCAAGCTGAGGGAGGAAATAGAAATACTCTTAAAAGATAAAGTCCTGGAGAGGTGCTTAGAGGTTTCCCTACCCCCAAAAAAGAAGCTTGATGAAGCTCAAGTAGTTACAGTTGCAGTAGTAGCAGTAGTAGTCTGCTGAACTTAAGAATCCAAGAGCTCGCGTAAAATGACTTGCCTTATGGTGATGATATTGCTTCATCTATTATGTTTCGTCAAATCCAGTTGTAGTAGAAATTGGATTGTAGCTATATTCCTATGTTCATTCCAAGCAGACCAGTGAGTTATTTTCCTGCAGTACTCGATCTTTCTGGGCAGTCTGCCTAGAAGCTCGCGCCTGTGTGTCCATCATCGAGATGGGATTCTCTGGCAAACAACTTGCCGGAGTCAGCCGCAACGCAGAGCTTTTCTCTCACTGCAATTTACCTTATTCAGGGCTCCAGACTAACATTTTATGTTGGTCGCGTCGGTGCACCCAAGTATCTTCATGTAGGTGCACCAGGACATAATTTAGGCACACCACTTAAGAAATATCAAACATGTTCCTGCGAACAGGAGTCACTGCCATTTATTATTTATTAAATATATTTTGCTCACTCGATACATAATAAATAATAATAAATATTATGTTTACATGCATGAGTGTCATATGTCCGGTAAATAGGGCATTTTTTGGTTTTAACATCACACAGCTCTAAAGGAGCAGACTGTTAAAAGAGCTGTTCAGAATTTGGCTTCTTTTTAAAAGGTGCAGAACTCAAGGATGAAGCAGTACGTTGTCTTTTACTCCATTTCAATATAATTGTTGGTTATGTATATTTTGTATCCTCAAGTTGTTTAATTAATTGATTAATTTATTTTTTGTATCTTTAACACGTTTGGCTATTTATAATTTTCCTATGATTTATTGAATTCATTATTGTATTTATTTATGACTGACAAATGAATATAAAGTAAGGGGAAATTGATATGTAGGTTTACCCATATGTGATTGGCTCTCTGGGCTCCCATATCCAGACCAAAAGGAACTTTCACTTTTGAGGCTGCTCAGAGGCAGCCTTGGGGTCTCTTCCCAGACGATTTACGTTATGTTTTGACCCTGGAAATAAGATTAAAACTGGACCTGGATACGGAAAGAGCAGCGATTACGGTGAGGGCTGCAGACATGTTTGTCTGTAACTTTGTGATGCGCGCCACGTCTTTGGGCTAACGCGGATAATAACATCTAATTATCTTACTGCCACGTTTTGTAATCCTTGTATAACTGTGATTGCCTAATCACAAAAGATATGTTTAACTTGGTATCCCTTCCAAAGTGCCTACGGTAGCTATAAAAGCCCATGTAAGAAGCAATAATATTCAATAGTTTATTAAAACCCAATTATTATGCTACATCTTTTCAGAATCCTTTCACTGTAATTGACGATGCATCTAAAAAAAAAGAAAAAATCACAATTATTTGTGTCACATCTATAAGTGTTGCTAATGATACAACAAAACTTCTCTGACATCATTAAAATAAAGTCTGTGTTGCTGCAGTGGGTGTGCGTATGGTCTGAAGCTGTTCTGCGAAATTGGAACGAGGAGTCGGTCTTTATTCATGACTGAAGTGGTCTTAAAATGCTCATCTGTGTGGATTCTCCTTTGTGTTAGAGCTGTGCACATCCTGATGAAGTTTACAGTGATGAGTTTTCTGATGAGGGGGGTGTGGTGAAGGTCAGGGCAGGGCACATGTTCTGAGCCCTGTCAAGGCAAGGGCAAGTTTATTTGTAGAGCACAATTCATACACAAGGCAATTCAAAGTGCTTCACAGTTGCATAAAATTACAAGAAAACAGATCAAATCAATCATTAAAACATCAACATAAAAATTTATCAATGACAGTAAAAGGCAAGAGTGCAGATAAAATACTTTCAGTTTTCATATGCTCGGGTAAAAAGAGCTGTTTTCAGCCTGGATTTGAACATTGTCAGAGTTGAGGCCTGTCTCACATCCTCATGAAGACTGTTCCAGATTTTAGCTGCATGAAACTGAAACGCAGCCTCACCGTGTTTAGTCCTGACTCTGGGAACCACCAGGAGACCCCTCCCTGAAGTTCTCAGGGCCCGAGATGGTTCATACGGCTCTAACATGTCAGAGATGTACTTTGGTGCTAAACCATGAAACGACTTGTACACGAGCAGAGCTGTTTTAAATTCTATTCTCTGAGTGACAGGAAGCCAGTGCAGAGACCGGAGCACTGGACTAATATGGTCATATTTCCTGGTTCTTGTCAGGACTCGAGCAGCAGCGTTCTGGATGTTCTGCAGCTGTCTAACAGCTCGTTTAGAAAGGCCAGTGAGCAGGCCGTTACAGTAGTCTAACCTGCTGGAGACAAATGCATGGATGAGTGTCTCCAAGTCTGGTTTTGACACTATTCCTCTGATCTTAGCAATGTTTTTCAGATGGTAAAAAGCTGATGATGTTATTGCTTTAATGTGGCTGTTTAAGTTCAGGTCTGAGTCCATGACTACTCCTAGATTTCTAACCTGATTTTTTGGTTTTAGAGAGAGAGACTCAAGGTGACTGATAACACTTTGTCTTTGTGTCTGTGGGCCTAAAACAATTATCTCAGTTTTGTCTGAGTTTAGTTGGAGAAAGTTGTTTTGCATCCACAAACTGATCTGTTCGATGCAGTGACAGAGAGTATCTACAGGCCCATGTTCACCTGCCGTCAGTGACACGTAGATCTGAGTGTCATCTGCGTAGTTATGGTACGACACATTGTTGCTGTTTATTAGCTGACCCAATGGAAGCATGTACAAGTTGAATAAGAGGGGTCCCAAGATTGACCCCTGGGGGTCTCCACAGGTCATTCAGAAACGCTATGAAATATTGGCTTTAATTTATGATATTAATGTAACATGTGACATTTCCGGAATACCGCTGTGTGAATATATGGTCATGGTCCAGCTCTTTACAGTTCCTCACAGCCAAATCATTAATGCAGAATATGCATATATGGTCACTTTTTCATTTCATCCTAGGCCGACTATTTGTCTTCTCAGGTCTCCTCCCCCCTCCTGGAACCGCCACCTTAACGTGGTGGAGGGGTTTGAGCGCCCAAATGATCCTGGGGGCTCTGTTGTCGGGGGCTTCGTGCCCCTGGTAGGGTCTCCCATGGCAAACAGGTCCTAGGTGACGGGTCAGACACAGAGCGGTTCAGAAGCCCCTTATGAGAGACCAACAGGCCCGGTTAGAACCATGAGGCCGTCCTTCTGTGGACCCACCACCTGCAGGAGGAGTCATAGGGGCTGGTGCAATGTGATTTGGGCAGCTCCAACAGCTGCCCCCACGACCCGGCAACGGACAAGTGGAAGAAGATGGATGGGTGGATGGATGGAGGTCTCCTCTCGTCTGCCCCATCTCACTTGCTCAGACCAACATCTGCACTGAAGCGACCTAAACCCCAGACCAAGCACAGTGCACGTGCGCATGTTTGTAGCGTACGTTTAGTAGTCAATTCTAAACAAAATGCCTCAGTCCTCGTTCAAAACGCTGTGTGCTGGTAGTCTCTGGTGAGTGAATTGTTTTCACACAAAGTTCCGTCACCTTTTTATTTCGGTTTGTGTGTTTCATATATTTTTCTGGCTGCTAGTATAAAACAGTGTGTGTGGCAAAATTAGCGCGAGGAGACACATTTAGAGAGTTTAATAACTCAAAATCACTGTAGAAAAGCTCTCCTTCCAATATCCAGCTGATTCGCTGAACAGCCGGTAACACATAGCCAATCACAGCGCTCCCAGTGCAACGACAGTGCGGCCCAAACTAACTTCACAGGCCTCCACAGAGGTCTACGACCGACGGTGCTGTCCACACCAAACACCCAACATCGACCGAAACCTACCCGACCAAGACCGACTGGAGATTTTCGTGTTGGTGTGAAAGGGCCTTTACAAAAAGGAGCTGGAAGTATTACCATTATTATTCACAGTAGCAGAGTAGTATAGTATTGTCTATCAAACTTTTCCAACACATTTCTTCAGAGTTAAGTCTCTCCAGCCACTTCCAAGCACAGAGTCACATTAAGTAAGTGTCTTGCTCAGGACACAGTATGCAATCTCCTTGTAGCAGGAATCAAAAGTGTCCCGTAGCAAAAGAAAATGAATATAACATTTTAAACCTTGGCGAAAAGAGCCATAGTAGTTAGTAGCAGCAGTCCCCAGTGTTACGGCCCCAGGCTTCCAGTCTCCCTCTTTGTTGTAGTAGTTTGTGCGTGTGTGGCTAATTTCCCTTTGCTGTCCATGGAAACTTGGCTGTGTGAGCCATGGCCTGGGATTGGAGGACTCGTTTCATGCTGGGTGCTGATTCGCTGTTTGTCTCTCGTCCTGATTGGTGCGGCGTCTGAACACCTGGCCCCAATCAACCTCCTGCTGCAGCCACAGTTATAGAAGCCCATGGACCATTTGGGGCTTTGTTAGGTTATTGTTGTTATGCCTTTGTTAAATTTACCCTTTACATCCCTTTTATTGAATTACAACTTTAAACATCCATTTTTGCATCTTGGTTTTTGTTACTCCCTTTTCATCTAGCTGAGCCGGGTCGTAACACCAGGGAAAATTCTTTGCTGCCGCTTCATACTGCATATTGCAATAGGATTTGCCTGGTGAAACCACTGGCCTGTTTGAGTATCTCTGTTTGAGAATACTATACAAACTGTCAGTGAAATGTTTGCAAAGGCAGCACAGGAGAAAGCCTGCGACTGAGCGTACAGCAGAGAGAATGAGGAAGGCATCCACACAGAGCCCTCTCATCTATCTTATCTGGCCTGTCTGCCGCACAGAGCTGGAGATGGATTAGCCGGCCGCTTGTTTTAGGGGTGGGGGGGGGGGGCTGTAGTTTCACAAGATCCCACTGGTGAATTAGTTGTACGGGTCCAGAGAAATAGCATCCTATGTGTCAGATAACAAATGTTTTGGCGGGCATGCGTGTGCAAGCGGAAACCAGACAGGAAGAAATACATCGCTTTAAAGGGGATGTATGCTTTATGCCCTCTTGAAGTATTGTGCTTGAAGAAGTTTGTGGAAGAAAAATGCCAATGGGGGCAGTGTGCAGTTCTATAGGTCTTTTACAGACAGACACGTGATGGTTGGCGGCTGCTGGAGGTCGCCATATTGAGAACAAGTCGTATCACACCTATCAGTCACACCGTGATTGGTGATAAATAGAGCATGTCATGGTCACTTCCCATTGACCCCATTTATGGCGTCACCCGGGTTGGTCGCATTATGTCATTATGTTACATTTCATCATCATTACATCTGTCTGTTCATCACTCGTGCCTCACAGCTAGAAGGTCCCGGGTTCGATTCCCACCTGGACAGGGTCTTTCTGTGTGGAGTTTGCATGTTCTCCACGTGTCTGCGTAGGTTTCCTCCGGGTCCTCCGGGTCCTCCGGTTTCCCCTACCACTAAAAACATGTACAATAGGCCAGGATGAATGAGATGAATGATTTGAGTGTGTGAATGTGGGGCAACTGATGCAAATAAGTCCATGGCTACAATCCGGTGTGGTGTGTTCATACTGTCCCCTACCAAATAAACACGTACATTAAAAAAATGGCCGTGGACGTTTGTATCGCAGTCTTCAGGCCTATCCGCGGAGGAACCCCTATCCAACTGGGACTGGACAACAAAAACTGAAGTTCCAACAAGGACTGGACGTTCTTTCGCGGTCTTGGCCCGTCTGCTGAGGGACTCCCATCAGCCCTGGGGCTAGTTATAGCCTGTCCATCCATGAGAGTGGATCTCTCCTTCTGTGGTTCTCCCCGAGGTTTCTCTTTTCTCCCACTGGGTTTTTGAGTTTTTTTTCTTGCCGTGTAAGAGTCTAAGGACGGATGATGCCTCAGTCCTCCTAGGAACACCCCCACCTCCTGGAGACGCCTCGGACCTTTCGTCACCAGCCGAGTTACCAACCACTGCTCCTCAGCTCAGCAGAGCCCCCTCCCCACATGTCGAGCCCGCAGATTAGCTTCATGTGTTGTAAACCGGAGCACAAATTTCATCTACAATGGGTCATAGCCGAGTGGTTTGCTCCCAGAGCTAACAAGCTAGCGCGGAAAGATTCATAGAAAACAAGCAGCATGTTATGCACTAACAACGTCAATAAAGCAGGCAACTACTTGAAGCAGCATTCATGATGATCACACAATGAGCAAGGCTTTACACAGTTGTGGTTTATTGCAGACTTTTCATCAACAATGAGCTGTAGGCGATTGTTACATGCTAACGGGGGGTAATCTGGAATAATTGTCCACCTGCACAGATAATGTCCCTGGGGAGATCCTGGTGTAGACCATAGGGGTATGGTTAAATATCCATAGGGCATGGCAGTACCAAACAGCAGGTATTATTTCAAGACGTTCACTACAGCCATTTTGCGAGAGCAGTTATTTTTAATTTACTGCATTTACAGACATAACTTTGGATCATCATTGTAGTGTGCTATAGACTGGTACTATGTGACTGAAAAAAACATAATACCCCCTTTTTAAATAACCAAATAACGTTTATTTACACAACATGCATTTCAAAGTTTAAAAAAAGCCACTGTAAACACAACACCAAATGAAAATGAGCCAATCTTCGAACAGCTCTTTTAAAGAGAGTGTAGTTCTTGTTAACGCAACCTCTTGATGACTCGAGAAGTCAGAGAAGGTTTGCACGACAACTAACAACTTAAACTAAACTAAATTAAGCTGTATTGGGAGGATCACTGTTATTGTTTATTTCCGCAATTTTCACTGGATGTTTTGGTGACTGGTGGGCAAACGGCTGATTTGTCCTAAAACACAGATCTTTTTTTGAACGATGTTTTGACCCACCATAGAACTATTATTATCTATTTAATACATTTGCATTGCACACCAGTGCCTCGGACGTGACGACACGGCGATCCCCCTAATTGTGATTTGAAAATGAACAAAGGAGGGATGCTAAAACCAGGGCATCAGGCTCCAAACCAAAACAAGCCATAATAGGATTATTAGCATGGCCTATAAGGTAGATAGATAACGTTGAATGATTCTTCATATTACTCGTTTGTCCGGCAAAAAGATGCCACACACAGAAAACAGCAAACACACCCGTCAATTCAACAATGGAAACCATTCGCAGCACTTGGATCAAGTTCAACATAAAACATCATAGAAGCGTTGAAATACCCGTTATTTATTCACTAACCCAACTACTCAAAAAGTTTATGTGAACAATGAAATTCCATTTGCAAAATTCTAAGAAGCTGCCAAAGCGTCCCAGCTGCTTTTACAGTTGCTTTGTTTTGATACACAGACAAGTAGCACAAAGAGTGACAAATGAGCATTATTACGGCGCTTTGTAGTGCGAGATTTCTAACAGTTTGTACGTTTTATTCTCATTTCGTTGGCGTTCGAACTCGTAGGGTGCACAGTAGGTAAGTAAGTTAAAAACAAAAGTTCTCACGACTCATGTAGAAGCAAAAAGCAGCAATGCCAGTGTGAGTAATTACTATTATTTTCTTGTTTTTACGTTCATCCAACCCATTAACGCAATCACTCTAAAGGTAAACAATAACTCGTGCGACTTTGTGATTGCATGTACCAGATGTAACCCCGTACTGCCCGCTTTGCTCAGTGTTACCTTGACGCTCTTGTCCAGGCTCTCCAGGCTGTGGATGTCCAGGCCCTCCTTGCAGGCCTGCAGACAGGAGATGACCTTCTGTGTCTCGATGTGGCCCGGGCGGATGGTGAGGCCCGACAGGCTGCCTCGAAAGTACTGAGTGAACCTCGGCTTCGTCACCTCCCCTCCTGCACACAAACGGAGAAGCATTACAGCACCCGCTCTCAAAGTTGCGGACCCCGAAACAATCCAAAGTTAAAGGACAAAGCAGTAGACAGTTGCACATTTCATAAATAGTGGTTATCAACTTTTGAAGCACCTTCTCTAATTCATTCAAACCTTTATTTAACCAGACAAAAAAACCTAATTGAGATAAAACATCTCTTTTACAAGAGTGCCCTGGGCCAAGAGGCAGCTTTACAACTAATGACTTCTGGCTCCTCTCCCCATATCTGTGTCCAGTATCCTCCCAGTTTGGGCCCATACCCTCCTCCCAGTTTGGGCCCATACCCTCTCATTAGCAGTGCTCGTGTCTGTTGGTGGCTGTAATTGGCCTAATAAGATTCATGTTTGTGTCTGTATTGTGTGACTAAGCAGTTTTTTTGTTTCAGTGATCCATGCGTCCTCAGACTAAACAAAGGTAAACCACAGCCCCATTTGTGCACCGTGTCCTCCGGACCGCTGAAAGGCCATGTCTGTGCACACTCATTAGCTGAAAGGTTACCGCTCCGGTGCCAAAACCTCACCTTTTCAGTGCTTACTCTGCTGCTAGACTTCCACGCTTCATCGTCTCTAAATTTTGGCTGCACTCCACCACAAATAAAGATCATTTATAATCATTCATTGCACATCAAGAGTCGAGAGATTGCTTGTTTTCTCATCCAAAAGTAATGTCGCCAATAGCCATTTGATGTTTTCCTGTGACAGCTGTATTATTTAAAAGGGACTCGGTGACTTTATTTCGACAGATAGGCAATTTTATTCCTAACAACCAGATTTAACTCACCATTTTTCATTATCCAGTTTATACAAAGTTTTCTGTTGAGGTTAATGCAACACCTGAAGGCAGAAATGACTTTAATCTGGGAAGAACAACAAATTAAGTTTTAAAATGCATGACAAGTTGAGATGCAATAGATTTTATGATAATATATCTACTGTGTCTTGAATGCAAGGTGAGAACATTTTGATGAACTGGACCAACCACAGACTTTTGGAAGGAGTTCAGGAGAGAGAGGAGGTCCGGTTTAGGAACAGAGGAAGCCCTTCAGGTCATTTATCAAAAAATACACACGAGGCTGTAGGTATTTGCAACAAAACTTAATAATAATAAATACAGTACTGTTGTGCGAGCAGTATCCAAGTCGCTAAGGTGGCAGTTCAGGTGGCATCAAAAAGCCACATTTTGGTTCATTGACAGGCATTGTACTCGCGATCACATTCTCATTTATACACCAATGTACACAGACAGTGAGTTATTTACATGCACTCAGGTTTCCCGAATAATATCGGGAGTTTTTAATATTCCCGTTTTGTCTTTGATCATATAAATGCAGTTTTACAATGAAAGAAACCTGAAAATAGCAGTTTCCCGGGAAATGAGAATAATAGATTCTCCAACAGTAACCAGAATATTACAGCATGTATATTTCCCTGTTACATGCAACTTACATAGCGTAATAGGCCCATGCGCCGTTAATCGTAAGCAAACATGGCGGTGGTGAGTCCAAAGAGCTCCTATTTCTGGAGTCAGGAGGATACTAAGTTTTTTTATTTTAACAATGAATGATCTGAAAGCAGTGAATATTCCAGATGGAAAGCAGCATCATAATGCGGATTTATGTAAAACTGTCACTGATCGCTTGAAGGCGGTGTTTACGATGGAAAAACGTAAGGCTATAACAAAACCCGCAATAAGCCACAGTGGTCGCACGTTTATTCTTTTAATATTTTTGTCGTATTGTGCTCAAAAAAGTTACTTCAATGCGCCTGCACTGATGTAGCCTTAATACAAGAAGCCGGGATCCTTTACTTGATCTTGTAAACAGGGAATTTGAGTTTTCCTATTTCTCAGTTACACATAAACACCATATCCAGGAAAACGGCCATAACCGGAATATGGTTACTAACCAGGATATTCGAGTGCATGTAAACACATTCCGTGAGGAAAGGCAGGGGAAGTGTTTTGCCCAAAGAAACAAATACAGTATGCAACAGCTGGCGCACGGATCAAACCACTAACCTTTGAACTGAACATTGCAAATATTAGAAGTTGCAAATTCCCACTAATATATCCAGTTTTTGACAGTTCATTAAGAATTTACCAACTAGGGAATCTTCAGTTTTGACTTCAAATGAGAAACGTTTTAACTGAGTGCTCGCACTCTGATCAGCTTCAATTGCACACTTTATAACTCAGTCCTCCCATATGGTTCAAACGCAGACTTTGCTCTGGTCCCAAATGTGAAAAGTTTAAAAAGCTCGAAATGACACCACGCCCTGTTCGCTTAGATGGTGAGTGTAGCAGAACATTAAAGTCAGGCTAAAATGCATGTGTGCACTGCTGAATGTGAACTCCCAGGTGACAACAATTTGATGAACTGAACCTTCCACAGACAAGAACTAAGGAGAGAGACAAGGTCCGGGTTTTTTATCACACATTAGTTCATTTTGCCATTTTGAGGATGGAAGTGGAACTACACTGCGCTCCAACATTCAATAATGTTAATACAATTGGCACACACTCTGATCACACGGTCAGAAGTGGTATCCATTCCCTTAACAATGGAATGGGTTACGCATGTCAACTTTGGCCTACCAGTCTGATCACATGGCTACAGTTCATCCTAATGTGCTATTCATTTGAAAGGAAGCCAGTAGGAATTTGATTGACGAGTTTTAACATAATGAATGCATCCTGAATATTTCATTAGATCTGCTATCATTTATTTTTGTGTATTAATTGTAAAAATCTGAAAAAAAAAAAAAAGAAAAAACAGACAGCATGATGGTCTCCTGAGTGCAGTGGCATTTTTTAGAGTGGCCTGGGGATGGTACCAGGACCAGGGAACAATCAAGAATCTCAGTCAACAACAGCAGCTGCACCCTCCCTAAAATGGACAGAAAACCGCTCCAGGTCTTTCTTTGCTGCTAGGCCAATGCTTTCCTGCCGAGTCAAACTTTAGCTTACTCCTTGACAGTGATGGCCGGTGTCTCTACTTCCACATTTGAGCCGGCAACTTTGACAGCAAGTGAACATTTTAGCCCGAAGTGAGAACAAAATGTGGGTGATTTTGACAAGCGCCAACATGCCATAGCTGGAGAGGACTGGGCCAGAGCAACTCCATAACTGCAGCTCTTGTGGGGTATTATTCCAAGTTTGCAGTGGTCAGTGTCTGTCAAGAAATAAAGGGTCTAAGGAAGGAACAGTAGTGAACCAACGACATCAATAATCTCTCCATCTTCCTTCTTTCTCCTCAAGATGTCTGGCAAGCTCTCCTGGTTCCTTCCCGGAAGATGTGATCCAATCTTCCTGCGGTTTTGAAGAAGCCATTAAGGTCCAAGGCCATAAGAGAGAGAGAGCAGAGTGGGCATGATACGGAAGATAAAACAACTGACCATTTTGCTGAATTCGGGAGTTTTACGTACTATCAGCTAGATCTATTGCGTTTTTTCCATGTGCTAGCTGTATTGAAATGGGTCAAGTGGAAATACTGGATACAAATGTTTTTAGTGAGAATGTTGTGCATGGCTGGACTGCCGATGTACTTTTGGGACGGTCCGAGCCGATTGCAAGATCTGGCACACTTCAAACTGCACCGGCCCGCAGTGGACACAAGTTTACCCACTGACGCGTGGATACATATTAAGATGCAATCACTTTTTTTCTATGCAGTTTCAGATGGAAAATATTAAAAAACAAAAGTTCACTCGAATAGGCCAAACCAAGCATCTTTCTAACCAATATCTTCAGCCCATTCTTTGCTTTGCTTCATCTTCAACATAAGAATAAAGTAAAAAAAAAAAAAAAAACACAATTGACTTTCTGGCTCTGGTTTCTTATCAAATATATAGCCAGAGTCGCACACTGGAGCGTTTGTGGATAAGATCAGAAAATGATGGGAGTAAATTGAATTCTGTGCAGCTGGGGTCAGGAGTCTGATAGCGCTGATTGGGCCGGTGAAAGTCTATGGACCGTGAAATTATAACATGCTTTTTAATTAAATACGACAACGAAATCACTGTAACAGATGACCATGCGGCTTTATGTGCAAATGACAGCCCTTATTATTGTCACCGCCGTGCTACGGGTGCAGTTGAAGCTTCGTGTTAAATATACTGGTTTAACAGCGACTTTTTATTTGATTTTCCATTTGGCTGCTCTCGTCTGTGTCGACTGAAAACATGTACAAAAGGCCAGGTAGAATGAGAGTGCGTTTGAGAGTGGGTTGGAAAAACAGATGGAAATTGGCCGTGGCTAGAATCTGGTGTGGTGTGTTTACATGCATGAGTCCCAGGTGTGTTCATCAACATGCGCTGTCCCGACCAAATCATCATAATTCTCTTTTCACATGGCGCTGTCAAACGCAACATTGCCAAGTTATTACTCTTTGTGCATGTAAATCTCAATTTTCTTCTCTGGGTTTTTAACAATCGGTGAATTTCTCCTCCGTAAGATCAATAAACCTTTTCAGTTTCTGAGTGTGGGATTCTGACTTCACTCCCTCCAAACAGCAGCAGCTCGTGCTTCATACCCGAATGCTTCACAGCTAGACCTCGGGTTCAATATCCGGCCGGACGGGGCCTTTAAGTGAATTATTTTTTATTCAAATCACAAGAATGAGTGAACAGTGTCTGCTTAAACTAATACCACCCAAACAATTACATGTTATATTTTTATTGGCCATAACATGTAAACAGATCAGCAATAGAGATTAAAGATACAATCTTCGAGGACAGATGAACCTTAAAAAACAACTGGTCCGCACCTCCTTAAAGAGTCTGTTCCTGACTCGGAAGGGCGTAGATCTTTGGAATGACCAAGATGAAGAACTTAAGGTTAGCACCTCATTTGAGCAATTCAAACATAAATGTAAAAAAGCAATATTAGACCAATATGCTATTGTCAAACCATGACCCAAACTGTTTGCATCTTAACAATCTGATCGTATGCATATAGACATTATCGTAGTCATTATCAACTAAGGAATTGTCTCAATGAAATGAAATGAAAGTCAACAGCTATGTTTGTTAATGTATGGGGGGGTAAGCATTTATAAGTTATCTTCGGCCTACTCTCTTTGGGAACATCGTTGTTACTAATAACAACCTTGCAGCCCAAATAAACCAAATAAACAAATAAAACATTCACAGGACAGCGTGGAATAAGTAAGTGAGCCCTTGGATATAATCGCTGGTTGACCCTCCTTTGGCAGCAATAACTTCATCCATTTCCTGTAGTTGCAGATTAGAATGAATGCAGGATGAATCTTGGACCGTTCCTCTTTACAAACCTGTGGCAGTTCAGCGAGATGTCTTGTGTGAATGGCTTTCTTGAGGTCATGCCACAGCATCTTAATCGGGTTTAGGTCAGGACTTTGACTGTGCCATTCCAGAACGCATATTTGATTCTTCTGAAACCATTCTGAAGTGAATTTGCGTTTGCGCTTTGGGTCATTGTCTTGTTGAAGCACCCATCCTCTTTCGAGCATCAACTGTTGGACAGATGGCCTCAAGCTTTTCAGCAAAAACGTGTGAATTCATTTTTCCATTGATGATAGCACGCTGTCCAGGCCCTGAGGCAGCAAAGCAGCCCCACGCCATGATTCTCCCTGCACCATACTTCACAGTGGGGATACGGTTTTGATGTTGGTGTGCTGTTCCATTTTTAGTAGGTGTAACTAGGTGACGGCAAACACAAGATTTGCAGTCCGCTGGTTTGTCTCAAATGAGGATTGAACTGGCAACGTGCGCAGTTCCATTATATTCCCCCATAAGAAGCGCCTCTCTTCAGGCAAAGCATTTTGGACCATCTGCTCCGAGTCCGGTTTCAATCAAAAAGTCAAAAACAATCTGGGGGATTTTTGAAGCTGTAGTCGGTGTCATAAAATAAAATGGAAATCTTAATAAAAGGATTATCGCTAACCAGATTTGTGACATTTAGACAATGAAAAGCAGATTATCTTGGTTCTATCCAAGAAAATTAAAGTTTGATTTAGAGAACGTCAGAAATTGCAGTTTTTGGTCCTTCGAAATGAAGGCGAAATGTTGAAAATAGTTTTGCTTATTGCTTAAAAAATTGTTGTCACTGATTGCCAATAGTATTTATATATTTAATGATTCATCAATCAAGCCGTTTGTCTGCTTTTCTTTTCCATTTCACACATTTTATAAATTTTCAAGCACGTCTGTCTATTGTTATTTAAACACGTCATATATATATATTAAGTAGAAAGAATTAGACAGTTCATCAAGTGAAGTGAAGTCTTTGTTTAGCAAAAAACAACACTGGCAACTCTTTATAACGTTCACGAAGGTTGTGCAAAAGTCGGGCAAAGATACAGGCTCCTATTGATTGGATTCTTGGTACTGGTACAAGATGGAAAGTTCGCACTGCTACAAGTCTTATTTTACCAAACTGTATATCGGCTTCCTTTTCCTGTGCGGTTGCTTGTTAATAAATAAAGGAATGGAGTTGTTAAAGTGGTTGGCTAGAACAACTAGTTACTCAACATTTTTGTTCATTCTTTTACATATTTTTCTTATTCGCAGTTTTCACGAATGTAAACCGTCACACTAAAGCTCAGCTCTTTACTGTCAGGTGGGACAACCGGGTTTGTTTCAACCTCGGTGTATGTTCCATAGCTTACAGGACTAACATAACCTACTGCAAAATACAAAGTCTTCTTGGAACTGAACTGAAAGATTTGTGCATGTGTGCGTGAATGCTCTAAAGTTTCTGTGCATGTGGAAATGGGTCTTAAACATGTCATTGTTTAACCTTTAGAGCTAGATATCTGTCCATGAAAGGCTGTGCTATAGAAATGTGATGGGACAGTGGCTTAGATGGTAGAGCGGGTCGTCTCACAACTGGATGGTTAGCGGTTGTGCAGACCTTCGTTGCGTCCTTTGTGAAGACACTTCACTCACTTAGCCAGTGTAATGTAGGAAGGATGGACTTTAGTTGTATAGTGCCTTTCACAGACAAGGTCACAAAGCGCTTTAAATGGTAAATGGTCAGATTGCCTTTCTACCTGGTTTAGGCACTCAAAGCGCTTTACATCAAGGAACCACATTCACCATTCACACTCTCATTCACCAGTGCACGCAGACACTGGATGCGGGTGAAGTTTCTTGCCTAAGGACACAACGACAGTGCGCACCTGCGGGATTCGAACCGCCGACCCTCCGGTCACAAGACGACCCCCTTTACATGGGACGACATACAGTCACCCCATACATATGAGCAATCGCGATGTCATCACGTCTGGAGGCTGGGGCAATTTAAAGTTTTAAATAAATAATATGGTTCTGGTGTGCTTGGCCTCTACACTTCCACATTGAGGTCGGCTACACTGGCCATTTCTGCCTTTTTTACACGTTTATCACTGCTGTCCCTGCCGCCCTCCCCCTGCCCACAACAGCACCTTTCCCCGGGATGAGGTGTCTCTTACTCCTCATCTGCGCCGTGGGCCGCTCTGAGCGGATGCACGGCACTATGAAAACCAGCGGCTTGTATTCGAGTATGGCCTGTATGTGTACAAGGATGTGTACACATACAGTACAGGTGTTCAAGGATGCACATTTAGCTCCATTCAGAAGCCTTTTCTATCCCCTAAAAGAGATGGAGAGTGTCTTTAAATAAAAGCCAGTGTGAAAGACCTGTCTGTGCGTACAATCGTATCATGGGTTCTATCTGAGGCCGAGCGCTACTGAGTGAGCGCTCTCATTCAGGACATCAACAATATACGTAGACAGCAAAGAGTGAATAGAACCGGGCTCTCATTGAGGAGCGAGTGCTAAATATAGCAGACATAGGGACGATTTAAGTTATGGTTCAACTATTTCTAGCGTAAGCTAGACCAGTGGTTCCCAATCTTTTTTCCTTGAAGATCACCTTGCGCGTGCTGTATTCGGGCCGCGCACCACTTTGAATTTTGTCTTACTTTACTTTAAAGCTACCCTCAAAGCGGCGCCACCGTCAACCCAGTCTGTTCCCTTCCTTTTCTATGGATGGTGAATCTGCTGCTCTTGTGTCTACAATCAACTGATGTACAGTATGTATGCAACTTTTTATGCAATCACAGTACTCTAGAACGCTCCAGAATAAATAGTTTTCTAGGTTTTCTGGTGAGAAGACTGAGAGACTCAGACCTGAACTTAAACAGCCACATCACATTCCCAGAGTCAATAATAAACACGGTGAGGCTGCGTTTCAGTTTCATGCAGCTAAAATCTTGAACAGTCTTCACGAGGATGTGAGACACTCAGACAATGTTCAAATCCAGGCTGAAAACGTATATTTTCTCCTGTGCACATGAGAATTATTTCCTCTGCACTCTTTGCTTTTACTGGAATTCATTAACCCCGTGAACTGCTACCTTAACGTGGTGGGGTTGTTTGAGTGCCCGAATGATCCGAGGAGCTATGTTGTCTGGGGCTTCATGCCCCTGGTAGGGTCTCCCATGGCAAACAGGTCTTAGGTGACGGGTCAGACGAAGAGCAGTTCAAAGACTTCTATGGACAATATTACAACAAGGACCGTGACGTCGCCCGGTATGGCGCAGCCGGGGCCCCACCCTGGAGCCAGGCCTGGGGTTGGGGCTCGAATGCGAGCGTCTGGTGGTCGGGCCTCTGCCCACGGGGCTCGGCCGGGCACAGCCCGAACGGACGACGTGGGCCCTCCCTCCTGTGGACTCACCACCCGCAGAGGGATCCGTAGGGGTCGGGTGCAGAGAGGACTGGGTGGCAGTCGAAGGCAGGTGCCTCGACGACCTGGTCCGCGTGCGCAGCTTCTGGCGTTCGGGACATGGAACGTCACCTCGCTGGGGGGGAAGGAGCCTGAGCTCGTGCGGGAGGTAGAGAGATACCGGCTAGATATAGTCGGGCTCACCTCCACGCACAGCCTGGGTTCTGGATCCCAACTCCTGGAGAGGGGCTGGACGCTCCATTTTTCTGGAGTTGCCCGCGGGGAGCGGCGGCGGGCTGGGGTGGGTTTGCTCATAGCACCCCAGCTTAGCCGTCACGTGTTGGAGTTCACCCCGGTGAACGAGAGGGTCGCGTCCCTACGCCTTCGGGTCGGGGACAGGTCTCTCACCGTTGTCTCGGCCTACGGGCCCAACATCGGTGCAGAGTACCCGGCCTTCTTGGAGTCCCTGGGAGGGGTACTAGATGGTGCTCCGGCCGGGGACTCCATTGTTCTACTGGGGGACTTCAACGCCCACGTGGGTAACGACAGTGAGACCTGGGTGGGGGTGATGGGGAAGAACGGTCTCCCCGATCAGAACCCGAGTGGTGTTCTGTTATTGGACTTCTGTGCTAGTTACGGTTTGTCCATAACGAACACCATGTTCGAGCACAAGGATGTCCATAAGTGCACGTGGCACCAGGACACCCTAGGCAGGAGGTCGATGATCGACTTTGTAGTTGTGTCATCTGATCTCCGGCCGCGTGTCTCGGACACTCGGGTGAAGAGAGGGGCTGAACTGTCAACCGATCACCACCTGGTGGTGAGCTGGATCCGCTGGCAGGGGAAGAAGCCGGTCAGACCTGGCAGGCCCAAACGTGTTGTGAGGGTCTGTTGGGAACGTCTGGTGGATCCCTCTGTCAGTAGGGTCTTTAACTCCCACCTCCGGAAGAGCTTCATCCAGATTCCGAGGGAGGTAGGGGACATGGAGTCCGAGTGGACCATGTTCTCCTCCTTCATTGTCGATGCGGCTGCTCGTAGATGTGGCCGTAAGGTCTCTGGTGCCTGTCGCGGCGGCAACCCCCGAACCCGGTGGTGGCGCCCGGAAGTAAGGGATGCCGTCAAGCTGAAGAAGGAGTCCTATCTGGCCTTGTTGGCTTGTGGGACTCCGGAGGCAGCTGAGAGGTACCGGCAGGCCAAGCGTGCTGCAGCTCGTGTGGTCAAAGAGGCAAAAACTCAGGTCTGGGAGGAGTTCGGAGAAGCCATGGAGGAGGACTATCGGTCGGCCTCGAAGAGATTCTGGCAAACCATCCGGCGCCTCAGGAGGGGGAAGCAGTGCTTCACCAACACTGTTTACAGTGCGGGTGGGGAGCTGCTGACCTCGACTGGGGATGTGGTCGGGCGGTGGAAGGAGTACTTCGAGGATCTCCTCAATCCCACTGTCACGTCTTCCGATGAGGAGGCAGAGGCTGGGGACTCGGCGGGGGGCTCATCCATCACCCAGGCTGAAGTCACCGAGGTGGTTAGAAAGCTCCTCGGTGGCAGGGCCCCGGGGGTGGATGAGATTCGTCCCGAGTACCTTAAGTCTCTGGATGTTGTAGGGCTGTCTTGGCTGACACGTCTCTGCAACATCGCGTGGCGGTTGGGGACAGTGCCTCTGGATTGGCAGACCGGGGTGGTGGTCCCCCTCTTCAAGAAGGGGGATCGGAGAGTGTGCTCCAATTACAGAGGGATCACACTTCTCAGCCAATAGATCCGGCCAATAGTCGAACCTCGGATTCAGGAGGAACAATGCGGTTTTCGTCCTGGTCGTGGAACACTGGACCAGCTCTATACCCTTCATCGGGTGCTCGAGGGTTTGTGGGAGTTCACATGTGGACTGGTTGGGCGCTTTGTGGACCTGGAGAAAGCGTTCGACCGTGTCCCTCGTGGTGCCCTGTGGGGGGTGCTCCGGGAGTATGGGGTCCGGGGCCCTCTACTAAGGGCTGTCCGTTCCCTGTATGACCGTAGCAGGAGCTTGGTTCGCATTGCCGGCAGTAAGTCAGACCTGTTCCCGGTGCGTGTTGGGCTCCGCCAGGGCTGCCCTTTGTCACCGGTTCTGTTCATTACTTTTATGGACAGAATTTCTAGGCGCAGCCAGGGGCCGGAGGGTGTCCGGTTTGGGAACCTCAGAATCTCATCTCTGCTTTTTGCAGATGATGTTGTTCTGTTGGCTTCATCAAATCAGGACCTTCAGCACGCACTGGGGCGGTTTGCAGCCGAGTGTGAAGCGGCCGGGATGAGGATCAGCACCTCCAAATCTGAGGCCATGGTTCTCGACCGGAAAAAGGTGGCTTCCCCGCTTCAGGTCGGTGGGGTGTCCTTGCCTCAAGTGGAGGAGTTCAAGTATCTCGGGGTCCTGTTCACGAGTGAGGGACGGATGGAGCGTGAGATCGGTAGACGGATCGGTGCGGCGTCAGCAGTGATGCGGTCACTGTATCGGACTGTTGTGGTGAAGAGGGAGCTGAGCCAAGCGGCAAAGCTCTCGATTTACCGATCGATCTACGTTCCCACCCTCACCTATGGTCATGAGATCTGGGTAATGACCGAAAGGACAAGATCGCGAATACAAGCGGCCGAAATGAGTTTCCTTCGCAGGGTGGCTGGGCGCACCCTCCGAGATCGGGTGAGGAGCTCAGTTACCCGGGAGGAGCTCGGACTCGAGCCGCTACTCCTCCACGTCGAAAGGAGCCAGCTGAGGTGGCTAGGGCATCTGTTCCGGATGCCTCCTGGTCGCCTCCCTCGTGAGGTGTTCCAGGCATGTCCTATTTGGAGGAGGCCTCGTGGAAGGCCCAGGACACGCTGGTGGGACTATGTCTCCGAGCTGGCCTGGTGTCGCCTCGGGGTCCCCCCAGAACAGCTGGAGGAGGTGTGCGTGGATCGGGAAGTCTGGGCATCTCTGCTGAGACTGCTGCCCCCGCGACCCGGCCCGGATAAAGCGGAAGAAAATGGATGGATGGATGGAATTCATTAATTCAGTTTTATGTTGATGTTTGATTCACCGTATACAATTTCACTTATTCACAAATTCACAAAGCACCGCCCATATTTGCAAAATACATAGTGTGAGCTCAAGTGGGTGTATTTAGTGTCTTCCATCGAGAAATTCATCCATTTGCAGATGGATAAAATGCACCAACAGAAACCCTCTCAGGATTTACCTTAGTAATAGGCTTGTCACACTCACTATATAAATTGGACAAATCCAAGTTTCTCCTGACTTGATAACAATCCCAATCTCACTGGTGGCCCATACGGCAGATAGGCTCGTTTGTCTAAGTGCTCTGACTCAAAGCTGTGTATTCTGGACCAAAGAACTACCGCTGCCTACGTATTAACATCAGCCGGCTAATATTCTTCAAGTGGCTTCATCCAACGCACTTTCATCTTTTGTTTGATTTTGAGTGGTCAAGAGCAACTTCGCCATTATATATGAGTTTTTTTTTTTTTTTTTTGGGTCCTGTTTTATCCCCAAACGAAGTGCTCAAATTTAAGAGATCTCCTTCACTCCGACTCTTTTCATCTGCTCTCAGCCTGTGGTCGCAATCACAAAATCAAACCAATCTTCAGCCGAGTTTGGCCTGTGCCTTTGTGAAATTAGATGGAAAAACAAAATGGTGAAGTAGGGATTTGATTTATGTGAAGTTAAACCACCAAAAGCAGTGTGTTCTAATGAACCGCATCTGAATTTGCAATAGGATAATTAATTCCACATTTTTATCATGACTTTTCTCTGCATATTCTTTCTGCTTCTTTGTCCTGCTTGGGTTTAGCACTTAGCCCTGCTTTATATCTTAGGATTTAGGATTTTTTTCTCCCCTGGAAGTCAATGGACCCGATATTCGGACCCGATATTCGGTGAGAGAAGTTTGAGAACCAGTGCAAGAAACTGGGGTTTGTGCTCAAATGTGTTGCATTCTGACAGAACAACTGAAAAACATCATTATTGTCTCGTGACAAATTCATGTTTAGCTGTATCAACAGATGTACCCTCAAATCGCCCGTTTCCCAGCGTTATCATCATATTTCAAGGTTTTGGAGAAAATGAACAAACAAACTTAACCCAAGACGGGATTTGTAATTCTGATGAGAACATAGTCAAAGATGCAGCAGTGTGTAGAGAGCAAAATGAAACAAAGGTCTGTAGTTGGACAAAAACATGAGGTAGGATGCAACCTTCACTTTCAAACCATCAAACTCAAATTAATAACTGGCTTTTCCTCACTCTCTCATCTAACGATCCGCTACCACGCAGACCTAAGTGCAAGTAACAAACCGATTGAAGCTACACACTCCGTACCTTGCCAGCAGGCACCGACTGTGAGCTGCATGTCGATCTGGGACGGGTGGATGGGCCAGTCGTCGGTAACCAGGTACGGCTCATAGGAGGCTCCGTCCACGTACAGCGTCACCACGGGGAACTCCACATTCAGCACGTAGTAATGCCACTCCTTATCGCAGATCTGAGGAGAACGGGAGGACAGATCACAGATGCAGAATGTAAAGAAAATCCTTGATATTCAGCAATTAAACGACACATGCCAACAATTTGCTAGACACAGACAAAGATGATTTTTGTTACATATTTCCAAAAGAAAGTGTTCCGAAAGGGCATTGTATATTCCAACTTGGGATGTTCCGATCAGGTTTTTTTGCCCCCGAGTCCGAGTCATTTTGAGAATTGCCCGATACCGAGTACCAATCCAATACCCATTTTTTTTTTTCTTCTTTTATTAAGAAAAACATTTTATTCAACTTGTTTTCATTCATGGTTTTGGATATAGAGAGTAACTCTACTTAGTCTGTTTTTTCTCAAGTAAGCAAGACTATTAGTCTTTACAGTGTAATATAATTTTACAAAAACAACACAGGAGTTATGTGGCCAAACAGTTTTTCCACGCGTGGGTCAAGTGTTGCGCGTTACGTCGCCTGAGTGTTTGGGGTCTTAGCCTACAGTAGACTCTGCACGGGTTATCGGGGATGTTGTTTTTGTTCTCCCGCGCTGGTGCTTGTGGCGCTGGTGACGCAGCCAAGTGGAGTGAGTGCCAGCGGTGCTGGGCCGGGGGACAGGACAGAAAGTGGTTTGTGATAGCTCGAAATTTCATCAAAAGTAATGAGAATGGACATGCATATATATTCAAGTCATGATTGGGAGGTAATGTCCGATTCCGATCAAGTCTGTAACCAAGTGATCGCGTCAATTTCTGGTCACGTGATTGGAGCAGGACATCCCTAATTCCAACCTAATTTTTGCTACCTGTTGTCAAGCAAAGCAGAAGTAGATTTTATGCAGTAATCAGCAAGTCAAATTCAATTACCCATTTTAAAACCCAGTCCAGGAACCAGAGCCTGAGGTCCAAAAACCCGACACCCCGTCAAAGTACCAGAGCCTGAGGTCCAATACCTTGAGACCCCATCCATGATTCAGAGCCTGAGGTCCAAGACTTTGAGACCCAAGTCCAGGATCTAGAGCCTGAGGTTCAAAACCCTCTGATCCTATTCCTAGAACCACAGTCTTCAGACTCTGCGATCCAGGTCCAAGAGACAGCGGTCAAAGTCTCGGAGACAGAGGTCTAGGTCCCAGAGACAGTAGTCCAAGTATCTGAGACAAAGGTCCAGTCAGGACCCAGAACCAGTTCAAGATCTAGAGACTGCGGTTCAGCTTCAGACGGGTTATTTTCTGGATATCGAGGGTCTTTTGGAACAAATGGAGGTCTGGCCAAACACTGTGTGAGGACAGTGGCCAAAGCTGCCTTCAAAGTCCTGAAGAAGGACTGTAAAGGTCAGGGAGCAAACACGTACTTCCAACAGTCTTTTGTGAAACACAACAGTATGTATGACTTTATGACTGGTCCAAAGAACAAAGAGATTCGAGTGGAAGGCTTTTTCTTTGCAGCTACCATTTTCCTCAAATAATAAGTCTTATGATTGCAGTTGCTACTTCACTGAAGACCGCTGCTTTCATTACAACTGAAAATAAACACATTAATCATTTACTGGTGTTGTTGCGATCATTATTCATGGTAGAATTATAACAAGTGTCAGTACAATGAAGGCTTAGATTTATGAACAACTTGACCCTGTGTGCTTTGAATTCTCTAACACAGTTTTAAAAATTAATATTGAGAAAATTCAATACTGTTTTAAGCGCAGTTTTAAGGCTTTAGGTTCAGAAGGGGAAAAAGATATTGCTTTGGAAGAAAACATGTATTAAGTTGAATCTGAGTCTGCATCCACCTGGAAAACAACATTAATAACATAAGAAAAAAATTGACAACACTATCTGTACTTAGCCCTGACTTCTGTGAAAATCAGCTGTAGCGCCAAGTCAAATTATATTGTGTCTAGCAGTAGGCTATTTACAATTTCCACCAGTGTGATTTAGCCTAGCCCATCTGAGTCATTTTTATTTTTTAAACATAGTCTTTCATTCAGAATTATTCCTGAAACCATACTCTTTTCTCAACCATTTACCTCCATTCCACTTCTTAATTTGTACAACCCTGTATCTCTGGATCGCCAACGCATCCGTCTCCCTTGTCCTCACTCCTCTCCAGACTTCATTCTACCCTCAGACACGTCAAGCCCCATTGTGCAAAGCATTTTCTCCCTGCTCTTCTTCCGCTTGCCTTTGCCACACGTAACCCCTGCCTGTAATGAAGATTGCTAAGCTCGCTTCCTATTAACACAATGCTAGCGCAGCAGATGGGAATGCTGATCAATCGCCGTGGTATTTTTTTTTTTCCAGCTCCGGAGTGAGGTGCAGCTGGCCCTACACCGGAGATGGTTTGGAACATCTGCTGTCTACATATGTGCAGAGTCAGCCTGCTGAGTCAGCGCTCTCAAAGCCGGCGATATGATTGGCTTGTGGGGTACGTTGGCATGTCACGTAATCATGCATCTCAATACAGGCATTATCGCTCTCCACTCGAGCGTCAGCCATTTTGTTGAAACATGTACACATAATGCTGTGGACAGATGGTATCAACTTGTTTTCAACCCAATTAGATGAAAAAAAACATTTGCCAGGAATATAAATTAGTGCCATGGTAGCCTAACAAAGTCGGTATTGTCTCCATCATGCCCTCTGCCACAGCTTTTGGTTCGTCCAGTGTGAACAGGGCAATCATTTTCTTAATTTGCTGGTACATAATGCTATGTATGACGGACCATGTTGAGCCAGATCTCTTATTGGTCAAAAGTTGTTTGTGGTGAACTGTCTGGAATGGGGGAAGGATATGTATTGGCAGCACAAAATCTTAAGCCAGTGAACACCAAACAGAGCAATTAAGTGTGTGTCGATTCAGTGTAAGGAAGAATGCAGTGAGCAGTGTAGGGGAAACAAAGCAGCCTCTTTTCAAGATAACGTGTCAATATTGTAGGGAAAGCCGCAGTGTTCAACAGTCAGCTGTGCATCTCCATTTGGAAAGCCATACTTTTTTTTGATAAAAGCGAGGTCCAAAACTAGCAAGAGAGAGAACAAAAAAATGCTTAGGGAGAGGTGTAAACAAAACCCCACACTGAACTGCAGAGGTAGCCAAGACAAAAAGTCTACTTTGTATAATGGACTTTGTATAATGCAAACACAAGTCAAATATAAGCTCAGTTATGCTCCCATTTCCTATGTAAATAAATCAATGAGTTCCAAGTGTAGTTACTGTCACTCCATTTATGCTTTCACACGTTCCTAATGTCCAGCCTGTGTTATCGATACTTACCACCAGAGGGAGCAGGAAGGGCATCAGAAAATGCATAAATATACAGTAGAAGAAATGTAGCCAATATGGCGACACCTTGCAAATAGTTCCAATCCCTTTTTAGATGTTTAGTCATTTGTTCTGCTTCACCTGTCAGTAGTGTCCCCAGCGCTTAGCTCATGTACTTTTCCGTTGCTATGGCTCTGGATAAACAAAGCGTCTGACGGAGCACACAGACGGAATGAAGGAGACGGACAGAAAGCTACATGCATTTCGAACGGAATGAGCTTTAGGGCAGTCTTGACTCCTGCCCTCAGGAGAGGACGGAACATAAATAGGCCTCCAGTATGACATGACAAGAGCGAAAAGAAGCTCCTAAAGCGAAAGGACCTCAACTCAACCAACAAGTCCAGTTGATTTCAAAAGGAAAAGGGAATGTTTTAATATACCATAGTACCACTTTTTTTTTTTTTAACATGTGACCTTCCAAGAACCACCAGACCAAGGTCAAGATTAAATTAGGATTAAGTCGAGTTTAAAATAGCTCTTAATTGCAGATGCCTAACGCAATACCTAACACCTAACGCAAATGCATTACTAAACAGTAAACAAAATGATCTAAAATCAAAATGAATCCAGTCTAAAATTAAAGATGACCACAGTTTTTTGACACATCACCGTTTGAGGCATCTTAGACAAGAGGTCATCTTATACTTGCTTTTCGTAACTTTCTTAGTTCCTTTTGGCGACACACAGCTTGCATTTGTGGAACGAGTAACAGGATTTCACATTTGGGACTTGTGATTCTTGGACCAATATTGACCGAGACTTTTCCACTGACAATTCCCGTTTTACTTTTTGTCATGTCCAAATGTTTGTATATGTACACACGGCAGTTTTCACGGCGAGAGGAAATGCGAAGTTTGGTCCTCCTGTCTCTGAATTCGACTAGCACGAACAGGTGTCCGTAGCCACACATGGGAAACTCCAGCTGGACACCATTTGGCTGCGTGAGTAAAATTAAAAGGCTCAGGAGCGGACATTTTTCAAGACAACAATCCACGTTTGGTGCAAGCACAAACAATAGTGAAAATGCCAGACGAGAGAAAGAGAGAGATTGTGCGTGGAGTACTTCAGATGCTTCTGTGTTGGAGCAGAACATTTTCTTCTGTGCGTAGAATGCATGTCGGGCGTTGTGAGAATAAGAAAACAATGAAAAGCAAAAAGCAAACCTTGTGCTTTAGGCTGGTTATCTTCAACAAATATTTAAACAAGGACAGACATAAAGAGATACAGGCAAATTAGAGATAAAGACGCAGTGAGTAGATACATTTTGGCGCTTGGACCTTAGCAGGTACAGACATCTCATGATGCAATGGAGGGAAAAAAGAGGCAACGTTTTCGAAGGTTTCCCTGTTTTATTTGAGGATTTTGTTGTTGGTCAACCTTTTGAATTTCAGTTACAACCGTGTGTTGGTGTCATAGTCAAAATGACAAAGACTGAGTCCTAATGTTAATGTAAAATGTTAACATTATTGCTGTGCCAGGCCTATTGTTTTGGAGGGATGTGGCCTATAGACTGTGAAAAATGTAAATCTTGATGAATTAGAATGATGGAAATAAGACATTTGACCCTAATTTGAGTAATTCTGACTTGCCAAGTAAAAAAAATAAAAAATAACATCTGTCAAATGCAATAAGATTTATTAATTTGTTGGTCTTATTTATAAGTGCAACAATACTTATTCCATTGGTAAATCATGTTCCTTGCCTCCTCTTAACAAGGTCAAGCAGAGTATTTTAATCTCATTTTAGGGAGCTTTAATTCTTGAACTTTCATAACTTTATGTAACGGTAGCTAGATATGATATCTGGGTCATTGTCATTTATGACAATGACCCAGATATCATATATAGATATCTGGTATTTAAAGCAGTCATGTGCACTCGGGAGGCACATCCTGAGGAAAAAATATTAATACCAACTAAATAAATACAACGAACTGTATAAAAAGTTATTGTTCTGATGATTCGAATGATTTCCTATGACTACTTTTTAGAGGGACATGCTATTATAGCAATGTAGCAATGCAGTTTAGTTGACTTTATATTGGAGTCTATACACCAGCGGCAAAACTCACTTCACGTCACTGATGCAAGTACAGAGTCATTAGACCAGGAGAGCTTAAAATGAAGCGCTCTTAAAAGCAAGACAGTAACATGACTTTTACTTGTGGATCTGTTTTTATTTAATCTTTCTATGTGAGGTTTGGCTACCGCCTCCTTACACTTTTTGTTGAGTTGTTTTAAAAGGTAACTCATTTTAATAAGTTGGACATATTTTTTATTTTTTTTATAGACTGAAAAAAGGGAATACAAATACATTGCCATGTCTACTGTCTCACTTTGATACCCTAAACATGAAGGCACCTCTATTATGAGTCACTCTCACAACTTCAAAGCTACGGTTCAACTTTACCAACTCCGCTTTTTGCCTATGAAAGCAAACGTTCCCTATTCCCTCATCACATCGTTTCGCTCGGTTAGATGCAAATTGACGGAGGAATGAAAAAAATAATAATCACAAAAAAAAAAGTTACAGGGAGGAACACCAGAGGAGGAATCTGAGCGAAGGCAGAGAGGGAGGTAGAGACGGATATCAAACATCAAAGATTTGTGGAGATCTCGGGGGGCCAGACGTCGCTGTGAAGAAAACAAAATTGCAATGTGCCCTCGCTCCTCTCCTCCTATATCTATGTTGTAGTTTTCTCTGCGTCTTTTATTCTCCGCTGCCCGTCTTTCCATTTGAAGGCGGTTGGGAGGCGGTGTCGCCGTGAGTGCTTTTGGAGTTGAAAGTCTTTTGGAGATGTGTCATACCGACCTGACCCTCCCCGCGACTTCAAACATGAGGATACGGCTTTTGGGGAGGAGATGGATGGAAAATGTTGAACAAATACAATATGCTTTGAAGTTCTGAAGGGCAAAAAGGTGGCACTGTTATATATATGTATATATATATATTTTTTCATTTTATTTTAAATTGGACAACTTGTGTGTTCACTCCTCAAAGTGATTTACTTGTCGAAAGGACCACATTACCACTCACTTTGACATGTTTCTCGTGGTGGAACTGGGCCAATGGTTCAGATGTTCTGTGGTCCACAGCTTTCAGCTCTATGTGAAATATTTATGACCTGCCATTTGCTATGTGTGTCACTGGTGGAACACCTGAAAAGTCGACATGATTTGATACTTCTCGGTAAAGAAATGAATCAATGTGAAAAAAATAAATAACTACATTAAAAGGGAATATTATGCATAATATGAAAGCCAGGAAAAAGGCCAAGCTGAACTTTGAATAAGCTATTTTAGATGTAGGATTTTCTATCCAATGTGATCAAATGCAATAGGTATGTGTGCAGTAGAAATCAGTGCAATAAGGATTAGTGCAATAGTGATCAGTGCAATGGTAATAAGTGCAATACGAGCGATCACTATTTTCCGGCACATGCGCAGTAGGCAAGAGATGCTGGCCTGAAATGTGGCGCACTGTTTGTATTGAATGACTGGCAGTACACACTTTGCGTTCAAGTAGATGCTGGTGTTAGTATAATGGCTGGAAAAACATACCGTTTGTAGTTCATGGACAGTGCCTTGCGAAAGTATTCGGCCCCCTTAAACTTTTCGACCTTTTGCCACATTTCAGGCTTCAAACATAAAGATCTAAAACTGTAATTTTTTGTGAAGAACCAACAACAAGTGGGACACAATCATGAAGTGAAATGAAATTTATTGGATATTTCAAACATTTTTAACAAATAAACAACTGAAAAATTGGGCGTGCCAAATTATTCAGCCCCTTTACTTTCAGTGCAGCAAACTCTCTCCAGAAGTTCAGTGAGGATCTCTGAATGATCCAATGTTGACCTAAATGACTAATGATGATAAGTAGAATCCACCTGTGTTTAAACAAGTCTCCGTATAAATGCACCTGCTCTGTGATAGTCTCAGAGGTCAGTTTAAAGCGCAGAGAGCATCATGAAGAACAAGGAACACACCAGGCAGGTCCGAGATACTGTTGTGGAGAAGTTTAAAGCCGGATTTGGATACAAAAAGATTTCCCAAGCTTTAAACATCCCAAGGAGCACTGTGCAAGCGATAATATTGAAATGGAAGGAGTATCAGACCACTGCAAATCTACAAAGACCTGGCCGTCCCTCTAAACTTTCAGCTCATACAAGGAGAAAACTGATCAGAGATGCTGCCAAGAGTGCAATAGTGGTCAGTGCAATATTAGGGATCAGTATAATAGGGATCAGTGCAATAGTGTGCAGTGCAATAGTGATCAGTACAATAGGATCAGTAAAATAGGGATCAGTGCAATAGTGATCGGTGTACAACAGGGATCAGTGAAATAAAGATGCGCAATAAGGATGTGTGTAGTAGTAATCAGTGCAATGGGGATTGGTGCATACAAATTGGTGCTCTCAGATTAAAAGTGGGACTCTGTGAAATAGGAGGTTGTACAATTCAAGTTATTTTCCGCTGGTTGTCATATTCCGTTTCACATGTTTATTGCTTGTGCTTAGCTGTCTTTGAACATATCCAGTGTAAAGTGTATTTGTATAGTTTGTATTTTTATGTTTTCTGTAAACATCAACCTGCCAGGGAGTTTGCAGATGGGAATTTGCCCAACGCTATAATCTGTCATATTTACATTTGTTTAAATGTTAATTAATATCCATCTTCCGCTTTATCCGGGGCCGGGTCGCGGGGGCAGCAGTCTCAACAGAGATGCCCAGACTTCCCGATCCACGCACACCTCCTCCAGCTGTTCTGGGGGGACCCCGAGGCGAAACCAGGCCAGCTCGGAGACATAGTCCCACCAGTGTGTCCTGGGCCTTCCACGAGGCCTCCTTCCAACAGGACATGGCTGGAGCACCTCCCGAGGGAGGCGACCAGGAGGCATCCGGAACAGATGCCCTAGCCACCTCAGCTGGCTCCTTTCGATGTGGAGGAGTAGCGGCTCGAGTCCGAGCTCCTCCCGGGTAACTGAGCTCCTCACTCGATCTCGGAGGGTGCGCCCAGCCACCCTGCGAAGGAAACTCATTTCGGCCGCTTGTATTCGCGATCTTGTCCTTTCGGTCATTACCCAAATCTCATGACCATAGGTGAGGGTGGGAATGTAGATCGATGGGTAAATCGAGAGCTTTGCCCCCTGACTCAGCTCCCTCTTCACCACAACAGTCCGATACAGCGACCGCATCACTGCTGACGCCGCACCGATCCGTCTATCGATCTATCGGTGCTGACCCTCATCCCGGCCGCTTCACACTCGGCTGAAAACCGCCCCAGTGCGTGCTGAAGGTCCTGATTTGATGAAGCCAACAGAACAACATCGTCTGCAAATAGCAGAGATGAGGTTCCCAAACCGGACACCCTCCAGCCCCTGGCTGCGCCTAGAAATTCTGTCCATGTAAGTAATGAACAGAACCGGTGACAAAGGGCAGCCCTGGCGGAGCCCAACACGCACCGGGAACAGGTCTGACTTACTGCCGGCAATGCGAACCAAGCTCCTGCTGCGGTCATACAGGGAACAGACTGCCCTTAGTAGAGGGCCCCGGACCCCATACTCCCGGAGCACCCCCCATAGGTCACCATGAGGGACACGGTCAAACGCTTTCTCCAGATCCACAAAACACATGTGGACTGGTTGGGCGAACTCCCACAAACCCTCGAGCACCCGATGAAGGGTATAGAGTAGGGCTGAACGATTTTGAGAAATAATCTAATTGCGATTTTTTTTCTTCAATATTGCGATTGCGATTAAATATGCGATTATTGTTGCAAGGTCCTCTTCTCATGTATTTTTCACCTAACACAAGCAATAAATCAGCCTGTTTCATAATAAACAATATTTGAAGTGAAAATTGCAACAAAATTGTTGCTTGACCTATTCAAAATTTGTGTGGACTGCACTTCTTAAACTGTCTGAACTTAACAGTACAGTCTATAAATAAATGCTAAATTATATAGATATTAAAAAAAAAATAACTCACTGATCCAGTCAGTAACATCACTCATACATAAAGTGCAGGACAGTAAGAACAAACGTCTGCTTTAACTAGTTGGAAACGTTTTAGGAAATCAAACTCCCAATTAATACAAAATAAGCTATTTAATTTATTAAATAGTACTTTATTATTTCGGCCAATTAAATCCCAGTCTGAGCTGCGACTCGTAGTTGCTTCAGATGCGCGTTATTGAAGGACACGGAGTGGCCAGATGGAGCACACACCAAAACACAGTGGAATTATGAGCAGCATTTTGGTTTTGGGATGTAACTTTGGACAATATGAAGAAAGAAAAGAACACTGACACAAGGAGACGGGACATGAGGTGCCAAACACAGACACGTATCTTTGACTCGCAGCCATTTAGTGACATTTCAGCTTAAACAGCACATTTCCTCAGCAAAATAAGACATGACACGGACTCCTGCCTCGGATCCTAGTTACCAACCCTTTTCATACAGCAGTTTAGTGTTTATATCTTGCGTCTGTACGACCTACGGAGCGGATATGCGGTAGACGCAAAGGTAAATAAAGGCACATCGCCTCCGCGGATACTTAATGGTCATGAAACGTCATTATGCTTTTGAGACAAGTTCTTTATCCACAACATTCCCAAACATAAGCCCCCTAAACTGAGCCACAAACGACTCTTTACTTTTTACAATCAGCACAGACTCACCTATATATGTCTGTGGAGGCAGAGGCGTAGAATCCGGAGGTGAGGGAGTTTCTGTGATCATCAGAGCGTGTAGTAGCGGCGACGAAATGGCGTGATTAGCGCTGTGGCTAACGCAATGCTAACGGAGAAAAGCAATATTCCTTCGCGGTGGCTGCAGGATAAACGCTAATATTTTCACTGTACATCCACAATCTACCGCGCACCTTAACTAGACTGAGACGTAAACAAAAGCACGCGACGGAGCGGACTTTGCTGCCATATCTCGTTGCTCCATTTACTTCCCAAATCGCGTGCCCTGCGATTACGAAATCGCGTTGTGTAATATCGCGATAAAATTGCAAATGCAATTAATCGTTCAGCCCTAGTATAGAGCTGGTCCAGTGTTCCACGACCAGGACGAAAACCGCATTATTCCTCCTGGATCTGAGGTTCGACTATCGGCCGGATCCTCCTCTCCAGCACCCTGGAGTATACCTTACCAGGGAGGCTGAGGACTGTGATCCCTCTGTAATTGGAGCACACCCTCCGATCCCCCTTCTTAAAGAGCACCACCCCGGTCTGCCAATCCAGAGGCACTGTCCCCAACTGCCACGCAATGTTGCAGAGGCGTGTCAGCCAAGACAGTCCTACAACATCCAGAGACTTAAGGTACTCGGGACGAATCTCATCCACCCCTGGGGCCTTGCCACCTCGGTGACTTTAGCTTGGGTGATGAACGAGCCCCCCTCCGAGTCCCCAGCCTCTGCTTCCTCATCGGAAGACGCAACGGTGGGATTGAGGAGATCCTCGAAGTACTCCTTCCACCGCCCGACCACATCCCCAGTCGAGGTCAGCAGCCCCCCACCCGCACTGTAAACAGTGGTGGTGAAGCACTGCTTCCCCCTCCTGAGGCGCCGGATGGTTTGCTAGAATCTCTTCGAGGCCGACCGATAGTCCTCCTCCATGGCTTCTCCAAACTCCTCACAGACCCGAGTTTTTGCCTCTGCGACTGCACGAGCCGCAGCCCGCTTGGCCTGCCGGTACCTCTCAGCTGCCTCCGAAGTCCCACAAGCCAACAAGGCCAGATAGGACTCCTTCTTCAGCTTGACGGCATCCCTTACTTCCGGGCGCCAACACCGGGTTTGGGGGTTGCCGGCGCAACAGGCACCAGAGACCTTACGGCCACAACTACGAGCAGCGCATCGACAATGAAGGAGGAGAACATGGTCCACTCGGACTCCATGTCCCCAACCTCCCTCGGAATCCAGGGGAAACTCTTCTGGAGGTGGGAGTTAAAGTCCCTACTGACGGAGGGATCCACCAGACGTTCCCAACAGACCCTCACAACATGTTTGGGCCAGCCAGGTCTGACCGGCTTCTTCCCTTGCCAGTGGATACAGTTCACCACCAGCTCAGCCCCTCTCTTCACCTGAGTGTCCGAGACACGCGGCCGGAGATCAGATGACACAACTACAAAGTCGATCATCGACCTCCTGCCTAGGGTGTCCTGGTGCCACGTGCACTTATGGACATCCTTGTGCTCGAAAATGGTGTTTGTTATGCACAAACTGTGACTAGCACAGAAGTCCAATAACAAAACACCACTCGGGTTCCGATCGGGGAGGCCGTTCTTCCCCATCACCCCCTCCCAGGTCTCACTGTCGTTACCCACGTGGGCATTGAAGTCCCCCAGTAGAACAATGGAGTCCCCAGCCGGAGCCCCATCTAGTACCTCTCCCAGGGACTCCAAGAAGGCCGGGTACTCTGCACCGATGTTGGGCCCGTAGGCCGAGACAACGGTGAGAGACCTGTCCCCGACCCGAAGGCGTAGGGACGCGACCCTCTCGTTCACCGGGGTGAACTCCAACACGTGACAGCTGAGCTGGGGGGCTATAAGCAAACCCACCCCACTCCGTCGCCTCTCCCCGTGGGCAACTCCAGAAAATGGAGCGTCCAGCCTCTCTCCAGGAATTGGGATCCGGAACCCAGGCTGTGCGTGGAGGTGAGCCCGACTATATCTAGCCGGTACCTCTCAACCTCCCGCACAAGCTCAGGCTCCTTCCCCCCCAGCGAGGTGACGTTCCATGTCCCGAACGCCAGAAGCTGCGCACGCGGACCAGGTCGTCCAGGCACCTGCCTTGGAATGCCACCCAGTCCTCTCTGCACCCGACCCCTACGGATCCCTCTGCGGGTGGTGGGTCCACAGGAGGGCGGGCCCACGTCGTCCTTTCGGGCTGTGCCCGGCCAGGCCCCGTGAGCAGAGGCCCGACCACCAGACGCTCGCATTCGAGCCCCAACCCCAGGCCTGGCTCCAGGGTGGGACCCCGGTTGGTCCTTGATCTATTACAATTAATATTAATTAATATATATTGTTCCATTATCTTAAAATAAATAAAATAAATCAAGGGTGATCAAGATGTATTTGACATTACTACTAGATGCCAATTTAGATTGTTCAGCGAATGCTTGGTTAGTATTTTGCACTTTCAATCCAGTGTTTATTGGCTACATGTTTGCTTTTTTAATGCTTTGTCTCTATTGGAGCATACTACCCCTTTTGAAAATAAAGCCAATCTTAGCAAACACTGCTGTTTCAAGATCCTACAGTTAGTTGTTGATACCTCCTATTGCAGACTATAGTTTGGCGTTGTGGATTCAGAAATGGGTGCAATAACAAGCACTTTACCTTTTACATAAAGCTCAGAGATGCGATTTATCTCATGCATATTCCCTCATTTGCTTATATCAATTTACTTGTAATGGTATTGTCGCTCTTATCAATTGCAAAATACAATACAAGCAATTGACTTTAACAAGGGGAACTAGTGACAACTTAAGGCCAGTGCTAATGTTTATGTTTAACGTAATCTGTGGCATTTAGTGGCCTTTCCCTGCGGCTGCGCGGGGGAGTTCATCTATCACACCTCCTCTGGGTTGTATCAGAGTGTCTTATAATGGATTACCTACAGTACACACTCAATCAGGTTGGGTGGCAACCATCCAGAGGCATGCAATAAGTTTTTTCTTTCTTTCTTTAAGAGATATACAAGATTGTGCTAAGGTAAATGGAGAAAATGCAATTGACAAGGAGTGTTCAAATGTTAGCCCTATTATGGAGGCACTGGGAGGACATTAAAGTGTCTTGCCCGAGGACACAACAACCGCCTGTCCAGCCAACATGATTTCCAAAACAGCATAATAGTGTGGGAACTTGTCATATCTCTGAGAGTTCCAATGAGGATGAGTAAAAAAAAAAAAAAAAAATTGATTAAGAGATCCATGGTCTGTCCAAAACAAATATGGTGGTATGAGTACAAAGAAATATTAAAAATGGAATCAATAAAACTCCCATTGAGGACTGAAAATGGTGCCCGCTTCTGGTGAAACAACAGGAGAAACATTTAATGCTGTTAATCAGATGTGAGAGAAGTTTGGCCCTAAATGACAGTTTGAAAGTTTGCAAAGTTAGTAGAGATAAAGTAAAATTTGAAAGTAAACAATGAAATTCCTCCCCTCTTGGACCGCAAAGTCACTCCTAGTTTGCAAAATGAGGAGAGCAGGGAGAGAACCGGTGAATAGTCGGAAATCATTTGCTTTGTGCCCCGTTCCAGACACTCACAGCAGTGACAGACTAACACAACAACAGTGTGGACTGGTGAAGATCAGAATTCCAATCACTAAACAACTGAGGCATTACTTGTTCTGAAACGTAGCCTCTCCAAGGACTTCTATCTTTGGTTTGTGTGTCTTTTCACGGCTGAGTTTAAGGTTCCGTATCACGCTTTATTCAGGCTGTTCATACTACTTTGCATTTGGTGGCCTTGACCATTTTAGTATTTTAGTTTAAAACCACACCGCACGCATAACATTTCACCCAATAAATGATACAAACATTTCTTTTATTAAAGATACTTGACTTGTAACTTTACTCGGAGCGGAGACGCCTCCAGCTTTTCTTCATGGAGGTGTTGACTAACTGACCAAGTATGAGTTATTAATATGTTAGGTCGTCATCCAAATCGATTAATGAATTGCCTACCGCAAGAATTGCATTTTCTGTGTCTAGCCGGTTATTAGGAGCATGTTTTGTATCGCTGGCAATAGTAAAATCCAAAATGTTACGAAGTGTGCCTTTATAATAATACATGTGTCTAGAAAATGTCCTTGCACAAACGCATTACGTAGTTACACGCCAGAAGAGGACGGACATTATTCTCTTTTTGTCAGGTGAACCTTAATTTAACATCATGTTATGCCCTGTTCATACTGAGCACAAGACTGTAATTGCACTACATATGTCTAGATATTGTCTTGTTGCTCAAGCTGTACCAAGTGTTGCAGAAAACGCCTATAATCCGGGCGGTTTGGTGTCTGGAGGTGGGCGCAGAGGGACGGAGGGATACTCACTCTGAGATTGATGAGTGCTGGAGGCAAGGTGACTTTTGGAGAGGAGGAGGAGCCCGAGGAGATGAGAAACTTACTGCAGAGGTGAGCTCCAAGACTGCAACACGCAACACAGGATTCTTCACTTCTAATCGGCGCAAGGAAAAGGGAGAGCAGGGGTCTTTCTTTTATTCAACTAAAACCAAAGCCTGCAGTGACAAGAGCAAGGTCAAAGTGATAAAGGTGTGTTTAAGAAGCTGCGATACGTTGTCAAATGTCTGTTGAGAGAATGTTTGTTGGCTATTATGCCCCAGAGAAGACCCTAATGTACATGGTTTTAATGATAGGGCGAACCAGATAACTTGGGGGAAACCTGACATGGGAAGATTATGCAAACTCCACAAACCCAGGCCCTTCCTAATCAAGCGAGAGCGTTGACCACTGTGCCACTGCGCCAAACTAAGTCATTGATACAGACTCCAGTGAGTAAACCATCCATTTTACAAATCTGTCCACTCCAGCTTAAAAAAAATACCTTTTTGTTTTTCCATGACAACAGATCAACAGCAGTTATCCAAGAGCCAATTGAACAAATATCATCATAGCCAAGTCTCTCGGTACAGAAACACTCTAAATGACTGCTTTGCCACTGCCTTCATTATCGAAAGTGCTGTTTGCAAACTTGTAATGGCCATAAATCATCGCCAGCGCGTCGTCAACATGTGAACCATTATCACGTCAATCCAAAAGCTCTTCTCCGAGAGCCTGTAATTACGCGAACAGGAGACACAATTAAAAGAAAGTGACGGCTTTTGTTGGTGGGGACGATGTGGTTTACCTCTGGGGTGTCATGTACGTATGCTGCAGATGCACTTGAAAGTGGATATGAATTACTGAGTGGCAAAAGTGACTAATTAAAGTGGCAATTATAGCGTGGCTGCCGGCAGAGACAAAGAGTCAAGTGACCGCTTTTCACACAGATGCATTATGGGATGTAGCGAACTGTGAAAATGTCCATTTCATTAAGATAGATCACATTGACTTTGTTGTGCAGCTGTATTTGAAAATTGCATAACTAGTCGGTGTTCTTTTTGTGAAGTTTTGGCAGCTTCTCTCTTTCTTCCAGCCCTTTCACAGTTCTGCACCTCGTGAACACTCCAGTGGTTCAGAATTGATTAAAATTAGAACTAAACAAGATAAAGCTCATGGATATGGTTCTGACTTGTAGTGAGGTCCGTTTCTTGTCTGCTTCTGCCAACTTGTTTGTCCCATACTCTACATGGTTGGGTTATTTAAAGCAGTACTAAGTAACTTGTTTACCTTAATAAACCCTTTCCGTAGTTTCTCTGGGGGTAATACAAGTGTTAATGGGATGATTGGGGGTCTTTCATTTCCCCCTTCATCTCTGGCCAGAAAACCGCAATTGCAACTTTCCTGCCACCGGGTCAGAGCAGCAATACACACTAATGGACTCATGAAGAAGAAGGCTAATGGGCAAAGCTAACTGCGGGCTAGCGCCACTTAAACAGCATTTACAGCCAAGTTTGAATGAAAAAAATAATTTCCATTGTGTAATTGGATGTTCAATATCCCTCTCTCCCTTTGTCTTTTCTGTCAGCGTAGTATTTACTCTCACGGACAATTAATGAGTAAAAAAACGCAACATGCTACGACACCTAAAGTGGCATGTTAAAGGGTGCACGAGTTACTTAGTACTGCTTTAAGTGATTTTAAATTATCATAATTTTTTGTTTCTTCAATATAATCCTGACCATGCACCCTACTCATTCCACACCACAAAACCATTGAACAGACAGTTGCTAACATCTTGCCTTCGCTTTGGTTCTGCCATTGACCCATACTCTCTGTAAAGGTATGTTTGGCATCTTTTTTCTAAATCTGAGCCAGATTATGACAGGGTTGATACCATTGTCATACATTGCCTGAGCAAAAACAAAACAAAAAGTTACTAGCTGGATTTAAGTCTACTACGTTCAGCAACACTATGTGCCCAATGAATGAGATCAGCTGACGACCTGAGCCTCCTGAATGACCAGGTTATTACATATATGGATTTCTTCTTCTCTGATGGCACAGGCAAATTCCAGTATGACAATGCCAGGATTCACTGGGTTCACATTGTGAATGAGTGGTTCAGGGAGCATGAGACATCATTTTCAAACATGGATTGGCCACTAAAGACTCCAGATTTGTGTCCAAAGCTTTGCGCAGTGGTCACATACAAGATCTTGTTGAAAAAATTAACACCGGATGGGGATGAATCTTTTGACATTGCATAAGTTTACTGGAACAATGCCATGGCTGTAGTCAAAGCTAAAAGGCGTCTGAGAGCATGTAATCTTTTTCTTGGCATAGTTTTTTTGTTTTTGATCGGGCAGTGTATTCATATCAATGTCTCAAATGTATCCGCATCTTGTTAGTTAGGATAGACGAGATTTGGTTTGAATATCAATCAACTTTCTTCATGTTTTCTCTGCATCCATGAGATATGCCCATTTGCACGGCCAACGGTAGAGACAGTTCTGGGGAAAGTTTGACAGTAAAGTAATGCGGAATTGAAAGCTTTACAGTGTAAGGATCAAAAACATTCCCGTAGCTGTGTTTTAAGTCATTCCTCTCGTTTTACACACAGGAAAGCTTCCCCCGCCCGCGCGCTTTAAGACCGTACAACATGGATTTACTCTGCTGATCCCAAACAAACCGCATCAAGTACAAAACGCATCGTGGCACCTCGCCCGCTGCTCCACTCCATCCATCACTCCCCCCCCCGTGATTACCCAAACATTGACAGTACATGCCACTGTCTGCCCTCCTACGCCAGAACCGCCTTCACCGCCAACCGCCAACTTCTCCCCTTCCCCACCCTGATCCCCGAGCCCCTTCTCCGGCTCATCGCCCCCTCTCATCCCCTAACTCCACCGCAACGCCACGGGTCACGGTGGGAGCCGCTCCATAAATCTTCCACTCCGACAGCTGCCCTCAATCCAGGAAGTAACCAAGCCTTTGCAACTTCCTCTCTCTTTGAAATCTGTTTGGGTAAGAAGAGGATTTTCCCCTTTCGTCTGTTCAATTTGGCCACAAAGCAACGATGTAAACGTATAGCAGAAGGGGACTAAAGGGCGGAGGCGGAAGTTTGCTGGTGCCAATTTGAAGTAGATTAACATGATGAATGAACCGCGGCTGGGGCTTTTACTGTGCTGTTAGTTTTTCTTATTTGGGGGTTTGTTTCGCTCCATTTACAACTAAGTGATATCAACGGCCTTAGGATTCTACCCACACAGAGATGGGGCTTAGTGAATAATGGGAACAAGCAAACAATGAAAGAGGCAGTTTCCGAGGGGCTGCTGTCATCTTCAGTGCTGGAGTTTGATGTTTTGATAGATTGATTTGTTCTTTGGGAACTACAGTAAGTAGATCATTTCAGTTTGCCGAACTTTACAAACTGCACACTTTAACGCGTTACCACGTTCATCAATAATTCCAAAATACGAGTTTGGTCAATGATGAATCGAGTTGTACATGCCCTCCTGGAATCGCCACCTTAACGTGGTGGAGGGGTTTGAGCGCCCGAATGATCCTTGAGGGCTCTGTTGTTGGGGGCTTCGTGCCCCTGGTAGGGTCTTCTATGGCAAACAGGTCCTAGGTGACGGGTCAGACAATGAGAGGTTCAGAAGTCCCTTATGAGAGACCAACAGGCCCGGTTAGAACCATGAGGCCGTTCTTCTGTGGACCCACCACCTGCAGGAGGAGCCATAGGGGCTGGTGCAATGTGTTTTTCACGACCCGGCAACGGACAAGTGGAAGAAAATGGATGGATGGGTTGTACATGCGAAAACAAGAGAGATAGACAGCTAGCTGGGACATATGAAGTATTTTCCTGCATTTTAAACACCACAGCAGATGCAGTATTATAACTCTCACTATGACAGACACATGCTATTTAAGTCCTATTGGCATATATATATATTCCTTCCCAGTTCTATTGGATTAATTTTAAAGGCGGACACACACCCGGAGCACACTTGGTATGCGAGAAAACAAAAGCACGTACTTCAATGCTCCCGATCACATGGAAGCACTGCAAAGGTATGTCATTCCTTGCATTAATGATGTTTCAGCAGGTGCAGACCCTGCTCAGTTAGAATATTCATAAGATGCTGTAGCAGCCGTGTTAGCATTACTGAATGCGTTGCGATTCGCTTCTTTATGTATTGTGGAATCAAGGTTATGTCTACAGAGATGGAATGGCCGTAAAGCAGCATGGTCCAATATGATAAATGATGATGCTTTTAGGCTGTGATTCCCCTGTCCCACAAATATTTGTACAGTTCTGGCTCATTTACATTGATGTTTGACTGACGCAGCTCACCTCAACTGTGACCTAACACGTATTTTGGAAATGAAAAATTGCAAAGCATGGTTTATTCTTTTAGGGACACAGTTTGACCTCACGGTGCTCACACTATCTGACTTTACTGGTGTAAGCTTTCACTGTTGTTGTTTAGCTGTTGGCCACAATCATTCTTGTCAGAACTAATTAGCTGTTTCTAACTGTAATAATGTCATAGATGTTCAAACGTACTGTAGCTTTCTCTGACTATTCTGAAGACTTACAGCACTTTGAATTCTGGACAAGCACTAAACATCCCAGAGTGCATCAATGTCCAGTAGTCCTGGACATCTGAGAAAATGCTTTTACAGACAAGACAAACGGCCACTGATGGCATTATTGTGCTGAGAAGTCCAAAGGCGACACCAGGCTTTGTCGTACACTTTTGTTGCACGCCAAGAAAGAGTTCGAATCTCCAAAGACGGAGATTCCAAAGTATGCAATGAAATGAATCGATGGAAATTTAATTGATTTAATAGATAATACATACAATTTCGACAACACATTGCCTGAATGTAGGTGATCTCCACTAAGTCCCACTGATGCAACAGGTAATTTATTGATTTGAATAAAATTATACCTATCAATCACCACGGGATGTTTATTTCCTGAAGCAGTCCCATCTCCTCTCTCATCACTGACAGGCCTTGCATATGTGCCGCCCGTATTTCATCATCTCCTCTGTCTATTAAAAAGTTGGTGCTGAGTAGTAAAGATTAAAAAGTCTGGTCTTGACCTTATATTAAAAAGTGCTTGGGATTCTCACTGCCACCCGCGAACTGGAACGCGTCGCCGGTAATTTAGTGCCTGCACGTAAATCTGACAATCTGACAGAGTGATTGAGAACCATATTGTCTGCAAAGTCTTAAAGCAACTGATTAATTTTTTGTCCCCCATATAGTTGTCGTTCAGTAATGGGAAACAAAAATCATTCTGTCGCTAATGACTTGGACTTATATAAATGTAAGTTATAGACAATAGCGCCCCGTGGATGTCTGGTAAAAAAAATAAAAATAAAAGGGAAAATGTAAAATATCTCATTATAAGAGTTGAGCCTTGAACTGATACTAAGGCCTAAAGCATTCCTTTGAAATAGCAACTTTTGTGAGTTTGGAAGAGTTTGGAATCGAAAGAAATATATTTAACACGTTGAAATCCACCCATTTCGGGGCCAACTGCCCAACACTGTCAATAGACCAACAGTGGCTAAAAAGCTACTATAGTGGGCTATATGAAGTTGAGAAAAACTCACTCAAGTGTCCAAATGTTATTTTAGCAAGTGATAACTCCAGTATTTTACATTGTATAATCTTGTGTGATTTATCATCTTGGAATACATGACCCTAAAAGAGTACAGAGATGATCAGGTAATGACTTTGATATATAGTAAGCGATGCACAAAATATAGCCTTTGTCTCCCTCAATCTTAAATTATATTATTGCTACTGCCTTTGTGTATCTTTTTGTTTTGTTTCCAGGGGTCTAGGTTTTTGGAATGCCATATTGCACAGTTAACCCTCACTTTAACCGAGCACCCAAGACAAGAACGTGACGAAAAAAGTGATGAAAAAGCAACCAAAAAGTTACAAACGTGACAAAAAAAATCAAAGAAAAAGTGTCAAAAATGTGACGACAATAGGGCAACAGCACAACGAAAAACCTTAGCCGAGTTTTGTTTGTTTGCATTTGACCCATCCTTCGTGGCCGCCGGGGCAACCCGTAAGGAGCAGTGGGCGATGGCAGTGCCATGCTGGGGACCCATCTCCAGATGTGGAGCCAGGCTGATGGTCAGAAACACCTGGCTGGAGGATTCACCTATTATACATGTTTTTAGTGGTAGGGGAAACTGGAGTACCCGGAGGAAACCTACGCAGACACGGGGAGAACATGCAAACTCTACACAGAAAGGCCCCGTTCAGGTGGGAATCGAACCCGGAACCTTATAGCTGTGAAGTGGAAGCGCTAACCGCTGCGCTACCGTGCCGTTTTGTAGGTCTTGGCTTTCAAATGAGGTGTTACACTGGCCTATAGGCTAAAAGATAAAAAGGTAAAGCCGAACTGAAGAGAATGTGCTCCATTAAAGTGGGAGTTAAGAGGTTAATCTTTTAGTAGGGGGCGCCTTCTCTGTTCTACTTGACAGAGTGCAGTGTAATATCGGTGGTAAAGTTGATCTATGCCGCGTTCAAGTGGTCCTCGGAGCTGGGAAATATGTGTTCTCTGAGTTCCAGTTGTTAAGTCATAAAGTTTAATGACAGTGAAACAAATGCAAATCATTTACGATTCAAATGTGGTTAAAAGTCTGACACAATATGGCCCTAACTAACTTATTCTATAAAACTGAACAGTGGGGTTGTATTTATGATCTCACAAATAATGTCACAAATCATTTAGAGAGCACAGTTAGTGACACGCTGAGGGCTGCAGTAATCGTTCACATAAAAACACGGGACACAGTGTGTTGAGTTGGAAATATGTCCTGAAACATCACTTGAAATTCTCTTTACAACTTGCAAACCCTGGAAATGATCAGAATTGGGGAGCCATTGATACGGATAAATCTGAATGCTGGAAATGGTAAATGGTCTCAGTTTATATAGCCCTTTGCCACTTACTATAGGCACTCAAAGCACTTTATATCAAGGAAACACGCAACCATCCACATTCTCATTTCTATGACTGGTTTATTAAACTTGAACCCTCCGAAGTGTGCTCTGAGGGCCTCACTTTGGACACCCTAAAGCCCTGTGTTGTTAGGGTGGTTCAGACTGCAAAGGAGTTGCCAACGCTTCGAAAACTCCCCCCTGCGGCGACTTCTGCTGCTACTGCCACTGTTCTCACTGCTTCCCCTGTTAATGTGGCTGGACCGCACTTGAGTGAGCTCTCCCATCCAGTTGTTGTACGTAGGTGGACCAAGCTCTGGCGGTCTGCGGTTAGCTGCAGTCGAGCTCAGATATATTTCTTGTGTCGCCTCTGATCTTCTCGCTTGTGTTCTTTCACTGCTTCTTTCTTCTGTTCCTTCGTGTGCTCCCGCTGGGGGCCTCTCTGTTGTCATTTCTTTAAAAAAAAAAAAAAGAGATCAAGTTTGTTGCATTTGTGGCATTGGAAACATTGCACCTGGGCATAACAATGGCAGTGAAAAGTATTAAACTTTACTTGCTGGCACCTGCATAAGCGCTGTCATGTGTCTTTCCTTGTGTCCCTTGTTGACTCATCCCGAATGTTCCCACAGGGCTCAGTGATTGTTCCTCTGACCCAGGATCCCGAGTTCTCATCATCATCGGGTGCAACATTATATAATTGTGCGGCTCCGTCTCGTCCAATTTCTCACTTATTTCTAAAGCCTGACTCCCTCTTGTTTTCTGCTCCTTTTGCTGGAGATATACGTTCCTCCTCCTTGGAAATTCTTGGGTGTTAGGGCTAAAGAGCTTTGGGATCCTGTCTCCTGTCCTCTCGTGTGGCCTCTCATTGCTCCCGAGTGCTTGGTTCTCAGAGACGTTTCCCTCAGGTGTCTTGACCTTCTTGAACATCTCAAGACGCGTAGTTGAAGCTCAACCTTGACAACCAGACGTTTTTTCTCTCCGACTGTGGGTGTTGGAGAAGTGCCGTGATTATTTCAATGCGTTTCTATGGTGAATTCTAACCCCCAGCGTCAACAGGTAACTGTGTGTGGCGTTTAAGTGTAAACAGCCATTCTGGTACCAGATACATTTGTGCAGGAACATCATTTGATCCCAACGTGTGCATACAGTTATTAAGTCAGCTTGAGGACCTTATTTGAATTATGTAGCCTCTTCCATTTGTCCATTAGCTTTAGCTATCAAACAGCCCATATTATTAGTGACAACAGAGACAACTGTGTATTCACTCCATACACAGTGGTGCTAAGCTACACCCGACGAGGCCTGTCTGTGTGGAGCTTACTAAAGACATGTACAATAGGCCAGGTTGAGTGAGATGTTTTTTGTTTGGCCCAAACTCGTTTCTAGCACTCACAATCCCTCCTGCATGTCCGAATTGTTCAAACAAATTTGTTTATATGCACGTTTCACGCCCGTGTACAGCTTTGAGCAGTGGAAAAGTGAAGAAAAAAATACCACTCATTTAGATTCTATCTTCTATCGCTCAGTAAATAATTAGGTGAAGACAATTTAACAAGATCTGGTTTTTGCTGTGTTTACAACTCACTCTGAGGTGGTAAAAACAAATTAGCTTGTCGACAACAAAAAGTCAGGTACCCCTATACTGCAGACGTTGCTTAGGGATGAATACCGCGTGAAGCCAAAAAACAATTTGACTATCAAACGTGTTTATTCACACGGTTAAGCCGACATAAACCTATTTAAAAAGATCATTCTCCAAAATAAATCAGCCTGCTACTGCTAGTGCTCTGAAATGATCACACAGGCCTCTCCACGAAATAAGTGGTAATGTAGAAAAATACAAAGAATCCCCGAGATAAATGACGCTTAAATGCGATGAATTAATTACAAAGACCATAATTAACTCGATTACATTTTTGAATCGAGTCCCACCACCAGTTTAAATGCTTGAGTCCCATGTATCAATCCATCATACACCACTCACCCATATGGCCACCATCCAGAAACCTACCAGGTGCATCCCTGCTTTGCTCTGAGATCTGACGTGATCGGGTATTTCCAATTTATAGATGGACGTTAATCATGGAGAGACCGCATGCGCACAAATATTGTACAGATATTATATCATGCAATGTCAGAAAATCGTTGGCTTCACCATTCATTTGTATTTGGATGGAGAATCTTGAATGTTCCATGACTGACAACTCCAACAACCATGGACGCAATGGTCAGTAGATGTGTACCAGACTCGGCCAAATCACAGAGCTTGATATGCTTTGACAATTCGCTCAGTTGCTGCATCTTTGCATTCAAATTATGTTAGCTCAAACCTCAAAAGGACAGTGAAGGGCTGGTGCTAGCTACTATATGAAAAATACAGCAAACGAGTGGCAGAAAGTTTCAGAAAATTATTGTGCATATAAGTTCAGATCGAACCGCGGTCCTCCTTTTCCCATTTCCATAATTCCAACAACGAAAGCGGCTATTCCCCCATACTTTTGCAGCGAGCACAATCATCCCTACACTTTGCTTCTTGTAACCCATTCTCCTGTACTCCACGCTCATGCATAAAAGCCTCCCTTGTACGTTTGTTCTGCCACAGCCCTATCATTTCGCCGCCCTCTCCAGTCCCATTTCCCGCAGTCAACCACGGCTTCCCCTCTCATAACGTGTCCGCCCTGTGAGAGAAACGAAATAGCAAATGATGAAGAACGGCCCCGATCGCGGGTTTTAGGAAGAGATCTTTTTCAATAAACGCTGATTTCATTGGGAAGCAGACAGCGGCGGAATATGAGGTCTATATAATGTTATCGCTGATGCATGAGTGATGTTATATGGCAGAATAATTACACTTACTCAATTATTTCGCGCATTCCTTTTCCTCTTCTTGTGCGGTACGACGGCGTTAATCTCCGACATGTCTATCTCCAGCGGAAGATGGATTGCGTTTGAGCACGGCGGTGATGTTTATTGAGATTTTATTGTTTCCCCGGTATCTTTTTGTTGAAGATATTATATACTGCAGTTTGCGAAGCGAGAGGGGAGTTTTAAGACTGAAAAGTTAAGAGTCACACTGATGCCCATTTCTGCATCTCGTATCACAGATGTCACTCACAAATAAATACATCCCAAGAATATCACTTTCTTCTATTCCTCTTTACTCACACAGCAGAGCGCGGGTCAGTCCAGCGCATTAGTGGGAGTGCGTTGGCGATACTGAAGTTTTGCTCATGCTCATGCGACATGTAGTTTGGTTGTAGCCGCGCTCGCGCCATTAGCTCTAATGCTAACGGCCTGTCAATCAAATTCCAGCCCTCATTAGCATTCAAGATTTCTAAAAATTTTCTTACGAAAACCAGCCTGGTTTCTTTAATTGTAACTAACCTAGCGTTATCACAGGCGCAATATCTAGCTGTAGAAACTAAAGAAAAACTAGAAACTTTTAGGGCACTTTTTAGTTGCCCTAAAAGTGTAGAAAATTTAATGCTAACTAATGGAAAACTAGCTTGTTTTTCTTCCCCACATATGGAGGTACCGCAGCAATGGCGGACAATGTCGGCCCCGATACCTGTTTTTTACTCTCACCTCACTAAAAACACTACTTTAACCAACTAATTCTAAGTGAATATGGACATGATGTGTTTGAATTTAGAAGGGCAGAACCTGGAGAATTCAATCGCTGAGTTAGTAGTTTTAATCCCCTCGCAAAATGCCAATGCTAACGTCAACTAATCAAAGCTGGGACAGAAATTATGATTGGATCACCTAATAAAATAGTCACTGCTAAAGTGGCCAAGTGTTTGTATTTTAGTTTTTGAGTTGTACTTATCATTTTATGTGAGTTTATTACTATTAATGCAGCCTTAAGCCCGTCTTATACCCAAGGATATGTATTTAGAAAAGTCCAGTAATCCTTGTGTAATGTTTTCTCCATTATAGTTTACTCATAGATATAATTGACTATGTAATGTGTCATTTGCAAGATAAGACTTGATTGTTCTCACACTGGAGAAAAGGGGACCATTCACTTTTCCACTCACAGCAGCCACTTTTAAGTCTCTTGGTATCGGCAGGTACTCAAACCCCCAGTATCGGTAACGGAATCAAAAAAGCTGGATCGGTGCATCTCTAGTAATAAACAATGCAAAATGTAACTGTGTTGTTATATACTAATTAATAATAAAAGTCCATGAGATTGAAGCTCATGAATAAGGGCCTTCAGTTGGTACGCACAATCTACATAACTGCAATTCACAAACTTTTGTAGCATCATTGCAGAAAGTGCAGTATATTTGGTGAAACAGTGGATTTTGATGGCCCTTAGGGATTCTCGTTGGCACACATCTTAAAGGCAGACCAGTCTACAAACCCTCGTCTTTCAGCCTGCTATTGGTTAATGTCATTTTAAGATTTTAGCGGGTTTGATCATGTTTGAATTGCAAAAAAGAAAATAGCAGAAATAACCCAGACAGTTCCAACAATGCCATGACATGTCCACTTAAATGATGGACTGTCCTCAAAAGTTGCTGTGATTTTTATTCCTCCATTGTTTTCACCCTTTCTGGTTTAATTTCTCCCCCGGGAGCCCCTGCCCATCAATTCTCCTCTCTCTGCTGCGAGCGATCGTTCCTGTGTTCGGCCATTTTGTGCCTTGGATATTCTCCCCTGAGGTGTTGCTTTAGTTCTTTTACCGTTTCTCTCTTCACTTGCTCTCCTCTGCCTTTGTCCTCTGCTCCTCGCCTTTCATCTCTCCATCTTTATCGATTTGCGCTGTCAATGGGAGGCCTTGCATAAATACAAAAAGGTCTATTTGCATGGCTGCCAATCAATATAAAAAAGCCAGGGACACTCGGTACAATAAATGCATTGTTTGGCTTGAGCTGTTTGGGGATACTGGCTGAAATGGAAGTTCTGTTTACCAAAAAAAAAAAGAGATGGGTCACATAGATATTAGCTATTCGCTAGCCCATCGCTAGCTAAATTCTGCGATTCCCATTGGGCATGATTGACAGGCGGAATAATCAATGAGAGAAATGTGAGGTACATTCATACAAGACCAAACATGTCGGCTTAACCAAGTAGAAGAAATGAAAAACAATGAGTAACCAATACACAGAAGACGAAGACAATGTGCAATATGCACAATTACCAGGCAAAGCTGGAAACTCTTGATTTGGGAGACTCTTCTGCATTTGAGACATAACAATTTTAATCTTTGACAGGATTGATATCAAACAGAGCAAATTATCGTCCTGCTTTTGAAAAGAAAGTTGGGATAGCTGGCCAGTAGTGGTGGGCCGAGATACAAATTCCACGAGACGAGACGAGACACGAGCTTGAGTCCACGAGAACGAGACGAGATTCTGACATAATTTGCAATAATAAATAATATTTTGTTATTATATTTCCTTTGTATGGAGCCATTGTATTGTATTGTAACAAAATGAACAAACTAATAAGGATAAGATTTTACCAATATCATCAGGCTCTGTTTGTGTGCATACAGTTTAATATTAGAACAAGGCTAATATATTTGGCTCTTTTGACAGGTTTATTCTGATTAAATTTCCAAATTATAAATAATAATTGGATATAATTTGAAGCTTAAAAGTTGATTTCAGGTGGAGGAGGAGGAGACAGGTTTAGATTTAGTATCTAAACAGTCTGTGCCAGACACTGACGCACAGGAGGCTTTAAACATTAAACAGAGAGTGAGCTTCCAACAGCAGAGCCTTTAGTTCGTAAATGAAAGAGAAAGTAACGAGGTGCGAGTGTGGCTCTGCAGGCGTGGATCTGCAGGCGTATATCTGCAGATTCAGATTCAGAAAACTTTATTGATCCCTCAAGGGCAATTGATTGAATGCAGTGGCTCCCGTCTGCAGGTTTGAACACTGAGGCAGTGGTTCCAAGCGACTGACCTTAAAAAACCCATGAGTCCTATTAGCAGTCTACAGGAAGAAGGTCTATATCTAAATTTCATCCTAAAAAATAAAATAAAAGAAGAAAACAAATATTACGCCCATCCCTACTGGCCAGGCTTTGCATTTACTGCGGTTTTAATGTCATCTATTCTTTTCTCTTGTCAATTAATAACTTTTACTGTCAAACTTGTTTATTCACGCAGTTAAGCCGACGTATACCGACTTAAAAAGATCCTTCTCTAAAATAAATCAAACTGCTATTGTCTTTGAAGTGTTTGAAATGACCACACGGGCCTCACTTCCCCACGAAAATAAGTTCAAAAGGAGGAAAATGCAAAGAAGCGTCAAAAATATACCTCTAAACATGAAATCTCAGACATGGGCCAAAAGGGACCGCATGTATCGCTCATAACAGTCTGTACCCGTTGACAACCTTTGCCCACGTTGAAGAAAATGTCTCAAAGTGTTGGCTCAAAAATGTCCAGCGGTCTCGAATGACTAGACTTATTGGTCAGGAGTTCCCGACTGGTGGGTGTTTACGGATTTTGGATAGCTCGTGAATCATATGGACACGGAGAGAAAAAGTATCCGCATGTTGCAAAACTCAAACTTTCTCACAGCCAAGCCACACGACCTTCTTTAAATTCTACTGTGGATGCAACAGCGTATGCCCAGACTTCACCAACTCCCTCCCAAGTAAAAAAAAAAGAAAAAGTCAGAATGTCCCACTTCAGCCAACCTCAAGTTCACTAAAAGTCGCAGCTTCTCATGTCGACAGCATGTGCCCATTTTGTCTTGACTAAGCTGCTGGATTCACTTTCTCAGGGGAGGCCAGTGTTGAATGATAGATGACTACGACTGAAGAGGCTGCTAAATTTAGACCCTCTACTCTGGACTGCTTTATAGAACGGGGACCGCATGCATCACTCATAGCAATATGTACCCCAGGCATGCGCGGTCCTGTCCCAAACGTGAATCAGGTCTCAAACTGTCAACGTGCATTTTTGGGGTTGTTAACTTCGCGGGGCTCCGTCAACTTTCACTCGCCTGGTCCAATTTGATGAACTATAAATGCATTGCGTTTCATCGAGTTAGCTAGTAATGTGTGCAAAATGTTCCTTTATAAAAAACACGAATTCACTGAACGTTGGAATCGTTATGTAATGCTATTAGTTGTGCATCTACTTGTCAAGGGAAGCAAAAAAGCTGCTACTGACTGCACAGATCATCAAACATACTGTAACCATGCATTTAAATATTAACCTACAGAGTTAGCCTAACGTGCATGTTTTAGATTGATGATCTAAGAGGCATCCAGAGGAAACCCAAGGAGAACATGCAAACTTCACCCCATGCGAGACCGTCGCATGAACCGGGAATCGCCATGTTTGACCCAAGCTTTATGCTAGTTCCGGCTAACTTCCTGTCCACATAACAGTTTCCTGTCCCTGCTGTATTCCTCTGGGGAGCTGTGTCTCATCAAAATAAATATATCCAAACACCACAGTGCAGACATGCAAACTGATGTAAATTTAAAAAAAATGTTGTCTTTATAAATGCTGGTGTTGAAGACTTTTTATCACTTTTTACTCGTATCATTGTTTTTCTGGCACCTTTTAGCCTTTTATTTTATTTATTTTTCACTTTTTTGTTGCATCTTCATCCTCGTCTTCGACACTATTTTGGCGCTTTGTTCAAGGAGCTTTTAGATTCGGGTACTGCCAAACTGGGAAAAAAAAATAGCTCGGTTCAGGTGGGAGTTAAGGGGTTTCAATACTGTTGGTTCGTAACTGAACATGGGGACAGGAAACAGTTATGAGCCCACAGGAAGTTGGATCCAACATTCCACACACGGAGCCGATTTAACGTTCGACCATCTTGCAGTGACATAGATCTGCGAATAACCACTGGATGTCTTCATTAGTGCCATGATCCCTCCAGTGCAGTATAGATCTTAAGATATGGTCAACTGCATCGGGTAGATTGAGTTGTTCTTCAGAAGCTCCTCAAACACACTAGTCGACAACATTTGCACATTTCTACGAGGATGGAACATTCCTGGACGACTGAGAGCCTACACAAACATTCAGCAGCATGTTTTCTTTTTTTTTTTTTTTGGGTTCCTCCATAGCATTGCTACAAACTTTCTGTCAAGAGATGAGATCGATGTATCCATTAAATAGGCCACTGATTGCATTATAATACTCGGCCTCCTGCTTTCTCTACAGCTGTCATCCCCGTGAATCGTTAAATCAGTGCCTTAAATGGTCTAAATTCTCCAAATTCTCTCTAAATTCTCTAGACGCATGCCTCTTGTTCCCCTCATCTCCTCGTCTTGTTTGCTGATCCGAACAGCACTCCCCTCATTTGCTCATTCATTTAGGGCCGACTCCAAAACAGCTGCGTGCGCTACTCTTTGCGCCCGCGGTGACAGCCGGCGCTCCTCTGTGCAAAAGTATAAACCTTTTCTTTTTTTTTTTTTTTTCACAATCTTCTTACCTCACACGCTGGGTAACATATGTTGTGCAGACATTTACTTGCAAATAAACACCCCATTTTAATCCGACGCGCCGCTCCCACAACTCTTCGGGAAGTGCGGTCCCAAAACGCCCGGATGAGGAGTTCGCAAACGACAGCAGTCAACTTGGATGGCAATTTGGAAATGCCAGATGCTCGTGGTTCCAATCGAGCACTGGAGAAGCTTGTTTTGAGAATGGGCACGGGCTAGTCAGAAAGAACCGTGGGGGACAACACAATAGGATTTCAGGCAGAAATAAATCACTTTTGGAGAAATGTGTTTATTTTGTCATCTCAGACTCTCAATTTTGGCGGAACAGTCCTGGTTGAGATATCTAACTTCAGCCTTTCTTCTAGTTTAGCTGATGTAGTCTAATTCTTCCTTTAAAGGTCCCAGGTTCGATTCCTGGACCGTTTGCCTGGATGAGCTTCTTTTGGGTACTTCGCTTTTCCCTTATCAATTTAAAACATGGACAATAACCTCCACCTACTCCTTAACAAATGTAACTCAAAATCTGGCTATGGCTTTTTGGATGGTGCACTGTCTTTGTCCATAACAACTGATGGCCCCAGTGGCATTGAAGGATGGGTCAAATACAAGGAGAATAAAATGTACCTTACATATTTTATTACATTTTGTACTTTTTACTTGGTTTAGTCCTGGTCCTCATTGACCTGCTTTAATACAGTTCAATCTGGGTTTATTCATGGTGGCATTGTTTAACAATTTAGATGCTTTAGTTCAGCCATGTGTTATCTATCCTGTTTTGAGGCCTTCTGGTCTGAGAGTATAATTGCAATAGCATTATTTGCAGACTTGGATTGGAGTTTTCTTTGGTTAACACTGGGTTTACACTATTAAAAATAGGGGAATAAACAAGGAGGTATCCGGGTGAAGAAAAACAGCCGTTTTCCTGTGTTGTCCTTGTACACAATAAATAGTATCACTACGACGAGTTTACTTTTCCCCTATTTTAAACATTACCTTTAATTGACAACACTGCGCATTCAAACTGAAAAAGGAGTTCAGAACCGTCAAATTTCTACGCTACGTAAAACTAATAAAAATACATACCAGGAATTGATGACAAATCAAGGAGTTCAACTTAGACGCTTTATTCCCTAACATGTCATCTTAATACAGAATTCTGCTTCCCCAGTGCCCTATCAAATGTGTCTGTCAGCAGCCGTTCCCAATGGGCATACTGACTCTTCCTGGGGAAGCACAGTATTTTTACACATTCCATTGTTTACAAGATTTATGAGTCTAAGACCACATGTAGTTTTCCCTCGTTTCATTGGATGCCCCAAAGCTGTCCATTCAGCTTCTCCGTACTTTGACCCCTTTATCGACCATGTGGTCAGTGGACTGGGTGGGGGTTGCTGCGTCTCAACCTTCCCTGAAACAAAGAACTTTTTTGGGGAAAACCACACCTTTTACTGCACTGAATGAAAACTTTTGGTTAGTTTGCTAAATAGCCAAAGGAACAAAACATCGTATAAAAATATTATCTCTTCAGACCCCTTTCTGACCTCTAAAAGGAGGTCAACAAAACCATAATATTTTCAAGTTCACAAAAGTACAGCCTGTATCAAAAATCACAGTACAATTTCACATATTATAACACCAAAAAAACATGTTCACTTTATGTAGGGCATACTCAACCAGCCGCTGAGTGGTTTCAAAATCATCTCTCTCCTCCCATGTGTAACTTTCGCTTACTTATCCTTCCAAGCGGAACTTGGCTGGTTTTTATTCCGTGTCAACGGTACATTTCACCTTTTACGTCCCCCTGGGACCGTCTCTGTTTGACACAAAAATAAACATTCCTGCAACACAAAACACAACAAGCACAACAACACCGAACAGTGTTGTTTAGATATTATCTCCACCACAATATTCTCCATCACAGCCTTGTCGGGGGTCGTTCCATTCATATTTCAAAGCCTGCCGTACTCTTTCCAAGTACAGGCTGGGACCACCCCCTTCTTGCGTTTCCCTTGTCCTGAGCTCCGTGTCCCCCTGGGACGCATCACCCATGGTATAGATGCCCCCAGTGGAACCCAGAGCCCTGGAGACCATGCTGCGAATGAGAGGCACAACACAACAAAACAAAACACAACAAAACAAGAGTATTACACCTATAAGAATACCCACCTTTTGAAGGATATGGATCCAGGAACCGGAATTCAACCAATTTAGCCAGGTCCACTGAGGACCCTGGTCTTCTTGAGACGCGAGGAAGTCTTTGAGTTCCTTTACTTTATTTTTAATGGCTGTCCAATTGCCAGTGTCGTCGGGAATATAAGTACAGCAGTGGTCAAGGCCAACTGCTGTGCACATACCACCCTGTTCAGCGTACAGCGCGTCTAACGCCACTCTATTTTGCATAGCCACAACAGCCACTGCCTTAAGTTCTGGACTCCGTTCCATTTGGTCCAAGATGTCGCCTATTACCTCAGTTAGGTCCTCCAGGATCCACCATACCTCATTTAGACGCTGCATGGAGGCCGCCACACCGATCATAGGGATCAGCGTGGCGATAAATCCTTTCCCATCTCCGAACAGGGGCTTACGTCCGCCGTTATCAGAGAAAGGTACGTATGATTGACCGAGGGTACGATCTCCCACCTTCAGGGTGTCCCTTTTTCTCATGCCGTGCTTATGTAGGTTATGGTGTCTATATTCTCGTACGGCGTCTTGCATTAGTGCATCTGACACCACAATAGATGAGGGCTTCAAACGAGCCAGAGTGCAGGTCCCACACCACCCCCGCGGCAGGGTCAAATAACTATTATCGCCGCATAGCCAGATGTGTCCGACCGGGGTGGGAAATCCCCCTCTCAGTGGGACTGATACTACCGCGGAGTAGGTTAGGGGAGTCATTTCCACTACCCTAGCCCAAGTGGTTCGGTTCAACGGCCATGTTTGTCCGAAAAACGGATGCCTTCTATGTTTTATCTCGCTTTTTTCTACGAGGTCACTGTGGAATTTCACTACTCTCTCGGCCCATGTTTGGTTTCTTACAGAAAACCCATCACCTATGTAGTCTAAGCACGATGTTTTACCCAAGTACCTGTCCCCCTGCCCACATTCCCGCTTAAACCCGAGGGGCGCTACTAGCTCCTTCCTAAAATGTGTCACGCCAGCAAACCGTATCCCCTTCCTCAAGGTGTCATTGGTTCCGGTCGTCCAATTCCCTGGCCAGACCCATTGTAAGGGACTAGCATACTTTTTGTATGGCTCGCACCCCGGTAGGACCCTATCAGTCCACCTCCACCAATGGTAGAGCCACAATAGACAAACCGAGGCCCTTACCGAAATCGGGACGGGGACAGTGGACGGCACTTCTGCAGCATGATGGGGCCTGAGGGAGCACACCCAACAGGGCGGGGTTGAGTTGGTAATCATGGCCGTGTGCTTAGCTAATTTTACCCATTTATTCTCTCCTGGCTTATGACCCCCCGTATCGAAAGACCGTCGCTTCCTAGATCCATCTCCCTCTGTGGAAACAGACATGTTAGATACATCATAAATCACAGGTTTCAATACAGCATCATTTGTTCCTTCTTTGTTTTCCCATGTTTTTATCATTTTTTCTGTACAATGGGTGATCCAGTCTAGGGTGTGTTGGTCCGACACTGCTTCTCTCATTTTCACCAACATTGTACCTGCATTGTTGCAGTAGATGACCAGATTTTCTCCAGGTGTTTTACCTACTTCTTTGCATACCTTGTAGAGGGCCAATTTCAATTCTTTGATAGGGTGTCCTCTGACCCGTCCCTCACAACTATGTGGATCGTCTATTTTTATTACTGTTGGTATGATGAGCAAGCAAAGAGCAAGTGTCAGGGCCCACACCCCGTATGGACACCTTAAAGGTCCTGGTTTTAAAACCCAGGCCTTAAGTCCATATTTGTTAGTCTTTTTTATGTCTTTGTGATCGTCTGGGTTGGGGTTGGTGTCCCCCACCCCCTTCAGTGGGGCTGTTAGACCCACTATCATATTCAGCAGGATGTGTCAACCGTCTGGGATGCGTATGAGTCCAATGTAAGCCTGTTTTCTCAGAACAGGGCTTCAAGTGTGACCAGTGGTACCAGTTGTCACGCCCCTCAACCTTAACCGCGGTGGCAGTCCTTTGAGTCACTTCAAAAGGTCCTAAGTATCTGGGAGCGTTCCAACAGGTCCTGGTGTGGTTTTTAATGTAGACCCTCGATGGTAAGTCCGCTGTGTAATCAGAAACAGTGGTGTCAGTCGCCACAATGGGTGTTAGTTCCTTCAAAAGTGTATTGAGAGCCTCAAAATACGGTCTGAACTGGAAGATGTTAGTAACTTCAGGCAAGGTCGCTGAGTTAGACTTAGGCAGGCACCCGGGCATGGCCCTGCCAAACACAAGTTCAAATGGGGTGAAATGAGTCGTGTTATTCACAGTGGACCTAAGGTGAAGTAACGCAGCGGGGAGCGAGGACAACCAAGTGGCTTTAGGGTTGTCACGCAGCATTTTGGCAAGAACACTCTTCAGTGACCGATTCATTCTCTCCACTTTAGCGTTACCTTTAGGGTAATATACACAGGAGAACGATTTGTGAACACCCAAGAGACCACAGAGAGTCTTAACATCATGGGCCGTGAAGTGGGTCCCTGAATCACTGTGTAACTCCGAGGGAACCCCAAAGAGAGGGATCCAGTCTTTCAGAAGTACAGCCATGACCTCAGCTGAGCTTTCCCTTTTGCATGGGAAGAACGCCGGCCATCCCGAGAACGTATCTACAATACCCAACAGAAATCGCTTACCTTGGTGAGGCACGATCATGTCCGTGAAATCAATCTGGATCACATCACCAGGGTAGCGTCCCGTTTTCACCGCACCCGCACCTCGTTTGTGGTGTGGGTGAGGATTAAAGGCACCACATGTCTGACACGCACGTACAAAGTCTTTACACAAAAAGAGAGGCACCTTATGGTAGTAGAACTGTTCCAAGATGCTGGCCATGCCCTTCGGACCAAGGTGATTCAAACCATGTATTTCCTCTAGAACACGTTGTTCCATCGATGGCGTCAAGAATGGCAGGCCATTAGGGCCACGATAGACCCCATCAACGTACGCGTCAGCAAGGCGATTTCGTGACCAAAAGTCCTCACCGTATTCATCATGATAAGAACGGCACTCGTCGACACTCAGAAGTCCCTGAAAAGCAACAGGCGTTAAGTGGGGCTCCCAAAAGGTGTCTAAATGAAATTTAAGGCTGTGCGCCCCGCCTGGCGGCAAGTTCTCCACCAAGGTTCCCAAGCGATCCCACACTTCCATGGGCATCCAGAGATGACCTGAGTCAGTCAGAGCAACATCATGACCGTCAATTGTAGAAATACTGACTCATACATCCGAGACCAGCTGCAAGGACTCCAACAAAGGAGCCTGAACAAGTCCTACCAACATCAAAGGAGTACACTCCCCTTCACCGGGAGAGTCAAAATGATAATCACCCGCCATTTTCGCCGCAACATCCGCCGCCCTGTTGCCAATGGCAGTCATTGTGTCCGCCTTAGAATGACCAGGAACCTTCACTACCGCCACAGCAGCAGGGAGCAACAGACTGTCAGCTACTTCTTCGCAAAGTTCTTTATGGGCTACAGGAGTGCCCTTAGCGGTCAAAAAGCCGTTCCTTTTCCAAGACGACAAATCACGCAACACTAGGCCACACACATAAGCCGAGTCGGTGTAAATCGTGACACGCTGACCCGAAGCAACCTCCAACGCCAATTTCAGCGCCATCAACTCCGCAAACTGGGCGGAGGAGCCACCATAGGGGCCCCAGCTGGAAACTGTGCGAGTGTGGTTCGGTGGCAAAAGTTCAACAACCGCAGCCCCAGCTGACAGGGACCCATCCGGGAGCCTGTGACAATGTCCGTCCGTGAAAAGCAAACGAGAGCCCGGTAAAGGTTGGTCTGATAAGTCAGGCCTAATCCGAACCTGAGATTGAGAGAAAGACTCACAGCAATGTGGGGAGCCAGTAAGGGTCAGCCCTGCCGAAACGTTAGGAGCGTCATCGGCAGCAAAAGTTAAATTTGGGGCAGTCAGTTCCCTTGCAAGTCTCAATTGTCTTTGAGGAGTCAGGGCAAAGGTTTTAGATTGTACATAAGCTACCACCGAGTGAGAGGTATACACCACCAATGGATGACCCATTACTACATGAGCCACCTTCTTCAATAAGGAAGCCAATGTATCAGCATACAGCGCACAATCAGTGGCCTTCTTGGCAATTGGGTCCAACAAGGTGGATGCGTAAAGTATGATATTACGCTGACCACTCGCTCCTTTCTGCCACAAGACCGCATGTCCGGAGCAATTGGTGATGGTGGTATCAAGATGAAAAGGCTTACCGTAATCAGGAATGGCAAGGTCCGCACAGGAAGCCAAAGCTGCCTTTAGGTCAGTAAAGGCTTTGTCAGCCTCCTCCGTCCAAGACAGGGAGGCTCGGAGATCTCGAACCCCAGCTGCGCGGATGATTTCTCGCAAGGGAGCAGTCTTACCTGTGTAGTCCAAGACATGGTGTCTGGAGTAATTCGCCAACCCTAAAAAGGAAAGAAGGGACCGTACCGTATCCGGACGGTCGGCCGTAAGAATGGACTGCCTCTGGGTGGCACTAGGGGCAATATGACCAGCCGAAATAACCTTACCCAAAAAGAGAACTTGGGCTCGGCAACATTGTAGCTTCTCCTTTGAGACCTTAAAGCCACATTCAAGGAGACGTGACAGGACAGCGGCCGTCACGTCCAAACAATCTTTGGCACTTTCAGCGCCAATTAAAATATCATCAACGTACTGTGACACAACAGCACCGGGAAGTACTTCAATAGGGGACAAACAGTCCTTCAAAACTTTATTGAAGATTCCTGGTGAGTTCCGATGACCTTGAGGTAAGACCTTGTACTGCAATTTCACTCCACCATATGTAAATGCAAATTGATATCTACACTCCTTAGCCAAGGGAATGGTGAAGAATGCATGTTTCAGGTCAATGACTGTAAAGTACTTCATCACAGGAGTCAGGATAGAGAGACATTTGTGAGGGTCTGGAACAGGCAAGAGAGGTGTGGTTGTGACTTCATTTACCTTTCTTAGGTCATGTGCAGGTCTAAAAGTGCCATCAGGCTTTGGCACTGGGTTTAAAGGAGTATTCCAAGGAGAATCAGAAAGCTCTAATACCCCAGCTTCCCATAAGTCTGTCAGGGCAGTTTCAATGCCCTCCCGCTGTTTTTCTTTACGAAAAGGTCTTTGCGGGACATAAACACGAGACCCCGGGGCAACATCCAAAGTTACCGGGTCCACTTTCGTGCAATAACCGATGTCCGATGGGCCCCTCGCCCACAAGTCCTCTGAGAAGCGCTTTAACATGTCCTCCGCACCTTCATGGTCGGTCAACTCGCGGCCATGAGACCGAGAAAGAATCTCTTCTTCAGCCATTGTTTCGTCTATCGCTAAACCTAACTCGACCTTGTATGCCTGTGTACTGGAACTGTACATTACCCCATCCATACCAGTCTGCTCCCAGTCCAGAACCTTGTTAAGTTTATGTGTTAGGGGACCCAACTCTCTGGCCTCATGGCCAGGGCCTAAGAACAGTGACACGTGTGGGTCAGTTAGAGTGTCTCTTTTATAGAAACATTTTATGTTTTCCGGCAGAACAACTGGGGCAACAACACCTGATTCATGTACATACAAATGTGTGGATGTGATAGTATATGTATTACCTCTAACCTCACTATCAAAAGCCAACTGGTATTGGGCGTCCGCACTTCTGTCATAGAAGAGAGTGCAGTGCAGTGGATCAATTGGAGGGGCATATGGGTGGAGCATAGTGAACCATGGTTTCCATTCGAGCATTTTTGCGTAGAGTCCAGTCATGTCAGGAGTCCCTGGCTCTAGGAGTAGCCAATAGATCGACACTCCCTCAGCCATACGCTCTTCCCGAAAAACATAAAGTCCATGGGACCGTGCCGGTGTGCAGGTGATGGAATATCCGTTTGGCCACGTAACATACATGGCGTCAGGGGAACAGTTAATAATGGCTCCTGTAGCTTGAAGGATGTCTCGACCAAGCAGATTCACCGGAGTCTGGGGTGAATATATCAATGACGATTTGAAAGTCTGTCCAGCCAGTTTGAAAGTCAGTTCTTTGGTCATGCGTAGAGGGGTTGCCTTTCCCGTGAGTCCTGAAAGGTTAATGCTTTTGTCACTTAGCATGTGTGGTGTTGCTTTTCTAGTCGTGGAATGAGTAGCTCCCGTATCCACGAGCATCATCAACGTTTCCCCACCCACCTCTACTGGGACAAATGGTTCTGGGGTGGGTCCAGGACTCACTGGGCACCCCTAGTAGAAGTCCTCTTGACCGTATGGGAGGCAACCATGAGTGTCGTGTACTGGATAGTTGCCACCACCGCCCCCACGAAACCACGGGGCTGGTCCAGAACGGCCAGGTCCCCCTGCCGGATGTCGGAGCTGTGGTGCCCCACGCGCTCCTCCCGAAGGCACACGAGCAGGTGGGTTGGGACAATCCCTAGACCAATGACTGGGGTCCCCACAGTTGAAGCAGCCCGCCTGTTGGCCACCTTGGGTACAGTCTCTGGCCCAATGATCCTGCGCCCCACAGTGAAAGCAGGCCTGGTTGTGCTCTTGGCCCCGCCCAGCTCCAATAGCCCCATAGCCCGTACCGCCGGACCCCCTGCCTCTTGATCGTCCCCTTATGTTGCCTCTACCCCTACCCCCTGAGTTTCCTCCTATCCCGTGAACATGAATGTGCATTTGTGATGTTGGCCCTAAGGGCTGATTCTGGGAGGCGTATAGGACGCTTGCTGGTGTAGGGACAGGTGTCAGGGGTGTGTGTATGGGAGTTGTTGCCACCATTTGTGTCTTTTTGTTATCTTTTTTGGCAGCCGTTAATTGCTGCCGTGTCTGGTTAAGCTGATTCTTCAGCAGCTCTTCCTGCATGATTTCAATGTTACTTTGTCTGGCACTGTGTTTTTTGTTGAAAATTTCAGCGTGATGTTTGAAATGAGTCAGAAATGTGGTTGAGTCTGAAGTCAGTCCTGGGACATTGGTCAGACAGGTCTTAATAGGTTCTGGAAGAACGTCCAGCACGTTCTGAAGGAACAGACAGGATGTCTGTGGGTGTCTGTACGGGTGTACATGCATGGATGCAATGTAAAGTTGGATACATTTATCCAGAAATTGGGTAGGGCAGGTGCCCGGTACAAATGATGGGAATGTGGGAGGTTGGGGGGATGGTGGTGGATACATAAGATCCACCACTGTCAGGAAATTCTCTGCCAGTGGATCAAAGGGTTCATGGACCTGCGCGTTGTGCAGGTTCGCGGTTCTCAGTAGGTGGCTTACAGCGTGAGGGGCTGCACACGCGGACACCAGGCCCTTAATATCGCCGACCGCCAGCTGCGCGTTGGCGCATTGTAGCTTTAATGTGCTAAACCATTTTTTGCCCCCTTCCTGTAGGGGGGGTAAGGTGTCCCTAAGGTGTCGTAATTCAATACTACTCAGTGGTTTATAGGCCACTGGGACCGGGCCCCCTGCATTTACTGGGGGTCCCGTCTGAATAAGAGGATAAGTACCTCGATATGTAGCTCCTTGTGGGAGCTTGGCCAATTCCTTAGTCTTTTTTTCAATTTTCACCTGTAGGTCCGCTACCACCTTTTTTGCCTGTTTCAGCTCCACTTTCCAGTCCTCCTCCTCATCCTTCTCATAGTCTCTATTCTTAAGTTCAAATACGCGATCCAAAGCGCCTCTTTTTTCGGTGTAAAGTGCGCTTAATTCATCCGATATTTTGTATGACTCCACATTGGCCCGACAGTGGCCTTCGTCCTCGCTATCATCCGAGAACTGGGAATGTGATAGTGTGTCTTCAATTCTTCAAGGGCTTGCATTGTTTCCTTGGCGCATTTTTCTGTTTGTTCCACCACCTTTGTCCCCCACAACTGTCCGCCTGGATCCCTTGGTATTGTCTTGGAGTCAGTGTAAGCGCGTGTTATCAAGGACCTAACATGTTTATGCTCGTCCGCTGATAACAAGTTTGAAGCCGCCACGTCCACGTCCACCAGTCCATGAAGGGTTAACTGTGGGTATAGAGAGGACCCACACGCTCCGCTCTGGTCATACGGAGGAGGGGCCTGTGGGGCCAAAGCGGGAGCTCCTCCGCTCGGGAGGGGCTCTTGAATCCCTCCCCCTGAAGTGGGGGAGATTGTAGCAGGGGCCTTCGGCTCCACGGTGGGAGCCCCTCCTCTCGGGAGGGACTTTCGAACCCCTCCCCCTTGAGTTGGGGAAAAAACCTGTCTCTCTTTCAACCATTGTGCTGAAGCAAGTGCAAGGACCGGGTCGATGCGTTTTCTCAGTTTTTGATACTTACTGATCGTGAGTTTCAGCAGTTTCTTCTCACTCTTCGAGAGTCCATTACTCCCCTTTAATTTGTCCTCGTCCTGCAATTCCCTCGTGCAGAACTCCACTGCACCAGTCAAAACCCCGCAGAAAAACTCCAGTGAATGTGGGACCGTGGGGTCCCTCTGAAGCAGCTCAAAGCCTTGAATACAGGCCAAAATCGCCTTGTTCAAGTCTTTTCGCGTGGTCTTTGTTAAGAGAGGCGACGCCTCTGTGACTGCCTTCCCCCAACCTTCACAGTCCATTAATTCCAGCATTTTCTTACCTTCTTTGTCGCGTCACACAAGTTTATACTTACCACCACTCCAACTCACCTTAATACCGTTTATGATTTCCAAAAACCAAACATAAATTCACCGAATTCACTATGGGTTTTTTTTTCGTTTTTTTTTTTTTTTTTTTATTAATTTTTTTTATACCACTTAATCCCGTATTTTTTTTAGAATTTATAGAACCCCGTTCTAAAAGCCTCAAACCTGTTTCTATGTAAAATTTATAGGATCCCCGTCCTAAAGGCCTTCAACCTTTCAATTTTAGACAGATCCCAAGTCTGTCAACGACAATATTTCAACGTTGTATTTCAGACCGTGCGTCCACGGCCTTGGGCGGTTCTGCCTACGTGCATTTCAGCTTTTACAGGGGTAAAACCCCAACGCGCAGCCCGTTAATTACTCGTAATTTCAATTTATCCCACATTTTTTTTTGTGGTATCTAAGATATCAAATTATAACGTTTCTTTCCTTAATTCCACCATCAATTCACAGATTACACCACACAACAGACAACTCCGTTAAAAAGTAATCTAAAATTTGGAAAAATATGCCAAATAGACGTACTTTGAGACTCACACAATAGTAGGGGTCAAAAGCAGTCTTACCTTTTCTAGATGGACGTCCATGAAATTGTTGTTGTATGATGTGGAATGATAAGGACCTGGTATGCCTGCCGCAAAAGTGGGTTTTTTTTTCTCGAAGACCGAACCTCGTCGCGTCTCCGTTTGACGGCTCTTCAGCACCCCCTTCAGCCCGTCGCGGTCACCAAATGAAGAAAAACAGCCGTTTTCCTGTGTTGTCCTTGTACACAATAAATAGTATCACTACGACGAGTTTACTTTTCCCCTATTTTAAACATTACCTTTAATTGACAACACTGCGCATTCAAACTGAAAAAGGAGTTCAGAACCGTCAAATTTCTACGCTACGTAAAACTAATAAAAATACATACCAGGAATTGATGACAAATCAAGGAGTTCAACTTAGACGCTTTATTCCCTAACATGTCATCTTAATACAGAATTCTGCTTCCCCAGTGCCCTATCAAATGTGTCTGTCAGCAGCCGTTCCCAATGGGCATACTGACTCTTCCTGGGGAAGCACAGTATTTTTACACATTCCATTGTTTACAAGATTTATGAGTCTAAGACCACATGTAGTTTTCCCTCGTTTCATTGGATGCCCCAAAGCTGTCCATTCAGCTTCTCCGTACTTTGACCCCTTTATCGACCATGTGGTCAGTGGACTGGGTGGGGGTTGCTGCGTCTCAACCTTCCCTGAAACAAAGAATTTTTTTGGGGAAAACCACACCTTTTACTGCACTGAATGAAAACTTTTGGTTAGTTTGCTAAATAGCCAAAGGAACAAAACATCGTATAAAAATATTATCTCTTCACGGGCAAGGCTCGCAGTGGAGACTGAAACTGTTGTGGAGCGGAGGGAGCTGCGCAGAAGGAAATAGCAGGTGGAGGAGCTGGCCAGTCGGGACACCACGCTCTGAAACCGGGACAAACCCAGGAGACACTGCACCGTTTCAGAGAAGCACTGAAGGTTTCCTCTATAGGTACTCCAGTTTGCCCTACCTCCAAAACTGGTCAGGTTGGCCCACAATGGTGGCGCTCTCAGGCTCTCAGCCCCACATGGAAAGAACCTATATGAGGATATATGCGCATATATAAATCCTATATGCAGGATATATGCACATATATTATCATATATATGCTGCATATATGTGTATATATGCTGCATATAGGCAACATTGAGGTGCATATATGCTGCATATATACAGCATATATGCACACATGATAATATATATGCTGCGTATATGCCACATATAGGCAACATTGAGGTGCATATAGGTCTCCTGTATTGCTTCTTTATATCCACATATAAGCCCTATATATACGTCTCCTACATAGCTCATGGCAGGATCTGGTCACTTTGTAGCTCATATTTCACTTTGGCAACTGTCATACATAATGCTTATAGCTCATATTTTGTTTTATCAAGGCAATAACTAAGAACTAAAACAAAAATTATGCAAGAACTTTTTTCCAATTTTAAGTCATTTCCAGATTCACTTTACAGCTCATACATATCCACACATTCACCGAATGCAATGCAAAATGCAATGTTTTCAGTATCGTCTTAATGCAGTTTCTAGATTAATATGGCTGAAAGGTCATTACAGTCTAAATGTAGAAAAAAACAAAACAAAAAGTACACAGAACATACATTCAAGTCATCATCATCATTTATCGTCATCATTCCACATCTATCTGAGTATTTCACTGTGGTTAATGAATTTGAAGACAATGTCAACATTTCTGTTCACAGTTTTAATGAACAGACACTTTTCCTTTATCTGAGATGCATGTATAGCAACTAAAGGCCCCAGACTTTTCCCTACAGGGATGAAATAACAAGGATTCTTAAATTGACCACAGATGTCCTGTTTCACTTCACGCAAGTAGTTTTGTGAATGAATTATTTCATCATTAACCACTACTCTGGAAAAATACTCCACAGTGACTCTATTTCCTAGGTTGCTGATGCTGTTTAAGGCCAGAAAATCATCATTTCTGATCATGCACATTTTAGGCCTACCCAGAGATGTAACACCATGAGAGCGACTTACTAAAACAACTGCAGATAAGGTTGTACTTTACCTGTGTTTTAAGCAAACGAAATAACGCGAGAGTGGCTTAATATTTTCTACCATGAATTATCTCTGCTTTGGATGTACATGATTGACCGTGTGACTGTTATCAATGCAGTCCCCATGACGGACATGTGCACATGAAAGAACGATGCCGCTTAAAAAAGTGTGTGGGGGTGATGTTTCCAATCAGAATTTCTTTCAGATTTAGCAGAATCCAAAAAGAATCTTCCAATTGACGTGTTTACATGAAACATTTTTTTTATTATGATCAGCCCTTTATCCAAAATATGTGTCCAATCACAGCTGTAAGCACTTTGGGTTCCTGATGAAGCACTATGTTGTTGTTGTTGTTGTTATTATTATTTTCATTATTATTATAATAATACTGTCTTATTATTTTTGTCTTCTAGATGCACTGTAAACCCGAATGCTATTTGAGGTAATAATTTAAGATGTGAAAAAACTCAAAACTAGCCAAAATCTTCATTCATCTCAAAATGTTTAAGTCCAAAGGGGTGTTTTTTAAGTTTAGTAAGGTTTTATTGCCCTTCAGATTAAAATTGTCAAGTTTAGAAAATTCAAATTATAAATTTTGAGGCGAGTCTTTTGCGTCATGACATCATGACGCCTGCGTGCCTTGGCTGGAGTGACGTGTTGGTTCTGCACAGCCGCAGTGCGCTGCTGTGGGAGTGTCCGTCATTTAACGAAGAGGAGCTTCTACGGCCTGAATAAGGTAATATACTTTATTAATATCAAGTGAAATGATATGTATGATTTCAGTGTGCAGGTAGTTAGAACCAGGAGAATTGTTTATGCTTCAGATTGTACTGTTTAATCGATAATGCGTAGCGTGAGATCTTTCCCGCTTCTTTTTAAAACTGCAACAGCGACGCACTTCCGCCCGAGTCCGGGGCCAAGTCCGAGTCATGTTGTCTTTACAACTCTTACAACTAACCGTGAGGACCTAATTAAATATGCTCGAAGGCTGTTAGCGACCGTGAAGTGCAAGTAACGTTAATATCGCAGTTTTCAGCGCTGCCTCCGCACTTCCGTCTGTGCAGCAGCAGCATCAGAAGCAGCAGCAGCAGCGGGGCGGACAGAGGACAGAGAGCTTTGAGAACTCCGTAACAAGTGTGTTCTTAACTTTAAGAGCAAGTTATATTTCTTTGGGCTAATAGAAGAAATTACAACCGTTGTAATTTAAGTAAAAGGGCTAAGCCAAAATAAACTTAGCTTATGGGCCTAAAAAGATTGAGTACAAATGAGCTACAATGGTCCCTGTTTAAGAGAATGTTGAATAAATTGATTAGGTCATTGTCCAAAGTAGTAAAAAAAAATAATGTTTTTATTTATTGGCCAAATTGCCCAACCCTAATTTGTTTTTTGTAATGCAGGTTAACAAGTACCAGACAAGAAAGGAAATTGTAGCACAAAATAAAGGTGAGACCATACACTTACTGATTATATGATCCTATTTTACACAATTGGTTTATTGCATTTTTGTTGTGTGTTTTTTTTTTATCCTGGATTTTGTGCCAACCAGACAACATACTTTTCCAATTCTTTGCAAAAATGTCTTGTACAGCTCTCTGGATCAGAGAAACACTTAAACCACAGAAAATGCTGATCCGCCCCACTACAAAAAAACTAAACATAACAAATATTGCACTCTTTCAGATCAACAGGCAAATCACTTAACTATTTTAATTACAGGTAACAGAAATGATAACGTTTGTTCTGAATGAGTTGTGCTCTGAGACTCTTCTTCATTTACAAATATGCATCTCTGATTGGAACGATATGGAATGTGATGAATGATTGGCTGTGAGAAAAGTCCCCGACGTTCCTGTCTTTGGGCAGAAAGTAGACGTAGCTGTTTAGTTGCATTTGCAACATTTTGTGAGACATTTATGTTGGACATTTTTTAATGTCCAGCATAATTAATTAAACACAAAGTTAAATTAAACAGAAAGTACAGTTTCTTTAGGTGTTTGATTTGTCACTGTCACACCTGGGAATTGGGGCAATTCTTTACTTTGTCCTTTTCACCTAGATGATCCCAGCTCCCACAGGTGCATGCTGCTGTTGTGCCCTTGAGCAAGACACATTCCCCACCTTGTCTCCAGTGTCATCTGCACACGCTGGAGTATGAATCAGAGTAAATGAGTGCCTCATGTAGGTTGAACAGCGCAATCAAGACCATTTACCGTGGTTTATGATAAATCTTCTAATTCTGTCATGGACACCTAGAGTAATAACAAATGTTTCTTTTTATCTAGAGAATCAACTCTACAAATTCCGTCTTACTAATTCTTGGAATTCTTGGATATGCACAACGAAGAAGGTAAAGTGAGTAACTATTGCCATAGTTGTGTTAAGGTGAAGTGTCCTGACTTCAGTATCCTGTTTGTCCATTTTACAAATACAGGAGGAGGTGCTGTGACCTAGAGGCCTGTGTGAGGATGAAGACGAGGCTTTCCAGTGTCCACCAGTATGTCAGACAGTATGTGAGGATGAAGACAAGGCTTTCCAGTGTCCACCAGTATGTCAGACAGTATGTGAGGATGAAGACGAGGCTTTCCAGTGTCCACCAGTATGTCAGACAGTATGTGAGGATGAAGACGAGGCTTTCCAGTGTCCACCAGTATGTCCTACAGTATGTGAGGATGAAGACGAGGCTTTCCAGTGTCCACCAGTATGTCAGACGGTATGTGAGGATGAAGACGAGGCTTTCCAGTGTCCACCAGTATGTCGGACAGTGTGTGGAAATGGAGAATGCAGAGAAAAGAAGCACGCACTGTGAAAAGGACTCGGCTAATCAGCCAGAATGTAAGTAGATTTGAGTCAGGTTTCACTCTGTACCTCTCATCTCTTACTGAAGTATTTACAAATGTTTATGTTCTTAAATGTTTTTGTTTCAGTAGACCTGAGGCCGATGGGATCTCGTGCTCTAACATTAGAAGCTCCGCGCGAATTAGGATGAGAAGCACTCCCTGACAGACTTTCAGCTCTTCGCTTTAAAAGTGAGTAAATGTAATGCACTGGCGAAAGTAAATTTGTCAACTTTACTGAAGCATTTACAGGTGAAACTCAGGGAAATTAGAATATCGTTCAAAGCTAATTTATTTATGTAATTCAACTTAAACTGTGAAACTTAATATATGATATAGACTCATGTCTGTGTTTGTTATAATTTTGATGATTATGGCTTACAGTCCATTTTCAAAATATTCTAATTTTCTGATATTTTTAAATAAGGGTTTTTATATACTGAGTAATAATAATCAAAATTATAACAAACAAAGGCTATACATAACTCACTTTGCATGATGAGTCTATATCATATATTGGTTTCAGTTTAAGTTGAATTGCAGAAATAAATGCACATTGAACAATATCCTGATTCACTTGTAAAATTGTAATTGTTTAGGGTTAGGTTGTAGTTGCATTTCCATGCAAATTTGTTTCAGATAATTTTTGAGTGTGCAACTAGACAAGCTTAATTAAATGTAGGAAGCACAAACTGTCGCCTAAAGTAGTGGTTCCCAACCTGGAGTGGGGGTGCCTGGGATTGCAAGGGGGGGCTCAGGGTCAGATCATAAATTATATTATTTGAGCAAATGATGGTAAAAAAACCTACTTACTTATTAGCAACTATTTGGATGTTTTCATAACATTTGTGGACAAAATGCTACCATTAAAAAACTTTGCTGTTACTCTGTTAATGTAAAAGAGTTTTGTGTTCATTGTTCATCTGTTTGCTCAGATCATTTTACAGAATGGCTTAGAAAGTGTTGGAGCAATATTGGACTATACGTGGTAAAGTTAATAATTTCTGACGATTTGATGTTTGTTCTATTATTATTCTTACAGACTTGTACAAGCCAAGTGGTATATCACAGAATATGAAGAGGAGAAAGAGTGCGCTCTAGAAGACAAACGGTAAGTTTAAACACAGTCACATGACATTGAACTTGGTTTAATTTCTTGCTTTGTACTAACAGACTTTCTCCATATTTTTCAGATGTTGGTGCCAGTTGAGCCAGGAAGCAAAGTCCAGGGAATCTGCTTGAATCAATAAGGACTGACAAATATTGTGCATCTGTACTACATTCTGAATTATGTTGTGAATAACTCAGCCTACATGTTACAACATAAGGTATGTAAACTATTATTTTATGAAATAAAAAAAAACTGTAATCTGCCATTTTGTAATTGTTTTTTTGGGTTTTCTTGTAAATATTTGTTAAAAGAAGCCGATTGGACTTACAAGTTTTGATGTAATCTGTTTCAACAAAACTTTACTATTTGATTGTTCTTAAATAAATAATGTACATTTCTACATTTTGGACTTTTATTTATGTTGCCTAGTAGCTAAGGATTTTAAGAATTTGACTACTGTATAGGTGAACATATAGGTGCATATAGATTAACATATAGGTATAAGTGACATATATAAAATTGGCCGTTTTCCTATATGTCATAAACATATATGTAATATATGTACATATATGTACACATATAGTTAAACATATATGTGAGCGTATATGTATACATATATGCACATATATGTGTACATATATGTATACATATATGCACATATATGTGAGCGTATATGTACACATATATGCACATATATGTGAGCATATATGTGTACATATATGTGCATATATGTATACATATATGTGAGCATATATGTGTATATATATGTATACATATATGTTTAACTATATGTGTACATATATGTACATATATTACATATATGTTTATGACATATAGGAAAACGGCCAATTTTATATATGTCACATATATTCAAAACATATATCAAAACCTATATTAAAACATATATGTTTATATAGGTTCTTTCCATGTGGGGCGACACAGGACTAACCCAATACCTGAACGCGATTCCGTTGTACAACTGTACAATGACAAATAAAGCACTTAACTTCACTTAATTTAACTTTAGACCTGTTCAATCTGTGCACATGGTGTAGTGTAGGTTTGAATTGTATGACGGAAATTGCAGAATAATTTAAGGCCATACCACCTTTGCTCTGACTGATCCCGTCAGATCTCAGAAGCTAACCAGGAAGGGCCTGGTTGGTACTTGGATGGGAGACCGTTTGGGAAACACCAGGAAGGCTGGGGGAATGTAGTGAGTGAGTGAGTGGTTGGTGGTGGTCAGAGGGTCTGATGGAAGCGAGGCTGCACCACTGGTAGCCTCGCTTCCATCAGTCTACCCCAGGGAAGCTGTGGCAACAATAGTAGCTTACCACCACCAAGAATGGAGAGTATGAATAGTAAAGCGTCTTTGAGTGTCCAGAAGAACTCTATAAAAAACTAATGCATTACTATTAATAACTCGAGAAAATTAGGAATAATAAACTTTGCTTCACCTTTTCCATGTAATTATAAAGAACAAAAACCTGAAGTGCGTCAACATCAATCCGGCCATTTGGGAAGATGCAGCAAACGTGAACAATCACTGGTAGCTTTCCCCCTGCACTGGACTGCAGACATATGAAACCACTCTGTCCCAGTGATTTAAAAAAAAAGCTCCACAACCAAATCAACCTGTGGTCGCGTCTGTCAATCTCAGATTGGACTCAACAGTCAATGAAGAAGCTGCATCAAAACCTTATCCCGGCACAAGGGATCAATGTGTACCAAGACTGTGACTCAGAAGACATTAACATCTTTAAACTACAGATATGATAAATCACATTACCAAGAAATAAATCAGGTGTGTGTCCTCAGAGGATAACTTCTTTTGCATGTTTTTAGTGGTAGGGGAAAGGAAAGCTACGGAGACTTTTTACCACGTTAATTAACACTTTTGAGGACACATGCAATTTCCATTCTATCACAACGCTGCCACAGTGTTTTAAAGTAAAGTGCGACCTATCATCACCATTCAGGCATTTGGTCGGAAGCTTGTGTCAGGTTTTAGTAACTTGTACTATCTTCTGAGTGGTGAAAATTTTGAAAATGACAATACTAAAAGCCAAGACGACCAGACAACAGTTGGGAGTGTGACAAATCACAGCAAGCATTGAGTCGAAAAGTATTCATCTTTTGTTGAGTGAAAAGTCATTCTATCATTGTTGGCATGCACAATAGAAAATAAACAGGCTCCAGCTCCCGTCTCCTCTCCTACTCCCACTCAAATGAGGCAACGAACCAACCGCGCGTTGCAGACACAAGTCAGTCAGCGTGCTGTTCCTTCAAAATGTGTCACACAAATATTGGGAAAATCAATCAAGTGTTTCCCTATTGCTTTTGGAAAGTCATTACATCTGGAGGAGGAAACTTTGCGAAATGACAGAAATGGATGTCATTAGTAATTCCACTGTTCAGGCCTGGATAATTTTAGCCTGTTAATTTGAAACGCTCTTTTCTATCTGCAGACAAGAGCTTAAATTAACATCATTTTGACACAAAGGAGAGGTCACATGAAGAAAAATGGCAATGGCCTCAGAGGGTGCTGATAAAGTAACTCCTGAAGGGCCGAGAGTGTACAGAACAGTGGTGTGCTTTTCATGCTAATTTTGAACCCATTGTGATCACTATCTTACATTTTGTTGGTTAGAAAACGCTTAACTTTTCAAAAACTGCTTATTCAAAGTTTGACTTGGTTTTTCTTCTGTTTGACCTAGTTGCAAATCATCCCAACAAATGCCGCCGCCTCTCCAGCGATAGCGATATCCTTCACAGATCTTCTAAGGTGAGCGGTTCTCAAACATAATATTACAGTGATTAACATTAGCGCAGTAGTTGCTGTGTCAAACGTTTCCTGTTGATTGGATAAAGCGTACCTTGTTTTAGTTATTCATCACAGTCAATGACAAACTGCCACGGAACCATGTCCATTAAATATTTAGGTCTACGAAACATTATGCTCTGTTTAGACGTGTGTAGCAGCACCATAGATCTAAATAATAGAGATCAGCGGGTCCCATTCGGTCGGTGAAATTTAACATGGCGGCTCAATCTCCTCCTACAAAGCCTGTTCCTTAAAAGGACAAAAAAAAAGCGGGTGGACCGGCTACGAGCCTCCACAGAACTCCAGCGCCTGTCAATCATAGACATAGGCTTCCAATGTTGTATCTAATATACATGTATATACATATACATGCGTCAGGTCCCAGTTGGTCTTGGTTTCGAGAGTTCCGGTTAAGTCCTGGTTTTGTTCTGGTTCGAGCCTGGTTTAAATTCCTCTTTTAAAGCTCCTTTCATTTCTTTATTTGAGCATGCACTTTTGTTCTAAACCTTGCCAAGATACATGCTCGACAAAACAAAACAAAATAAAAGCTGGCACAAATCTGTCAGTTGTCAATCTTCTTGTATACAACATTGGAAACTCCTGCACATAACCCTTTTCGTTAGTCACTGGCAAATCGTCAACCTTTGCCAATGCGACATGCGCCTTGGAGCCCGTCTACTGTCTGTATCGTAACTCTTCTGAGTGACATTGTAATTGCAGAGGAGTGAAACACGGTGCCTCTCAGCTTTCACTCTTCATTATAGTCATTTGCCTCATAAGAAAGACACATGTACAAAGCATTTTCCTGCGTTCTGACAACCGTCTGCGCTCCCATCCATCATCATTCGCTCGCACTTTCACTCAAGACTTTCCCTTTCGCCGACGCGTCACTTTAGAAACAGGAGCTGATGGGGAGCTGAAAAGATCGATGCACTGTCCAACTTTAAATTAATACAATGGAACTTTTCCTTCTCTCCCGAATGACTCATTTTGTAAGAAAAGATCACATAAAACGCTCATATGCATGGATTTTTCCCCCCACTCGTTTCACAGACTTTGACTTTGCGCTCGCCTATAGCAAATGCACAGAGATTTTTATGCTCGATGACCTTCCAGGATATCAGTTTTAAACTTTTGCTGCAGATTACTGATACATACGAGCAACAGAATGACAATATCTGGAATAAAGTGGCATCTCGGTCGCCTTTTGTTCTACACACACGTAGATACCAAACATGTCGATATTTGTGAATGAATAAGCGTGGGAGTGCCGCACTGACGTAGAGATTTCCTGATAGACTCCAAAGTGATACTCAACAAAACTTAAAAGGTGAGTAGAATAGACACAATAAAAAAAAATGTACGATTATGCATGATTGTAGCAAAGAATTTACATCAGAATCCCCTCCTGACACCCGTATCTACAGCTAAGCAGCGTATACTAATGATCAGCGTCATTGGATTACGAGTCAAGCCTCATTTTTGTGTCAAAAAGGACACTGTCGCTTTTAAATGCCTGACACTTGTCCATGTCCAGAGTGAACAGACAGGGATGTCCATTATCTCTGTCAGTTTTGTCGTCGTTGCACTGGAGGTGACTTTTTCATTGATTTTCTCTCAAGGCTAAAGCGGCCTGTGTCCTCGTCTGGCACCACGGGCTTTAACTTGTAACTTTGTGTGTCCATTCACGCCAAACTTTATGTCCCGCGGTGTTTGATTTTGGCCTTTATGCTATTTTTGGAAGTGTATTTGTATTGTATTTCCCTCTTCTTCTTTTTTTTAGTATATGTAAACAGAAAAAGAAATAAAAGCTGGGGGGAAAAAATAGCCTCCCAAAAATTTGACAATAACAATAAAAATGGACTGAAACATTTCGAGCTGCTTCGAAGGCATTCATCTGTGGAGAATTGTTTCAGTGCAATAATAAAGCCTGCTTAGATTTCACTCTTTCTTTGTTCTAGGTGAAAGCTACATAATTAGAGAGATCAATCAGACCCAACAAGAGAAAGTTGAAAAAGTGCCTGCAGTTTTCGACTTAACCTTCCATTTTCAAAGCAAACGCAGCCTTTCAATGCCAGATAATTATATAGTGGTGAACTTTTTACACTTAAAATGTCCACACAAAAAAAGGTGCAATTATTAGCTATGGCTACATTTTCCCACCTCCTCATTCTGAAAACTCCTCGGAGATAACCAGCGTTTGTAGCACTTTTTAAGTCTGCATTTAATGAATATAAAACTGGACAATGGGAGCGTTCAATATGTGGCCAACACAGAACGCCTAAGCCAAGCCAATACGGACCAAGGGCCATCTTTGCGACAATGGCCCTCGATAGTGGAAGAGCTTAAAGTAGTAAATCACTCCCAATACAATAGGCCACCACATAAAGACCCCATCTGCCATCAACAGATAAGGGAGTTTTTCACCTGGTAAAAAAGAAAGAAAGAGAGAGAGAAAAAATAACTTTATTTAAGCCATAAAGGTCTTAACAAAAAGGAGAGTTTTATAGGCATTTAATTGGACCACTGTGACGGACCTACGGCGAAAGAAGTTTGGGGAAAAAAAAAATATAGACTGAGTTTGAGGTATTCACAAGTTCATTAAGTTTAAAAGACATTAGCAGAGGAGGAGGAGGAAGCGGCGTGGGAGAGGGAGACCTAATGAAAGTTTTTTTTGCCCCGAGGTTAAAAACAACTATTAACAGAAGGAAAAAAAAAACAGGAAAACTTTAGTCTCGGAGCTAAAGTGAAATGGCATTTAAGTCGGAAGATTTATTCTTGTTAGGGAGACTAGTGACCGCAATACTTCCACTAATACTACTACTACTACTACTACCGCAATGATCGGCTCCTCGTACACCTATCACTTTTGGCCTTACGTCATTGTGAATTGGCTCGTTGCACGATGTGGCTACGCTACGTCCGCTAACTTTAAGTTGTAAGTGCCAATACTTCACGTCCTATTCATTTACAATGGGGATAAGTTTAGACCGGTTCGAAATAATCATATTTTCTAAAGATTACTGGGATTACAGCGAGTTCCTGGTCGATTTAACAGCATGTTAAAAAAAAAATGTATGTAGGAAAATGAAATAAAGCAAATGAAGTGCGATATAGCAAGAGAGACCACACTTTGCGTTTTTCTTTGGAACGATTTGCGTGAGTAAAGAATTAGACGCTGCGGTACGAGGAAGGCACCACACAAAATGAGTAGCCACATATAATAGCATGAAAGATTTAGGGTGACGCTGAATTTCCCCAAATAAAAGGGCTGGGCTTAGATGTGTCTTACCCTGTCAAGTGATATTTGGGGCATTGGGTATTGAGGAATAAAATTGGTCACACGCGGCAAAAAAATTAAACACAATATTTGGACTGGTTTGTGGGACACGCGTTGGGAAAAACCAGAACAAATGGATTATATAGCAACAAATCCAAAATGGTGGACCACAGTACAGTCTGAATTTCTTTGCTTTGCTCCTCGGGGCTCCTCTGTGTGCACTGGAAATGACAATGGATGCCCCCCGCTCCTCCACTCCAATCAAACCCAGTGAGTCGTCTGATTAAATTACCCCCGTGTGCCGGCTCCAGGGCCAGGGCTCAGCTGTGGAACGCCCCCCCCTTCCAAATCAGAGCGCCAGTCTGGTGAACAGGAGAGGCGCAGGGGGTCCAAGGTCCTGGTTACCTGTCTGCTCCAGTGACCTGCGAACTGATCGACGGACAGCTGAGGTCCGCGCCACACACTGCAGACGAAGAGCGCTTTTCTGTGCCTCCGAACGCGTCTGTGTTTGTGGAAGGAAATCAATGAATGAGGGGAATAAAAACCTTAACTTCTTTCTTGTTTTCAGACTCTTAACAGATTGCAAAAGCAAATGTCTGACATGAGCAAGCACTGCTAGAAATGTGTTTTCTGTTTTAATGCATACAAAATAACACTTTTAATCAGTGGCGGTGTTTGATATGGGCGACAGGGGCAGTCACACAGGGCGGCATTGGCCGGTGCCATGCCATTGGTCCGACAACCCATTAGTCCGACGTCTCATTATTCCGAAAATTTACCATTGAGCAGAGATGCCATTAGTCCGGCATCTCAACCCAGTTGTGTTGTGGATTACAGAGTCATATACAACCATTGGCCCAAACCTTAAGGTCAGTGGACTCATGCCTGAACCTAATTTTATTTTTCAACCCCTACTCAATGGGACATTTTCGGAATAATGAGACGTCGGACTAATGGGCATTGGCCGACGGGCTGCAGAAGAGGTAGAGAAACAATGTATCACAGCATTTTGTGCAGTGAATTCTTCCAGCAGAATGCCCGTGTGCCGTCGAAGGCATCTTTAAACCACAGCTGAATTAAAAAGCTGCAGTCGGGAGCCACTGCAGATCCACAACAGCGGATACACGCCCCTCTCATGAGAAAGGCTCCACTTTTGTCACAGCCCACGCTGCACATGGCGGCCGCAAGTCCGTGTGGTTCTGTTTACAGTATAGGCGCCGATACGCACTGTAGCGAAGAACCAGAACAACGTGCACATGCTGTACACTTGAACTGAACTGCAGCCTATCACAAAATGAGATCGTTTACATTCAGAACAATGAAGCACATCTCTGTATAGCATTCAAAGAACATGAGTCAAAGCCAGATGTTTTCTCCACTGCACTCAGATTAGCGAGCACAAACCGTCACGTACACACACAGCATGTCAACAAACCGTGTTTTTACTAAGCGACAAAAAGCCACAGGAGATAAATCCCTGCTTATTTCATCCATTTGGTTGACTTGTTTGGAAAACCCGACCGTGAACACGAAACTCTTCACACCGGAAACGCAGCGCTATACAGGGGTTTTCCCCCCGGAAGTAGCATATTATGCTAACGCACACAGTCTATTGGAGGATTTTAATGTGTTTTTAGAAGCTAACGTTACTGCATACACCTGCTTAGCTTTTATAGTTTTATCCAGTTTAGTGGGAGGGTATTTAAGGCGCTGGATACCCTCACTCTGTGTTCTGCTGCTGGAGAGAAGCCATGTCAATCCTCTAATGCACCTTTTTGCACTGTGCACTTTTGTTTGTATTTTTGCACAAGAAAAAGAGGAGAGTGGACCACTAAGACGGCCTCCCTGGTATTTCTTGTTACCAACCGCCACCCGCTCGTGCCGCCCTGTCACAATGACGATCAATTAAGTGGTCTGCCCTGGGCGCCAAACAGGCCAGAACCACCAATGTCCCCACACTGTAAGGCATAACATAACGATTCAGAAGTTTCAATGATCCTATGGAGAGTTTTCAACGAAATCACTGCAAACCGAAAAAGGCTTTAGATGTTTGACAACTCCAGAAATAATACACGAGGCAACAAAGCGCATATTCTGCTTGAATTGTTATCCATACGAGCTATTTCAGGGGGGCATAATACAAATCAACACATCAGTCAGTTCTTCCTGAAGAGAATATGTAACCACAAAACCCAGACTTCTGTTCAACTTGAGTAAACGTGTTTTGCAGTCTATGCAGTTTGCCTGCTGGTGTTTTGACCTCCAAGAATGCCACATGGAAACTCGACACTGTGTACAACACGACTAAAATCGATTGTCTAATTCAACAAACGTATGTCTATTCTCTGCTGATCTCTGGAAAAAACAAATAACCTTATTTGCAGCAGTTAAATCCTGCTGTTTTGTTCTGATTAAATGATAAGATTGAAAACTACCGCCCACAGTAGAAACCACATCTTAATCCCAAGAGTGGTCAATCATATCACACACAGCAACAGCAGATCGGATTTGTAAGATAATACGGGCGGTTTACATCTTTCAAATACACACATTTGAAGGACAAAGGACTAATATTGTCGGAGCGTCGTCCTACCTGTTCGAGTTTCCAGTGGAACTCGGCCGGCCTGAAGGAGTTGGCGCTGCTGAAGTCCGTCCGCAGCAGAAACACCAGGCGACAGTTGTGGACGTACAGGGAGTAATGGTGACGGTTCATTTCTAGAGACAGAGAGAGAAAGAATCAAATAAAAATCCACAACTCACGAGACGCGCAAACTAACCTTAGACTTGCGTACAATTACGCTTCTGAATTTATTTCTCCTGATCAGCCAAATTGTGTTTCTTGGAGCACATTGTTACATTTGCCCTTCTGAATGCTAATCCAAACGGTAACATCGTGGAGGGATAAGAAATCTATTTACTTAGCAAGAAGAATCATTTTCCAATTTATAATATGTTGATATCATTATTTGTTTTACTCGTGCCCCCAAAGCAGTGAGAAAAGTTCAAAGTGCCATAATAACACTTTGATTTGGAACAGATTATTCTAAATAGTGAATTGTGCTTTGGAATCTTTTTGCATTTGTTATATTAGACAACCGCAATTGGTTTGGTTTATTTTGAGGTCATAAAAGTAATAACTTATAGATTCATGTGTTCCGTTGTTTCATACAAACATGTTTCCTAGTACTCCTAGTATTTATTAAGACACAGGGAAATGTGGTGATCAAAAATGTTTAGACTCTATAGGCCCGATCTTGTGTCTCAAAGCGCAGACTATAGTGTAACATTTTGCATTTGGCGCACTTTGTGATCTCGCCACTCCAGACTTAAGTAGGAAGAACTGGGGTGGACACGCACTTTTTCCTCCAACCGGATCGACTCTGTGGCCGGAAAGGGGGAGGGAGAGGGGCTGTGGGGGAGTGGGGGGTGAACATGTGCATTTGTTTTGTTTCAAGCACGGGCTGACCCACGCTACAGCGGACGGCTGTAACTCTTTCTCTCTTTGAGATTGTTTAGCTCACGATGGGTTAATAATGTTTTTAGTTATCAGAGCAGTCACCTCCTCTCGGGACACCCTCTCGCAAGGGGCGGAGGCTACTCGTAAAATCTCAGTACGCTAGAAGCCTGCCCACCCCGTGCCCAGGCACAAGATCTGGCCCTTTGAGACCAGAATAACTAACAATCTCTGGGAAAATGAGAAAAAAATAAATAGTGGAAAACAAATAGAAAACATTGTTTTATTTATTTGCGCTAAAACAACCTAGTCACTTCCTTTAATGTTGTCCCTGGGCCAACAACATCCAAACTTGGATCTAAAGCTATCCGATTTTTTTACCTGCTTTCGATAATTTGCTTTTTTCGATACCGGCAGTACCTAAACGGCCCACACAAAAAAATACCCATTACGATTCTGAAAAGTTCTGAAATATTCCATCTTTCTTCTCCTTCAATGCTCTCGCGATACTGACCAGTCTTATCCGAGTTGCAGAGCAGCGTCTCCTTCTCGGCCCTCAGCCCAGGACTCGGCCCGTGCTTCATCCACGTGGCGATGGTGAACTGGTCCGTGAGGTTCTGGGGGACCACCCAGTCCGGGATCTTTGCCGCCTGATGCCCCTCGAAGCGGAAGATGAGGTCGCTGTCCCTGCCGCTGTCCGTCAACAACCAAAACGTCCAGTTAGTGGCGCTGCTGGGTGCGGGGAGGAGGTCCGTGCTGCCCGACGAGGCGCCTGGGGAAGACGCGGGACAGATTAGGATTTTCTTTTTTCCTTTTGAACAAATGCCTTTTTAAATATTTATTCAGAGCGTTACATTTAATCATAAAGATCAGTTTCACTTGGATAGATTATCATTAGACCCGTCCTGGGGTCTAACCCCTCCACCTTAACGTGGTGGAGGGGTTTGAGCACTCGAATGATCCTTGGGGCTCTGTTGTCGGGGGCTTCGTGCCCCTGGTAGGGTCTCCCATGGCAAACAGGTCCTAGGTGACGGGTCAGACAAAGAGCGGTTCAGAAGCCCCTTAAGAGAGACCAACAGGCCCGGTTAGAACCATGAGGCCGTCCTTCTGTGGACCCACCACCTGCAGGAGGAGCCATAGGGGCTGGTGCAATGTGATTTGGGCAGCTCCAACGGCTGCCCCCACGACCCGGCAACGGACGAGTAGAGGAAAATGGATGGATAGACTATCATTAGACAGAATATAGAGTTGGGCCTGGATATTTCCAGGAGTGTTTGTGGTCAAATGATCCGTAGGCATAGATTTATAGCCGTGGTTGTGTGGATAGTCTACCTCTAGGCAGACGTGGCTACGTACAGTACAGTATAGTATGTAACTTACCACCATAGAGTATGGCAAGAACAAACAACTGTCTCTATGAAGCGCTTTGGGCGACATTACGGAAGGGAATGTTGTTTCTTATAGCGCTATTCACATGACACAAGTCACCCAAAGTGATTCACACGATGGGATTTTCAGTTTCAGTTTCCCAGTCACTCTTTAGACAAGTACAGTGGGGTCAAGGTTTTGCAATGGCCTTCACAGTCTCCTGAACAAAACAGAGATCTGTGGATAAAGAGTTTTGTAAGGGAGAAACGGCTGCCTACAAAACTCTGAATACTTGGTACGGGGCATTATGTCTGCAGGGTGCCCAAACTTTTGCTCTGCTTTTTGTATTCACATTTTTTGAAATTTTGAACAGGTGTGCCTAAACCTTTGCACCCCACTGTACTATTTATGCACTATTTATAGAGAAATAAATGTTGTGCACAGGCGGAAGGGCGGAGGTTTTAGAAAGGCAACACAAATAATCTAGATTCCCTGTCTCTGTGGTAAAACTATGGTCAACAACTAAATCTAAAGCACTAAAGGAGTTTTCCTTTTTATTAGGACAGTAAAGTATGCTGCCGACAGGACACCACAAAAACTGACATGGGCATCTCTTTGGCCGCATCCAGGCCATCTTTTTTTCCAAATGATTGGGCAAATTGTGCATTCAATTGTTAATGCTTTAAATGGGGTGGCGGCATCACCTTTGGTAATTGGATTTGGAGTGGGAAGGTTAAACTCTGCGCCAGTTTTTGCTTCACGTCAATCGACCCAGTAATCGCAAATGTATTAACCATGACATCTGCATATTGACAATTTGGGGGCAAATTGTGCCATCAAATTCTCGCCCGTAGGTTGTGCCGTGACATACCCAGCCTCTATAAGCGACACGTTACACTTGTCAATACCCATCAGCTCACATATACAGAGGGTATGGGCCTAACCTTGGCTATGATTACTCCTGAGTGAGGCAGATGGCAGGTCCTAATATGCAATCAATGGGTCGAGATAGAGAGAGGATGTGGCTATTGATTTACGGTGAATGCATCTGACTTTCTGGAAGATCGGCGCGTCAGGCACCGGTTCCAAAATCCCAGCTCAAGGTAAATCAAACGGAGGACACTGCGGTTGTAGTGGCACTTGCTACGTTGCCTTCTTATACTCCTGGTGATATCTGAGCTTGAACCTTCAAAATGTGTTTAATGGATCGTTTTATAGCGCAGAGCAAGTGTACGAGTATTAGTGTGCGCGTGTATGACACGATTGAGTTATACATTCAGGGAGGGTGTGCCATGCGTGATGTTTTAAATGCTGTAATCTATAAAGCACTTTGTGATAGGGACGTTCAGACTGAAACACAGGTGAGTGAGGTCGTTAGGACTTAGAACTACAAAGACTTAGAACTACAAAGATGTTTTCCTACAGGTGAGAGTAGCCGTTAATAGAGCGGAGCCAAGCTTGTACAAAAGTTCAACACTTCCACTACAGAGTACAGAAGATGACTCAAGAACCTTCATTGAATCTGAAAAAGCCCAAGTAACACCAGTGGTACATTATAGATATATTTCATCACCATTACCGTTCAGAATAATATCATGGAATATATAGTAAAGTTTAGTTCAGCAGCGACAGCCGCATGGACAGCACAGTAAGGACTGTTGGCGTTTATGCAAATTAGCCACGTGGACTTCAGTTGATTTATAAACTAATACAAAACTATGCAAAGCTGCCGTCATTCAGGCCATATTGTTACAATAATATTAAACATGAATTAAATAAAGGTTACCAAGACCAACAAGTTATGGTATGGTCATAACGTAGTTATGGTTTAGACCTGGTTAAGTTGAGGCAGGTTTAGTGGCTCATTTACTGCCATATTTACTTCATTTAGCTGATTTTAGTCTTTGTTTACGAGTGTGGCACAAGCATATTCTCTATTAATTATCGTTCCCAGTCCAAGATGCTAATGGGAACGATATTTTAAGAGTGTGGCGATAAGTGGCTTGTCCTCCACACAGGGAGGCGCCGCAATTTATTTGGAAAAGTTACCAGAAGAAAGCCACTGCTCTCGTCAAAACACAAACTCAAGTGTTTCTTTTAGTTTGGAGGCGTTGCTGCAAGACCGTAAGAAAAAAGATCATTTTGAGAGAACGAGACCTAAAGTTGTGTAGCGTCAGGTATGTTGCTGCCTTTTTTGCTGCCGCGGTCTCCCAGAAAGAAAATGACCATATTTGCATTACGGCGTCATCTCGGCCGCATTTCGTGCGACACGTGGACACCAAACATGTCAATATCTGTAATGCGTTGGAAAGACGACAGTCCACTGCGATGCTGTGAGAAAACTACAGCTTGGTCGAGAAAAGTCGAGAACAAGTAATAAAATAAGCGTCATAAAGGGTGAGTTTGGTCTTTTTGATTTTTTATCTGACATTAAAGAGACTAGATACAAGTTGGTCATTTTATACTCACTACTGCCACCGCAGGTCTAATGCGTAACTGCAATTTCTATATTAAGCCCGTGCATGACGGCACTTCGGACCCGAATTAACAACTTTTGGAGTGACAGTGCAGGATTTTAGGGGTAGTTGTGGTGAACAGGCCTGGGTCATTCTACACATTAGAACATGGCTGGAACATGTAAGGGGAGAAAATGACATAATTGTAACATTTTTAAACTCTGTATAGTCCCTTTAAAACTAAGTAAAAGGAGAAAACTACCACCGGGTTTTCACCCGCCGTGTCCCGCCTCGATAGCAGTTGTAGTTTTAGTAAAACTATAAAGTTTAAGTACTATACTCACCACAGAGCTTCTGTAAGGACTTCTCCGAGTAGGTCTCCCGGTCGCAGCCCTTGCCGATGTGGCTGGTCTGCAGCTCCACGGTGGTTCTCACCGAGGACAGGGGGCCTCCGCAGGTCTCCAGGTGCATCTTGGGAAACAGCTGCTTGCTTCCCGTCCCCGGCTCGTAGTCCACTCTCTTGCTCCAACCTGCCCACACAAAGACGGACAGCGGGGGGAAAGTTACTTGATGGGTATAGCTATGACTAAAATCTTGAATTTAATTGAATTTAAACAAAATCGGCCAGTTTGAAATGTAAGGTCTTCTTTTGTTGACATATTAAGTGCAAGCTATTGTTTAGCTTTCAAAAGTATGACAGCGTAACCGTTGTTTATCAAATAATTACTTAGAAAGTACTAATTATTCATGGCCTCAGCTGCTGTGTTATATCGTCTTTCCATCTGTTTCATTCTTTCGAAAATATACAATTATTGTAGAAAATCAATCAGACAAAAGCGGCCTTTCTTTCTATGTCGAAAATGTTGCCTTCTCAACTGATATTGGATATTGCATTTTTTCTCATCGTCCGACATTGGCGGCATTTGTGTCTCATTTTTTGAAGATTTTCCCACTGTCAAAATAAACCCTCTGTCCAATGTCACAGTCCGCCGCGATCGCTTTTGGCGGCACAGTTCGATAGCTTTGTGGCTAATGAGATGCTCCGCGGACACGGCTGTTGAAGAGCCGTTAGCGTCGCGCATTAGCCGCACTGGTCATTACACTGTCACTGTCTGAGTTGTTTGTTTTCAGCTCAGAAAATGGCAGGCGGCTGTAATTTGGCGCCGCCTTTGTGATTTTGAGTTCTGCGTCATTATTTGTCCTGGGATTTAGCGGCGTCAATCGTGAATCACAAATCTCATCTTTGACATGCCTTCAGTTCTTACCAGGTGACTCCATGAACGGCCCGACACCTGGACCGAGGTGTGACCACGCATCTAAGTCCTCAGTTAGTACATACGTGGACAACACTGAATTACTTCATCTTATCCTCAAAATGCATGAGCATCAGTTTCTTTCAGGTAGTGATACATTTAAAAGCTGGTTCATCTATCTTACGGTTTGGTGCAGCCTGGTGCAGCAAGTGTGATATACACAATACGTTTTTAATTTTAGTTTTGAACTAAAATAGTCTAAATTTTCATAAATAGGCAGTATTTATAATCTCATAATAAAATGGGCAATGCGTTCTAATTTTTCAAAGCTGCCTTATACGGTATGTCTCTGGGCTCACAACGCAAAACAAAAGAGAAAACAACATTTTAGTGTTCTAAAGCTCGTTAAATTTCGCTTTAGACGTCAGCTAAAACCAGAGCAGCGCATTTGATTTGAGGCTCATGTTTGGGCTGTTCCTGGATAACATTCTGCTTGTTTTTTTGGGTGGAAAAAAAGCTTTTGAGGCCAGATTATGACCATGATCGGAGTTTATGCATTTGTCGGCGCACTGGAGCTCTCATTCACTGCAGCCTGGTCATCAGCAGGAGAACCCATTACAAAGCCACGCAGAGTGTCTGCGGCCTTAAAGTTTAACAGTAAGTGATGATGACACACATGCACTTTGTTTGGGTGCGCACATATTATTATGCAAATGTTATTTTCTAAGATTTTCTAAATTATCAACTCAATTTAGAGTTAGAGGAAAATATGAATGTGATTGAAAAAACCTTCAAGTGATAACAGTATTTTTTTCCAAAAATAAATATAGTATAAAACTCAAAATTTAGGGTTGTAATCATGACGAAATGTGCAAAAGTTCAAGGTATATTAGTATTTTCGAGAGGCACTGTAGCAGCCAATGATGCAGAGGTATTCTTTACAGTATGACATGGTGCTTTGTCATGCATGAGGATGATCAGAGGTCACACCTTCAAAGAGCCTAAAGGGGCCGACCAGCTCTCTCAACATGATTCTGGCCCAAAACATGACTCTGCCACCTACTTGCTGACGTCACAGCCTTGTTGGGACATGATGGCCATTCACCAACCATTCACTACTCCATCCAACAAGACTGCATGGAAATTAGTCTTCGTGTATTTCTGGGCCCACTGCAGCCGTTTCTGCTCGTGAACATTTAATTTAGGGGAGGCTGGATAGATGGTTTATGGACAACTGCAAGCCTCTGAAGGGTCCTACACCTTGATGTTCGGGAGACTCCAGAGGCATCAGCAGCTTCAAATACCTGTTTGCTGCTTTGTAGCAGCTGTTTTCTTTAGCTGATGTGTTTGTCTGGCAGAAACTGTCCTCATTGTGCCTTTATCTGCACAAACCTGTGTGTGTTCTGAATCAGCCACAAATCTCTTAACAGTACGATGATTACGCTTAATCTTTCATGCAATATCGAAGGTTTTTATACTTGTTCCAAGGCATTCAACTATTTCACGCTTTTCATCAGCAGAGAGATCCTTTTTCTTTCCCATATTGCTTGAAAATGGTGGTCTGCTTAATAATGTGGAAAGTCCTTTTTCAGTCGTTTTGCCCTTAACTGGGCTCACCTGAAAACTAATTATCACAGGCGTATTTCAGTACCTTTATGGCACTGAAATACAATTTCCATAATAATTTGGAATGCAGTGTACGCGCATAACATGCACCATGGAGCAATTATGTAAAAAGAAATAGGCTAAAACCGGCACCGTCACTTTAGCACGATGCATAAAGACAGATGTTAGCGGCACGGTGCACTGTCACACTCCTGGTATTCAGGGATTCTCCTGTCCTCAAACAGACTTTATTTCTCATGAAAAATCCATCTTGAAAGGCAACAAGCACTTTTATTCCCACAATGTAACAACACGGTGATGGCGGAAAAAGACATGTATGACAAGTATGCTGCTTCAGACTTACACATATACATACATAGATACATACTTACAACATGGACATCCTTTTACTTAACTCCTTTAATGCTTTGTTATTCTGCTATGTTTTGAAACTTCTTCAGGAGCACATACTCAGCTAAAAATCAATCCTCTTCCGAACGATACCAGAATCCAGAGCCTTTCCAGACTGACATTACTCTGCTAATGTCATTTGCGCAGCAACATTCCCTGTGTATAGCTGATCAGTAGGAACATGGTAAGTATCACTGATGCGTTTCTTCACATTTGGAGGTTGAAACAGGTCAGTTGAAGTAGTTATATAGAGCACGTTCCGCAGTGTTGAAAGACAAGTCGATTCTCTATATTAAAAGTAAATAAATAATGGGGCCTCAATATCAGCCTCTCATTCAGTCGGCCTAGTTTCCGGTCCTCCTCTGCGCAGGAAGAGCTCTTTGCCTAGTTGGACACTGTTCCCATTACCCGCGCCATGTTTACCTCCTGCCTGGCCCCGCATAGACACACACAGTGCTTGTTTGGGGGTGATTTTCCGTCTGAAATTGGTTGCATTGGCGCCGGTGCGGCCCTGCTATACTGTGGGCTTGTCAGGAGGAGCGATGAGAATAGGAACAAACAATGGAGTGGGTAAACACACTGGTTTATAAAAGAGAGGGGGGGAAAACACGCACACAGTGCAGCGCTATAATGGAATGGGCCATTATTGTGTTGTGTAAGGTCAGGCATTAACCGACTTCTTAAGGACACATTCCAAAACATGTTACCCTATAAATAGAATAAAATATGAGCATGTGTACAAACATCCCTCTGAAAATATTTTTTAAAATATTGTTGAGTACCACACTGGAGAGTTTGGAGTCTCTAGGGGCTACTGCAGTGTACAGTACAGTATTGTACAGTATTGTTGCAAAAGTGTAAAGGCCCTAAAGCTTGGTAACGTTTGCATATATGTGCATCTATCACTCTCGTCTTTAGCCACTATGGCCATGGCTGTCTCCCAGAAAGGGCATTAGCATACTCGGATCACGGCGACATCTCGGTCGCCTTCCGTGCTACACGTCAATACCAAACATGTCCATATTTGCGAATGACTTTCATATTGTAAGCAGTAAGCAAGCAGGTAAGTTGTCGTCTTTTTTCTTTTTTTTTACTCTGACATTAAAAGTTAGATGTTCAGGGAGAAAACTAGCTAAACATCTCAGCATTGACGAGTGCATGAAAAATGTTTTCACCTGTCATCTACTCCTTGTACTCTTGTGATCTTTATTTTATTTATTTATTTGAACAGGGACAGTGTACAATCCACATTAGCCTCAGAAAGGAGAGATGCATTGTACCAGGTTATTGCACTTGTGCTAATTTCCACCTGCAGTCCCTGGGCCTATTGTACATGTTTTTAGTGGTAGGGGAAACCGGAGTACCTGGAGGAAACCTACGCAGACACGGGGAGAACATGCAAACTCCACACAGAAAGGCCCCGTCCAGGTGGGAATCGAACCCGGACCTTCTAGCTGTGAAGCACGAGCGCTAACCGCTGTGCTACCGTGTACTCTTGTGTCTTGTGTGAGTGGATGTGAGCGTAAATATAGGGAATTCTAGTAGGCCCACGTATTTGTAATAATTATCTTGTGTGTCGGAATGGCAGGACGCTGTACAAAAGGTAAAGTGTCACCACTCCGACAAAGGGGGAAGAAAAATGTTGAAATGGCAACGTGTAACCGCAAAGACCTACAAAACTGAACTGAAGATGTTTCCATGCGTTCTTGGTACTTTTTCATCACTTTTGTGTGGTCTTTTTGTTGCGTTTTTGTGTTATACCCGGCACTATTTTGTGGTCTTGATTGTGCGTTTTGGTAACTTTGTCACTTTTTTGACATTTTTTCTAAATGTTATCGTTGCGCTTTTTGTGTGTTTTTACTGTATTTTTGTTGCATTTTCATCTTCGCTTGTGTCTCGTTTTCTCTGCTATGTCGACGCTCTTTTCAAGAAGCTTTAGATTTGGGTAATGCTTGGATACCTGGATAACCTGGATCAATAGCCTGATCGCTATGTGGCATATTGGTAGTTAAAAGTAAATGCTATATTTATTGGACTCTTGTGTGGTGAGGCCAAGAGCAGTTAGTGTATGAGGAAACAAGCGGACATCAAAAATGCAGTATATTTCAGACGGACGAGCTCTGGACACCCAGCGCCGCATTTGTTAACTCATCGATAAGTTCTCTCCCGAACAAAAAGGCCGAAACAGTGAATTAAAACGTACCTCGCAAACAGGCAGTGGGAGACAATACAATTATAGGTTTCCAGGTGTTTTTCTCTTGCTGCTCATTAAGAAGGTGTCCGGGTTTCTTTGCCACTTCCGCAGAAAATAACACTTTTCTCCACATTCATCAACGGAGCTGGGACTACAATATTTTGCAAACACCGCGGTGGAAATGTGGGATGCAGTGCACAGCAATATAGCAGGATAGCAAACAGTCATTAATAATTGAAACCGTCAAATCAACAAGTCCATCACGAGACGCAACTGTTGGCAGTTCTATTCTAGTAGTACCGCTGCACACTCATTAGGCAAGACGCGTCACCAACTGACATTGAATGGATGATTAGCACACCCACGGAAATGGTTCTTCTTTTTCTTCATCTTCTTCTTACAAGAATATATTATCAAGCACTCTACCATAAAGGCCTGATTAGTGGAATGCTTCAGAAAAGGTTGTCCGTCTGTAGGTTCTCCCATTTCCTCAGAATGACGCCGGAGCTCTGTCAGAGTGACCACCGGGTTCTTAATCATCTCCCTGACCAAAGCCCTTCTCCCCTAAGTTTGGAGTCTTGGTGGTTTTGAACTTTTTCCATTGACGAATGATGCTCTTTGGGACCATTTTTTTCTGTACCCTTCCCCAGATCTGTGCCTCGATAAAATCCTGTCTCGGAGGTTTGCAAACAGTTCCTTTGACTTCAGGGCTTCGTTTCATGCTCTGACATGCAGATGTCAGCTTTGGGACCTTATATAGACACGAGATGTTTCTAAAAATCGACTTGGAAAGACACACACTGTCTTTCCAAGTCCAATCTATTTGATTAGATCAGTGGAAAAAGGATGGATCTGAGCACAATTTTGAGTGTCATAGCCAGGGTGCCAAGGCAAGGCAAGGCAAGTTTATGTGTAGAGCACAATTCATAGACAATGCAATTCAAAGTGCTTCACAGTTGCATCAAATTAAGAAAACGGATCAAATTAATCAATAAAACATCAACATACAGTTAATCAATTACAGTAAAAGGCAAGAGTGCAGATAAAATACTTTCAGTTTTTATATGCTCGGGTAAAAAGAGCTGTTTTCAGCCTGGATTTGAACATTGTCAGAGTTGAGGCCTGTCTCACATCCTCATGAAGACTGTTCCAGATTTTAGCTGCATGAAACTGAAACGCAGCTTCACCGTGTTTATTATTGACTCTGGGAACCACCAGGAGACCCCTCCCTGAAGTTTTCAGGGCCCGAGATGGTTCATACGGCTCTAACATGTCAGAGATGGACTTTGGTGCTAAACCATGAAAAGACTTGTACACAAGCAGAGCTGTTTTAAACATAGAGTCAATACTTACTTACTGTGAGTGTTATCTTTAATACATTTGCAAAACATTCCACAAAACTTCACTCACTTTGTCATAATGGGGTATTGTGTGTAGATTGATAAGAAGAAAAAAAAAATTATGTAGGGGTGTCAATACTTTCCGGATGCACAGTAGGATAACACCTGTAGCTATAGGTACTAAGATCCTGGCTCAAAATTTAGAGATTGGTTCTAATGAAATGACGGATGGATCAAATCAAAGGGACACATATTCGGGGAGCGGATCAAACAAGTCTAATTCTTAATCTAGTGATTACCATTATCATAACAAATTGACAGTATTTAGCACAGTAATATTTATTTTCCCTATAACGTGTTGTCCAAATGTATTCGATATTGTCTTGCAAACACATAAATTCATTGTTTGAACCGTGGTGTTTTCAATTGTGCCATAGTTGTCCATAAAACACAGTCACATAAACTAATATTTTTGTTGGACTGCCTTTAGCTTTCGCATTCATTCCCTGTGATGCTGTTTCATTCAGCCTCTACCATATTCCTACATAACGTACATTAATGTTTCACCAAGATCATGATTTATGAATTACTGATGGGTAGGGGGACCAGATTTTCCAACTTAAAAACTGGGACATAATTTGGGAATATGCTGCAGGGTGAATGGTAAAACTGTTAACGTCTCATGACATGCACCAAATCTGCTAGAATTGAGACTATACTATATATAGTATACTGGGACATCTGGTCACCCTACTGATGGGAGAGTCGGACCACTGCTCAAAGTTTCTCAATGGGGCGAAGGTCTGGTGGGCAATCCGTGTCCACGCTTTCACATACTGAGCCTGAATCCTGACATTGTTAATCGATGGAATAATATGGTCATTCAGTGTGCCTATGGTGTCAGCTGACCTCTGTTTTTGGCACATAATGTTGCTGAACATTATGTGCCAACTGCAGTAAACTCAGATCCAAGTGCGACCTTTTTTTTGTTGTTGTTTTATTTGCTCCGGCACTGTCTTTTTTTTTGTTTTTGTGCCATAATGGAGCAGCCATAATCCAGTTACTCTCTGCCACCTTCTCAAAACCCAAGTCAGCATCTCTAAGCTGTGTTTTCCTGTTGTCTTAAGCAGTTTTTTCCCCTCCACAGTACTCGCACATGCCTCTGAATCCCGAACACCCTGCCTGTGTTTTGTGTCAGGTTGCTGTCATGTCAGAGGCAGGCGTCTCCGCTCCTTCTCAAGGCCGCTGCTGCGCTCCCACTCGTGCTCGTACTAAATAATTCAGCTGTATTTACAAGGCGGGGAGAAAGGGGGCGCCGCTGCTGCCATTCAAGGATATACGCGCGGAGCCCCCATTCAGCCGATACAGAGAGTTACAGAGTGTGGAAGCGACCATCACAAGGTTGAGTTTTACAAGAGCCGGGCAGAATAGAGCAGACAGGAGCCAGGTGGTTGGAGAGTAGGCTCTGGCGCACAAAAGACAGGAATCCGTGGAGTTTATGAGCAAAGAATAGAGCAAGGATATCATGTCGTCTCTCTCTAAAAAAAAAAATTAAACTGTTCTCAGAGAATTCCATCACCTTTTCTATTCTTTTTCTGTCCCAAAGACATGCATTTGTCTGGCTATAGTTGATGAGACAGGCAGATCAAACATGACACTCGGAACAAAATTAGCGCGAGGGAGCCCAGGCTGTGAATGGGCCTACGACGTGCATCTGCCATAACAATAGAAATGGAAAAAGAGATCAAATTAATCTGGTGGTGTAGACGAGTCCGTCATGTCTCCGTCATGTCTTCGGCTTTACGACGGGAATAGTTTTAACATTGATGTCAAGGCGGAACTGCTTTTCCGTGTTTTTCGGTGGACAATAAACAGTGTATACACCACTCCAAAACAACAACTCGAAAAAGTTTTGTCCGCAACCCACGTCTCGTCTCGGCCCGACTTTCTTTTTCACTCGCTACGATTCTGAAACTCCGGGGAACCGAGAGCATGTTTGCTTCATGAGGAGGATGGTGATGATCGGAGGAGAGACATACAGAGACAAGTGCAAGAGGACAGCGAAGGAAGAGAGGGTAGTACAGAGGCAAGCAGAGGAGAGAGGACACAGACCAACGCCTGGCAGATGCACATAAAAAAAAATTCAATGAGAAAATAAGCTGGCATTACTTACATGTGATTAAAAGCCTACATTATTACATGACACATTAAAGACAGACACTGTAAACTAGAATGTGTAATTGACGTGCGTAAAACAGGCCTTGGACATAATGTACCCCGTGTAAATGGGGGTAGGTAGCCAGTACCTACAGGCTTGCACCTGTGTGTCTACCATTAGCACAGGTGGGCAAGGACAATTCTAGGATTCTAAAGATTAAAAATAGCTAGTGAAATAGCCCAAGACATTTCCAGTTAGGAGACAGACTTTAGGTGTAATGATCATTCAATCACTTACATTTAAAGCTGGCTTATGACTTTACTTAACTCGTCTTGTAGAGTGGCATTCGAAGTTTGACCGGACAAGATTTGGGCAGCGTACACAAGACTTTCTCAAATATGTTTTGACTATCCATCCATCCATCCATTTTCTTCCACTTGTCCGTTGCCGGGTCGTATCACATCGCACCAGCCCCTATGGCTCCTCCTGCAGGTGGTGGGTCCACAGAAGGACGGCCTCATGGTTCCAAACGGGCCTGTTGGTCTCTCATAAGGGGCTTCACCCAGTCACACTCTCATCCATACACCAGTGTACGCAGACACTGGGGGCAAGGAGGGTGAAGTGTCTTGCCCAAGGACACAACGACAATGTGCACCTTCAGGAGGCGGGATTCAAACCCCCGACCTTCCAATCATGAGGCACCCGCTCTACCATCTGCGCCACCGTCGCCCCCCCGTTTTGACTAATACATTTCTATTGACGTCTGTGCCTGCTGGGCACATCATGACGACATTTCTCAGCGCGTGCTTTCCTCTGATCGACCCAAACCCAACAAGATCCCAGATGCCAATTTCCAAAGCTTTCCACTTTAAATACATGCACAAAAGACTAATCCTTCGGCTAATCCCCCCGAACAAGATCCAGGATCAAGATCTGGAGAAGGGTCCCCATGCGGCTTCATTGTGGTCGACCTCGGCTCCTGCGGCTTTGAGAGATGGGTTAAATGTAGAGAGATTTTAAGTTTGATTTTTGAACAAATCCTTCGAGACAGGTTCCACGGTGCCCACTGCTCACGAGAGGCAAGTCCGATTACAAACTCTCAGTGACAAATACGGCCCACATACCCAACTTCCCTTTAGTCAAATATCCCTTTGAGTTGTTTATCACTCAGAGCTGATTATGTGCCACTTAAGCTTAATGCGGTTACAGTGGAGGAGGCGACGTGTTTACGGGCCGTGCTGCAATCTATACGGCGCCGCCATTACCGAGAGCCGCAGTATTTACGACGTACATTAGCGACTCGAGCATCACATTTTAGAGGCATTATCTCAAATGGCTGTCGTTGAGCCAGCCAAAGGGAAGGCACTATATCGAGTTATGAAGGCTATTACTTAACAAGGTACTGTCAAGTTAACTTTCTTTTTTATTTCAAATGAAGAAACTGGTTCTGTGTATGACTATGACAGTAAAGTAAAGATAGAAGCATAAACTGATATGAAAAATGAATGAGTCTGCCAATGTTTGAGTGATTATTTTCAGACTTAATGAGTGAGAGAACATTGCATTTATTTTGATTGATATTCTGTTAATATTCTCATCGTTCTAGGATTGTTGTGACTGTACATCTGAGCTGCTATGACAAGTTAATTTCTCTTGCCCATCAATACAGTTAGTCGATACGCCCACACCTATAACACTCACAGGAAAAAGAATCATCATCTTAATGAAGAAATGACAAAGATCTACTTGAATTAAGAGATTAAATCTAAAGTAAAAGTTAAAAGGGGCTATGTGGAGTTTGACAGTTTTGTGCTCGCAATTGCCCCCTCAGGCCAAACGCGTAAATGCAGCCTCGATGATAAGCTCGTGCATGAGGCGCTCAGGCTTTACGAGCACCAGAAATAACTGTCCCGTCCTGGTCAATTTACAGATTTGCAGGCATGACTTCAACTGAGGTAAGAAACGTTACTGTTTTGTAAGATATTTAGACCAAATCAGTTCGAGTGTATAAGATGCGATACTTGAGCAAATGCAGCAAAGTGAATTGAGTGAAGAAGCCAAGTAATACAGATAAATGAAAAATTGATGTTTGAAGGAAAATAAAATAAAAACTTTTTTACTTTGTGTGCATAAACGTAGGCCTAATTGTAATAATAAAATGGTAGAAATGCTACTAGGAAAAGCCTTAATAGTCTCTTCAATTCCCTGGGCAGAAAGTTACTGTAGCTAACTCGTAAATGATACGGTAAACGGCACATGTCCACTTTTTTGTACTCGTTTCACTACTTATAAATCCTTATCAGTCAACAGTCATGCTTATTTTGCCGCCAAGAAAAGCTAACATTAGCAGGATTATTTGTTGCCATTGTAAATACAGCACCATTACCACCGTTACTACTCAGATGCATAGGCGCCGATCCCGTGGGTGCTGCGGGGCTGAAGCTCCCACTCAAATCTTTATTTATAAAATATCAACAAAATAAATGCACACATTTAAATCATTCTCCATCATTAAGATTTCTTTACTGAAAATATATATTTTTCCTTCTCATATCAGTAACATTCAGCAAAAGTTTCACCTGCAGTGTCTCGCCTGGACAGTTCTTGACTGTGCTTTCTGTCTGAATATTTCGGAAACCTGTGGAATTCTGTGGACTTGTGGAATACATGTGGAAATGTAACTGCGTGTAACATCTTCAATAAACCAAAAATAACCATATTTGTAAGTGTGGACGTTCTTTTCATTAGTCACCCTCATCAAGCACATGCCTGACCCACTGTCAAGCCCACTACGGAGCTAAAGTGGCAAGACGGAACCTTCATTATGCCACTACAGCATGCTACGTTTTGTCCCCATAGACAAAAAGTACTACCAGAGGTTTCATCCTGGAGGTCTTTAACTTTTCATTCAGGCCAAGCCCCCAAACTGACTGCATAATGAGTGGGGACCACAACTTTCATTCAGTGTATTCAATTGTGTGAGTTTTATAATCAATATTGTCATCAAATGTGTAAAATGAAGAGATTTTTTAAGGCAGGAGTGTCATTGATCATTGGTAGTTGTTTTCCTAGTCAGCCATTTTAGACATAATTTTGAAGGTATGGAGGTACATGGAAAGTACCCCTTCTGTGGACCCACCACCTGCAGGAGGAGCCATAGGGGCTGGTGCAATGTGATTTGGGCAGCTCCAACAGCTGCCTCCATGACCCGGCAACGGACAAGTGGAAGAAAATGGATGGATGGATGGATGAAGCATTACTCGGTGTGAAAAGTTTGGGAACCACATAGACTTGTAAGATTGTCTAAGTTGACGAAACTGTATGCTGTCAGCTCAGGTCTTTTCAAAAAAAACTTTCCTCCGCTGTGTTTTCCTTCCCTCTATATGAAACCATCTTTGCCCGTTTCATCCCATCCATCGCCGCTGCTGGCTTCACGTCTTGATTTGCCTTCTCCTCCGGTATTTCACACCGCTCGTCACCGGATCAGCAGACGTGCACCGCCTCTATCTCTCTCTCGCTCTCTCTCCCGGACATGCTGCACGAGGAGGATTTATGAACGAAGACAGGGCTAAAAGGCCTGCCAGACTCGGTTCAGACGGAGCAAGAGGCCGGTTCTGAGCGATGGGTTCGTGTCGAGGGCCAGAGCGGGGGAGACGTATAACCGAGGTGTCATGATTTGTAAAACGTGGAGAAACGTAAAGACGGTTAAACAGCAGAGTAAAGGGTCACTTGTGGGAGTGTGGGAGAAAATATTGGCGTCTCTGTCACTGAAATATCTCATTTCTCACAAGACTTTTTGTTGTTGTTGTTGCAACAGCAATGCAAAAAAAGCAAACAGAGACGTTTGCATTTTATATATGTTCACTTGTTTCCTTCTATTTGTGTTAGCGTCAAGCGCTCAGTAATCCAGGAGTCTTCCATCGTAGCAGAGGTTTACAAAGTCAGCAATGGAACTGGGTTGTTAACGTTGAGAATTTTTAGCGAGAGGCTTCTTCATGCCGAGCTGTTATCAGGGATTTTTTGGTACTGTAAGCTTTATTCCATTGAACGGGTGAAAGAGGTTGGAGGCACATTCAGCAAATAGCTATATATGTGCGGCTATCGGCTGGACAGTCTTCCTGATCTTTCACAGCCCAACCTGTTCGCCAGTTTCACTTACCGTAACCATTTTTCTAAGCTGGAGCAAAACAAAGTATCGTGTCATTGCGGTTTCCATTGACAGCTCATTTCTGTCAAAGAAAACCAAAGCCCTTTTTGTCACAACTAGTTGTGAAGTGTCTTGCCCATGGTTCGCAACAAGAGTATGTCAGTGTTCTAAAACTCCTCACCATTATCTACAAGTCCCTCCATAACCTGGCCCCCAGTTACATCTCTGAACTCTCATCACCCCCGATGAGGACCAGACTCAAGAACTGGACAATCAGAGACGTTTTACATTGTATTATTCATTCTCTATACTTGGTTGTGGTAAGCTACTATTGTAGCCACAGCTGCCCAAGGGTAGACTGACAGAAGCGAGTTTGCCAATCTGTGCCATCGGCCCCTCCGACCACCACAAATCACTCACACACTCGCACTGCATTCACCCAGGCTTCTAGGCGTTTTCCTAAAGGTCTCACATCCAAGTACCAGGCCCTTCCTGCTTAGCTTCCGAGGTCTGACAGGATTGGGCAATTCAAAATGATGCAATAGTTACCTAAGCAATAATCTTATATCAAAACGCACCCCTAGAGAATTCAATCTAAGGGCATAGAGAAACCAAACAAACAGCTAGATAAGCAAAAACATGTAACAAAGAAAACAGTCATTCTCGGATATGAAAATGTAGATTATTTTGACCATTTCCGCAGTACTGGCCTCGCCAACCAGTATGAACCATAGAGAGACATCTCCGACATAATAAAGGGAGAGATTTTTGAAAGTTCATTTCTTGCCTTGGGGATTCGTGATTCGCACCGAGAGATAAATCCCTCTGTCTTGTTCCCTTCAGAGAGCCCTGAATTACACCCTATAGTCAACCGCACAAGGACTGACAGATAAAATGTTCCCCGTTCGCTCTTAAACGCACGTCGGCTGCCTTATTCTTTACGCATGTCGTTGGAGGTGACCAAAGGGAAGCTCCGCTCGGGGAAATATACAGTTTCTCAACCGCAGCCGAGCACCAGCTCGAACCATTACGATGGTAAGCAGAAAGACGGAGCCGGGATGTGGCGCTAAGTGCCGCTCTGATGTGCCGCTTTGAACCTGGATGTTGCAACAGATCCCGTCCCCCCCACCGCCCTACCCACACACTTTCATATTGAAATGTAACTACACTGAGGACCTCCAAAGGAACAGAGGAATGACTGTAAGAACAGGCCGTTCCGGAGGTCTCGGAGGAGGATTTCCCCGAGCAAACGCCGGGAAAGTGAGTAATTGTATTTGACATGATCCTATTAAGGGGTTTTATTAGGCCCCAGTAACAATGTAGAGCAGAGATATAGACATAGACTGTAAAATAAGATTTGTCTGTTTTATTAGCACTTCAATGGGATTTTTACAGGCAAAAGGCAAGAAAACGAAACAGAAGTCTGCACAGAGCTCGAAATTGAGTTGTCAAAAATGGCTACGGTTTCCAGGATTCCTGACGCATTCCACATTAATAGACTAATTGAAACTTTCAATCGTGAAATACCGGAGCTACGTTTCACACGGCATTATTTGGACACAATAGAGTGTTACACATTGACGCACATTGACGTCTGTGGCCATTAATATCCTCAATTGCAAAACGTATTGATTTTGTACAGCGTTTTTTGGTTAGGTGGACAGCACAGTCAGCATTTACAGTTAATTAGGGCTGTACGATATTGAGAAAAAAAGATTTTTTTGTGATCATTATTTTTTCTTTTTTTTCTGAATACCCGTAATTGCAGTTTGATTTGCAATTTTAATACGATTAGTATTTTAGCTTAAAGGCAAAACTCACATGTTCAGTTTTCAGGTTTTGGGCCAAATTGAACATATAAGCTTTCACATGGAAACAAAATTTTACCCAATCACCTACCTAATGTTCTTTATAGATTTATAGCCCTTGACATCATAATGTCAAGGGCCATTCTCAAATGCATTTTTCTCTCACTGTGACGACAATATCTCTGTCAGTAGCATCTACAGAGTTCAAAGATTTCAAAAGGGATTTTGAATTTTCAGAGGGATTTCTTTTTACATCTAATTCCTCGCCTGATTTATTGAGTTGTGAATGTCAAAAAAACAAGGCGAAATTTCAATTTTTACAGATTTTTCCACTAAAAAAAACATCACGACATGTTAAAGCAGTACTTAGTAGCTCATGCCCCTAGAGGCCATAAGCGCCACTGCAGGTGTTGTAGCATGTTGCTTTTTTTTACTCATTATTGTCCGTGAGAGTAAATACTACGCTGACAGAAAAGACAAAGGGAGAGAGGGATATTGTACATCCAATTACACAATAGAGATCATTTTTTGAACTTGGCTGGAAATACTGTTTAAATGGCGCTAGCCCACAGTTAGCTTGGCCCGTTAGCCTGTTAGCTTCTTCTTTTTTGTGATTCCGTGTGTGTATTGGTGACTCCTACAGGGAAAGTTGCAATTGTGGTTTTCTGGCCAGAAACACCAGGGGGAGATGAAAGACCCCCCAATCATCCCATTAACACTTGTATTACCCCCGTATTACCCCCAGAGGGACTACGAAAAGAATTTATTAAGGTAAACAAGTTACTTAGTATTGCTATAAAACTAAACAAGATATCCAAAATCCCCTCAGAAAAAGTCTTTGTAACTCATATGTCAATAAAATAAAACCATCAATTTGAATCTAGCTCAATCAGAACCAGATTTTGTCAGCTAAACAATTGGGAATTTTGGGGCATTTTTAGGCATAAAACGCCTTATTTTTATATGAAAACATAAAATGCTGGCCATATAGTTTTGTCTCAGATTTATGTCAGTAATCTACAGCTAAAATTTCAAATTGATATATTTGATATATTGATATATTTTCTCGCCTTAAAATCAAGGGTTCACAGAGTTTTACACATGTCCATTTTGCTAAACTGATTTGCTGAATGTCTAAACTACGGTTAGAAGCTTTTAGAAATCATACGACACTATCTTACAGTTTTTAGCCGAGGATATCACACGGCCTAATTGCAATCGTCGCTTTGAAATTCTTTGTCAGCCATCCAATAAATCTTTGTCATAGGGTTATTTCATTATTATTAGCATATCTAAAAGGGACCGTGTACAATTTAAAAATAAATGTTGCCATTTGCCCCTCCTGGAACCGCCACCGTAACGTGGTGGAGAGTTTTGATGTTTCTTAAACTGAACTGAGCCTATAAGGTTAAGGCTATGAGGTTAAGTTCGGTTTCAGGGGTAGAAAGGTAAAAAGAGTAACAATCATTCACCCTTCGAAGTACATGCTAAAAGCTAAAACTGTATGGAAGTACTGTATGTGTGCCCTCTCTATCCAACATGATCCAACCACAACTATAACTCTAAGTAAGTAAGTAAGTGCTTTATTGTCATTGTACAAGTGTACAACGAAATAGTGTTCAGGTGTTAGTCCTGAGCTGCTGCGGCTGAGCCGCGCTGCCACTGTGTGTCGCATGACCTTGGAGGTCGGGGGTAACTTTAGCACTCAGAAGAAACCTGGCTGGCTGCCCTCTGTCTCCTCTGATCCTCTGAAATAGTGCCGCGCCTCCTGTGTTTGTCCCTGTTTCAGAGCGTGGTGTCCTGCACTGGTCAGCTCCACCACCTCCTTCCTCCCTCCGCTTCACAACAGTCTTTCACCATCTCTTGTTTATTCTTTTTTGTTTCCTGTAGCTCCTCTTGTGACGCCTCCTCTGTGCTGCAGCTCTTGGTGCCTCTTCAGTGTCTCAGAAGAAGAAATGTGTAGGTCTCAAATGGGTTTAGCTGATAAGCTAGCATTTTGTTTACCTTTAAAAAGCTGCTTTCTCCAGGACCATTTTAGACTCTCAAAGTAAACAAATCCACCAAACCTCCACAAAAACTCGGCAAAGACGTACAAAAGTATCCAGAAAAACAATTTGGAACAGAAACCACAAATGCAGTTTGCAGAAAAAGGCAAAAAGCTTGGCTGCACAAGGAGCCAAGTTTGTAGATCTTGTAGCACAAGATCTTGTAGCACAAGATTGTAGATCTTGTAGACCAAGATCTACAATAGGATCTTGGTCAATCAACATCGCAGTAATCCAGTTCATACGAGTTTGCATTTCACTGAATTATTGTACCTGGATTAAAAAGCCACGGTGCGTTTTAAAGGGAATGTTCCTGCTCACATTTGGACACACCTCAAAACACTACTGCCTCTCTCGCTCTTTCAGAGCTTTCCGGAGTGACACCGCTCTGTGTAGTACAGAGGGGAGCATGGATGAAGGCAGCGTTAAAAGTAAGGCTTTCAGAGAACCGTGAGGGAGGGAGAAAAAGGGAGATAAAAGGAGGTAAAAAAAAAAAGGGAAATAGCACTAAGGAGAGGTAGAGAGGACTTTCAAATGGAGATGCGGGCTCCACCGCTGATGGCTGCCGTTCCATCGTGCTGTCAGCCATTTTCACACTCCGCAGCAATTACCAGTGACTGAGACTGTGAATGCTGCATCTGCTTTTACCTCAAACACAATCGCAACTCTCGGCTCGTGTGGCACATGTTCCCCCTGTCTTTAGCAAAAGTGTTAAAGCAGTTAACATGCTCTATTATTCTAAAACTGCTCATTGGAGGAGTATTATACAGTGCATCCGGAAAGTATCGACCCTACACTTTTCCCACATATTGCTATGTTACAAAGCCTCATTGTTCAGTCTGGACGGGTGGCCAGCTCTGGGTAGAGTCCTGGTGGTTTTGAACTTCTTCCATTGACGAAAGATGGAGGCCACTGTGCTCTTCGGGACTTATTCCAAAATGTAATCAATTTTGGAATAAGACTGCAACATAAAATGTGGGAAAAGTGTAGGGGTGTCGATACTTTACGAATTCACTGTCTAAAACATTTAGATTACCCGATTTGCAACTATACTAATATAACCTTAAAAGAACAGGCCACCGTTTTTAAATACTGAGATATGTTCTTAGCTTGGACGAGTTGATGCGTAGCTGTCTGGTCTTTACGCGTGCGTTAAGACCAGACAGCTATGCATCAACTCGTCTAAGCTAAGGTAAGAACATATCTCAGTATTTAAAAACGGTGGCCTGTTCCTTTAATGCCAAACAATACTTTTACTTGTCTGTCAGCAGCCGAGCAGACTACAGATTTTACTTAGGCCAGTGGGTTTACAGCTGATACTTGGCATTAAGCAGTGTGTCTAAAAGTCTCTGTCAGCATATTTCACATGACATTCGGCATCATCAGATTCGCACATACAATATATATTGTGGTTCGACATGCGCATGTGTAAAACCTGCATGAGGCTCCCACTGACACACAGCTCTCCAGAAACAGCACAGTGTGATGAGGCATCATTTCCTTAAGCACCTCCATCCATCTTCCTCCTTCACCACCTCTGCAGTGCTCTCTGAGATTTCCTTTGACAGTGGGGTAGTAATATGACCCACTTCTACTCCACGTACTTCCACTGTGAGCAAGGGATGTCTCATTGTTTAAAGAGAAAGACGTTTTTGGAGCTTTTAACTATGCCCCCACCCCTTTGGCAGCTGGGAAACATGGCGTTGCATGAATTTGCCCATCCTAAACTTTTGGAGGGCATGTCTTGATGTTTTGACTCATCTTTACGGGCTGGAGCGCACAACTCTGGGCTTTGCTGAACCTGATTTGGCAGAACAACATTTTTGAAACCACAGTGAACAAAGTGCTTGATGAAAAGTTTGGGGGTATGATAGAAAACAGGAGAGAGTAAACCGCGGCTAATCCACACAGAGCCGTCTATCCCTATTCCAGTAAAAAAGCATTGTGCACTCTTTGAATATCAACTATGTTCTTCTCAGTGGACGGTGCCAAGACTGTTGTGTTTTAAGCTCAACAACAATAAACTGGCAGGGCCCCTTTAAACATCTTTTCTATGGTAGAGTGGTCCGGGTTGAATCAGAGAGCTCAACAGCCTCTTCAGTCCTGCGATCGGGGCAAAGACTGTGGACAGAAGAACAACTTCATTCATCCGCCAGGCCGGTAGAAAGCTAAACTCTCTCAATACTTCCTTCTGCTGCTGTGTAGATACTGTACATTTCATATTACTCTGTATGATGCTAGCCAAAGCTTTGAAAGTAACACCATCCATCCATCCATCCATTTTCTTCCACTTTATCCGGGGCCGGGTCGCGGGGGCAGCAGTCTCAGCAGAGATGCCCAGACTTCCCGATCCACGCACATCTCCACCAGCTGTTCTGGGGGGACCCCGAGGCGACACCAGGCCAGCTCGGAGACATAGTCCCACCAGCGTGTCCTGGGCCTGCCACGAGGCCTCCTCCCAATAGGACATGCCTGGAGCACCTCACGAGGGAGGCGACCAGGAGGCATCCGGAACAGATGCCCTAGCCACCTCAGCTGCTCCTTTCGACGTGGAGGAGCAGCGACCCGACTCCGAGCTCCTCCCGGGTAACTGAGCTCCTCAACCGATCTCGGAGGGTGCGCCCAGCCACCCTGCGAAGGAAACTCATTTTGGCCGCTTGTATTCACGATCTTGTCCTTTCGGTCATTACCCAAATCTCATGACCATAGGTGAGGCTGGGAACGTAGATCGATCGGTAAATCGAGAGCTTTGCCCCCTGACTCAGCTCCTTCTTCACCACATTGCAGTTTGCCGCTGCAAACCGCCCCAGTGAAAGTAACACTATTTTGATTATTTTTGCATAACTTGTGGTAGAATTGATAAGCTGAACTGATGTTATAATGTTGTTCCATCATCCAAAATAGTGTCTTTCTTCATTCATGAAGCTATAGGGCGACGACAGAGGAAGAGACAATGAGACTGGGCAGGGGAAGACACAGCTTCAACACTCTTGGAGGTATCGGTCATTGAAAAATACAGACAGGACCTTCATGTTACACATTAAGCCGTAGGCTGCGCTGATTTTGTCAATCAAAAGTGTCCGGCAGATTCATGCATCCTGGTAATGTTTCGGGTCAGCTTTTCTCTTTGCATTTTTGGTACCAAACGACCCCGCGGCCAGACGTGGGTTGGGGACCCTGCTCTAAACCTCTTCCACATCAGTTCTGAGGCTCAAACTTCATTTATCGTGTTGCCATCCATTTGTTAGCATGCCATTTTGGATGGTTTGATTCTTGTCTTAATTCCCACTGCTGCTAGTGGGTACTGTAAAACCAGAGCACAAGGGGGAAGCATAATCAATTACAGGAAGGACATCCAACTCCACACAGAAAGGCGCTCATGACCCAGGAATCAACCGGGGACCTCCTTGCCATCACCCACACAGGCATAGCCCTAGAGGAAGAGCAAGAGGAGATTTATGGATTTGTAGTAAATGAGGACATCGAGTTAGTTTGGCCAGAGAAAACGCGGTTGACTCTGTATATGTAGGCAACCATTATTTTGCCTTTACCAAAAAAGCCTCTGCAAAACTTGCTGGCCTTGTCCTTTCACAAGACGAATGGCCACGAGGCCCCCCAGAGCTGTTCTAAAGAAATCTAAACGTATACAACCAAAGTGACAGAGCAAACACGCTGATAAGGCCGAGAGAAAGGGGAAAAAAGCAAATAGTCGAGGCTGCACATGGGAACAAAGATAAAACAATGTGTGCAGTAATGCGGGGAAGCCGGCCAACGCTGCAGAGAGGAAAGGTCCACGGCAGACAGTTCCCGATTACACAGGAACCAATCCCAGCTCCGGGAAACAGCACAGGGAGCGCCGGCCCATTTATTTTACTCGTCTCTCTCTAATTCAGCAGCGGACTTTCTTATCTCGGATCAGGACCACTGGCTGCCCACACACTCACGGATACACTGTGGGTAAACTCTAATAATAATGTGGTTTTGGAAAGAAAGAGTGAATATGCTCCAAAATACGTGCATGCATCCAAACGAAAGAAAAATGAGAAAATCTAGACATAACAAACCACAAGTCACTATTGCGTAAAGAGGGATTGTACGAGCTGGAAGGAAAACAGTTGCCCCCACAACCTGGCAACGGACAAATGGAAGAAAATGGATGGATGGAATAAGAAGGGGCCGTGTATATGAATACACATCTGCAATATCAGTACGGTAAATATGCCAGACTTTAGCAAAGATGCTAGTTTCCAAGTGTATTCCCTCGCCAGGAAAGATACGAATAATAGTTCTAGTTAAATATGACAACAACGCTACAGCAATGGCAACAACTACAGGCTGAACTTTTAGGGAGAACCTCCCATCCTACGCTATGCTGTCACACCTTTTCTTCAAAGTATTTATGAAGGTGAATTTCTATGTCACCTAAAAAGCGATCTAACTAGCAGGGTTTCTTCCTCTGGGTGACTATTGGTGCAACGTTTCAGATGGAGGATGTTACCGTTTATTGAACTGGTTTCTGAGAGCGGGAGCTTATCTTGAATTTGAGAATGGAACATTAAGCCAGGGTTTCTACAGGCGACATCAAGTCAAATTTAATGCCTTTTAATGCCATTTTAATGCCTAAATACTATATTGGTAATGCCACAAATCCAAAATAAATCATTTTGTATTTCACTTTCTTTGATTTGACCACATCAAACATCAGAACTGCAGCTGAATTTTTTTTCCAGCACGGTGGCGCAGCGGTTAGCGCTCGTGCTTCACAGTTGAAAGGTCCTGGGTTCGATTCCCACCTGGACGGGGCCTTTCTGTGTGGAGTTTGCATGTTCTCCCCGTGTCTGCCTAGGTTTCCTCCGGGTACTCCAGTATCCCCTACCGCTAAAAAACATGTACAATAGGCCAGGATGAATGACGTGAATGCATGGTGGTGGTCAGAGGGACCGTTGGCGCAGATGTGTTCAGTCTCCCCCAGGGGAAACTGAACACCACCGGGTGTGTTGAAATCACACTTCAATCCATACTAACCTAAACCTACTTCGACTCAAGACAAACTCGGGCAATTTATTCTTACTTTTGTCATTTAAGATGTTTTTTTTTTTAGTACAAATCATTAAAAATACAGATAACAGAGCTACCAATTAGAAATATGTGTAGTTCCCTACAACACATTACAAATGCATTGGTGTAGATACATCGAATCAGCAAACAGAGACCTTTTATGTCTAATTAAGCAGCTATACAAATGTTCAAAGTGTTATGGGGGCGCTTTGCTGGTCGGACTGCTGTAAAATCATATAATTATTACAGGCAAATTAAGAGAACACAGAAAGCGCCTAACTCCGGGAACCATGGTGCAGCAGAGCGGAAATAATGCAATAATAATAATTTACATGAAAAACGACATGTAGCAAACACTGTAAAGTAAAAGTTATTTTAGCAAATAAATGTACATTCTCTTTCAAAATGAAACCTTTTTCTGTGCCTCTGAGGCCTCGCAGGAGACCCCGGACACCACTATTAAATCAATAAATCAATAAATCCCTCTGGATTAAATCCTTCTCGATTAACATTTAAATAATGTTAAATACCTTTTAAGTCAAAATGTGACAAAATTAGTATTTTTACGTCACGGCCGTCACTGTTTCGTCACATATTGACTATTTGGGTTGAACATACACAACATCCACAAATCATAGTATTTTCACAAAAAACTACTTTTACAACAGACTTTTATGGGGCAAAAAGAATTTGACCCTACAAAAAGAAAAAAGAAAAAGTCAGCTATAGCTCCTTTAAAGACAAGACTGGAAAGCCTTGAACTTGAACATCAAACTATCTACAACTATCAGACAATCTGCTGTATGTATCATTTGGCCTACTTCATTATTTTTGATAGTATGCATATTTTAAAATAAAAGGATTAAGATGACTTGATTTAATATAAAAGAAGTTTAAACATTATTTAACACACTCTTTACTCCAATGTGTGACAATTATGTATTGTTTTTAGGGACTTGATGTTTGCCTCCCTTATTTTTACCACGTGTGTGCAGAGCAGACGATGTCGAAGCTCACTTATGCAAAAACCTCCAGCAGCAGAGCAGCACTGAAGTGTGATACATGTAATATTTATGAGCTGTCGCATCTTCCAAGCAGTAGACTTCACACTTATTAATTTTTAATCCAGAGTATCTACAAATGCACCTCCAGGATTATCAGAGGAGCCTGAGGAATCCCCCCAACATCAGGAAAAAAATTAAAAGATGGTTGCAATCTGAGAGCCTTATGTATCTGCAGTGTGCAGATGCTGGAGGGAAAAAAAGTATCAAACTTAGTGATGTAATCAGTAAATAATTCATGTCTGAAATCATTTGAAGGAACTGGGTTAAAGAGTCAGGATGGCGGATGGACGAAAAGAGCTTTGACAACTTTAAACCCAAAATGCAGAATGTGTTTTCGTTCTTGGTTGGTGTGGGGTATTTGCGCACATTAATAAGCAAAGGAATGCGCCGGGATGGCTGCGCTGACTGCAGAGGTGTCTGGCCCTTGGACACAACATCTGAAATAATCTGAAAAGCGCACTGAACTAATACTAACATGAACAGACTGCCGGCCTCTGTTTGGCCAGAGGAGAGAGGACAGCCCTTACTAAAACAGGCAGGTCGGGATTTAATAATTCACATCATACCGCTGTTGAAAAAGGTGATTTTGCCGATGATAGCATTTAGCCTCTGTTGGCACAACATTAGCTGGTGTTTGCACTTAGCCTACCTTCATACCTTGCCTTTAGCTGCTTCTTTCCTCTAGTATTTGCCTTGGCACCTCTGCAGAATTCCATAAACCGCACCAAAATGCAGCATTCGTCCACATTGTTCTTACAAAGGTTTTCATGGCCGTTCTGTTTTACCTTCAGCAATGTGTCTTGGGTAGAAAACAGCTAAAACAGTGTTGGGTAGAAGCGTATGTGGAAACGCGGCTTTACTGTCTTGTCGACACTAAGGGCAGTAGACATGTGTGTTCTGTAATTGTTGAATGTATGTGTGCTGATGAAGCTTGTCTTGCACTCTAATCTACTTTACCTACGAGTACTAAAGGCTTATTTATGCTTCCATTCCATACGTAAATAAATCAGTGTGTTCCAAGCGTACTCACTGTCACTCCAGTCAGAGCCGGTTTTTCCTATACGCAAGCTACGCAAGGTGCGTAGGGCCCCGCAGCTGCAAGGGCCCCGCATCTCAGTCAAACTACGATGTTGTTTCACTTATCAATGCGTTGTTACGGGGGGACAGGCTCTCTGACAGCGCTCACTCACTCTCCGCCTACTTTGCGTCATATCACACCAAAACGCAGTCTGCTGAAGTGGATGAGCAGGAGAGACCTACCAGCTTTCCCCCGTCCCTTCCAAGGCGCGAGTGCTTCTCCCCCTCGCGTCCCCGCTTGTCTGTCTGTCTCCCGGTGCGAATTGGGCTACTCACGGGCTAATTCTCAGTGGTGAGACAGAAATAACCGTCAGGTGCAGATTTCAGTTAGTTTAAAATCAGCGGTTCCCAAACTGTGGGTCAGGAACCAGAGGTGAGAGGATGTGACCATTTGCCATTTTAAAAAGTGGGGGAAATAGACAAGTAGTAGTCCTGAATCCCAGTCTGGCAGTGGCTAAGTGGTTAGTGGTTCTTGCACAAAGGGGCAGGGCCCTGAATTGAGGTCATTATGTTCCACTTCTGCCCTGCTTTACAGTAGTACTGTTTTGGGCTCGCTCTTTGTCGAATAGCCATGAGATGCGAACTGTAGGGCTCCCGTGTGGATTTTTGCTTAGGGCCCCAGAAGGGCCAGCACCGGCTCTGACTCCATTTATGCTTTCACATGTTCCTAATCTCCGGCCTGTGTTATTGAAAGTTACCACCAGAGGATGCTGGAAGTGAGTCAGACAATGCATAAAAGGAGAAGAAATCAAGGCAATATCCAATGCCCGCTGGCTGCTCTGCTTTATGACCACGACACTAGAGGCCGCCAATGGTCCACCATTGCTGTAGTACCTCCATATAGCCATTAGAAATCATTACACTTTAGACACATTAAAAACTTTAGAGCCTGGTGCCTAATTTTCGGGAATTTTCTACAGCTAGATATTTCTCCTGTGATAACGCTGGGTTAGTTACAATTACAGGCGGATTTTTGTAAGAAACATTTTAGAAATCTTATACTTAATGAGGGCCGGACTGTTAGCATTGGAGCTGCGCGAGCTCCACGTCACGCAAGGGCCGAGTCTACAGGGAAGATCCCGCCCTTATGCCCATTTTAGGAACATGCTTCGTCAGAGCTGGGGAGGAGGAGTCTGTAAATCCGCCATGATTTCCCCCTCGAACGTGTCTATTATTTTTTACAGTCTATGGCAATATGGCGACATCCACAATGTTTTTACACCACATTCACTGAAGACAAGACACGCAAAAGAGGTAACACCGTTCTGGTTTTGTTTGCAAATGGTTGTATTACGTTTTAGAAGTTTAGCCACTTCACCTGTTTAGCTGTGTACAGTGGTGTCCCCCAGGGGTTAGCTCATGTACCGTTACGTTGCTATGACGCATGGACAGAATCACGCAGGAGACGGAAAGAAAGCTACATGCGTCCCCGTATGCGTTTCAAAAGGAGAGCATGAATGAGCCTTGATAACGTACCACTCTCTACTCACAGCAATTCCTGAATTATCCCCAGTCAGCGAAGAGTTTACAAGTTCTCCCTTTGTGGGTGAGTTTCGTCTGAGGGCTCCTCGTTTCCCCGCATCCACCAAAACAACCACAGAACAAAAAAGACTGTATTGCCCAATACTCATGACAGTTTTACCCTCAGTGGCACCAATGCGGCTAATGAGTTATTCCGTAAATCTAACTCAATCTTCCACAACTTATTCCACTTCTTCCATATTCGGGACTAACAATCTCTCAAATTCCAACTTGTGGCGGTTGTGGAGTTAGTGTACCATGGAGTCGTCTTCTCAAACCCCTCAAGATTGTTTTTCCAGTCGGCCGCCTCCGGGCCCAGACGCTCAGATGGAGTGAGTAATGCTTTCTGTCACAGTGTCCAATGTGCGTCTCAAACACACACAAAAAAACAAAAAAAAATGTATCGGTCCAAACGCTGGAGATAGCCATCCTTTAAATGGACACAGTTTCCTACTTATCTCGGCGGTCTGTCTGCCGCGTCCATTATGAGTTTTACCGGGGGGATAGAGATGTTAGACGCCAGATATGAGGTAGACCCTAATCGACTGGAAACTTTTCAATTGTCTTCAAACTCCCGAGATTATGGTTTGTTGTAAAAAAAAAGAAAAAAGACACACAAAAAAAGAATGCTGTGACAATAACTGATGCTATCTGTACAGAAGTTTAACAAGAAAATATAATGGAAAATGAATGGTTGTCATTACCGCCTGACGCGCTGAACGGCCAGAAATAGAGATGTCAAATGCAGCCTGCGAAGGGTGGACAATTCTCATCAACTATAAATAAAGAGACGCAAAACTGTACAAACCTGTTACAGAGTGGCTTAAGTGGTTTTCTGAAGGAGTCAATATTGTCTACGTAAAAGAATGACTGAAAGAATGGAGCAACTGGGCTGGCCAGGATTTCAAACTGGCTTGGAGCTCCCTCTGCAGGCATGATTGGGAATTATACATTTTAAAACGCCGCGAACAAGCTATTGCTTTCAGCTAACCTCCCCCCCCCCCCCCCCCCCCCACACACACACACACACACACACACACACCTTAACCGAGCGCATTGTCTCCAGTTCCACTTTACTCAAATCTAAAAGCTTCCCGCCTGGAGAGCAACAGTGTACTGCCTCATTTGAAAGAAAACTGATTGTAACATTTTGGCTCGGTTTTGTCACATTTTGAAAGCATTTTTCATCTCTTTTAATGTCTCTTTTTATTGTGTTTTCATCATGTTTTTGTCACTTTTTTGTTGCTCTTTTGTCACTTTTTGTTGTGTTATTGTGTCTTTTCTGGCACATTTACTCTTCAGTTGCTGCATTGTTGTTGTCACTTTTTTGTTGCTATTTTGAAGGAGCTATGTGCTTTGCGCCTTCGCCATTTGTGAGAGGCGTCACAAGAGGAGGTGATGGGAGCACCACTGACGTTCATTTCCTCGTTTACAATGCGCTGCCTTGTGTTCTTCCTTAAGCCTTAGGCTCTCACAGCTCAAACTAAAAACTTGATTTACTCATCGTGGGCTTAACAATGTCCATGTCTCGCGAGAGAAAGAGCTACAGCCGTCCGCTGTGGCGCGAATCGTCCCGTTTGGTGTGAACGCGTAACAAAACAAATGCACATGTACCCCCCCTCAACCCCTCCCCCCTTTCCCGGCCGCGGAGTCGACCTGGTTGGAGGGAAAAGTGTGTCTCTACCCCCACGTACTTCCCACTTAAATGTGCTAAGTCTGGAGTGGCAAGATCACAAAGTGCACTCCTTCTAAACACAAAATGTTACGCTATAGTCTGCGTTTTGAGACACAAGATCGGGCCCAATGTAAACCCGTGAAGGATTTTGTAAAAAAATATTTAAATTTTACAGACAATCATTTCTAAGCACTACAAGGTCAAGCATGTCCAGAGGTACCAAGGTAAATCTGTTGAGATTTTTATTTCACATATTTTACACTAGAGTCTTTCTTGTAATTCTTACATGTCCTATTGTGCTTTATTCTGATGTTTAAAATTACCTTAGGAGCAGCTAGCCACGGATTTTTTATCTTACAACTTGAAATATTGTCTGTGTCTCGAAATATATCCATTGGACTTAGGATGTAGTTATGCAAAACGCCAGCAGAAGGCGCAAACCTGCACTTGCTGCTACGCTGGAAAGGATTAAGAGAAAATCTAACCAAAACCAGAGCAACAACGGGGAAACTAATTTCCTTTGAATGATGAATATCGGAGTGTGGGCCAGCTTTCTGAGCGCAGGAGGAGGGCGACGGACTTAGTATGCAAAACACAAGTCCAGAAAAAGCTCTATAAGGAGACAGAATAGTGTCATCTATGGCAATTCCTCAGATGACACTCTCCATTTGAGTACAGTGCCTATATGTTTCCCTGTAGGACGCCCCATGCGAGGATGCGCGTGGGCGTGTGAAAAGAAGTTTTTCTACTCCCAGACTGATCCAGGACAAGGATGGGACGAGAGAGACTCCAAAGCAGAGACCCCTCCTGTCCTTAAGTCGGTGAGCGTGGCTAATTCAAACAGACACTCCACTGTTTTTACTGGTCTGCAGCACATTTACCGACTGTGTGAGTGGGCTCTGACATGGGCTTAATAGGACTACAACTTGCTCTGGTGAGTGTCCAGAGATTTGGAGACTGTTGGCTGCCAATGCATTCACATTGAACCACTTTTAGAAGCAGAAGTAAGAATAAGACTGTGACAGTGTGACAGTGAGACACAAGAGCCTCGGCATTGTCACGATTTTAAATGGAGCTCTCTCTAGGCGTGGGAAGACATTGAAATTTTGTCTCCCAATTGTCAGTTTTGTCTCAAGATTATCAATTGACCATTTCTTATGGTGAATTTAGTTTCCTAGTTTTATTTATTAAAGTAAATAGGCTATCTGTAGCTTAGGTTAAATCAGTTAATAATTTAATAATTTGCTGCAAAGATGAGAAAATACATACAAGTTTCCTTTTTTTGTATTTTACCTAGATCAGCAACAGGTTGGAGGCACCTGTAATAAGCTGCCATATCACTCTCAAACAGCTAGTCTTGGACAAAATGCTACCAGAGGTAAGTATCATAAATGTTTCTAAAACAGTGCCCATAGATGCAAACTGTAGCTGTTTAGCATTTGGGTGTTAGCGGCAGTGTTGGGAACGTTACTTTAAAAAAGTAATTAGTTATAGTTACTCACTACTTGTTCCAAAAAGTAACTGAGTTAGTAACTGAATTACTCTATAATGAAAGTAACTCATTACCAGGGAAAGTAACTATTTGCGTTACTGTTTAAAAAAAAAAAGGCTTTATATCAAACTATTTAGACTTTTTTTTACAGTTTTCAATAGTCAGTTGAACTGAGTAGAACAGACAGGTGTTTGTATTTATGTACTATCATGTAAAAGATGTTCATAGTAACTGAATGGGGGGTAGAAAGCCTCTGTGACTGAACGGTATTGACCAGTATTTGTGCAGCTGTTTTATTAATGTAGGAATACGGCCGTATTCAAAGAGAATGGGGAGGAACAGGAGTAAAAGAAACATGTGCCAACGACCAGGGCAGACTTTACGCACAGGCATTGTGCACAAAGTCTCTCTGTTCAATCATCAGGCAAAACGTAAAACAATCAGCAAATATAAGGTTAATGTCCTAACAGAAAGTTATCGGCCTGCTGTCTCTCTGGAGCGGAGAGAGCTGAGAGAGCGAGAGGGAGCGGGGAAAGACGCGTCTCCACCGATTCTGCATCTTTTCGTTAAAAATAAGTTCAACACTAGATCAATGATCACCAACTCGATTCTCCCCCGCGGCCGCACTGCGCTGTGGGGATGACGAGCCGCGGGTCGGGGACACACGTAGTTTTTGGAGCAGAGAGCACGAGCTCTGCGCACACAGGCAGCGCGAGTACTCCGTGAGACTCCGCCCACCCTCTCCCCTGCTCCTGCTGCGTGAGCTGACACCGCGGCGCTCATTCAGTCCAATTGTAACGAGCCACTTTCTTACCCAGTAACGATAACGGCGTTGTAACGACGGGGAGAGTAATGAATTAGATTACTCCGTTACTGAAAAAATAACGCCGTTACCTAACGCCGTTATTTTAAACGGCGTTATTCCAAACACTGGTTAGCGGTAGCTTGTAGCAGCAACAGGCTACCACTAACACGAAGAAGCTACACCAATGACTGATGTCACTGTGGACAATACAGACTCAAACACCGTTGGAACCAATCTGATATTGGATCATGGACTTTAATATAGAGGACAGTTTCATCTATCACACGATGTAACCCAGGAAGCACAGATTGGAGTGCTGTAGAAGAAACTACCAAAGTGAACAAGATCACTCACAACTAAAAGATTTACAAATTGCATTATCCATGTCCCTTTAAATGCCTTAGCTAATCTTCCAACATCTTTATGCAATAACTCATTGTCTGTATGCTGAGCATTAGGTGCACATTTGGTTGGTTTGGTTTTACAGTGATTTTTTTTCACGTGCGTATCACTTCTATGACAGTTTAGTTGATCTTATGTGATAGCAAAATCAAATCCGGAACATTTGTATTTGGGCTTTAGTAATGTCACAAATTCCAAATGTCGCAACCTAACAATACTAAAAGCTGAAACAATTCCCACACTATCTTGTTTTGTGTGTGACTCATAAAAACTTACAGTTCTGCTCTGATTGCCCCCTCTTTCATGTGCATCACAGACTTCTGATTCCACTTCTGTTCTCCCAAAACAACGGCACTCTTTGTTCTTGTTTCAGAGTAAAGGCAAAATACACAGCGTGTCGCCAAGTGCTGCCACCGACACTTTGTAGTTCATTCTTTTGTTCGTTTGAAAACTGGGAACACATGGTCCTCCCTTAGTTAGTTTTTATTACGTCTCTGACAAATCTAAAGTAGTGACAACTTTCTTAGGGTGTGTTGTCCCAACTTCTGAGTTTGCACTAGAATATGTATTCATTCTGTTTCATCCACGAGAGTCATGCTGTATAAGAGTTTATCAGTAGGGTACAATAGGGACAATATACTTGATCATAATGATGTGAAAAGAACACCTCCATTTCCTCCCTTCCAAAAGTGTCAGCGCAAGAGTGTTATCGAAGGGCTAATTATTAACAGCTCCTCTGGAGTTCGTGCTGCATACTTTACAGCTTAATAATAGCATCGTAGCAAGTTTATTATGGTCTTTCGGAATATTACATGGAAACAGAACACACACATTTTTTTGTTTATGGTGATCATCAATCCTAGCCATAGAAGTAACGCCTGCCCAGTGTAAAGTCTGTAAAATACCAATAAACAAGCATAGAATTGTTCTCGTAATCCAATATCACCTTGCTATTTCCAGTCTATGACCATGTCATCGATGTTATTCTTGAATGTTCTACAATAAATCACACTATTGTCTTTGAAATCACGTCTGTAAAGCCATATTCCAAGTAAAATATGACACTGAATTGCGAAAATTCCATCAAACAAAAGAATGAGAATTGTTTTGTATTCAAATACAAATTGGCAACATGGCCACTTCAGCCTGGGGCGACGGTGGCGCAGATGGTAGAGCGGGTCGGCTCATGATCGGAAGGTCGGGGGTTCGAATCCCGCCTCCTGAAGGTGCACATTGTCGTTGTGTCCTTGGGCAAGACACTTCACCCTCCTTGCCTCCAGTGTCTGCGTACACTGGTGTATGAATGAGAGTGTGAATGGGCCCCCTATGAGAGACCAACAGGCCCGTTTGGAACCGTTTGGAACCATGAGGCCGTCCTCCCGTGGACCCACCACCTGCAGGAGGAGCCATAGGGGCATGGTGCTATGTGACTTGGGCAGCTCCAACAGCTGCCCCCACGACCCGGCAACGGACAAGTGGGAGAAAATGGATGGATGGGCCACTTCAGCCCAAACTTATTTTAGAGCGGAGATGAATGCCCTGCCCGCTAAGCCACTGCTGCCTTTAACTGAAACGCCCTTTTATTACGAGCAGAAAAGCAAATACGTTCTCACAGATGAAGAAACGGCGCCCTTGACACTCCGCACGGCGTTATGCTAAGCTGCTGTGCATCTGTATTGCTGGCCTCACACACTTGTCTGTGCATTACTCCGGCCTTGTTAGAGCTGCCACAGCTGCTTTGTGATGTGCTAAGAGCCGCGCCGCCACTGTGTCATGGCGCTCCCACTAAAGTGCTGTTGATCGCACCCGCTAAACTTGACAGGCCAATTCCTCCGAGAGAGGGAGGGAGGGAGAAGGGAAAAAGAATAACAGTGTTGTGCAGAGAAATACAAATGTTTATCTAGCAAGCATCTAGATAGAAAAACAGAATCCTTCAGCGTGCCTTTGTAGCCGTCTTTCTTAAGTGTTCGTAATCATGTGTCCAATCTGTATGCTGTCTGTGTCCCGCTTAAAAGGGGGAAAAAATAGGGAAAAAACCCCAACAACTTATGATAACATATCAGTCTGCCTTCTAATGTGCACTATTGATTGAACTTTGAGAAAGCCAAGGAAAGAAGTAAGATGAAAAAGTAATAGACTTTTTAGTGTTTGTATTGCAATGACAAACTAGAAATTCAGCCATTGCATGAATCCGTGATGACTGAATGTAAAGGAACTACTGCATTTAAACAATGCACGTGACCATAGACCAACAATCACTTTGTACAATTCATGCTTTTTCTGGATTTGAACAGTGTCCGCACTTTATCTCCCTATGTCACTTGGACCATCCTGTGTGCAAGTAAGATTGATTACACAATGAAGAATTGAGGAACTAGAAACGTATAGTCTTCGGGGGAAGTTTGAGGTCACACCAGTAACTAACAGCACAACGTTTCAATGAAGGTAATTGAGTCATCTTCTGTACTCAGTAGTTGAAGAAGATGACTCAAGTACCTTTATTGAAGATGGACAACTCCTGTACGACTGAGAACGTACACAGATAACAGCACAACTGTTCATGCCATACGTGGTGGTGGTAAGATACTGTTGTAGCCACAGCTGCCCTGGGGTAGACCGACGTAAGCGGGGATACTGTTGTGACAGTTTTTAGAGTTAATTCAACTAAAACCAAACTAACCTACTATCTGGTGGACGGCTGGGCCTTTAATCAAGGCCCAGAAGACCGTCTGATGACATGCTGAGTTTCTACTGCAGCGCCGCATCACAATGGCCACAAAGGCCTCTGCTGATTGCTCCATCACACCTAACACAATAGGCCAAAGACGTGTCCTGAAACCAAGGCCTTCCTGTGTCCTGCTCTAAATGGCCCGCCTTCTAAACATCACAAAAGGTGGTGTTTGCTTGATCACATTTACATCTGTGACTTCTCCCACCTTGATGCTGTCTTTCATGTGTTTACCTATGTAACGGGGACCAAAGACTCTGGCTCCTCAGAACTGATGGACACGTGAGCTGTGTGTGACGGTTCTCCACACGTGTGTTAAAATAAACTTGCGCTATTGATGAGACAAATATCTTTGCAGCCTTTTTCCTTTGTTGTGGTAAGACATTCCACGACAATACCAAACTGTGCCATCGGCTGCTTCGACCACTACTAACTACTCACTCAGACACACTCTACATTCCTTCTCCACATGTTTTTAGTGGTAGGGGAGACTGGAGTACCCGGAGGAAACTTTAGCAGAGCTGGAAAGAGCATGCAAACTCTAAACAGAAAGGCCCTGTCCGGGGATTGAACCAGGGACCTTCTAGCTGTGAAGTATGAGTGCTAACCACTGTGCTACCATGCCACCACGAGCTGTGGTTGAACCTAAGACCTCAGAGTAGTGCCACAGAGAGCCATTTTAATTTACTTTTTTTGTTTTTTATTCATGACACAGAGAGCCCTTTGTTTTCAAATCCAAACATGGAGACGTAAACAACATTTATGTGGCTCCAGGTGGAGCGGATTGAAGGGAGCAGATAGTTCAACAGTTTCTACAGTTCCAAATGACATTCGTGACTACTTTGCAAAAAGTGACAATGGGGCTGACAGTGAATCAAAAATACGGACTTCATGAAAACATGTAACTACTTAGTACAAGGTGTTTTCTTTCTGTGTGTGTATGTGTGTGTGTGCGTAGGATTGTGTGTGAATCCAGGATACAAAACAAGAATACTATCTCTAGAGCAAACATACCTAACATTTATTTTTTATGTCCACAAAGACCTCATTTGATAGATACACTATGTCACTGCTACTATAAGTTTCCCCCCCCAAACAGTCTCAACGCTACTTGACGAAAACACAACAAAGTCACATTGGACGGTCTGAACAGCAGAGGGAATGTCCCCATCTGCGTTTCTTTGAATGTCCTTAGTGCCAGAGCGTGCATACTTCTGCTTGAGTCAACACACAAACACGTCCATCTGCAAGTCTGTAAACGCAGATCTCTTCAAAAATATATAGATCACCCACAACATTACGACCAGTGAAAGTTATCAGTTCTACAGTATGTACTCAAGTTATTCACTTAAATGAAAGTAGCATCTACTCTTTACACAATACTTTCATCTTTTTAGTGACAAAAGTTATCATCAAAAGTCATTGAAAAAGTATAATTTTATTCTATTTATTTTTACATCATGCCATCAGCTCAGGGGGATTGGAGTCAATGCTACAATCAGAACAGTTACTATTTTTGTTACATGTTAATAGTTTTGAGTGCTTTTGGGTTAATATTATGACAACTGCCAGACATAAGCTCGCAGGAAATACATTTGTCAACGCGCGAACTCTCCGTCAGTGTTGTTGCGTAAAATGGGAAAAATTACGAAGATTTTCATTGTCAGGAAATCTATATTACCTCACAACATGACAAGGACAACCTGCACACTCTGTCTCCTCTGCCCTGCTATCAATTTAGTGAAGTCTGACCATCGTCAACCTACCCCATCACTGCTGCTGCAGAACCATCGGTAGCACAGCGGTTAGCGCTTGTTCTACACAGCTAGAAGGTCCTGGGTTAGATCCCAGGTCAGAGGGGTCTTTCTGTGTGAGGTTTGCATGTTCTCCCCGTGTCTATGTAGGTTTCCTCTGGGTTCTTAAGTTTCCACTACCAGGTCGTAAGGGCCAATGGCACAGATTGGTAGCCTCGTATCCGTCAGTCTACCCCAGGGCAGCTATAGGCAATAGTAGCTCACCACCACCGAGTATGGAGTGAATGAGTGATGACTTAAGCAGCACTTTGAGAAACTTGGTAATACAGGCTTGTAAAGTGCAATACAAGTGAAAGCCATCATCATCCACCTCAGCCTCTCCATCTACGTATTTCTCCTTACCATGTCTAGTAGATTCTAGGTGCTAGAATCTACTAGACTAGATATCTCTATCCTCAGCGCACCTCATTCAAGATGAAATGGCAAAGCGAAAGAATGACCAGAGACAAATTTGGCAAGGCGACTGAGTGAGAGCATCTTGCATGAGACTATAACTACTGTGGGGCGTTCCTGGTCTGCAGTGTATCAGTATCGATAAAAAAATCGGTCCAAGAAAATACAAATTGTATCCATTTAAGGTCCTGGCCTACCTTGCCATCCTGGTTTGCACACAGGCTTGACTTCTATGTGGACTGGGACAGTGTGGAGTGCCCTCTTCTGGCCGCAGTCCCACGCTGTAACCTGGATTTCGTATTGCTGTTGTCGGTCGTAGCTCAGCTTCTCTGTGTTTCGGATGTTACCTGAAAGAAAAAATAATAATACATAATTCAGTTTAGCTCGATGTCTTTTCGTGTGCCAATTTATTAGCAAGGAGTTAATTTCTTTGCGTTTATGCAAGTACCTTGGGATCACAGCAAATTCACTGGCATATCAAGCCCGTCTCATTCACAAGAACTCACAGTACACTTGCCCCGCTCCTGCTGATGTCATGAAGTGGTAATCATCTGAGTTCTGTTCAGTTGAGCGCTCAAATTGCCTCCAATTACAAATCCTGTCATGCTGACTTTTTTTGCAGCTGTTGTTTTAGCTATTTTAAAAACGTCACTTCCTTCTGTGCCTGAATGAGTATTATATTTATTCATTGTTTTCAAGGCAGCATACCCGATTTTGTTTTTAGCAGTGGAATGACACCTATTTTGCTCCCCTATGTAAAGGCAGGCATTTATGAAAGAGGAATGTGCAGGCAACATCCATTTATTGTGACCTTGCAGCCCTTGATATATATATATTTTTAAGTTGAAACAATACTTTACATTTTACAGTGTGAGATGGTAAGGACCATACGGAAACAATGGGGAAAATGTGCCTTTGCAATCTTAAACAAATAAGCTATACAGCAATATTACCACTGTCCTTTAAGTATGTTCACATGGTTTATTATCGAATATATTGCCATGACAGTAAAGTTTGTTCCTTAAAGTTGCTTTAAGTGGAGAAAAAAAAAAAAAGATATTTGACCTTTCTGTGACCCAGTGGCTGTATCGGTGGTTAGCTTGGCGCCTTTGCTTTCCATATGATGCTCCCAGACCAATTTTATTTCAGGTTTCTGGTAGGTTTTCTGGATGGAATGTATACGTAACCATGGAGATAAATCCATCAGCAGTGAAAATCTACCAGAAAGCCTAAAACGTATTGATCCTGGGGAATCGTAGAGTGCGCCGGGATGAAACGTAAAGGGGCTATATGAACCCCTCATACAGCTGCTGGGCCACTTAAAGGTTAAATACGCCTAAAAAGTTGTATAATTCACCTTTAAACTGGAACAAGGACGTAAAATGATAAAAACGCCTTTCTAAATGATAATATTTAAAAAAAATTAGGTGGAGGGCCTCTGAAAATTGGTGACTGTCAAAACGCAGATTTCTGGTCTTAGTTTATTGCAAATTTTTCTGTAATTCCTAGGCCAATACACATGAAACAAAAACTGTAACGAAGTTCAAAGTCATCTCTTCCAGCACACATAAACTCTAATTATTTCCCCATTAAAGGAATAGGCCACTGTTTTTACATACTGACATATGTTCTTACCTTACCTTAGACTAGTTGATATGTACCTGTCTGGTCTTTGTCCGTGCGCTTGCGTCATGCAAACGGAGCACAAACGCAGCCTCTTCCACATACTGTATAGTTCCAAATCAGCTCCCGTTAGAAGCTACCAAACTCTTCCACGTTTTCCCTATTTAAATACAGTTACGTGACGTGTTACACTACAAAGTATAGTAACACAGAAATGTAACATGTCGATTTTCTCAGCGGATAAAAAGGGGTACTATATTGTGAGGCGTAATAATACGAGGAGCACTACATCCGCGCACTAACTCCTAAAGACTTCTCTCCCGCTCACTACAAGTCACGCTGCTTCTATTGACGGAAGTGAGCGGGAGAGAAGTCTTTAGGAGTTAGTGCGCGGACGTAGTGCTCCTCGTATTATTACGCCTCACAATATAGTACCCCTTTTTATCCGCTGAGAAAATCGACATATTACATTTCTGTGTTACTATACTTTGTAGTGTAACACGTCACGTAACTGTATTTAAATAGGGAAAACGTGGAAGAGTTTGGTAGCTTCTAACGGGAGCTGATTTGGAACTAGACAGTATGTGGAAGAGGCTGCGTTTGTGCTCCGTTTGCATGACAGAGCGCACGGACAAAGACCAGACAGGTACATATCAACTAGTCTAAGGTAAGGTAAGAACATATGTCAGTATGTAAAAACGGTGGCCTATTCCTTTAAGGCATTCAAAAGTGGTGACAGTATTCATAAAACATATCTGTGATGTTGGCCAGTAGAAAGGACTTTCTTGCAGGTTTATGAATCCAATCACCACCTAATAAAGATCAGGGAAATGATGAGGGAAAACATTTGGACATTTTCCTTTGGGATATTTCTTTCGAAAACGGTTTCTCTCCAATAGAGCTGTATTGGCACCTGCCCTCCAACTGAAATAAAATGATATAACATGAACGCAACCTATGCTAAGGGAACCAAACGTCAAAGAGGGATGGTTTCTTCAAATCCCTTTTCAGAAGCTGCTTCACCTGTCGAGCTGTGGGGTGTAGCGTCCCCAGAGGTTACAACACGTTGCTATGCCTCCCATACGTAAACGGAGCAAGGGACGGAGCAGACGAACAGATTCACTCAGAAGATGGACAGAAAGTCCAGAAGTGTTAAAGAGAGCTAACCATTCTACCATCCTGCACCCAAATGAGAATAGTGGAATTAACTAAACCTTCTTCTCCGTATTCATATGCAAATAGCAAAGTGGAGGCGCTAAATTGCATTTGCCAGAAAACAGATATTTTGCTATTCGATTTTTAAATGCATGCCCTGTCAGGTATTTAGATGTGATTTCTAATTTTCAATAGCGCCACATTCCTTTCACAGCTTGAGTTTCCATTAGCCCCAAAACGCAATTTCGATAATAATGTGCAGTCACAAGGGCGCGGAGTGTCTCGTGTGTGTGTGTGTGTGTGTGTGTGTGAGGACAATATCGCACAGTAAGTTAACTTTTATGGACTCCAAACTTTCTAGCAGGAAAAAAAAAAAAAAATATGGCAGGGTAATAAAAAAAAAAAAACTGTTTTGGGGGACGCCATTATCGGATACAAAATGGTGCATGTCCAAAAGTCCAAAGTAAACGCGTCGCGCGAGTGAGAAACAGCCCGGGGTCCAGGACTTATCGCGGCGAGTTTATGAAGTCGTAAAACGCGCGTTAACAGCCAAGCTTCTTTTTTTTTTATGATACTTATAATGAAAGAAATACATGCTTTTATTGCATATCCACATACAGTGTTTTCCAAAACAAGATGGCAGCTGTAAATGGTCATGGGGCATTGCCAAGGCCGTGAAGACGCGGCTGTTTGTTTATTCACTTTATAGTCAACTGTAATGGCTTTATGGGTCTGTTCTCATTTCGGATCGTAATAATGCGCCATGATCAATGGGCCATTCACGTTGAAGGCCCTTAAGCTTGTAAAGAAGTTCAGACGTGGGAAATAAAACGGACATAAATGTGATGAACAGTGGACTCAAGGACAGACTCCATAAAGTAAACTCGAGCTTAAGGAGAAAGTGCGGTTGGAAAATATGAACTCGAAGAGCAATATAATTGTCCGTTGCAGATTTGAGTATAAAAAAATATTGCTGTTAATAGGGTACTACCACTACATTGTTATTATAAAATGCTAATACTGACCCATAACTGTTAGTAAACTACAACTATTTGCTTCTACAACCACAACAACAATGCACCGGCTGTTTGTTGAGGCGTGAGGGACAAAATGACACATTACTTTTGAGTTATTACCTTGAAAATGACATAGTTGTGATATTTAATGGGGGTATTATACAAAATCGACTATGTAGAGCATTTTACAATGTCGATCCCTCATCAAAAACATACCTGGAGCTGTGTTTTGGGTTGCTAGCGCATCTCTGAGTTATCTTGCGGCATCTCCTGAGAAGGTCGTCCCGAGGTCCTACGTATCCGACGCAATGCTTTGCCCCCCCCCCCTAGACTACAGCCACACGGTTTGTCAGGTCTATTTCTCCATCTTTTTTAACCTCTCTTCATTGAAACTGCTGCACAGTGAAGGGGAGTAAGAGGAGGGGGGTGGAAGCGGCTTACGGTGAAATCAGGTAGTGGATATACTGGATATTTAGCAGTTTTGGATCAATATTGCATTTTCTAACCAACAAAGTGTAGTGATTAAAGACATTATCAAATACCTGCAACTGATATTTAAAAGATCTGTACTACAACATTCTCTACTACAAAGAAGAGAGAGGAGAAATTATGATTTTGAAGAAGCAGTAATACAAGATGCAAATGATGGCAGACGATGATGTAGTCAAACTTTACACCTTTGTTAGTAGATTGGCAAATCACTAGTTAAGCCAACAAACTGCTCGTAAACACGTAATATTGAATCAGAAAAGGCGCTTCCCCTGAAGTGTCTCACCCTCGGAGGGCTAACTACTTTGCATTCTCAAGCCCATACGGCCTATATACTTTATGCATTAGATCACAGTTAAGGCCCAATAACCAGATTAACCAGTGCAATAGCCTCCCTGCAGATCGTTCCTGGTTATAGATAAAATGCATTGCACTCGGCCGAGCATTCTCACACCCAATTCAGCAGTGATTTATCGGTTATGGTGCAGCGTAGCGCAGTTAAACGTAACAAATATAAGGGCTCTCCATAGTGCAGTCCACGGCCTTTAACCACGTCCAGGCGGCGAACCTCCTGTTACAGAAGCGCCGTTTTCCCTTACCCCGGGCAAACGCATGCGGGGCAGCGGATCGTGCAGTGCTAGTGTGTCTGTTACATATTTAATAAGACCTCGCTTCAGACAAATGACTATGCAACACTCAGACGGCTAATGTTCAAGCAGAAGGAGGGCAGACTTGCTGAGAATAGAAGGTGGGGTCAGAAGTACAGCATTCCTCAGTAGTGCCCCAAATATAAAACGGGTACGATGAACTAGCACTCCGGGTCTGGTCATGGTTAAAGATCTTTAAAAAAAAAAAAAAAGGCCTCCTAAAGCAAGGCATGGGTTTCCCTTTGGTCCTGTGAGTATTATCTCCATGTCTCCATTGAAACAACTGCTGAAAATGAATCAGTGAAGTCAAGGCTGCAAATGTATGTAGTTGAAAAGCAAACTGGGAAAAAAAGGCAGCGGATGCTTAAGTTGCTAAATAATTACACTCAACTCAAGAAGTGGTGAAGGTGAAAAGATAAACTGTAAAGTCTGCGCTGCAAAAAAAATCATCTACGAACTATTAAAGCTACCTTCAGCCATTCTCCAGGAATTATTTTTGTCAGTAGGTGTCAGTAATAAACCCTGTTCTGCACTCACCTCACCTGCCTTTCCCCTCTAAACCACACGCTGCCCTGATTCAGAGGGATATATAAATCTCAGAATCTCAGTATAAATAAGATATGTACCAAAGTAAACATTTTGAGACTAAATTGATTTGCTAAACTGCAACTCTCATGTAAGTCTGTGTTTGCAGTTAGAACATAATTGTTCCTTTAACACTAACTAAATTTACACTGCAGAGGTTTTATTTACCGCAACCATTGAATGTCTCATTCACTTCCCGGTGGTACATGCTGTTCTCCCTGTAGATATTGGATCATTAAACAAACAGACATGGACCTTTCTTGAGGATTTCAGCAGCATCAGAGCAGGTCGGTCAGATGATTTTCCAATTCATGATCTTTTGTAAAATTCTTTCGTGAAGCTAAACTCTAACTATGTTAGAGCGCTTACTGTCACTGCTCCTGCTTGTATTATCATAAAAAAAAACAACAACATAATAATAATAATCTATTCTATTTTCACTTGGCAGCTTTATTCTTGATTCCAGTGATTTTTTATTCATTACAGTCTGGCAGAGTTTATTAATTGGTCCCTCTAAAGGCAATAGTGGGAATGGCACACACACCCACACAAAAAACTGTGAAAAAATCAATGACACCATTGAATCCATGGCGCCCCAATGAAGACTCTTGAAACGCAAAATGGGTTAGGTGATTGGATTACGGGTTTATGGACAAAACCTAGGGAACGCAGACCGGAGCGCATACAGCTTTGGAAGAAGAAACTATAAAAGTGACAGGGATTACGCAAAAGTGCGTGAATGAAGCACAATATTTCTTCAAGTGTGTTTTTTGACATGGGCATAGCGTTAAAACGTGGTTATAAGCTCAAAATTAAAAGTAGATTCTGCATATTAACAAAGCTCGATTCTGCATATTAACAAAGCGCCCTTCTAAACTGCATACCGATAAGTGACTTTCCATTCTTACGCTTACATATTGTAAACCCTACTGAATAGAGACAGAGACATTGGCTGTTATAGTGGGTCTTACAGTTGAAATGCATCTGGAGCCAGTTTCTGTGACTTGTGCATTCAGAGGCAGTGCTGCTTCGTCAGTTTCTTTCCTTCCACCTTGTGCACTGGGAGTCGCGCTGTTGATAATGCGGGATATTTGAATACCGGTGGTTTTCGAGAGGGAGGATTAGATGTAATTCATACGAGGATGCTATTGTTCACGGTCCCATCCCACTCCACACGCCCGGCTTTGTCTCGCTCTGAATTCGTTCCATCCTCCTCGCGCCGCTTGCCATTGCTTTTTCAGGGCGCATTATTGTCCCTGTAATGCCGACTCCGTCAAATTTCAAAAGCCGTTATGCTGATTCTACATAGGTAAATAGACAGGGAAACAAGCATGCCGATACAGCATACTGGCATCTTTAGTTGACGTGCCGGCCCGGCTAGAGCAGAGAAATTTCAGAGACAAACTATATAATTGCTGATGTTTTGAGAAGGATTCAGATTCAAATTCAGTTCACAGTGCACATTTTTGTTTGAAAGAGACTCAACATCATATTTTTTACCCAATAGACCCAATGAAAACACACAATAGAGTCCACTGCAAGGACTGTTATACTGTTATTCCAATAATTGCCTTTGGGATTTGTGGCTATTAAAACTGCCTTCTCATTCGACCACTCATCAAATAATGAATGAACTTCTCCATGTCAGCATTCGATGATGCTCTGACTCAGGGTTCTCCAATCGTTTTCCCTGCTTTATGAAATAGCTATATTGCCAAAAGTATTCGGTCATCCACTGGGAAGGCAGGCCACAGGGTTTAGGAGTTTGTTTATGGGGGATTCATCTTGAAGTGCATTTGTTGGGTCACACACTGATGTTGTATGGCTTCCCGTCTTGGCTCTAATTCACCTCAAAGGTGCTCTATAGGTTTGAGGTCACGACTCTGTGCAGGCCAGTCAAGTGTATCCACACCAAACTCTATTATCCATATCCTTATGGACCTGGCTATGTGCCACTCCGAACTGTCCAACCAAAGTTGGAGCATGGAATTGTCCAGAATCATCCAATTTCTAGATGGAGAAGTGTGATCTCTCACTCCAGAGATTGTGTCTCCATTGTTCTCTAGGGCCTCACACTGCTGCATCCAAATCTTTGCGTTAAACCACACTTTGTGATGTATGGCTTGGATGTAGCTGCTTCGGCCATGGACAATCATTTCATGAAACTAACTTACTGTTCTTGAGCTAATCTGAAGGCCATGTGAAGTTTATAGGTCTGTTGCAATTGACCCTCCATAAAGTTGACGAATAACTTTCAGGAATGTACATAGAGTTTGACCAGGCGTATAGCTTATACTTGGAGGGCACTTAGGTACTTTGCGTTCAGTATGTTCTGAACTCAATCATTTGGAGCACATGAAGTTTGACACAGAGGAAACACATCTTTTAAAGTGACTAGATACACACTGTAAGTTGTTTTGCTAAGACTGTAATAACATTTGACTCATCAAGCTGATGATGAAATGTAGAGAGCTTTTGCCAAGCTACTTTGATATGGTAGGAGAGCTACTGGCAGTGTTCATGCTACTAGTTTGGAGGCACCTTTGGACAGATATACTGTATGGTCTGTAAATACGTCTGTATTGAAATATGCTTTCCATTTGTATCTTTTTTGGAACATTGATGATTTGGACATAGTAGATTTTTGAATGGCGTGAAAGACAACATGAAGCTAGTTGGTGTGAGAGAAAAAACAGGCTGGCAGATGATCCAAAAAAACACACACCAAGGTTGCTAATTTATGTGCATTTGCAAATACCACCTGTCACAAACATTTTTCCAAACAACTTTCTGTCTGTCACTTTTATCGAACTCACAAACACATCAAATCATCTGGCCGTAATTAGTTCAGTTAAACGAGCTGTTAGACAACTGCAGTATATCCAAAATGCTGCGGCTCGAGTCCTGACAAGAACCAGGAAATACGACCACATTAGTCCAGTGCTCCGGTCTCTGCACTGGCTTCCCGTTGCTCAGAGAATAGAGTTTAAAACAGCCCTGCTTGTGTATAAGTCTCTTCATGGTCGGGCACCAAAGTACATCTCTGACATGTTAGAGCCGTATGAACCTGAGATCCTCAGGGAGGGGTCTCCTGGTGGTTCCCAGAGTCAGGACTAAACACGGTGAGGCTGCATTTCAATTTCATGCAGCAAAAGTCTGGAACAGCCTCAGTGAGGACGTGAGACAGGCCTCAACCCTGAATATTTTGAAGTCCAGGCTGAAAGGACACCTTTTTACTGTTGCCTATGGTGATTGATTATTTTTTAATTTTTTAACGAATTTTAGTATTTACGTATACGTGCATGTGTATGTGCACGCATGTGTATGTATATATATATATATATATATATATATGTATGTGTGTATGTATATATTTTATGTAATTTTATCAATTTGTTGATTGTGTTTTTAATGCTTTTTATTGTGTTTTTAAATGTTTTTTTGGGTGTTGGGTGTTGCTGTGAGGCACATTAAGTTGTCATGTACATGATATGTGCCATACAAATAAACTTGCCTTGCCTTATCATTGCATAGCACCAAGAAGAGAGAACAGGTTAATTGAACGACCTTTATTGCACATTTTGTTTATAGATATGGATTAAAAATGTATGCTTTGTTTACTTTGATAACCCCTTTTGATTGACAAGACCTGCAATCTTTAACATCAACACAGACCGACTTTGAGACATGTGTATTGTGGAGAAAGTTTACAGTAGAATGTGTTCATTATAGAAGGCACACATCAAAAAGATCAGTGCGGGCATGACTTTGAGCTTATGACTCAAATTCAGAACTTTAAGATCAAATTGTGCCCAGATGGTTTGGCATGTTCTGGGATGGTTCTAACTTTTTGCCAATGGGATTAGATTTCAAGATTTGTCTTCAAGCGTGCTAGGCTTGGAACTAGTTACAAATGTCATGAAACAAGTGAATTAATCTTGTACATAAATGTAAACTAGTCAAAATACTCACAAACAAAGATTAATACATGGACTTTACTCAACTAAGGGTGGGACGATTTACAATAATATTGCTAATCGCAATGAAAAGAAGTCACAATCAGTTGATCATGGCAGTTTTTCATATTTTTCGGGATAATCTTTTTTGAAGATAATTGCCAACAAAATCACGTCCCCAGAGCCACATAAACTAAGTGTGCACCTGCCGCACCGTCAGCCCAGCGAGCCAGCATGATTCTGCCAAAGTTCTGCTTCTGCTTGACAGACTTAATGATGGCATTAGTGAGGCAATACAAACACTCTCTGTGATTGTTATCGTCTGCGGAGCCACCACAGTCTGTTTTAGCTGCTTGGGACGTTAGCGGTAGCTTAATGCTAAATGCTTAATCCGTTTAGCCTCCACACAAACAGCTGCAGCTCACAAAGATATGTCCTTTGTTAGAAAAATACGATGAGCTTAGCTCTTACCTCCGTCTGCAGTTTGTCCAAGACTAGTTGTTTTGAGAGTGATACCGCAGTGTGTTACAGTGAGTCTCCATCCTGACACTTTGAAGCTACAGTCCATCCACATCCACAGTGCGACTATTTCTATTTAGATGAAGCAAATTATATTATTTCCGAGTCAAATTTAGATGTATTTTCTCATTGTGCATCAAATGGTTAAATTATGAACACATTAAACCCTAATTCGCAAATATTTAGCTAAATATACTCTAGCAAAGCAAAAATGGGTAACTCATTTCACCAAGACATTGTTTAATAATTATCTTGATAACATTGTAATCGCAGACACAATTTCAATATAATCCCACGTGGTCATTATGGCAAAACAGAGAGGAGAGAGATGATGGTGTCTATTATTTATTATGTCTATGATTTAAACCCATGCCAGATGTAATTTTTGTGGTCTAATGATAAATTGTTGGTGCAAAATGTTACCCAGCAATGCCCAACAACTTTGTTTCAACAACAAAACAATAGGTAAATAGCAGCTAAATAAATCCTTTGCTCAAAGCTGCAGTAGGGCAAGGCAAGCCAAGGCAAATTTATTTATACAGCACATTTCATGCACAAGGCAACTCAATGTGCCTCACAGCAACACCAAATACACAAAATAAAACATAAATCAAACAATAAATTCATAAGATATACAACATAATAATAAAAATATATATATTAATAGTGGTTAAAATACCATCAATTGCCATAGGCAGTGCTTAATTTGTAAATTAGTAGTTTCAGGAACACTTTTGGTCTGATGTGATGGATTCGAGGAACAGGCCAAAACATTTGCCGGAACACACTCATTAAACACCATTATATCAGATCAAATCTTTGCCGGATCCTCCTAAATATTTCTTGGATCCTTTACCCTGAAAAACTGAAAATTGGGGGAATGCCATCCATCCATCCATCCATTTTCTTCCGCTTTATCCGGGGCCGGGTCGCGGGGGCAGCAGTCTCAGCAGAGATGCCCAGACTTCCCGATCCACGCACACCTCTTCCAGCTGTTCTGGGGGGACCCCGAGGCGACACCAGGCCAGCACGGAGACATAGTCCCACCAGCGTGTCCTGGGCCTTCCACGAGGCCTCCTCCCAATAGGACATGCCTGGAACACCTCCCGAGGGAGGCGACCAGGAGGCATCCGATACAGATGCCCTAGCCACCTCAGCTGGCTCCTTTCGACGTGGAGGAGTAGCGGCTCGAATCCGAGCTCCTCCCGGGTAACTGAGCTCCTCACCCGATCTCGAAGGGTGCGCCCAGCCACCCTGCGAAGGAAACTCATTTCGGCCGCTTGTATTCGCGATCTTGTCCTTTCGGTCATTACCCAAATCTCATGACCATAGGTGAGGGTGGGAACGTAGATCGATCGGTAAATCGAGAGTTTTGCCGCTTGGCTCAGCTCCCTCTTCACCACAACGGTCCGATACAGCGACCGCATCACTGCTGACGCCGCACCGATCCGTCTATCGATCTCACGCTCCATCCGTCCCTCACTCGTGAACACGACCCCGAGATACTTGAACTCCTCCACTTGAGGCAAGGACACCCCATCGACCTGAAGCGGGGAAGCCACCTTTTTCCGGTGGAGAACCATGGCCTCAGATTTGGAGGTGCTGATCCTCATCCCGGCCGCTTCACACTTGGCTGCAAACCGCCCCAGTGCGCGCTGGAGGTCCTGATTTGATGAAGCCAACAGAACAACATCATCTGCAAACAGCAGAGATGAGATTCTGAGGTTCCCAAACCGGACACCCTCCGGCCCCTGGCTGCGCCTAGAAATTCTGTCCATAAAAGTAATGAACAGAACCGGTGACAAAGGGCAGCCCTGGCGGAGCCCAACACGCACCGGGAACAGGTCTGACTTACTGCCGGCAATGCGAACCAAGCTCCTGCTACGGTCATACAGGGAACGGACAGCCCTTAGTAGAGGGCCCCGTACCCCATACTCCCGAAGCACCCCCCACAGGGCACCACGAGGGACACGGTCGAACGCTTTTTCCAGGTCCACAAAGCACATGTGGACTGGTTGGGCGAACTCCCACAAACCCTCGAGCACCCGATGAAGAGTATAGAGCTGGTCCAGTGTTCCACGACCAGGACGAAAACCGCATTGTTCCTCCTGAATCCGAGGTTCGACTATTGGCCGGATCCTCCTCTCCAGCACCCTGGAATAGACCTTACCAGGGAGGCTGAGAAGTGTGATCCCTCTGTAATTGGAGCACACTCTCCGATCCCCCTTCTTGAAGAGGGGGACCACCACCCCGGTCTGCCAATCCAGAGGCACTGTCCCCAACCGCCACGCGATGTTGCAGAGACGTGTCAGCCAAGACAGCCCTACAACATCCAGAGACTTAAGGTACCCGGGACGAATCTCATCCACCCCCGGGGCCTTGCCACCGAGGAGCTTTCTAACCACCTCGGTGACTTCAGCCTGGGTGATGGACGAGCCCCCCTCCGGGTCCCCAGCCTCTGCCTCCTCATCGGGAGACGTGACGGTGGGATTGAGGAGATCCTCGAAGTACTCCTTCCACCGCCCGACCACCTCCCCAGTCGAGGTCAGCAGCCCCCCACCCGCACTGTAAACAGTGTTGGTGAAGCACTGCTTCCCCCTCCTGAGGCGCCGGATGGTTTGCCAGAATCTCTTCGAGGCCGACCGATAGTCCTCCTCCATGGCTTCTCCAAACTCCTCCCAGACCCGAGTTTTTGCCTCTGCGACTGCACGAGCTGCAGCACGCTTGGCCTGCCGGTACCTCTCAGCTGCCTCCGGAGTCCCACAAGCCAACAAGGCCAGATAGGACTCCTTCTTCAGCTTGACGGCATCCCTTACTTCCGGGCGCCACCACCGGGTTCGGGGGTTGCCGCCGCGACAGGCACCAGAGACCTTACGGCCACAACTACGAGCAGCCGCATCGACAATGGAGGAGGAGAACATGGTCCACTCGGACTCCATGTCCCCTACCTCCCTCGGAATCTGGGTGAAGCTCTTCCGGAGGTGGGAGTTAAAGACCCTACTGACAGAGGGATCCACCAGACGTTCCCAACAGACCCTCACAACACGTTTGGGCCTGCCAGGTCTGACCGGCTTCTTCCCCTGCCAGCGGATCCAGCTCACCACCAGGTGGTGATCGGTTGACAGCTCAGCCCCTCTCTTCACCCGAGTGTCCGAGACACGCGGCCGGAGATCAGATGACACAACTACAAAGTCGATCATCGACCTCCTGCCTAGGGTGTCCTGGTGCCACGTGCACTTATGGACATCCTTGTGCTCGAACATGGTGTTCGTTATGGACAAACCGTAACTAGCACAGAAGTCCAATAACAGAACACCACTCGGGTTCCGATCGGGGAGGCCGTTCTTCCCCATCACCCCCACCCAGGTCTCACTGTCGTTACCCACGTGGGCGTTGAAGTCCCCCAGTAGAACAATGGAGTCCCCAGCCGGAGCACTATCTAGTACCCCCCCCAGGGACTCCAAGAAGGCCGGGTACTCTGCACCGATGTTGGGCCCGTAGGCCGAGACAACGGTGAGAGACCTGTCCCCGACCCGAAGGCGTAGGGACGCGACCCTCTCGTTCACCGGGGTGAACTCCAACACGTGACGGCTGAGCTGGGGGGCTATGAGCAAACCCACCCCAGCCCGCCGCCTCTCCCCGCGGGCAACTCCAGAAAAATGGAGCGTCCAGCCCCTCTCCAGGAGTTGGGATCCGGAACCCAGGCTGTGCGTGGAGGTGAGCCCGACTATATCTAGCCGGTATCTCTCTACCTCCCGCACAAGCTCAGGCTCCTTCCCCCCCAGCGAAGTGACGTTCCATGTCCCGAACGCCAGAAGCTGCGCACGCGGACCAGGTCGTCGAGGCACCTGCCTTCGACTGCCACCCAGTCCTCTCTGCACCCGACCCCTACGGATCCCTCTGCGGGTGGTGGGTCCACAGGAAGGCGGGCCCACGTCGTCCGTTCGGGCTGTGCCCGGCCGAGCCCCGTGGGCAGAGGCCCGACCACCAGACGCTCGCATTCGAGCCCCAACCCCAGGCCTGGCTCCAGGGTGGGGCCCCGGCTGCGCCATACCGGGCGACGTCACGGTCCTTGATAGTATACTGTCCATAGAAGTCTTTGAAGTCTTTGAACTGCTCTTCGTCTGACCCGTCACCTAAGACCTGTTTGCCATGGGAGACCCTACCAGGGGCATAAAGCCCCAGACAACATAGCTCCTCGGATCATTCGGGCACTCAAACAACCCCACCACGTTAAGGTAGCAGTTCACGGGGTTGCATTCCCCCAAACGGGGGATCAAATTAAGCACTGACCATAGGCAACAGTAAATAGGCATGTTTTCAGCCTGGACTTAAACATAGTAAGAGTTGTGGCCTGTCCTACGTCCTCGCTGAGGCTGTTCCACACTTTTGCTGCTTGAAACTGAAACGCAGCCTCGTGTTTTATGGGTAACTGTAGGAACCACCAGGAGACCCCCCCCCATGAGGATCTCAAGGCCCGAGATGGTTCATACTGCTGTACCATGTCAGCTATATATTTTGCAGTACCCATTTGTTCCCCCTGCGAAGAGGCAGCACATCCCGATTGTCTGCCCAAATAAACTATATTCTCTTTTTTGCCACGTATACAGCTTTGTTAGATGACAAAGCAGTGCAGGGCACACTGACTTTTACTTCATGTTAGTGACCGCCGCAATCGCTGCATTTCCAATAATTGAACATGCTATAAAAATAAATTCACTTGGCTTTAGCTTTAATAATTCATTGGCACTGGTAGTAAAATGTAAATATTTCCTTAAAAAGCTAGCCTCTTTCGAAGCATACTCCTAGCTTTTTCCTCGCACCCCTCCCCATCGCCTCAATCCTCTCTCCTCCAGCTTGTACCCTTCAAGTTCAAGTGCTCTCGAGTCCCCGCTCCTTTGCGGTCAATGACTAAGGCCCTTCAACGCAGAGAAAAGCGTGTGAGGGGGGAAAAAAAAGGAGCACTCAGAAGCAGCCAGCCCTCCATCAAGTCTCTCTCCACGCACGCCCTTATCCTTCAACCAGCCATTCAGCCTCTTCATCACCTCCAGCCGCGGCTGACGCTGGGCGGTCGACTCGGCAGCGGAGGGGGAGAACCTTTGCAGTGAACGGTCACCAATTGAATTTGTGTAGAAACCCAGAGGTGGCCATGTTTGAAATGCAGGTTCGACTCAGGTAAACACTAACCATATCTACAGTGGCTTTTTTATTTTTTACCATATATACAATGTAGAGGAGAGCGGGGTTGGTTGTCACACTCATCATATCTCTCTTTCAGCAGGGGGCGCTTTTAGAGCAAAATATTCACAAACACAGTCTAACTCGGTTGTCAAAATATTTTGGCAGACAAATGTTTAGCATCGGACCGACGGATCTGAAAAAAAGTAAGTTTAGCACGTTTTTAAGTATTTTTGCACTTAAATGTTTCTCGGCTGAAGTGTGCAGCAGATATCGTAGGTACTGGCGAAAAACTCCTGTGTGGGCTGGTTGTCACACTTTGGTCTGAATTCCTCAAAAGCTGTGCACATGTTTAATATTTTGTTAAATATCCAACTTGAAGAGCAACTAAACTCCGCCCACATTCGCTGAAATTACCGCTGATGTGGGTCTGCTCGGCGGGCCGTGGGGGGGGAAGCAAGAGCGGTGTTGAGAGAGTGCTACGAGAAACCGCCGCAAATAAAAGCAGAACATTTTCCCAACACGCGGCCATGGTGCGCTAAGTGCTAATGACACACGCAACTGCTGCTTTGTGGCTGTAATAAAGATAATATACACTTCCGTTTCCTCTTTCGCTGGGCGTGATCGGGGAAGGATCGCCGTGTTCACGACCATGAGGGGGCAGTATACACACGGTTTTACATGGTTTAAGCACATACGTCGAACATGTATTTGATTACAATAAAATGACAACAAATTAAGTGGGAACCGCAGATAATACTCAAAAATCATCAGCAGATATTTATCAGCAGAAAAAAAGTTGGTTTAATATCTCCCGTCTAAATCAGTTCAAAACTTATACGGATTTTTTTAATGTAATGGATCAGTTTGCTTTTTGATCACTTTGTGCATTCTTCTCCTAATCAGATTCATATTTATTTTCCTGTAAACATAATATTGGGACAACCAACCCTGGCAGAGTCAGTTGTTTTTTTTTTTTTTTACCCGAGATGCATCCTGGCATAAAAGGGTAATCTTGGCAAATACACTTTTGTGTTACCATAAAAACAGATGGGAAGCAAAATGTATGTAACATCATTAATTTGTGGATTTAAAAATCTGTTTCTCATAATTATATGACTATCCTCGGTCAAAAACAAAGAAAGCAACAAAAATCATACGTAAATCTATGGGGCAAGTTATATTCTCTAATGTTAACCTGGTCCTATGAACGTCTCTTATAAAAGTGACTGGATTTGGACAAAGGCTGGACTTTCTCCTATAATTACGACTTGAACAGATCGTTGTATATCAATTTGACTTTAATTCCGTGCCTCTGATCTTGCGAGGGGCAACTCTCGAATCATCGGCAACATGTCAATGAGCGCTTGAAGTCACTACTTGACTTTGCGCATCTTACTTTGAATGGGAAGTTTTGGAGCACTAGAAGAGGCAAGCGCGAGGTCAGACGAGGACACCGCCGAATCCCATTGTCCAGCTAATGCAATATTAACGGACGGCGTATTCGTCAGCCGTGAGGGAGTGACACTTCCGTGCGGAGCAGTCAGCCTGATACGATTCACAAGACAAGCCGTTTATCTTTGTTTCTTCTGTGATGTCATTTGCAAAGACTGCTTGCTCTGGAAGAATTTTTTGGCGTGTCCTTGGAAAACAAAAAAGGCACTTTTGGAAAAGAATCTTATCAAGTTGAAATGTAAATTCAGCCAAAAAATATATATATATTATGGCTCTTGGAATAATTGTCAAACTTCTATCAGTTACTTAAATTATGTTGCCATTCGATCCTATCATTATATGCTTTTCTTTTTCTGTTGGTGAAAATCAATTATACACTAAATGTCACCCTGCAGAGTTAGTCGCCAAGATGATGTTTCTAATGGAAGTTAATGAAAATGACACGACTGTTCTATTCAAGCGTAATTAAAGTGTACATTTTTCATTTATCTGTGGGTAAACAATACACAATTCTATGCTCCAAGGCGTTTGCACTCATCTGAGTTGTCGCTGTACCATTTTTTTCCTAATCCGATCCACTACCTTTTGCAGACACATGATTAGCGGCCACTGATGGAGGTAGCCAGTATTGATAGAATGTCATGTGACACCAATATATCGCAGAGTGATTAGTGATTGATACATTAAGATTAAGACTGGGCTAATCGTGACCTACTTTTTTCCTGTAACTGTAAAGAAAAGGCGCCCGGATCCGGAGGTTTGCGGCTCATAAGCACTTTCCATTTAAAAGTTATTTGCTCCTCTTTATTTCATTATTGAACACAGGCTTGTCATTCTGACCACCACGTGTTCGTAACACGCGAAACATCGTCTTAAATTTATCCTTTCACTGTTTTTATTTTTCATTTTCGCCTTATTGTAAATGATAGAACTGGCATGTTGCTAGCATGAATGGGCTTTAGCTAGCCCCCGCTGAACGCATGAAGACAGCAACACGGGTATTTATGACGTGGCCCCTTAGTTACGACGTCCGCAATTCTTATGGGTGTCTATGTAGCAAACATGCTAAACTGGTATTTAGTGGCAGGTTGCACCAAAAAAAAACAATCCTTTAAACTGTGTTATTTTCTGAGCCTGTTCCTACAAATGCACACTTATGATAGTACAGTAAACGGCTTCACGGACCTGTAAATAAAGCTTTTGGTCTGGAATGGTGAAGCCAGTGCCGACTATGTGTTAGGAAATGTTTCCGTTGCTCTAACGCTAGAAACTTCTGGACACGCTCTGTTATTGCTGCCACAGAATAGAACGGATTAAAAAGACACACAGTCAGACATGAGATTCTAACCTTCTCAGAACCGGGGGAGATGAGAGGATGACTCTCAGGCAGCCTTGCCTGAACTTCCTCCTCAAAGTCCCAACAATTCAGATTTTTCACAAGGCTTTATTGAAAAATAAGCACGCCCACTCTTTCCAACACAACACAAGGTTACATTACGTCACAGGGTAACAATGATTGACTCAAAACCGGTCTTTCCTCAGCCAGGGTAATACACTTTTATCCCCCCTGCCTCCTAAGAGGGGGTGTAAATGACTTACCCCTCCTAACCTGAACCAAGGATAAGGTGGGGGTCAAAAGAGCGTGTGACTGGTCATAAAACAGTGTTATTACCTCCCTTGTTCAAAACCCAAACTGAGATAAGCAAACAGACAGGTCACCTTTGTAACCTTTACCCATGGAGACATTCTGGCCTTCAGCACCAAGACACACTTCATTGCACAATACATTGACTGTCTACAATACACAGATTTAACAGTCAAAGAAAAATTGAACACTTCATGATAACTTAATATACAAAATTCTCTAACACTATGGCGAGGTAAGAATGTCAGTTTCATGGCATTTATAGAAATTTCTGAAGTTTCTCCATAATAAACAAATTATTAGATAATGTTTAATGGCCGTTAGACGTGAACCCGACCCACAATAGGCAGAAACAAATTAATGTGTTTTAACATTTGGATCAGAAGCCACTTTTATACATTAACTTTTATTATTAGCTATTTCATTAAGGCTTTGACGTGATCTAAATGAGGGCGATGGGTTGACAACAGCTGAAAACATCTGCATTGTTCATAATTTGCAAAGTTTGTTGGCTAAATGCTAACGGAGGTAGGAAAATGAAACTGACCAAAATACAGAATTCTCTAAGTTTCCCACAGTAGCCGGCCTGATAACTGGTACCGTTGGTAGTACGCCATATGTCCTTTAAATTTTTAGGCGTATAAAGTGTTAAAATGTAAAAACTAGCCAAACCTCAAAGTGGAGTCTTTTTGCACTGCCGTCAATAGGGCTCTGCTTTTCTAACACCTAGTTCCCGCGAGTCACGTGATTCATGAGGTTGTGTCGCCTTCCCTCAGTCCATTCTTAATTTTACCATCACCCAGTCGCCCGTATATAACCAGGGTGTGACGATAGTTGAATTGAACAAATACCAGGACTAAGACGCTAAAAAAAAGCCCATGCTCTGTGAGTCATGTCGCACAATTCCGCCATTCAATCGAAAGACTAAGTGCAGGCATCAAAAGGTAACACAAATCCTTTTTTTTATGTCTGCCGAGCCTCCAGAGACAGTATTTAAGCTGATCTGGTCGCTAGCGTAGCATTAGCCACGTTGCAGTAAGCATCCCATACAACATTGTGTCGGAACGGTGAATTTACAACACCATAAAAACCAAAACACCTCTTCCACTCACCGTTGCGGTCGATGGCGAAGGGCGTGTTGCCGGTGGTGATCTGGTAGTTGCAGATCTGGCTGTACTGAGGAGAGCAGTCCTGGTCCGTGGCCTCCACCTGAAGGATGCTGTCGTAGATCTTGCCCTCGGTGACAGCCGCGTGGTACTGGGGCTCCCGGAACACGGGCGCGAACTCATTCACGTCGTTCACCTGGATGTGCACCACTGCCCTGCAGACACAAGGGGGCGACACAAGGGGTTAGAAAGGGCACACAAAATTACTCGAGGCAAACCCTGAGAAAGATGATATACCGAGCTAGCATTTCCTAATGTTCGGAGTTGGGTCGTCCAAATATTGATTTTACAATCAACGCTAAATATTCATTTAAGTAGATATCGATACTTTTAGTCATTTTCTCCGCTGCATGTTTGGCACAGAGCAACCCCTCCTTCAGCTCTGCTCCCACTGCTTGTACGTTGTTAGGGCCACCCATCTATCAGAAACTTTTGCTCGAGCTATATTCTTCTCAAATTTTACGAAAACCCTGGATAAAGTACTAAAACTAATTGCATCAATTGTAGAAATGCAGGATACAACTATACTTCTCTCAGAGCATGTTGAAAGGAGCAGGGGTTTTGATAAAAAAATATATATAATTTGCGAGTGTGGCTAACATTAGCTTAGCGCTTAGCCTAGCCAACTCCATTTGTTTAGCATTGGATATTAAGCACTTTTTCTCTTAAAATTCTCAACAAAATCAAATGATATCACTGCCACTGTTTACTTTTGTACTTGACTCAGAACAGTACATTTTAAACATTGTTTGGTGCTTTCAAAGAATGCACTGTTATGCACCTAAATACTACAGCAGTTGTTCACGGTTCATAAGCCAGACAGTGTGGGCCAAATTCAGTCTGTAAATAGTTTATATTACTGGTTATATTGCCTGGTATAGTAGGCTATTAGCATTTGACTATGAATATTGCAGCTGAAAAATGCAAAACATTTAATTTGAGAACAAATTAGAGCTTTCATTGCAATGATTTCGCAATAACATGGTGAAATCAGTGTTTTGAAATGTAGATAATAGTGCAGAAGGAAAATATATTTACTATAGCAAATATAGTATAGCCTCTTTTTTTTTGTCCAAGGTATCGATATCAGTATTGAGTTGTTGTTGTTTTTTTGTATTAAAATTGAATTTTAAAGTCCAGACACCTTCCCCAAAACTACCTTAATTTCCGGCCTACTTTTTTCCCACGCTTTGAACCCTGCGGCCAACATGACGGTGCGGCCAATATAGAGCCGCCAATAGGCACTAGAGGCGTCTCCAGCAGTAAACGCAAAAGTGAGACGGGACTTCTAATGTTCCGATTTTCACATTTTATTCACGGTATAACAATAGAATAAAATGTCAGTCTAGTGATGGATTAGTTGTTCTATTTTTATATGACCATTATTTAAACAGTTCCACTGAGATTACGAATCTTTTGCATGAGAGTCCTGACCACAGAGGAGATCCTATTGTACATATTATTTAATATTAGGGGAACTCGGGACTTTCATGCTGTGAGGCACAGTCGCTATGTGCCGTCCTACTGGACATGTTTTCTTGGCATTTTCGGGACCTGTAAATGAATACCTGAAATGCTAATAAAAAATTATTCAAACAAATATTGAACATGGTTAAGTTGTACAGTATTTATATCAAATCAAAACTAGCCATTAATTGATTTGTTGCATAGAAATTCAAATAACATAGCATAAGTCACAGAAAGTCCAATAATATACTTATATGTATGTTCACATTTGATACTTAAATCTTTATTAAAAGTTTAGTGTGACACTGATTTGTGGAAAAAGTCTATTTCATGTAGTCATCTCACACCTGGGTTAGCTAATGCTGTAGAGAAAGTTGTGACACGATTTTGCTACTTAAAATCTGGGCATGCATTGATAAATTCTCAAGCTGTCGAGCAGTGCATAAGAGTTTTTCCATGAAAGCTTCACTCCTCTCCGAACATGAGTTTAGCTGCTGGCGTTCTGACTGGCCAAAGATCTCTCTTTTTATCTTATACAGTAACCTGCTCCAGGGCACTTTGACATCTTACGTCCATTGAAAGGGGTCCTTAGTACCTGCTAAACCAGGGCTTACATACGTTACGTGGCTGACCCTCTAACCACATTCAAAGTGCAACTCTTGAGCGATGTTCATGTCTGCAGTGCTCCGTATCCATCAAAGGTGCCCTAGACCAGGCTTAGAGCAGGTAGAAGTGTATGTAGGTACTTTGACTTTTCATAGATTTAGTCGCAGCTATCAAAAGTCGCCAATAGAAAAATGGTGAACCAAGTCCAAGAGATTAGCAACAGTTATTCCTAGATAACTCATTTGTAACTGGTCAAGTGATCAATTCATCTAACAATAAGACAATACAGAGGTGATCAGTATGTGTTGAGGTATAAGATATTACACTTTGGTCCTTTTATTCTAACCAAAGGGCAGCAGTACCTAGCTGAAGGACTGGCCAGCTGTGCCTGTCTAATGGACTACTAACAACTGCCAAAGTATTTATTGCTACGGCCCTATTGCCAAAATCTACAACACACTGATTCAGACCAAGACGGTGCGGTAATGAATCAATCCGTAAGTGGCCTCTCGGCAGTTATTCATGTAAAGTCACAGATATTGGAGCAAGAAAACACTGCATCCATCAAGCTGAAATGTCTTCATCAATACTGAGAGGCGGCCCGAAGGCAGAGGGTGCACACAATCTATCGCTATCTTCATAAGGTGCCAGTGTGAGATGGATGCTGATGAGGCCGGCTGTAGTTTTGCGGCCCCGTTTGGCGAGTCATTGTAATGCTTTAGCTTTACGACGCGAACGGGAGCAGATGAGCACATTGTTTATGGGATTAGCTGCTGGCGAAGGCAGTGACGGTGAAAAAGGCCCCAGTAAAATAAGCAGTAAGTGTCTACGTGTGAAGTGGGCAGCTGGGGACGGAGAGTGGACAATAGAAGGAAGAGAGAGGGTGCACTGAGGATTGTTTATGCTGCCTTATCTCCGAGGGCCATGAGTTTGCTGGACATTTACTTTAAAGCTCGATTTTTTTCCACCCCATTTTTAAAACTGAACAGACGCAGGTAGTTGCGTTTAAACTGTTGCTGTCCAAACTCATCGCGAACTTCTCGAACGTTTTTGCTAAATCCCGATTCTTTTGCAGGGACGTGTTCATGAGCACATTTCGCATTTAGCAGAACCGTTCGTCTACACAAGTACCTTTTACGTAATAATAAACAAGACTAAAACAATGACCCTAAAAATGCAGGACTGCCGAAAGTAAGGACACCAGACGGGCACAAAACTTACACAGAACAGGATGGGATAGGGGCGGGGCAGGTAATCATTACGTAGGCCCAGGGCCGTAGCACCAAATCCTGGGCCCTGGGTACAAACTATCTTGGTGGACCCCCCCCAGTTAATTCACATTTAATATTTTATGTTTTTTAACCACATAACAGTGGTTTAGTTTGACAGTGCAGTTCATTTATGTTCTATTACTTTATTATATATACCCTAACAGGCCAAAAATGCTTCATATACAAACACATATTTAATACAGATTTGTCCTGATACTTGTTGTACATGTTTTTTTGTTTTTTGTTTATTGTGTATTCAATGTTTGACTTAAAATTTCATCTGATTTGGCTCCTGTTACAGAAATCGAATAACCTTTAATCCTGTAGTGATATAGATATTTAAATTGGTGGTGGAATATTCTACTTTCATTGGGCCAATTGAAATTGCTAGTTTTAGATAGAACATAATGATTATTAGTATAGGCACCAGGGACCCAGGATTTTGTGCTGGGGATAACTAATTTGTGACTTTAAAATATCCATTAAAATGCTATTTTACAAAAAATAATGATACTGTATGTTATCTCTGTGGACCACAGAGATAACATACAGTATCAGTATAGGGCTCCAGCCTGATTTAATCTATCACCATATTTGAAGCCTACTTTTAAGTGTATTGTCAGTAAGTTCTTGTTTTAAAAAGTTACGCTGGAATAGGCTAAATGGCACGAGCCCTCCACCTTTTCACTAGAACCACGTTGACTCGTCTCCAAAGCTGTGCATTTATAATGCTAGTCTCCAAATGCGCACGGCTAATTAGCATAATTAATTCGGTGGAAATAGCGTGAGCGACCTGTGGCTTTTCTCTCTTTGGCCTGATGGAAGTCAATTACAATAAATATAAGGAAAGAGAAACTTTAGGGGTTAAAACGAGGAGAGAAGGAGCTCTGACTCTGCACCTTCCACTTCTCAGCGCAGCCAGAGGCAGGGACTCGCCTCCCTTCATGTTTAATTGTCATTTATGACGAGAAAGTTGCATCTAAGGCCCGCTGGTAGAATAGGCTAGTGTTAAATAAAAGCACATAAGAGCGTGGCAAGACTATATTTATCTTTCCTAGCTTAGTGTCATTGCATTGTAGAGCCCACCTCATCAAAGTCACTGTTGAGTTGAAGCGTGCGGTGCTGAATGCCGGTGTGTGGGCTGAACCATTTGGCACATTTTTAAAGGGGTGTCAGGGCCCTGAGATTCATCCATCATTATTGTTTGTGCAAAATTCTGTCTAGCAACCATTGTATTTCAGCCCTGTTTTGTTCAATTCTTATATCAATTATGAGGAAATTTAGAAAGTACAATACATAACGCTTTTTGCAGCACTTTTGAGGGCCCCTACCCTGCTGGGCTGTACCCTTTACCCCCCAGTCCGACGCCCATGCGTAGGCCTATCTCCACCCTAATTCGCAGAGTTTATATCTTTGTCTATAAATTGGCCAAAAGAGGGTCTATTTTATCCTTTATGTTTTCATATTTTGTAAGCCTACATGCTTGTTTTGGTATTTGCCTAATTCAGGAAGTCACATTGGCCGGAGTCATCTTATATTCATGGCCAAATTGCAGGCCTGACTTGAGCTGACATAAGCTTTGAATCCTGTATGTGACACGTAGGGCTGGGGTGCCAGTGAATATTTTTTGATACCGGTAACATTCCTTTGTTTTTGATTGAATATTTCATGAAATCAGGTGTCCAGTAGCATACAGTACATCCGATTGAATCCATTATGTCAAACACAGCATAAAAACTTGGTGTCTAAAGATACTATATTCTGTTCGGTACCTGCTTTCAATACTTTTATTTTTTCGACACCAGTAATACCTAAACTTTTCGTTTAACGATACCCAGGAGGCACGTAAACCCCTCCGACATACCACTTTGTAAATATCGGCTTCCGTCCTTTAGAGTTCCACAGAATGTAAGCAACAGTGTCCCTAAAACGAACATGAAGTCAGCCAGATGTGAGGAAAACTTCCATCGAGCTTTTTCCTGAGCTTCTCGTTGACCCCCAGTATGCTTTCTTCACTCTCTTCCATGGACAACAATGGAGATACACCAAGCATGCCCAAACGCTGGGTCCCAGACTTCAGATCTTTGTATCAAACTGGATAATTGTGTAGTCTGGCAGAGGCTATAGGCGACTGCAACTTTCAGTAAACCAACAAAGTGCATTCCGTTTTGTCTGTAAATAAAACCGTTAAGCACTCGCACCTCATAGCGCTGCGTAGGTTTTGTAACTTTGATCAGTTTCGCAGATGACTTGACCGCATAACGCGCCTCCTAACTAAAGAGTTGCATAGAAAGTAATTTTACAGCAGCCACCCAGGGTTAATGTAGTGGTAATGACAATTAAAGTGAACCTTGGATCCACAAATTAAGTGTGAAATGACTCGGGGCTGATTCAGAGGGCTCTGTCTGGACACTGTGCCAAAAGCAGTAAAAGTTTGCCATAAAAACAACCCAAATGAGAGCGTTAATGATGAGGACATCCCCAACACAGACTAATTATGCCCTAATAATGACACTATACTGCTTCTGCTGGTGAGAAAGTGGTGTAGAAGAAGAGAGAAAAGCATTAGAAAAATGATCCATAGCAAGTGCAAACACTTTACCGAGTGTTTATAAGTCAATAAAAGAAAACAGGCTTACCAAACGCCTGAGCCTGCAGTCTTGTTCTGTCATATTATTAATGATCCGTTACCCCCTGCCTCTCCACTCCCCCCAGTGGCGAGGAGGAAAACATATGCTCCTCTCCTGTGGGCACTTGTACCAAATAACGTCTGCACCGTTACTGCAATCATGCGAAAATCCGACAGAGCTGAAAACAAAACACACACCCCCCCCCCCCCCCCCCCCCGATTGTGAACGCTTTACTGCAAGTTCCCGTTCTGCCCCGTGGCTCACATCTGGCTCGCACCGACAACACACTCTTTTGTTTTCATGCTTGTTGGAAAGCAGCCATTGCCCCGTAGCCACCGTGTTGTTTTTGTATGTTTTTTTTCCCCCCCCGACCCTCTTTGACAACCCTCGCGTGTCACCGCCAAACAGCGGGAGGTTAACTGACCCCTCAGGCGTCTGCGGCAGTTCACAGACATCAGCTGAGTGAATAACGAGTCCGGCAGCCAACGAGAAAGGTCATGTGGTAAATTCAGACTCCATTGCATTCCGGTTGTGGCATCGCAAAGGCTAGACCGGGGTTGTACCGCTATTTGCATGATCGTCCATAAACAAATGCTAAAAAAAAAATAATAATAAAAAATGGCGCGGTTCATTCACGGCTGAGTTGAGCTCGCAGTCTGCTCTGGGCAAACACACACGAGCCCGGAGTGGAGCGATATATATTTGTCTTCCAACTTTGAAAAATCCGCTCTCACTTTTGGTCTGAAAACGATTTTGCAGCTACAACGTTTGCATTTGCGCCGACAAGGGCGAGGAGTAGGGAGGGTGAACGGTGGGGGAAAGCAGAGAGAGTGTTGGTTGGTGGGTTGGTTCTGGACCCATGAGCTGCTTGTGTGTCGTCGAGCAAGACACATCCACCTTGACAAAGTATGAGTGAGGTGTTTAGTGATGGTTAGAAAGGCCTTCGCGCAGACAGGCAGCCCCACGGCAAATGTGGCTATCACAGAATCACAGTAACTTACCACCCCCAAACCAACTTTTACTAATATGTTCACCAAGACAGATGCATTATTATTGATAGCAGTGGGAAAAGAGATAATGTCCTCTGTGCATTGTTAAAGCAGACATTTGTGGAAACAAGTGCAACTGATTATGAAGCATTTCTATTGATTGCGAAATAACAGGCAATCACAAAGGCTTTGTCCGAACGTCCACTCTAGCCCCAAACTCCTCATTTACTCTATAGTACTGCATCACATTTGCAGATCACATATGGGTTCTCGCGTGTACTACGGTGTGGAGATTGTACAGTAGCAAGATCACAGAGCTGCACTACATCTATAGTGGACGGTCTGTGATCTTGGCCCGTCTGCTGAGGGACTCCTTCGGCCCCGGGTCTCTATAGCTTGTCCGTCCATGGGAGTGGATCTCTCCCTCTGTGGTTCTCCCCGAGGTTTCTCTTTTTCCTCCCTGGGTTTTTGAGTTTTTCCTCGCCGTGCTGGGGAGTCTAAGGACAGGGGACACCCACGTCGCTCCTCATCACCTGCTGCTGACATTTAATTGGACATTATGTCCCCTTGTCTTTTTTACTGTTTTGTTTTATTGCCTCAATGTTTAGTGCAGCCCGGTGAGGTATACAAAACTATTGATTGATTGATATAGCTAAACTTTGATAATAGTATTTCTGCAATAAAGAAACAGTTTAATATTCATGGTTAAATATTAGTCAAACAAGTTTTATGTCACACAGATTTTACATGAATGAAATTAAACAACTTGGAGTTTTGGGCGGGGAAAGGAAGCTATTGATCATCCACAACAGTCTTTCACCATCTTCTCCTCGTTTGTCCCATTTTTGTTTCCCCTGTGCCACAGGTGTGGGGGGCTCTTGGTGCCTCCTCAGTGTACGCAGCATTCAAGATCCACCTTCCTTTTCTTAGCGGTCGCCATGATGCAGCACTTGTCAATCAAGTCATACGTCATGTAAAATCACATGACCCTGATCTATCCTATATTAAATATAGGGGGGGTCCTGATGAAAATGTAACCAGTCTCGTGGGCTGAAGCCTGAGGGTCCCCCACCCGTTATGAACTCATCCTTGTGAAGAATTGAGATGTCATGTTACAGTTAACAGTTAACGTTACACACATTTTCCTGAACGTGTCAGTAAGTTGACGACCAATCGCCGGAAACTGCTTGCTTATGTAACGACGGAGTTGGATTTCTTCTATGAATTTAATATGACATATGTTGCATCAAGAAATTGTTAGCTCAGAGCTGAACCCGAACCACAATTCAAAATCATTACGAGCAGCTGGACCAGCGGAAAAAACATCTGGGCTGGAGCCATCTTTTATGTCGAGAGCTTCTACATTGTTAGCGCCGCCCGGTTCGTACGCGGAACAGATGTAATGATTAAAGGCCCTCAGACGGACTGCCTTTGCACGTCGTTAGTCTCCGGCGCTCACACGGCGACGTGCTCCGTCCCGCACGGACCACCGACTCAATGCGTTCAATTAAACTAAATGGGAGCACTTTATTACATTGGCCTAATAAGCAGCAGCATGTAAGAGTCCCACTGAATCGATCAATCCGGCAATCAATCCACTCCACTCGCTGACGTCTTGCCCACAGAGAGGCTGGGGCGGCTAACAATAGGCACTTGGTTTTCTACTCGCTGGATCTGGATCATATCGAGTCTTATCCATGGCATGGTTTGCACATTCTTTTGTGCGTGGTTTCTTTTTACTGAGTCATTTGTGTGGTGGCAAAGCTCGAGAAGTCTTAAATAGGGCTGGGATCCGTTAAACGTTACCAGTATGGTATCAGCAAAAAGGTTTAGGTACCATTATCTAAAAAATGTAAGTATCAAAAGCAGGTATGGAAAGAAAGCATTTCTTTAAGATCCAAGTTTTGATGCTGTTGGTGGTAGGAAGGAAGTGACTTGGTTGTTTCAGCTCAAACCAATTTTTTTTATTTCCCCCCCTATTTTTGCCCCATTCTTGGTTATAATCCACCTCAAAAGTGTTGTTTTCATAAGTCCAAGTAAAATGTTGCCTAGGAACAGCCCAGACACGATCCTCAATTGACCATGTCATACAATTCTGATGAAAAATACTTTCATTACGTTAATGTTATAGATGATGTGTAGCCAGAGTAAAGGAAATGAATGAATGCATGAAAAGCACCCAGCTGTGATTGTAATTACAAAGCCTGCAATGATTGCACTGCACTGTATTCACGGCCAAGACGCGTGTAAATAACGCAGCCGATATTAGCAGGTGTGCTGTTAGTCGAGAAGAAATAATCAGCAGATGCGCGGCACACGCCACGGCCACGTTCACTCTAGAATTTTCCTCCACTCGGAACAGCGGCATTATTGAACGCGCTCATGCACGGGCGCTGTCTCCCCCAGCTCAAAGACAAAAAGAACTCAATTAATCTTTGTCAAGAAATAACCGAGAGCTTGAATCATCAGTTTCCTTGTGTAAGACCAGAATGGATATAATCAAGCCTAACTGTACCTATGGGAGCGCAACAGGGCCGGCAAGCTAATCAATATGCAGGAAACCCCACTTCCACACTGACTGCAGCCCTGAGGCTCTACCGCGACAGTCCACCAGGGGCATTTCTGAACGAGGTGCACAAGGTGAGGGTGCTGCATGGTAATACTTTGGTGTTTGTCAAGAGTTTGCATACATAAGAAGTAATGAACTTAACACTGGAGCTACACAAGCCGCAATAAACCACTGCGGCCCTCTATCCAAAAGATACGTGTCCTTGTCCTTCAAAAGAGTGCCCCGTCTCAGATGGTCTATGACTGCATTGGTAGAGACGCTTCTCCGATGGTTGGTGGTCATGTTTCTCCAAAGTGTGTCTCGTTGCAACCCTTCAGTGACGTATTGACACCGTGTCTCAAGAACAGACCTTTAGTAAGTTGTACTGACACGTTAGCCTCATAGGGGAGTAGTGCTGGGCGATATGACGATACATATCGTGGGGACGATAGAAAAGTGTCTATCGTGGCATTTCTCTTCTATCGTTTATATCGTTTCTAGCCTAATTTCATCAATTATTAAAGCAAATATTACATTAAATAGGCCACAAATAATGTATTAGTGTTTTCTTGTCACTATGCATCCTCTAAGTTTATATTAAGTGATTATAAACAAGAATAAAAAAGAACTTTTTTGCAAAGAAACTCCGTCTTGTTGTTTTGCGACACCTGCTTTACGATATTGCTGTCCGCCGCCCGCCACACCTGCTGTAGCAACGGCGACATCTAATGGACGTACACCCCTACTACTACACTCAGCATTCTTATTTCTGAGTTAAATGTCACTTCATAACAGAGGTTACATTAACCGAAAATTCTCCGTCATTCGCGTAATATGTTTAGCTTTGACGCTGATCCGTCTCTGAGCGCGCGGGGCTCTCTCAGCTACTTCCCTAAACACCGCGTGGTTTCGCTCTGCTTTACGTACGGCAAATAAACAGCTTTTTAGTGATAGATCTCACAACGGAGCTGACTGATAGGCAAGGCAACTTTATTTATACCGCGCATTTCGTGCACAAGGCAACTCAATGCGCCTTGATAGTGCATGGATCTGGATTAAACACACGAGAGAGAAGAGAGGAGAGGCTGGTGCAGGAGGTAAGAGACGGATCAGCGCGTAGAGCAGCTAAAGACGTACAATGCAAACGGCTCGCCCACTGTTTCTTAAACATTACGTTAAAATTGAGATATAAGCTCCAATTTACATTTGTATTAGTGTAATATGAGCCTTGATATTGAGGAGCAGATGATGCTCTGAATAAGTCGGTCTCTACGCAAGTAAGATAAAAATATCTTACTTACTTTTTTTTAAACTTTTGAAAGAATAACTGAAAACGGACTATATTATGGTATATCGTGATATATATCGTTATCGTGATATAAAATAATCCATATCGTGATATACGTTTTTTCCATATCGCCCAGCACTATAGGGGAGGGTGATGTTTACTCAGTATTCTACTTTTGGGCTTCTTGCACTGATTGCTAGACGCCCGAGCAAAGGGCCCAATCTGCAAATTCACGGGTGCAAATCCCCACGCATATGATGGGACTCTAAATCCACCTCTGAGGTTGTGATGGACTCTGGCTTTGTACCGCTGGTAACTACAGTTAATTTGTGAAGAAGTGGGCGGTGTGATGTACTGCACTGACTCAGTCTTTCAACGGTTAACAGAGCTGCTCAGCCTCCTTGCGTCATCTACTTTCCCCAAGCAGTTAAGGTCTTTAAAACCACCTATTTTGTCCAACAAAATAAAAGGCCGATAGAAAAGAACATGGTTGCGCAATAGGGGTGAACATTTATCTGTAGATGTTTTGAACAGCAGGCTCCGCTCCTTCCAGGGCTCAGTCCCATCACCGTGGTACAGATATGTGAGCATAAGACGGCGCAACCAACAACTGGCTTCCTTGGTGAAAGTTTATGGCACGGAGAAGGCTAAGTGTCTCTGTCTGCCAAAATAAAAGACCAGTACCACTAATTCTCCTCACATCACCAGTGCTACAGTTATTTTGAAAAGAGTAATCTGATTTCTTAAATTTATCTTGTTTGCTGACGATACAAATATTTTTGCATCAGGAGACGACTTGCAACAGCTGTGTCGGATTGTTAACTTGGAACTCAAAAGTGTCAACAAGTGGTTCAAACAAAATAAATTATCTCTAAACCTGAGTAAAAGCAAAATGATGATATTTGGCAACTGTAATTCCAATGCTCAGGAAGCGATTCAGATAGAGGGTGTTGTTATCGAGCAAGTGCATGAAATCAAATTCCTTGGGGTGATTATTGATGACAGAATTACTTGGAAATCTCACATTAAATATATATCTACGAAAATTTCTAGAAGCATTTCAGTAATTGCAAAAGCAAAGCACATTTTAAACATCAAAGCTCTACATACCTTATACTGTTCTCTGATTTTGCCCTACTTATATTATTGTACTGTGGTTTGGGGTAGTACTTATAAAAACACAGTTAAACCAATAATATTGTTGCAAAAAAGAGCTATCCGAGTAATTCATAAAGTTGGGTTTTTGGACCACACAAACTCATTATTTCTAAAATCAAAGATCATGAAGTTTTGTGACATTGTTGAGTTCCAAACTGTACAAATGTTATTCAAAGCAAGGTATAAATTGTTACCAAACCAAATACAAAGAAGGTTCCAAGAACGTACTGGTCGTTATGAATTACGTGATGAATTAAACTTTAGGATTCAGAAACATAGCACAACTTTGAAAAGTTTTAGTCCAACAGTTAATGGTGTACAATTGTGGAATAAACTGGAGATGGAATTGAAACGATGTCCAAACATCAACCTGTTCAAATATAAATACAAACAAAAGACTTTTGAAATATACAGACAAGAAGAAATGCGTTGCCACTAAGGGGAGCAGTAAGATCAATTATGTGTATTTTTCCTCTATATTCAAGGAAGAGTGTTGCTGCTTGGAACGGTTGTCATTCTATTGCTCAAATTCACAAACGGAGAATTAGGGTTGGCAGGTTATGGATCTGTTGAGAGGGATCCTCCCAACGGGCTCTAAACCTTGTCTTTTAATGCACCACTCAGCATAGGAACATATTCTACAAAATCAGCTGTTAGGGCAGCTGTGTGGGGGTTTGTTGAAGGGGAGTTACTGCCCTCTTCAACTGGCTCACTCTCTGGCTTTTTAATGCACCACACTGTGCAGGGCTTTCATCATACTTCACATATAAATCAATTAAATAAATTATATAATAATGATGATGATAATTAAACCCAAATTAAAATTATACTGAGAATGGTAATGACAACTGGAAAGTATCAAGATCTCAGATTATAACATCTATTAATGTACCTTTATACCATAAAAGTAACTCTGTAATCACGGGTAAAAATATGCAAGCAATATATTAAGTAACAAATTTTTTTGACTTGCTTTGTATTAGACATCGTATATGAAACTAGATTGTTGTTGTAGCTGTGCGTTGTTCCAATTAATTATATAAACAGTTAATATATTTTTGTTGTTTGTTGTAAGTTGGTCTGTATGAATGTAGCTGCTTGAAATGTTTTGAAATGTTCTTTTTTTATTTATTGCACTTGGGGGTGGGGGCTCATAAGCTTTTTGCTTCAGCCCACTCCTTTTGAGCACAATGTGTATTGCTCAAATAAACAAATAAACTAAACTAAACTAAACTTTCTTGATTATTAAAGTAACTACATTGGATTACACATTACTTTACTTGCTACAGTCAGCAGCTGCCGACTGTGGTAAGATTAGGATTTAGTCCAGGGACAAAGACATTACTGCTATTGAGTGGAACTGATTCAGTCCAATGCAGCGCTCATGTTGACATCATGTTGTGGCTAAATTAAAGCCGGTTCCATTAAGAATGCAGCCGCGAGTGAAATGAAAAATGATAAGTAAAAAGAAAAAGAAAAAAACACATTATATATATATATATATATATATATATATATATATTCACTGAAAAAAAAAAAAAAAATACAGAAATATATATTGTGTTAATTTTGAATGCTAATTGTGTAATTGTAATATGAAACATATGGCACAATAAAGTAAAAAAAAAAAAAAAAAGAATGCAGCCGCGAGATCAGCGGAGCTCACATTTATTGAAAGGAATCTCAAAAAGATGCCTTGTGTAATCTTCCCTATCCTTAAGGCTAGGATTGGGTTTGGGTTAGTTTGGATTAGTTTAAAATAGTGTTGTCCGTGCTGCAACTTCTCCCCATGTACCCTGAAAGTTTCCCTCTGAGCGCAAAATTCTTTCACGTAACTTCAATCTGACAGTTTCCCCAAGGCACCGGAGAAGCCCTGAACGCTATTTACGGACCATTTATAAACCCCGCATGTAAAAGTGAGCTCTATTATAAAGTGCGGAGGAGGAAAGCGCTCCACAGCGGGACGCCTCGCTCCCGAAATCTGACATCGTTTGTGCACAATGAGATCTTTGTTAAGTCCATTCGCTGGCATCCGCGGCAGACAGGCCCGGCCATACCCCCATTACATTTGGTCTTCGCGATTGTCGGCTCCTTTTGTGCGCCAAGCGGAGCTGACAGGCCCCAGATGGCGCGGCGAATATTTATAATTGAGACACAAAGGTTGATACATACTCTCCCATTACGTTATGTTAAGCTAAGTGTAAACAACATTTCCCAGCTCGTGATAGATGTTTTGATCCCTCCGTGTGCTAACGGGGCTTGACAGAATGAGGCTTCACTCACATTAGGATCGACTGTGACAGGCCTAAGATACTTGCAGGAAGGAAGGTGCTGGCGCATTGACACAGATGTATTATCCTGTGGAGGCTCCGGCTTGTCTTTTCCCTATAATTTATCTTGACAGCTTATGCTAACAAGGTGCAGCGTTTGCCCCACTTCTGTACCTAAAAAGTGACAGGAGTTTGTTTTGTTTTTGTGTTTATTTTGGCTGGTGTGTAGGTGGTGCGTAAGACGAGAAAACATGATCTCTGCTCAGAAAAGCAAAACTTACCCATGGGGAAGTGTCGCTATGTGGCACTTAGTGAGTAAGAGCGGCTCATGTGTTAGTATTTCTGCCTCACAACAAGAACAAAAAATGTCTGGTCCGATGGGTTTCGCGGTGGGCGTAGAACTGACCGCGACCCCGATCTTATACTTTGATACATATACGTTACCTTCTGGCATTAAAAGATGGGTCCAGTGCTGAGGAAAGACTTCGGACCAATGAAGGGGTTTCATTCTCGGAGGGCACAAAGCTTGCTCCGTGGGACAGCAGGGTGATGTCTGAAGTGCTCAAAGTCTGGGCTTTGTCTTTACATATTCCCATCAGCAAGAACTTACTTTAGATATGATTATACATTAATTATATAACAGAAATGGTCCAACTCCACATGGATATCATAACGATGGGAGAGAGGAGAGCGATTTTGCCTGGCTACTTTGGACGGTGTAAACTGGAGCAGTGGTTCTCAACCTTCTTTGTCTTGCATACCTCTTCATCTCCTCTCAAAGTACAAAACTCTTAGATTTATTGGTATTTTAAAGTATTCAAAAATATTATTAACCTTTACTGCAAAAAATTGTAATTGAGAAGAAGATTTATTTTAAAATAATTATGAAATACTGCTAAGTGCTCGCGTACCCCGTTCTCCACTGGTGGGTCAGGACCTAAAAGTGGGTCGCGGAACCATTTTCTGTGGGTCGCAAGCCTTTCCCAGGGAACATTTCGGTCAATATTCGGGGGAAAAACGTTTATTCAATGCTTGACTCAAGAATGATCTGTGGGAAAGGACAGTATTTTACGTTGTATAGGCCTAAAAGAGATTCCAACTAACACTGTTCACTGATTTTTTAGTGAAGCATTTAAGTCATAGGCGTTGTTTCTGGTTTAGACACCAGTTAAATGAGATATAATCCCGATTCAATTTGCATAGAACTACATTTGCCCTCATCTTGTAGTGCGGCTGCTTGTTGAATAAGATGTTGCACTATCTGCCAATCTTAAGTATTTATCGTATTCATATGCAAATGAAGCAAGGTAATTTCAAATGGAACTTGAATAAACATCAGAGCTTTGTGTATGTATTTGTCCTTGGGCAATTGGGAGACATAATTATTTTTTACATACTATGCTTATAATGAGACACAGTTTTGGAATTCAGTAAAAAAAACAGTAAGGGGATGGAAGAATATTTCTGAAATTAATTTGCATTTAACATTAAAATGGTGCAAATTCCCTGTCATGGGGGCAGCTGTTGGAGCTTCCCAAATCCCATTGCACAGCCCCTATGGCTCCTCCTGCAGGTGGTGGGTCCACAGAAGGACGGCCTCATGGTTCTAACCGGGCCTGTTGGTCTCTCATAAGGGGCTTCTGAACCGCTGTTTGTCTGACCCGTCACCTAGGACCTGTTTGCCATGGGAGACCCTACCAGGGCCACGAAGCCCCCGACAACAGAGCTCCCAGGATCATTCGGGCGCTCAAACCCCTCCACCACGTTAAGGTGGCGGTTCCAGGAGGGGTTATTCTATCCTCTAAGTTTAAAAATATTTGACATATTTTTTTCATTCACTCTCGCACACCACGGCTAAAGCTCTAGAGATCTGCTCTGGCTAATTCAGTTGAGACTTCTCGTTCAGCTGTCTTGCTCCTTGTGTTCAGGCTTTTACTTAAACTTCATCTGAAAGTCCCACAGAGATTCGGAATTTCTTTTACAGGAGAGTCTTGCACAGGGCGGGGTGTGACAACTCCCTTTATAAACAAAAAAACAAAAACTGTATGTTCAAAACTCCATATTCATACTTTTTGTCAGTCACACAACATTGACAAATGTATTTGACACAGTTTTGAAAAGGCTATCTTTCACTTTTCTGTCTCCATTGTCATACACCAATTAAGCCGATTTTAAATGTTTTGGTCCACTCGTACAAGCATGTTGACAACTTCGGTTTCGGATGTTGTTCTCTTGTTCTGTAGGTCTTCCAGGGTCTGTGGACGATCATAATAAACCAGCGATTGGGGATAAATCCACAGGAAATAATCACAGGCTAAATCAGGTGAGCGCGCGGGCCAGTTTAAATCAACTCTCAGGGAGATCAGTCGCCTGGGTAAGGCTTCTCTCAAAACATCTAAGGGTACCTGCATGATTATGTGCAGAACACTTGGAAGCGTTCAGCACAGACAAACTCGTTCAACATTTTCAGGTGTTGTAACGGTCCTCTTTGGTCCTTTCGTTCTTTTGGAATTTCAATGTGATGACGAAAAGTGGATTGCAGCGCGATGCTTAAATTCACCTCTATGGCAAAACGCGCTGCTCCACCAACTACAGCATATTTGAGACTGCAGAAGACAGAGACTTCCCTTCCATTGGGCCCTCTGCAACCCCAGTGTGATCCTCTTTAACATCCCTACCCTCTTTTTAAAAAGTTCCCACGCCATACGCGCCGCCACAGGTATTACTGGGTGGACATGTGCACACCCATTTTTGTCCGTGGTCCACCCACCTCAGAGACAGCTCTGCGGCCTGAGCCTTTTTGTCACGCACATCTGCCTATCTCTGTGCAAAGTGGACTCTGCTCCAAAAACGGTGTCCCTCCCTCATATCCCTGACCCACGGCTTGTCATCCCCACAGCGCTGTTTGTGACTGGTGCGGAGCAGAATCGAGTTGATCATTGGTCGATAGTGTTTTTAACCCAACAACGCAGATGTATCGGCGGAGACGTGTCTCTCCCCCCCCCCCCCCCTCCCTCTCTGCTCCTTCCTTCGTTCTCTCTCTCTCCGCTGTGACCGGCTCCAGAGAACACTGCAGGCTGCTAACTTTCTGTTGGGGCATCTGAACTAATATTTGCTTATGATAGTTTTACGTTTTGCCTGATGAATGAACAGAGAGTTCAGCACGATGCCTGTGCGTGAAAACAGTGGCATAAACGCCGCACAATGCCATTCAATCACAGTGGCCTTAGTCGGAGCGTTTGATGGCCGAAGCATGTGCGTAATGAGCGTCAAGCAGGCGTCAAAGACTCTCTAGATCATACTCTCACGAGGAATCACAAAATAATCGCTCCACGTGACCTCTGAAAACAACTTCTCCATTGTGAACTGTGAAGTGGGGAGCGCTAAGCATTTGTCAAAATGAGCCCACATATGAAATAGAAGTCCACTTAGCGCCAATCAAGCTGCTCAGGGAGGGGACTGTGAAAGCTTTTAACTGGTGTCAAACACCGCCGCTTCTCCTGAGGGCCACCGGGGCCTCATTCATATGGCTAATTACAGTGTTAGACTCATGATCAAGTGTGACCTACTGGAAGGAGAAAGATGGTGACGCAAGTCCTGCCTCGCGGTGAAAGAGTTGAATGCCACAATCAGCACGGAGAATGAGTAACGGTCGGCACAATGGCCCCAAAACAAGAAGTCCCAGGTTGGGTTTTCGCACTTCTTGAGTTTCCTCCATGTTATCCTGACAAAGAAAAAAACATCTGTAGATGTGGCCCCAGATTTGCACTGCAAAGGGCTACGCAATTCAAGCTGAGCGAAATAAAGTTTGTGAAACTTCTGTAAAACTCTCTTGATTGTATGTCAGTATATATGAATACATTCATGTTTGTATTAACATGGATCTCATGTTAATGAAGAAAACTGACTGGATTATTGAAGTTCTGTGCCTGAGACAAGAAGCTATTGATAATTTAGCTGCTAACGACTTTTCACCCTGATGTTTGAGGTTTTTCAATGGCCCATTACTCCGACAACCCATTAGTCCAAAAATGTCCCATTGAGTAGGGGTTGAAAAATAAAATTAGGTTCAGGCAAGAGTCCACTGACCTTAAGGTTAGGGCCAATGGTTGTATATGGCTCTCTAATCCACAACACAACTGGGGTAGAGATGTCGGACTAATCGGAAAAAGGAGACATCGAATTTTGAGTGCCATAATTTTCACTCAATGGTCATTTGGAAACCACTACAAAAATGGCACAACCGCTGTATAATAGAAGAGAGAGAATAGCGTGGACTTTCGGACACGGCCTAAGCTGAAATCAATGCGAAGTGAGTCTCGACTATAAATCTATAATAAAGCGGTCTGAACAGAGGGGAATGCATCAGAATGAGCCGGCGACGTGAACGCTCAGTTAAGCGCGTGGCCACATAAATAAATTGCAGGTCCTGTGGGATAAGAGAGTTGACAAAACAAACATGGCACTAATGAGCTGTTCCTGAGTCATTTCCTGCTCAGCTCATTGTGAACGCCGCGGCTTTGAGTAATTAGACAGAAGGGACTTTGGGCCTTCCAAGGATGACGCAGTTAAAAGGAAAAAAAAATATATTGCATCGCCTACACATTTACAGACTTCACACCCAAGGAGCATGAAGTCAGTTTAAAGTGGACATACGAAGAACATTGTGTGAGGTGTGAGAATTGTGACAGATTAATCAGAATGCATAACTTATATTAACACAGAATTTGTGTTTTCAGCAAAAAGGATTGTTATAGCTGCCTTATTTCTAGAATATCCCGTAGCTTCAAAGCTGTTCGCTACATTAAAGGCCCTATACTTGATTTCTTGATAACAAAACAATGAAAGAGGAAGCCACTAAATTAAAATGTCAGTTGCAGTCCGAACTCATTCCTAACTTCCCCAACATATTTGTTGCATCACGATTCTTCACAGGGACGGGTTTATGGGCACGTTTCACAACTTGCAGGGGTCACTATTCAGTCTCACTTTCGCTTTCGTGAACTCGCCTTCAAGGTCATGAAATTGATACGAACGTTTTACAGTTGGATGTGCAGTGTTTTTGCCCAGAAATGTCTTTTGGGTCCCTGTGAATCCACCTGCAGGACTTTAGGCTGGTCTGAACAACCCCTCTGAGACTACCAGCTTCAATCGCTCTTGTTTGTCTTTCCGAGGAGCGGCTGGTTTCAGGAAGTGAGAAAGAGCAACAGTGACGTTGATTGGTTGACAGAGTGAGTCAGTGCGCTTCATCCATTGTAGTTTGCGCACGGCGACAGGCGCTGACATTAGCCTGGCTATGACCTGATACAATTGTGCAGTTAGTAAATGTGTTGTGAGTCCATTGTCTACTGCTTAAAGATTTCAGATCAGTTGTTTTACTGCAGTGCGTTCTTGTAGCTCTTGCCTCGGAGTTTGCCGTTTTTTGTGTCAGTGGCTGAGCTCTGGGTCTTCGACTGAATGTGGTTCTGAAGCTTCGGTGAGTACGTGGCTAAAGCAGGCTTATGTTTGCTCCCAGCGGTTTTTTTCCTGCCGAGAAGAAACGGGTAACTACTGTAAATCTAATTACTTTTTAAAGTCATCTTCCCAACACTGAATACCAGACACTTTTGAACAATTTGCAGTGATAGAAGAAGCAGCAGCTGAAACAACGTATGGTAAAGGTCTACCTATAAGAGGAAGAAAAACACTTGTTGTAAGAGAGTGTCTGTGCACGTTTCAAGTTGTTTTCCATCTTTGATAGCAAAGAGAAAATGCATACTGCAGGCAAAATGTTACCTCTACTTTTTCTCAGACAAATATTGCGGCTTCAACAGTCCATAGTGTTGTTTTAGAGATTTAAGAAGTGATAGCTCAACCCATTAATTTCATCTGGCTGAGCCTTTGAAGAGCAAACAATAACCTATTTGTGAGATAAGGACAGCACAAAAAGTCAGTCTCTCTTTAAAACCAGGGCGTTCTGATAAAACTTCCAAAGAGTGAATGGGGCACTGGAGAAAAGGAGGTGTACATGAAATGGACCGCGAAGTCTGAAGCTGAAGAATCCCCTGCCAGAAAAAGTGGGACGGACTCAAAGCAGGACAGTAGCGTACAAACTGATTGCACCCATTTCCCCGTAGAGGCCGGGGTGATGGCGATACAACCTTGAGCAAAGGATTATCACATTTACATCAGTGCAAAGGAATTAGGCTAAGTGTTAGAGAGGAAGCACAGTAAGGAATTTGAGGACGGATAAACAAAAAGAGAAAAATAAATCCTCCCAAAATCTCCTTCAGAGCAAAGCTAATTAACTTGTGTCGCCTCTGCCTAACAGTAATTAGCGCTTCACCTGTTGATTTGTCAAAAGTCGGCGGTGTTTCTCGACGCTCAGCGGGATGGTTATTAGTTTTGTTTCCAAAATGTTGCATATCTTATAAATCAGTTAATCAGAACTCGGATGGATAGGTTCCAGACTAAAGCCTCATTTCCATAGGAACGAGATGTTTAGGGGTGTTTCTACGAGGGCTGTCAAGATAATGACTGTAGCAACTTATTGTAAATGACGGATAAACAATCTTTGGGCTTAATATTTGTCATCTGTACATTTATTTGCATTTATCTTGTCCATTTTCTGAAAGTAATACATTATTATTATTATTTTTTAACCTGAAGTTGAGTTTTATTGTATTACGGGACCGCTTCAGTCAGGGACACTTGGATGAGGGAGAACTTGCTCTCGAGTCAACTCATTTTTCATTTTAGTATTTATTTCATTCATTTAAAAAGCAAAAGCAACAACAGCATTTAACATGAATGAAAATGAGCAGAAGGAAGTAAAAACGTATAATGTCTGCCCCCATCAGCACAAAATCATTTACAGTTCATTTTAGCTGTCTGATGCCAGCCGTCTTATCAATTTCAAGACATCCAAACACAACAAATATAAATACAATTCTGTAACAATGATCATTTAACATTCTCCTTAAACAAATAAATGGACTCGGAAGTTTTGATTTTACAATCAAGACTGTTCCACAGACTGACTCCTTTGATTAAGATACATCTTCCCTTTACAGCTGATTGAACTTTTTAGTACCATTTAGTTCATATCTACTTTTTCTCTTGGTGAATCCGATTTGCAAATTGTTTGGTAAACTTTCCAGATGAGCTTTATACATTATGCAACTCATCATATTTAAAGTGCATATGACAGGTTTTGATGCTTTTGAGAATATGACTTAGATGGATAACATCTGTTGTAAGTAATAATTATCGTTTTATTTCTGTGAAGCAGCAATTATATTTTTTATATATATTTATTTATGCAATTTTCTTCCAAAATAAACAAGACAAAATCAAATACACATACACATCACCACAGTACCAAACCTACAATCAAAACGCTAAAGGCACCTGTGTAGGCGTCTTAGGCTAGTAGCTAAGCTATTACAACAAATTTATGGTAAAACACAGGAGCGATGAATTAAAAAAAAAATATATATAAACATGTACATGCACATACATACACACATAAATAAAAGAATATAAAATAAAAAAGATAAAAGAGTTGCTAGTAAACAGATCCACATGTACAGAAGTTGTTATAAATACAGTCCATATCTCACAAGTTGTTTTATCGTCCTTGGTTGCTCAACAAATGAACAATTGGGGACCACATGGTGTTATGTTCTTCTAATACTACATTTTGCTCACAGCGAACGCGTTCGAGCTTGGCCACTAAAGTCATTTTGTTGAGCCACTCGTTAACTGATGGAGAAGCTGGTGATTTCCAATTGCAGAGGATTCGTTTTTTTGCTGCAACCATGCCAATCATTAGAATGCATTTTACATGGCGAGGAAGTGATCCGAAGCAGTTGACGCAGCCCAATACTGCTATGAAGGGATCAGGAACTATCTCCCAGCGGGAGACCTCGGTAAGAGCTGTGAGGAAACGTCATCTCACCCCTGAAGTGGCTGCAAATTTTATTGATGTTTTAGAGAAATATTCTCCTATTGTTCTACCTGCCCCCTGTGATTTTATTTTTGAAAATTTTAATAGCAAACTCAAGTCAGCGCTTGATTCTATCGCTCCTTTAAAATCCAAGAAACTCCCTACAAAACCAATTACTCCATGGAGGAATGAGGAAATTAAACAACTCAAAAGACAATGCAGGGTGGCAGAGAGAAAATGGAGAAAAAACAAAATTACCATAAACTACCAAATCTTCCGTGAACAACAATCAACCTACAATAACACAGTAAGAAACACAAGAAACAACTACTTCTCAAAAATTATCAACAATAATAAAAACAATCCCAAGGTACTCTTCTCTACAATAGAACATCTAATCAATCCTGATTTTAACAAGACCAATTTTACTCCAAGTGACTCCCTTTGCGAGGCGTTTGCAGACCACTTCAGGGGAAAGATAGACACTATCAGATGTAATATTTTATCTACTCAAAGTAACACGGTTTTAAATACATCTGGTTGTCTACTTGTTCCAGAGGAAACACTGCACAGTTTTGTCCAGGTTAATGCTGAGATGCTTGATAAAGTTTTCTCCTCAGTGAGGCCCACCACATGTCCTTTAGACCCGGTCCCAACCCCGTTTTTTAAAACTTTCTATGGATCTCTTAGAGACGAGCTTTTACACATGATGAATTGCTCCCTTCAGACGGGGGTCTTCCCTGCTGCCTTTAAGGGGGCGGTGGTGAGGCCTCTGCTGAAGAAGAGCAATTTGGACCGTAATGATTTTAACAACTTTAGACCGGTATCCAACTTACCATTTTTAAGCAAAATCTTAGAAAAACTTGTTTTTACCCAACTTAGCGACTTTATAAATGCACATGACGTCCTTGAGAAATTTCAGTCTGGCTTTAGGGTAAACCACAGCACCGAGACAGCCCTTTTAAAGATTTTAAACGATTTTAGATTAAATTATGATTCCAAAAGGTTGACAGTGTTGGTTCTACTGGATCTGAGCGCTGCCTTTGATACAGTCGACCATACTATTCTTTTAACTCGTTTAAAACACATCGGCCTCTCTGGTGCTGTCCACAAATGGTTTACATCCTACCTCACAGACAGGACATTCATGGTGAGTGTGGATACCTGCTCCTCCAAGGTCCATAATATTACATGTGGTGTGCCTCAAGGTTCGATTTTAGGCCCAGTGCTTTTTAACCTGTATATGCTCCCTCTTGGTGATGTCATCAGGAGACATGGAGTCAACTTTCATAGTTACGCTGACGATACACAGTTGTACATCTCCATGTCTCCTGAGGACACCAGGCCAATGGATGCACTTTTTAACTGCATTTTAGATATCAAATCCTGGATGGCAGAAAACTTTCTCCAGCTTAACCAGGACAAAACTGAAGTTTTAGTCATCGGTCCTCAGGCCCAGAGAGAGAAACTTTTACCCAAACTACAGTCATTGTCTTTTAATCCTTCCTCACAGGTGAAGAACCTGGGTGTGATTTTTGACTCTGAGCTGACTTTAATTCCACACATTAAGAATATCACAAAGATAGGTTTTTACCATCTAAAGAACATAGCCAGAGTCCGCCCCATTCTCTCTCGGGCCAACACGGAGACGCTAATGCATGCTTTTATCACCAGTCGTATCGACTACTGTAATGCCCTGCTTTCTGGTCTTCCCAAAAAGAGTATCTCAGGTTTACAACTTTTACAAAATTCAGCAGCTCGTGTCCTGACGAAGACCAGGAGGCGGGACCACATTACACCGGTTTTAGAGTCACTGCATTGGCTCCCCGTGTGTTTCAGGATCCATTTTAAAGTTCTTTTAATGGTTTTTAAATGTCTTAATGGTCTTGGTCCTTCTTATCTTTCAGAATTGATTTTACCATATGAGCCTTCGCGGTCCCTTCGCTCCTCTGGCAGGGGTCTCCTAGTTATTCCTAAAGTCAACAGAAAGACTCACGGCGAGGCGTCTTTCCAATACTATGGCCCTCGCCTCTGGAACGACCTGCCAGAGGAGCTCAGGACCGCAGAGAACGTTCATGTTTTTAAGAGCAGGCTCAAGACCCACCTTTTTAGTTTAGCTTTTAATTAATATTTACTTATATTAACCTTATTTACCGGTTTTAGTTCTATTATTTCTTTATTTTCCCTCTTTTATCCTGTGCTATTTCACGCACAGTTTTAGCTGTTTTTAATGTATCTCTTATTAAATATTTATTTATTTATTTTTATTTATTTTATTCATTTATTTTTTATGTTCTCCTAGTGGTTCCTCTGAGGGAGCCCTCTGCCCCGGGAGTGCTGGTTGGCTGTGGCCGTGCGGGCGCTCTCCTGGGGGTGCCTGGATGGAGGTAGGACGTCTCTCCTACACCTACTCCGGGCCCCCTGGGTTGGCGCTCTGTGGCTGTGGGCGATGGGCTGCTCCTGGTGCAGACGGCTCCTTGGATGATGTTTCCTCTTTCGGTCCATCTGTACCCAGCCTTACGTACTCAACTCTATGTCCATTTTTATTTAAGACTTTTAACTGCTGGGCTGTCTGTACGTCTGTGTGTCTGTGTGTGCGGGTGGTGGGTGGTGGGGTTGTAGTTATTTATGTATATTTACTGGTGGGGACGATTTTTATTATTTTTAATGATTTTTAAGCACTGTAAAGCACTTTGTGTTACATTTTGTATGAAAAGCGCTCTATAAATAAAGTTTGATTTGATTTGATTTGATCTCCACCCTGTAGTTTGTTTGAAACCACTGGAATATGTCTGTCCAAAAAGAACACATATCTACCATAGGGATCAGCTATCATGTGCTCAAGACGAAAAGGGATGTTCTTCCGAAAAAGAATGGCAACCCCTCTTGCCTTACGGCTAAAAACTGTTTGAAAAACCTGATCAATCCAAATGGCTCTTAATCTAGATTGGTCACTAGGACCAATATGCGTCCCTTGGAGAAATATTATGTCAGCTTTCAGAGATTTAAGTTGTGAAAAAACGCGACCTCTTTTAATCGCATGACCAAGTCCTTTTACGTTCCAGGAGACCATGTTTAGATGTTCAAAGCTTCCCATATTTTATAGATAGCATATAATATTTGTAATACACGTGGATCTTCTCATAACAGCATTTATTAGCAAACAAAATGTGGCGATGGATAACAAAACACAATCCCGAAACCATTTTTACCCTACCCACCCTCAGAGTCTCCTAAAGAGACCCGATAACCTTATTAACAGTCCGGAGCGCTAGTCGCAGGATTTTATTCCTAACTCCCAAACAAGGGAGTAAGTATGCCTTCTCATTGTCTGGAGCTACATAACTCCGTGCCCAAATATTAAGTCCATCGTCGGACAGCAGATCAAAATGTCGCACACATACAAAAACAAAAGATCCATCGGTGCAGTCAAGTTGTTAGATTACATACCTCGTCTCTCACTCAGCGCCTTTGTTTTTTATAACGGTGTCGATGAATGATGTTGCCTCCCTCGGTTTGGCAAAGGTTTCCCTTTTCCCCTGATGGATGATCCGGAGCTTCGCTGGGAAGAGCAGTTGGAACTCCACTTTCAAATCTTGCAGTGTGGCGATCACAGTTTGAAATTCGCGACGCTGCTTCATTGCTTCAGCCGTGTGAAGCAGCAATTTAATGAAGAACAAGCTACTGACAGGAAGTCACCTGCTTCTGAGGAACATCACAGGAAGTGATCGAAACTAAAGCAGGTAAACAAACCTTATGTCTTACTAAAGGACTTAATGACTACAGGCCGGTGGCGCTGACGTCTGTGGTCATGAAGTCTTTTGAGCGCTTGGTCCTGCCCCACCTCAAGGACATCACCGCCCCTCCTGGACTCGCTGCAGTTCGCCTACAGAGCTAACAGGTCTGTGGACGACGCAGTCAATCTGGCCCTCCACTTCACCCTGGAGCATCTGGACTCACCAGGAACCTATGCCAGGGTCCTGTTTGTGGACTTCAGCTCTGCCTTCAACACCATCCTCCCTGGACTGCTACGAGACAAGCTCTACCAGCTCAGCGTGCCCGACTCCCTCTGCAGGTGGATCATTGACTTCCTGACGGAACGGAGACAGCACGTGCGGCTGGGGAAGATCGACACTCGGACTACAAACACTGGAACTCCTCAGGGCTGTGTACTTTCCCCCTGGCTCTTCTCCCTGTATACAAACTACTGCACCTCCAGTCACCAGTCCGTTAAACTGATCAAGTTTGCGGACGACACCACCCTCATCAGGCTCATCTCGGACGGTGATGAGTCCGCCTACAGGAGAGAGGTGGAACGGCTGGCGTCCTGGTGCAGCCACAACAACCTGGAGCTGAACGCCCAGAAGACAGTGGAGATGATCGTGGACTTTAGGAAAGACATAGCCCCACCATCCCCCCTCGCCCTGACAGACTCTCCCACCCCCATTTCCATTGTGGACTCCTTCCGTTTCCTGGGCACCACCATCAGCCAGGACCTCAAATGGGAGCCAACCATCAGCTCCCTCATCAAGAAGGCCCAGCAGAGGATGTTCTTCCTGCGGCAGAACGGGACAAGCACCGACTGCAGCTGAGAAGGTGATTGGCTGTGAGCTCCCATCTCTCCAGGACCTGTTCACCTCCAGGACCCGGAGGCGTGTGGGTCGGATCACAGCTGACCCCTCTCACCCTGAACACGGACTATTCACCCCTCTCCCCTCAGGCAGGAGGCTACGGTCTATCCAGACCCATACCTCCCGCCACTCGAACAGTTTTTTCCCCTCCGCCATCAGACTCATGAACAAAAACAAGTCTCTGTAGCTTAGTTACAGACTCATGGATGTTTCTGCACTTGCACTGTGCGGTGTGTCCACACTTAGACCCGCTGCTATCACTCATCACTTTATAACGCTTAATATCACTTTATACGCCTACACATCTGTATATACAATCCCAGTCACTTTATTTTATCTTATTTATTTTTTATTTTTTTTGCATGCCCCTATAGCCTTAAGTTCTTAGCTAATTTTTTATCTTAATTCTGTGTTATATGTTTTATGTCGCACGTTTGCACCGAGACAAATTCCTAGTTTGTGAACCCTGTTCTGAAACAATGGCAATAAACCTATTCTGATTCTGATTCTAAAAGAACAATCTTTAATAGTTTAAACTAAGAAGACAGTATGAACCTTTTTGCCAAGAAGAAAGGTGTTGAGAGTTAACGTCTCCGTTTCTCATACTAAATAAACTTCTGTGTTTGACATCCAGCATCTCCTACCTCTCTTTGCAAGTCTACATTAGGCCTTATTTGGAAAGCATCAAATATCTCCAACACAATGTACCTATTGGTGGGTTGCAGGTTCTAGATGTGATGATGTCACTGGACCCAGCGGGGGCAGGAGCCAGTTTTTCCTATTAACAACATTACACTTTCATAAGTCGTAGCTCAAAAGAAAATGTATGAATTACAAAATGATCATTAATATCAGTCACTGGGTCCATGATCTCTCTATACAAGACCAAAAAAATCCTCCATATAATAGTATTGGCCTTTAGAATGCTGTGATGTCACCTGCAACCCAGCAATACTCAGAATGGCCATCTTACAAATAATATAGCCTATAGTAAACTTTGTTCTTTCAATATAGCTTTTTGTTTCCCCCATTTTTCCGAGCTGAAGTGTCACCGACCGTATCTACAGATCGTGTCCAAAGTAACCCACTCCCTCTACCACCAAATCCCCAAATCCAATCCAGCGTGTCCCAGAGACCATCACCTGTGCCGAATCAGCCGCCCAGTTACTTTGTGCTCTTTCAGGTTCCTTTAAAAAAAACACACACACCACGCTCTGCTGGCGCAGACACGTCTGTATAGCCTTAAATACCCCCGCTGCTATGATACCAGGGTTTAGAGCAAAGTGCCTATCAGCTCAACTACATGATAGATCGCCGCTGGAGTCTGTTGCTGTACGGGCGGGAGGTGAGGAGGTCGAGTGGAGGGACGCGGGGCAGTCGTCACAAAGTGCAATTTGGGGAGGCAGGGGGAAAGCCAACAAGTGTGACAAATTGTTTTTGATCAGTTGACCTCTTTTGGCCGGAGATGTACGAGATGATAGCGACGATGAGAGGACCCTTGCGCTTTATGGTCAGAGAAAGAAAGAAAGAAAACCTGGGGTTGCTTTTGATCAAAGAAAAGAAAACAATTTGAAATGCCGCTCTGATGAAATAAAATGAAATCCAGGATACACCGAGGAAACTAAGCCGTCGAAGCACATGTAATGCAGTTTCTATTGTCTACTCCAAATGCTGCTACCAACAACAACAAAAATAGCCGCCTCTATCATTCGTTTTGCATTGGCCTGTCATTTGACCTCGACTTCAATGAATGAGATTAATATTATAATCTTATTCATCGACATTTGTAAAGCACTAAGGTTGTGGACAAGGTTGTGATGTGGAGCAGTGGAAATAAACGGCAAGTCTAAACCTGCTAGCTACAGCTTCCATTATCATCAATAATGAACCCACCAAACAGGTGGAATTCTTTAAATATTTGGGTGTTCATTGTCTTGGAAACACCACATGTATTCCATCTGTAAAACGACTAAACAAAGAATAAATTCCCTTAGGTCCGTCAGGTGCTGCTTCAGTTCTTACCATATTCTTCACCTGCTCTTCAGTATCCTGGAGTATTGTAACGCTGTATGGTACAACTGTCTCTCATTCACTGCCAAATCAATTGATTAAAATCTCTTTATGGACAGTATGAGGCTGTGTACCATGACGGCACATTGCACTAAGGTCCAGCTCAGATATAAACCACAGGGGGGGAGTTCAGCTTGGTTTAGCTGCAGGTTGCGTTGAAGTGTAGTTCGACACTTCAACTACAGGGTACAGAGACTGAGAGCCTACACAGACAGCTGAAGCTATGGTTCCTGGCGGCCTTATGTCTTGTTATATGCTTTTTATTTGTTTTTTGTTTGTATATATTTATGCTAGCACTGCATTGACCACAAATCTATTATGCAAACGCTTGATAAATGACGCCGAGTGGCTTCTGATTTCAAATCTTTTTCCACCTTAGTTTAGTTTAGTTTATTTAACAGGGACCATGTACAAAATACAATAATCTTAATTTAGAGATGCTAGACCTAGTTTTCTGAAGGGTATAGGCTGTGTAACTCTTATGACCTGACGTTCAGACCAGACAAAGCTCTGCTTTGCTTGGTACATCTTGATTCAAAGTGCCAATGCACTTCCCACTCAACGTTGAAGTGGACAGAGAGACACACATAACAGTGCACATCCATTGATCTAACTTAATTCCCACTTAAAAGTAATCGCTTATTTGGACTCACTTGTGGGACTTCTTGCCCTCTGTGCCTCCCGGTCCGGATCCGCAGTCATGAGCCTGGATGATGAAGGTGTACTCTTTCTGCTGCTCACAGTCCACCAGCCCCCGCACCCTCAGCTGACCCTCTCCGGACGTCCCGTTCAGCACCACCGCCTCGAACGGGGCCTCCATGCCATGGATGGTGAATGCACAGATCTCCCCTGGAAGAGAGAGGTCAATGTCAGCGGTCAGAGACTTACTTCAACATTTACTGGAGCTAATTTTGTCTTAGATCCAACAAGGACGTTGAACATTGCAAAGACAGATGGAACGTCAACAGCAATGATGGGGAGATTCTTACTGACATAAAAGCCTTTTTTACTTGAGCACCAATGCTTCTAACCCATACAAGTCTGAAAATAAATGTCCAATTCTCTACAAAAAATATTCTTCAATATATGAATATGACCTTTGAAAAGAACGAAAAATCAGCCCTATCGTGCTTTGTTACAGATTCGACAGAACGAGAAAGTCTTCTCAGTGTGTGAGAAATGAGGCGCTGAAATTAAAATAGAAATGGCAGCTTTAATCCGTCGGCAAACTGCAGTCTCACACAATAGAGAGAGTTTTCTTGTTGTGAAAGAAAGACACACAAATAATCCCTCACCGACTCCAGTAAAGTCAATATTTGCAGCATGGTGTCAACAATTTCTTATTTGTTTATGTTGGGGCTTATATTGGCGTCTTGCACAAAACAGAACATATTTCTTTTTTTGTAATAATCGGCCCAGGAGAGGGCCAGTCCTGAACTTTTTCATGGGCGCGCGCACAACTGAGTTACAAGGAAATAGAGCTATTTCTTGTGATTTTTTCTGGCCGGTTTATTGATGTTAAGATGAAGAAATGTTTCCTCAAAGGAAGTTATTTTGTTCAAATCAACCTCGGCCCATATGTAAATATAAGTATAAAAATGCTATATATTTCAATCTACAGTGAGTTTGAATAGTCGTGAGATTGCAAGAGAATACCAGGGTTAAAGAAATAAAGTATACATTCATATGGGGCTCAGTATATCTTTAACAGAAGAAGCATGAACGGCGTGGAATGAATTAGCCCGGTGACATTTTGCGCAGAGCATGTCAAGCTTGTTACAATGTGTTCGCCCCGACTGGTACAAGGTCTGGACCCATGAAATCGCATCGGGCAAAGGCCCCGCACTCTGAGCAGTGACAGATAATTACCTTCCGTTCGTTCACTCGAGCCTTAAACACCACCGACCAGATCGGGCTTGACTGCTGCTTTGTGAGCTTTTAAAGATGTGCAATTAACATCGATGGACTTCCTTTGCGAGAAAGGACTTTTCTGGACCGAATCAGATCTTTTGTCAAGGATTAATGGTGTGAACGCAACGAGCAGGGCAGCGTATTCGATTTTTAAATGGTAAAGCTAAACATACGCTAATTTATTTCAACATTGTAGACTTCTTGGGAAAAACAAAAGTGGATCGTCCCAGCCCTAATGTCAAAATAGATAGATGCGGTACATGGCTCTAAGTGCATCCGGAAAGTATTGACTGATCGTCCTGGAGATGTTTCTACAACTCGACTGGAGTCCACCTGTCCTAAATTACATGGATTGGACTTGATTTGGAAAGACACACACCTCTCTATGAGGTCCCCACAGCTGTCAGTGCATGTCAGAGCCAAAACCAAGCCCTGAAGTCAAAGGAATTATCTGTAGACCTCCGAAAGAGCTTTGTATCGAGGCACATATCTGGGGAAGGGTACAAGAAAGCACTGAATGTCCCAAAGAGCACAGTGACATCCATCATCATAAATGGAAGAAGTTGAAAACCACAAGGACTCTTCCCAGAGCTGGCCGCCCTTCCAAACTGAGTGATCAGGGAGAAGGGCCTTGACCCGATGGTCACTATGACAGAGCTCCAGCGATATTCTGAGGAAATGGGAGAACCAACCGACAACCATCTCTGCAACACTCGAACAAACTGTTTTACAAACTCTAGTAAAACAACGATTTCAAACATAATGCACTTTGAGCACATTCCACTTTTGCAGGTGAACAGAAAATGTTTGAATATGGAGACATCTCCCCCCCGTCTGCGCTGCCTGAACAATGACTTATCAGAGTTAAATGGACCCGTACACAATATATGGGGGAACATGCTGGGACGGGGAAATCACCAAATGGTACCCAGCCAACGGTGCGCGGCGGCGAGTGACAGAGGACGCTGCGGTCTCCGAAAGGTAATGTAAAATCCATCACTACTGGAGCAAGAAATAAATCCAATATACAATTCAGGGCATATTAGCATTGACTGTGCGCCGGGCCCCATGTAAATGCAGGATACAGGCTCAAAGTGGTTCAGTGGCTGCAAAATAAAGGTTTACCCCCGCTGTCATGGGCGCCGGCTCCAAATGTCTGCGTTATGATATGAAATGGGGGCGGTTAGGCAAAGTTTTATGGACGGAGTTAAGTCGCTGTCGCTGCCATTGCCTTTATAAAACTTGCAGTAAAGGGGCTTGGTGGTTAGAAAGTTTTATCCACGGATCTAAAGGTTGCCAGGACGATTCCAACCTTTAATTTAAGGATGTCAACAACTAACAAACGATTAAGTGTTTTTTTTTTTTGCCAGTAAAATTTTTAAGATATGAAACAGTATTTAAGTAATATCTACATCTTCTCAGAGTAACAGTTTCATTACTCTGTGAGGAAAAAAAATATGTGGCTCTTTGACCTCATCACAGGAAAGCAGTTCAAACTATAGACGGGGCTTTCGGGGCTTAGTACCACACAGGACTGAGTTGGAAACCTTTGGTTCCAACTCAGTCCTGTGTGGTACATTGTCATGGGTTCAGGTCGAGTCTAACTAAAAATAGTTGTTACAAGAAGAACAATATCATATGGGGGATTCATCGGAAACCTTTTCAGATATTGATACCAGTATTGTAACCCTAACCCTTGCAAGACCAAAATCCAGTGTCTAGGTATGCCGCCATTGTAGTGCTGGGGCTGACCAACAAAACACACACATTGGCAAGACGAGTGAAATCTCTTGCACTTTCAACACCGGATGAAGAGAGCCCCCCTGCCCCCCTCTATCCTGACTGCATTCTAGCGGAGCACCATAGAGAGAATTCTCACCGACTCTGCTCTGTCACTGGACACTTGTGAGGAGACTAGTGAAGAGTGCAGAGAAGATCATTGGGACCTCTCTCCTCTCTGTCCAAGACATCGGTAAAAAGCGCTGCGTGTCCCGGGAAAAGAGCATTATACGGGACGCCTCGCATCTAAAATCATGCACTTTTCTCCTTGCTGGCTTCAGGAAAGAGGTTCTGTAGAATGTTTTGCAGGATTGCAAGATAGTATAACAGTTTTTGTTCCAATGCAATGAGACTGCTGAATGACCGAATGGTTGGAATATCGAGTAAATAACTTTTTGCACTATGCTGGTGGCTTTCTACCTATTTATTCCTCAGTTTTGCCGATGCCAGTTTTTAGAAATTGCAAGTACAACGCAATGAAATTTCGCAACAAAGACACAACCAAAGTTTAGTCATTTCAATACACACAATAGGTTGCCTACTCTTGGAACATACTCATTTCTTAGCTAATATCATTGGTATTCGAAAGCCATCCTCAATGTTGGTGTGTGGCAAGCAGGGTAAACAAGCAAAAACTAAATTATTTTCTTGTCATTATGCACATATAGGCAGTGAATGCCGGCTCATGTGTGGTCAGGTCCAATTATTGTGCCAAGTAAAAAAAACTTTATGTATGCTCAGTGATTTTTGTTGCAAACCTGTCGATGTGTCAAGGAAGCATTAATTTGTGTCTATTTGTAGCGACATTTGCGAGGGAAAATAGTCGGCATTTAATTGAGGTCAGTGTGTTATCCCGGTTGTTAATTTTTCACTCCTACAAACCCACAGTCTGGCGGAGTTGGCGAAGGCAGAGGAAAGGTCAGGGGAAGTGGAAATGTACCTCCCAAAAATAGCTGCCGCCTTCTGGCACGGCATTCGCATTAAAAAAATAATACAGCTTGTAGTGAGACAATAATGAGACACACTTTTGTGTGGGACTTCGACAGTGGTAAATCGCATGGGGGTTATAGAGGTGTGAATACGGCAGTTAAAAGAACACCAGCCCTGGAAGTTAAATTCAATCAATTTGAGAGACAAATGTTCTAACTCTACCCATTTTTCTTGACGGGGAATCAAATTGGTTTTGCGAGAGAGATCCGATTTGGTTGTGAAAGGAGTAGGTTCCACAACAATCGACTCCAAACCACATCTTAACCCACCTAAGTTAAGCCTCCTGTAAACTGTCACAGCTCTGAAGTCTGCAGAGCTCATTTTCATTCCAGAGAAGGTTTCCTACTGCAAGAGGGAGTGGCAGTATCCTTGGCAAAAGCAGAGGCAGATGTCAACACCTGGCACTTGGCACAGAGCTACGACCTCTAATTACCCACTAAACTGTTATCTAAACGGGTGTCTCCAAGTCGCGTTAGGGCATTAGGCTTTTAGCAGTGGGATTTACGGACTCTGTATTCTACATTTGGGTATTTAAATTGAAATGGAAGAAAATGGATGGATGGTTTTAACTGGTTGCAGACAGAACTCTCTTCTCAAAAGTGTGTTCTTTGCTTATTCCATCTATGGTTCCCCAGTGGCACGGCCTCGATTTATCGGCCTCACGTTGTGAAAGAGTGGTTCGGGGAGTTTGAGACTGATTGTTCAAGATATTGGTGAAACATCAGTGCAACACTGGACCTTTGTTGAAGTCTGTTGAAACAATTTAAACCTCATGAAATGACATGAAATGCGTTCTACTCAAATGACGTTGTTCCGATGTCTGCTTTAAAAACCTTTACTATTTGTCAACCTTCGCAAAGTGCATGAAGTTGGTCTCCGTGATTGCTACTTTGTAAAAGCAGTTCAGAAAATGACACAGGCTGACAGGTCGCCTCTACGCCGCCTGATTGCGGGCAGCAGCCAACGCTCCCCACGGCCATCAGGACATTTCCATTTAATCAAGTGGAAATGAATGAGCGGCCATTAGCTGAGGAAGGGGGAGGGTGAGGGGGTGGGGGGTACAGTGTGCTTAGGAGCAACGTGCTAAGTGTTCCTGCCTGTGTCAGAAGTCTAGCACACCTCCAGGTCGAGTTATCTTTTAAGTTACCACCGCTCATTATCAGAGAAGGCTGAGAGGGGGAGAGAGAGTGTGCCGGAGTGTGACAGAGTATTGCAGGGCCACTGCGCTGCTGGGCCCCAGTTATTATCAAAGCTGACAGAGCATCACTGATGAGCTGCCATCATCTGAATACTTACGTCTCCAACAGGCGCTCGGATGGAGTTATGCGCAGAGATTAAGCCGAGTGTGGAAAATGCTAAGATTGCTTTGATAATGTCTGTTTTTTTAAAGTTTCTTTTGTATATGGGCTACATCCATCACAATGTGAATTTGTGGATCAAGGTTTGTAGGTGAGGTGTTTCAAGGCTGCGGTTCTACAACTTTCAGAATCAGAATCAGAATAGGTTTTATTGCCATCATGGACCCAGTGACTGATATTAATGATCATTTTGTAATTCATACATTTTCTTTTGAGCTACGACTTATGAAAGTGTAATGTTGTTAATAGGAAAAACTGGCTCCTGCCCCCGCTGGGTCCAGTGACATCATCACATCTAGAACCTGCAACCCACCAATAGGTACATTGTGTTGGAGATATTTGATGCTTTCCAAAGAAGGCCTAATGTAGACTTGCAAAGAGAGGCAGGAGATGCTGGATGTCAAACACAGACAGTTTATTTAGTATGAGAAACGGAGACGTTAACTCTCAACACCTTTCTTCTTGGCAAAAAGGTTCATACTGTCTTCTTAGTTTAAACTATTAAAGATTGTTCTTTTAGAATCAGAATCAGAATAGGTTTATTGCCATTGTTTCAGAACAGGGTTCACAAACTAGGAAACGTGCGACATAGAACATATAACACAGAATTAGAAGGGCATGCATAAAAAATATTAAATAAATAAGACAAAATGAAATAAAGTGACGTGTAGTAAGACAACAACAATTTGACATTGAACAACAGCGGGATTGTATTTACAGATGTGTAGGCGTATAAAGTGATATTAAGTGTTATAAAGTGATAGCAGTGGCTCTAAGTGTGGACACACCGCACACTGCAAGTGCAGATACATCCATGAGTCTGTAACTGAGCTACAGAGACTTGTTTTTGTTCATGAGTCTGATGGCGGAGGGGAAAAAACTGTTCAAGTGGCGGGAGGTATGGGTCTGGATAGACCGTAGCCTCCTGCCTGAGGGGAGAGGGGTGAATAGTCCATGTCCAGGGTGAGAAGGGTCAGCTGTGATCCGACCCACACGCCTCCGGGTCCTGGAGGTGAACAGGTCCTGGAGAGATGGGAGCTCACAGCCAATCACCTTCTCTGCAGAATGCACAATGCGCTGCAGTCGGTGCTTGTCCCGTTCTGTAGCGCCGGGGAACCACAGGGTGATGGAGGAGGTGAGGATGGACTCCAAGTCTATAACTGGATTGTACAGAATCACATGTTGGACTATATCAGGCCTAAAATGGGTCTTAGTCATGACTTAAGTAATTCAAAACTAAGAATAATCCAAAAGTGGGCAGCGGCCCAGGTACCGTCACTGCCACAGATTGAGAATCACTCTTCTAAGGCTTCCTGCTCCCTTTTGAGATATGGGTTTCATAATATTTAAATGTCTACCTCTTCCTACTGTCATCTCCGCACATCCTGCTTGTTCACGTGTGTTCATTTCGATGCACGGATCAGCCGGAGCTCACACTGCGACTGTTTTGAGAAGTGAATTATATTGTGCTATATTTAGACACACAACAGCAAGCACGTTTTTCTTTCATAAATGCTGCGTTTACAATAAGGTGGAAATTTTTTCTCTCAGACAAGAAAATTAATTGATTATTACTTGAATGTTTTGTTTGTGCTATTAGCATTTTCTGGCAGACTATAAGCATATTCAGCACAAACAAATGAATTCAAGTCAAACCCGGGTCAGTATGGATGTTTTGAAGTTAAAATAACAAACAAAACGGCACTTGAAGTTAGCCGTTAGCTTGTAGCATAAAGGTAACGTTAGCACCATCGTTAGCGTACTATTTTTGTTTGGTAGAAAATATATCCATAGTTCAGCATTTGTTAAAGTAGTGGTGGAATAATAGGTGAAGGAGTTGTTCTTTTTCTTCTTAGTTTTGTCCTTCCACTGTGGCCATTTATGGTCGTTCCTTGAGATGCCGCCTGTACATTGAGTTCAAGATAAAGATGCCGTATCGCTAAACATCATGGGATTTGCGGCGGGCTTTTTACATAATATATTGTTGGTGAAGAACCTGGGTGTGATTTTTGACTCTGAGCTGACTTTAGTTCCACACATTAAGAATATCACAAAGATAGGTTTTTACCATCTAAAGAACATAGCCAGAGTCCGCCCCATTCTCTCTCGGGCCAACACGGAGACGCTAATGCATGCTTTTATCACCAGTCGTGCTTTCTGGTCTTCCCAAAAAGAGTATCTCAGGTTTACAACTTTTACTAAATTCAGCAGCTCGTGTCCTGACGAAGACCAGGAAGCGGGACCACATTACACCGGTTTTAGAGTCGCTGCATTGGCTCCCCGTGTGTTTCAGGATCGATTTTAAAGTTCTTTTAATGGTTTTTAAATGTCTTAATGGTCTTGGTCCTTCTTATCTTTCAGAACTGCTTTTACCTTATGAACCTTCACGGCCCCTGCGCTCCTCCGGCAGGGGTCTCCTAGTTATTCCTAAAGTCAACAAAAAGACTGTGGCACTCTGTATCACCGAAAGATACAGAAATGCCAAATCCTTTTGCCAAAGCCAGTTGGCTGAAAGAGAATGCTACTTGAAGCCATTAGTTTTCTACATACATTCACTTCACATAAGATTAAAATGTAAAGGCTTTACGTAAGCAAGCCGTCCAGACGCGGAGGAAGGAGATAATGCAGAGGAGATGAAAGAACGGGAACGTGTCCGCCGCCTCGGGGCCGCCACCGTCTCCTCAAACTGGACAGCGACCAAAACAGCGGCCCGAACGCGCTCAGGGAGAGAGCCATGGTGTGCCAGTATATCGAGGCTCCATAATTAGGACCGACACGGCTTTCATCCTCCTACAGCCAAACGCTCCGTGGAGACAGGCTCAATCAGATTAAACACATTGCACTGTTTTTTAACCAACTGGACGACGCTCAATAATTCATAATAATAATAATAATGCATCGGTTTTAATATAGCGCTTTTCTGGACACTCAAAGACGCTTTATATTGCACTATTCATTCACTCCATACTTGGTGGTGGTAAGCTACTATTGTAGCCACAGCTGCCCTGGAGTAGACTGACGGAAGCAAGGCAGCCAGTCTGCGCCATCAGGCCCCTCCGACCACCACCAACCACTCACTCACTCCATTCGCTAGGCTTCCTAGTGTTACCACATGGTCTCCCATCCAAGTACCGACCAGGCCCGTCCCTGCTTAGCTTCCAAGGTCTGACGGGATACGTAGCGGTAAATATAGCTGTCTGTGTTTCATCTGCTACGGGGCTTTCAGGTGCCGCACAGAAAATTACTTAGGGACGTATATCGTTTGATGTCTTTACATGGGGGGGTTGTTAGCACTGTCTGGTGAACGTGTCCTGCCAATAGCATGCCTCTACAAACATTTGGTGATTATTTCGATTCAGTTTGATAGATGTCTCCTGAGTGCATGTTTGTACAGGATTTCAATCGTCCAGAGGATATTTTCGACAGGGCAGGGTTGATTGAGTTGGGGACGTTTTAGTGTCTTCAGAAACTTGTCATGGCTCTTGCTTTTGTGTTAAGTAAAAGCCTTACAATTGCCAAGAAGAGTGAGGTGACGCTTTTGAAGATAGAAGTCAAAAGGTCTCAACTCAGTCGATCAAATTTCTCCACTTTAACAACGGTAATGTTTGTCATCTTCTGAACTTCCCAACAAACTTAATACAGCGATCGTGCAAAGTGCTGCAGAAATACAAAAATGGTCACACATTTCAAGCATTAACTACCTCTGTAAAAACTGTAAGCATTATAAAGATGAGCGTTTAGTTAGACTTAAAAAGATTAGCAATAGGTGGCAGCGAACACGGCCTAGAATGGGTGAAAAAGGAAATTTGCCAAATGCTGTACCTCATCAGTATTTGGTTGTGATTGGATTCACGCACCCGCCATATTATGTTTGTAGCAGACAGTCCTTCCTAGTGGCCAACATCACGCTCTTTTATAATATCGTCACCACTTTAAGACACCTTTCAGAGAAAATAAATAGTTACACGTGCTGACAGAGAAGACAGTGAACTTTGAGAAGTTTTGTTTCATGAAGATGTTCACAGCCTCAATGTTTAACTACAGGGTCTTTAGAATGTTGTGACGTCATGTGAATGCAACTTATTGCAGTTACAAGGCAACGATTTGCAGGTAATGAGAAGGCAAATGCAACTTCACCACTCTGGGACACTGGTACTCTGGGACCAACCTTCAGACCAGGAGCCAGGTGCTCTCAGGGGGTAACGGGGCTCATACTGGGTTAGGAGATCGCACAGTCACTGAGGTACTTTGGTAGGCAATTTACAAATGTGATATCAGGTTGTTGTTATCTGGCAACACACAAGTTCATCTCAATACCATCATCATTACACTGTCAGGATAGACTCTCAGCTTTATGTACTTTCACACAGTTGTCATGTTTTTATTTCCCTCTGCGTCTACCTCTTGTATTAGTCACCCACACGCCCCGCTAATTCCCCTTCTCATTACCAGTGAGGAAACAACACGATTGCAAATTTGCGAGCACTCTCTCAGCCCGGCTCATCTGCAGGGGCGCGATAGGCCGTCAAGCTGCCTCATTCCGCTCTGGCCACAAATTGAAAATACTGTAATTATGCTCTTCATAAAGTTAGCCAGGCGAGGAACAAAAAAAACAAACAAAAAGAAAGCACCCAATTGAGGAGCTGTCCATTCCGGAGAGAGGGGTCAATACCAATAAAGTCTGTGTTTTACTCCAAAAATTAAAGCTGGAGAAAATAATAGAAAACAGCAATAACATTTCGTCTTGATGACTTAAAATACTGCATGTCTGGAACCAGCCCTTAAACACATGTAGGTATTTTGTAGTTTATACAAAATGCCAACAGAGGACACTCCACTTCCTCTAACGCTGTTGTGACCAGAACAGCATTGCAAAAATGCAACTTTGGAAAACTTTAGCTTCTGGGCAACATTCTAATCTGCGCTGGGAAGAGAGTTTGACCACACACGGGAGCAGAACAAGTTTGGTGAAACTGTCTGAATCTTATACCTCAACTGGCTAAACTTCGTGGAACGTCTCGGAGTGTGGAGTGGCGTGTTGAGCACGGAAGGAGACAGACTAAACATGCAGGAGTACAGAATGAAGCACTTCAGCACTTTTTATTTAGGATGTAACATTAAAGTGTGGTTAAAAAAGTTCTAAAACATGAATAACCCGGTTTCTCCCAACCTGTGATCGGAGTTATTGGAGTTTAACCTGCAACTGCCAGTATCTTTATTTGAGAGCCTGCACGTCTGAGTGCAGGCTCTCGGACGTCCAGGAATTTTACATCCTTGTGGAGATGTTCAAATACCGCACTGAAGCCTGGACTTGGTTGCTTGAGTTGAGGATGTTCTGATTCTGCCTTCAGAAGCTTCATCTCGCTGTTGTAGTCAGACTGGTAACTCAAGCTAGAGGCGTATTTACACTCTTTGCCCCACTTCACGTATTTTTGGTTAATACTAAAACCGCTTAAGTGGCCTGGGGGCAAAACTCAGAGTCGTTAGGTAGCCCCGAAGGAGGAAGAGGAGGAGCTGACCAGTGCAGGACACCATGCTCTGGAACACCTTCACCGTTTCAGAAGAGCACTGAAGGCAGCCAGTCAGGTTTCCTCCAGGTGCCATCAAAGGTATGGTTATTGAAGATATGGCTTCATATCTTCAAGCCGATAGAGACTGCATGTGTCTTGTTTTTACAATATCCTTTCAGTAGTCCCGCATACTTAGCTTGTCTTCCTCTCTCAGAAAGCATGCTATCTCAATACATCAAATTGCAAGTGAAGCTTTTTTCATTTGGTTGTCCCAGTGGTTCACTTGCTGATTAACAATAGAGCCTTCTGAGGGAGCATTACTCATACTTTCCCATGTGCATATATGTGTGTGTGTGTATGTGTGTGTATGAACATTTTTAATTAAACACATTTTCACAACGGGACATAAAAGAGCGTGATGCGTTTCCTTCCATCCGCGCTTCCCCCGCCCATCACTCCTCTTCCTCGGTTAATTGCATTACAGGGCCCCTCTTGTGCAGTTAATGCCGTCCCGCCGTCTTTGAACGCGGAACGGTCCACATGTGTCGGTGCAATGCATTGTGGGTAGATGCGTTTGAGTCGGTGAGGAGGTGCAGGGCTGGACCTGTGAATCAGCTTGTCATGTGGCGACAGCATACGGCGGCTTTTAGGGCAGGGAGAGGAGCCCGCAGGAGCTGTATCCAATCGATCAATCTGTGCTTTACACACAAATTCAACACTGTCACCGAATCCTTCCCGCGCTGAGACCTGTGACCATTTCATTCTGGGAGAGTTCAATGGCTGTGAATGGAACATAAAGACCGCAGAGGTAGTATTCCTGCTGGTGCGCGAGGAGGATGTGGGCTCAATCACAAAAAAAACGATATTGCTTTTAGGCCCAGGGTCAGAATCCTGATGAGGCGTGGAGTAAGGAACTGGAACAACTCTGGACCTTCCAGATTAAGGCGAGACACGGCGGGTGAACAGAGGAAAAGAATACATCAATTTATAAATGTTTCCATGCACATTTCAAATTCATGCATTTTTATTTAGAAAATGTCCAAAATTGCCTATATTTTCAGCAACATCCGAATAATGGATAGAGGCCGGTTTAAATTATATTATATTAATATATTATATGACAAAGATTATTTTTGAAGGGATTTTTTATATCTTGTTTATCCATCCATCCATCCATCCATTTTCTTCCACTTGTCCGTTGCCGGGTCGTGGGGGCAGCTGTTGGAGCTGCCCAAATCACATTGCACCAGCCCCTATGGCTCCTCCTGTAGGTGGTGGGTCCACAGAAGGACGGCCTCATGGTTCTAACCGGGCCTGTTGGTCTCTCATAAGGGGCTTCTGAACCGCTCTCTGTCTGACCCGTCACCTATGACCTGTCTGCCATGGGAGACCCTACCAGGGGCACGAAGCCCCCGACAACAGAGCTCCAGGATCATTTGGGCGCTCAAACCCCTCCACCATGTTAAGGTGGTGGTTCTAGGAGGGGATATATCTTGTTTAGTAAAGTGAAAACAAAAGAAATCTGTAAAACCTTAAATTTCACCTTGTATTTTGCAGTTCAAAGTTTAATAAATCAGGCTTGGAATTAGATATTAAAAAAGTCCCTCGGAGAAAAACTGAAGAAGAAAAAGCTTGAAGCCTGTAGGAGATATTGTTACAAGAGTGTAAAGAAAACCTAATTTTGAGAAAACGGGCCCTAAGCTTTTGTAGGTGTGTCAAACTACTCGGACTCCAAATCTATCTTTCTTCCACGATGCGCTTTTGAATTCGAAATAGTATATGAACTTGTATTCTCTTTTACACAACCGCGACTGTGAGAAGATCAGATTTACATACACGAATGCCCATGACGAATTGTAATTTATAGCCTACTCCAATCTACTGGGTGAGGAAAAGAATTGGCTAAACCAGTTATGTATTGTCTGGTGTGCTGTAGATTAGCATAGAAAATGAATAAAGACATCCAGCTTGATCCCAGCACATTAAAGATTTGTCTCGCAAGCTTTAAAAATGCAGTCATTTCTTAACAAAATTACATAATGCTGTGCTTTGGGAATTACAAAGCACAAAATGTGTAATTACAGGCACACTATCGCCACTTGATTTTATATTCCAAGCAATGCCGCTGTTCTATCATTCATTCCATTTCCATCAACGAAAACAATCACTCACAGATTTAGATGCTATAGCTTTGTAGCAAGGCCAGCAGAACTACAATGCTATAACTGTCTGACTGCGTTTCCATCACTGAATCTTAATGCACATATTGAAGTTTTGCCCTAAAAGTAATGAGTGATAGAAAAAACGAATGTTGCTTAATTCGCAGAACAAACTTGAGGTGGTTCATGATGTTTGCAAATAAGCATGAATGCATTCATTTCGGAAGATGGGAACAGATTAATCCCATAAAGTTTGATGTAGCGAGTAAAAACAACACGTGGCGGTTGGCAGGGCCTATGCCGTTTGACTGGAAAAGAAGGTAACCAATTGATGAGTCAAAAAAAGGTTTCCCAGATCTGCAGGATAGCTCAAACATTGATATACTGTCTTTGCCGCTGGGTTTATACTAACAACAGTGCACTGCAACTAATGAACAAAGTCAGCCTACTTAAAACTGGCCCAGGGATGCAGAACTTCTTGATCTTCATTGGGAAACTAAGACAACACACTTGGGGATATTTTTTGTGTGTGAGTCTAGCAATAAATGTGCAAGACTTCAGAGTAATTATTGCTAGATACTTTTGCTTAGTATGTCGCCTAAATGAACATTATAACATGAAGTTACAGGTAAAAACAAGCAACGAATTCAGAATTAAGGTGGTCAACAACAAAACGCAAATGTGTGTATAACTCGAGGTGCAAGCCTTTTCGGGTTTTTTTTATGTTGATGCAATTGCGGCATTCAGTCAGTCAGTTACACCTGACCATCTTTCGCAAAAACTCTTTGACTGAACTATCGACAGATGGAGTCAGAGAGATGGTCTTTCCATATCAAAATAGGGGAAAAGGGGTGTTTTGGTGAGAAAAAAAGAGCAGATAAAACTGACACAGTGGAATGAGAAATCGTAGTCGATAACCCAAAAGCTAAACACTGTTAAAGGTGCATTATGTAACTTGTATGTGAAAAAAGTTGGTATTTGTGCCACAGTGGCAGTATGAGTGGTTAGTATGGCGCCTTTACTATCCATCACGGAGGTCTCTACAATGCTCCATGACCAATTGTTTTGTAGATTTTCTGGTGAGAGGGCGTGTCATCAGTGAAAACCTTCCAAAGAATTGATCCTGGAGCGTCCTAGAGACCACTGTGATCCAAAGTAAAGGCGCCATGCTGACCACTCACACAGCTGGGTCACTACAAGGTCAAATCACACAACTTTTCCCCGCAAAAAAAGTTACATAATGCATCTTTAATCAGAGGTGAATGAAGTTATAATTAATCTGCTGTTCTGCCCATATTTCCTCTAGCAACTGGTACTTATACTTAGTAAGATCCTGTGAGCCCCTCTGGGCTATTCCTCTCTTTGAACGTATAAGTTTGTTCTGAATTACACGGGCTTTGAAGGAGACTTCTGCATTTAAGTGGTTTAAGTTGATGGGGTCCACACATTAGCAGAGTATCTCACAAAACAAAGATATTTTCCTACGATTTGGCCTATCATCCATCTATTCCTTAAAGCAAAGGTTTCTGAAACCTCCAGCCAAAGTGAAGATTTAGGAATACTCCGATTATGTGTTTGAGTGTGGACATAAATAACTGTTTTAGGCCAAATATCACAGTCTGCTCTGACGTCAGATGCATGGCCTTTGTTTACATCTATGGTGTACACCAGAAACAGCACGGATCAAAACGGTTTGTTTTAACGATTGTTCAGGCACTTTCTGAGCTTAAGTACTACTTTACGTCGAAGCGCGCAGGCGAAGGAGCACTTTATAGTCAGCTATTTTACGCCAAATAATCGTCCCACATCCGCGGAACACGGCAACAGCGGTTTTAGGTCAGACTGGAACGCACATCTGCTGCGAGATTTTTGAGATGGAAGTCGTCCTCCCGGAGGAAACGGCGAGAAGAATGTCACGGCCAACGCTGCTGCTGTCGTTATTATGTGCAAGGACTACTGTTCTCAGTCAATAAAGTTGCTTGTATGCTGTATTATCTATCTGACAGAAGATTACAAAAAATGGCAAAATGCATTTTGTTTGTCAAGGTTTATGTGGCCTCACAATTGTCAGGCGGGTATGTAAAGCTATAACGGTGCATTTGGGACCCCTGCTTATACAGCTGCCAAAATGAATGAATGTGCAAGTATACTTTCGAAAGTATTTGCTATGAGCCGAGCTGCTGGCCTGGCGAACTCTTTGGCTGTTTGAGTTTACTTTGCTCTTTTCTCATTACAATAGAGAGATCATTTGGATTGTACTAATTGTGTTTTATTGCCAAAAGAGGCATGATAAAGTGTACTAATAACTATGACAAATGTTCTAACCTTTCGCAAGCATGAATCACAATTGGAACCATCAGAACATCTGGAGTTCACTAATTCGGATCAGCAAGTCCATAAATCCATGTTATGAATCCACTGTAAAACGCTGAAACAAATAGACCACGATATATTTCTTAATCAGTCAACAGAATAGACCCATGTCCACACTGACGCCCATTCCACATTAGCGTCAGTTTTCGTCTTGGCAGCTGCGAAAGCCTGTTCTCTTATGCCAGCTCGCGTGCCATGCCCCGCTCCTACCTTTTTTTCCCCTCCTGTACGTCGATAACCGTAATCACAAATCCCAGTGGGCAACGTGTCAATTACCGCGTGCTGGAAAAGAGCCAAGACTCCGCCGCGGAAGACTATCAATAACAATCTGGCAACCACACAGCGGCGGCCGACTCAACATCGCAAACTCATTGGTTTAATCAGGTAGACGGGCCGCTCATGCCAAGCAGCAGACAGAAAACCCGAGTCGTTAAGTCACCACCGCCAAGTAACAGATTGTTAGTGTCCAATTGGAGGGGGAGGAAGAAAAAAAGTACAGATGAAGGAATAAAGATGTCGCCAAGGAAGAGTTTCATAAGCACATTTATGAAGGGGACTATAATATGTTTAGTCCTCTTCCAAATGGTTTATTTAGATAACCCACTGCAAATGCTCTGGTAAAATATTCACTTATCTTTTCCCCCCTCCACGTCAACTTAGTCAATACTTTCCTTCACAAATAAAACAAGTTATTTCATTTATTTTTGCGCTGTGCAGCCTTGGCGAATGGCGGAGCTTCGAAAAGTTGGTGACCGCACCATCACATTAAACTCAAACACATGGGCTCGACGCTTGCTGATTGACCTCAGTGGGGATGAGGGCTGATATAGCCGCAGGGGGGCACGCGTTTGCCCCCCGCCAGTGAAGGCCAGTTAGAGTTCAATGTGTTCAAATATCCGTGGCAGAGTTTACGACCCGGCTAATGCCCCGGAGGATGTTCCGGGCAGCGCCGACTTACTGCACGAGACAAAGATCAAGGCCTCCCACCACTCACTGTGAGCGAGATAATTACATCAGTGCGAGGCGAGGGCGGTGTTGTTTTCAAAGCGTACAAAGCAATTGCGAATGGCTAGTTCATTTTGTATTTCTTTGTGACAGGTTTGATTTTAAGGATGCAAATTCCCCCCATAGAAATAGAAATACCTTTAGCTACCTGAGCCTGTTCCTTTAAATGCATATACGTCTGTTAGATAACCAGAGCTGCACAGATCCAGATTTTTTGCCACCGATACCGATACTTTAGTGACTGCAATCGCCATCAGCAGTAAACGCGCCGCAGCCTTTTATGTGGCCATTATCGGAAAACCTTGGGGCGTCATCGCATCCTCTCTCAACCAGGGCACCGGACGTACATTACAGACAATACACCTGTACAAAAGGCGGAATAGAGCGAAACCGGCTCGCAGGCGTCTAACGCGGCTCTTCCCGGCTGCAGATGCATTCGGGGCACTTTATATGCAAATTTCCCGCAGTTACATCACCCTGTTTAAAGCCTCCTCGTGCAGCTGCGGTGACAAAGAGCCGGGAACCCATCCATAACAGAGCGTCGCGAGCTAACGAGAGCGTTAGGCTGAGCGTTGAGAGGGAGGGGAATGGTACTAAAAATGAAATAAAATGAAACAATCGGAGACACGCACCACTGTTCCAAATACAGTGCCAGAACTTAACGGTATCTTTCAGACTAGGGCTGTGAGTTCTGAAACGGGTGCCTAACATTTACAGGCTTAGGAGATGCACTGTGTATTTTCCTCTATACAGTATCTTTTTTAATGTTTTTATTAATAACTTCCTCTGTATTACAGCGGGACCGAGAGTGATGGAGCTGGCGGCTGGACTGGCGGCTGCTGGACTGGCGGCTGCTGTTGTCGCTGGAGGGTTGACCTGGAGGGATCAAAGACGCAGACGTACACACAATGGAACCTGGAGGACGGGCCAAAGCGTGGAGCGGTGAGTGTAAACAGGACACGCACGAAAAAACCGCTGCAGAGGAAGCGGTGAGTAACTGCTTCTCCCAAGAGGAGACACGGCAATTTAGGTCCAAAGTGTCCAACAGCAGGAAAAAACGAGAACAACAGTAGAAGCTGAAGGACGTGAAGTGGAGAGCGCGAGGGAGGATGAGGCAATGAAGCTGTAAATTCAACCTGGATCGGCCGTATCGACAATCCGACGTGATTGCAAAGTTGAGTTTTAAGAGATTTTTTTTTTTTTTAACCACGTTACAACATCATCATCTCGATCTGTTGCCAAGCTTAAATCTCTTATTGCGGAGTGAAAACACTCGCCATCGCATTTTTAACCGCATCACTACTGAAACAGCAGAGGCGCTTATGGGGAGCTTGAAAACCAGGAATTTAAACTACTAGATCCATGTTGCATTTTTCTAATGCTCATTGAAAAAGCCCAAACGTTGCTTACCTTTAAATACATTATCAGTTGTTGCAAGACTGACAGTGTGTCAGTTAAAGTTAGATTATAGAATATAAAAGGAATTATTTCCTCTATGACCTGCTCTACTACCTTCCTTCCTTCCTTCCTCCCTCAATAAAATACATTCTGCAAAATCTCTTATCTTTCTTTTCCAGTGACTATGGGTTGTTTGTAGAATAGAAACTTCTTAAAATGCATCTAAAAAAAAAGACCGTTCACAGCCTTGCAAAGTCAATTAAACATCCATAAACAATAAGCCGGCATTGCTTAGTCAGAAAGACACGTACATCATTCGCAACGATCACAATTCTGAAGACGCCTCACAGCTCCTGTAGTCACACACTTCCCTGTTGTTTCTCTGTAAACAAAGTCAATCGCTCCAAGGCACACAGTTGTTTCCCTGCGCTCTCGATGCAGAGGAGTTTGAAAAATGAGCGGACTTTCTTTTTGCCTTCTTTTTTTTTTCTTCTTCAAGCTGCTTTTGTATACCAGTCGCCGGTACTCTCCCTGGTACTGTTTGCTCGCCGTTCTGGGGGGGGGGCCTGGCTGTAGCAGTGTGGGGGGCGGAGGTGTGCGCCGGCCCGGGATGGGGGGGAGTGGAGAGTTGGGGAATGCATGAAGCGTAAACAGTGTAAGCCCTGTGGAGTGTGCTGTCTTTGAGCGTTTGTTTACAGCCAAGTGTTCCTCGAGCGGGCTGAATAATGAAGAGAAAAAAACAATTCAGTGATTATCTAACGCCGCTGTGGTCATATTTTCCCAACTTCACTCTTAATAAATGCTTGAGAAGAGCATTTTTGTGAGCGGGGGGTTACTTAAGTTTTCTGCTCGTAAAGTAGTATTTCTTAAATCGGGTTCATTTTATGCGGGGCTTAGCGACAGTGAGCAATGTGGGTGCCAGTATACAGTACATCCATTGGAAGTGCACTTTTTTGGGTAAAGACTGTTAGGTGAGAATTCAACTCGTATGATACTACAGATGCCAACATAGAATGCTAACTAGTTTAAATCAGACTGAAAAAAACCCAGAAAAACACGGTAAGCTATAACCAAGGAAATGCAATACAGGCAATTTGAGCACTGAGACGACCAGGAGAAGGGATCGACTATGCAGGATTTCTCAAACATTTTTAAATGAAACAATTTTCCGTGGGGAAACAACATTGTTAACAACATTGGCAACAAAACGGACAGATGTAACACTAGCCCCATTTCGACAGGAGCGGAACAGGACAGCCCACTTGAGACCAGCTCATTTAGCACGCCTGCATTTCAAGTGCCTTCTGGAGTATGGAATTGGCCAACAGGGGGCACTGTGGAGCTACGTTCATGTCGTAATGCAAACTACTGCTACTACTGCTTTCCGCTAAGTAGATTATACTAATTTCATCTGTCTGCCGATATTTCATCACCAGCAATGTAGACAAATGCAAGGTAGATGCTTGCTGAATGTTTCCAAACAGGAGTGCATCGTCTCATAGGACTCCCAGACTGGAAACAGCTGTCGCTAATAAGCTAGCTGTGTTTTGCTAAAACAATTAGCTCGACATTAAGTTGCCATTCTCACAGAAGATGACAGTTCTCGCCAAAACAGGTCAGCATTTGCTTTTAAGTTTGTGGTATTTGCCGCAGGTTACGTTTCTCCAGGAAATCCACACAACTGAATGCTCACCAGCTTTTTTATTAGCTCACCACAGCATGAGCTAATAATCACGCTGTGGTGAGCTACTAAAAAAAGTAAAAAAGCTGGTGAGCATTCAGTTGTGCGGATTTGTTGTTATTTTTACATTGTTCGTTTTTGGCACACTGGCTAAGGACCGGTGGATGTCTTCACATATTAACTTACGTTTCTCCAGACCAAAGGGCCAAAATGGTCTTGGGATGGGGCACTTTGGAGCTCAAAACGTTTCCTGTCCTGTCGAAATGTGACTATTGTTCCCCCATCAAAAACATATCTTGAGTTGTATTTCACTTCATTCACAACATTTGTATTTCTCCTGTTCGCAGAGACCAATCCCTTTTGTGTGAGAGATTGCCCCGCAACTGCCTTCTGCATTATCAAAGTCCATAAATCATCACCGGACCTGTTCCGAAGCAGTTCTCTGCTCACAGTCTTCACTCTTTTTCCATACATAGACATCACTTTAACTCATTCAACGTGGAATATCAATGCCGAGTTGCTCCATAAGAATTATATTCTTCATGCAGCAGCACAATAGTTAACTGCCAATTATACAGCCCGACCCGTTGCGTCTCATTCCTTAACGTCCCTCTCCCCTCCCCTCCTGGACACCCCTCTCTGTGATAGGCTGCTCTAACCTGAGCTCCACCGAACAGCTTTATTCTCTCGATCATTTCTCCCCCTCTCATTTGTTCCCGTCACTCACACGCCGTCATCCCTCAAATCCAGCTCCTTATTAAGTGTCTGTCATCCGTACCATTCGTCGGCGCTGCTCCTACCCACCTTCGCTCTTCCTTCATTATAACCCTTTTTGCCAATTTCCTTTCACCTTGGCGGAAAGCAAGCAGCGAGCAGCGGATTTCTGGTCCATGGCGTTGTAATTCTGAGCTTTATTTAACAGCACGTGTCAACAAAAGGCAGTCTCTTTGAGTTATATGACTTTACAGCGCTGATGTATGGTCCCGCTCAGTCATAACAAGATTCCTGGTTTATCGCACAGTAACAGCGGCCCATTTCAGCGGTGGTAAAAGAAATTAATGGACGGACCTACTCGCACTGGAAACATAAAGTGACATAAATTACCCTGAGCACGGCTGAGGTTGGAAAGAAAAAGTTGTACGTTCATTGAAATTGTGGCGGCGTTGAACATTGGCCTCACAATTGTAAAGCCATTTATGTAAGTTATTTTTCCGGGAATAAATAGATGCTTTGTATGAGAATGGTCACGTACCGATGCAGTGGCTTCAAGCTGAAAATGTGGTAAGTGACTGGCAGTTTAGCATTCCTGCCTCTGTCACAATAACAGGTTTGTAGGGTCGCCCTGTGTTTGGGTACTTTGGTTTCCGTAACAACCCACTCTATGCACAATGGGCTAAACTACTTCTGACCAAGGCTCGCCCAAGATCTGAAACTGGATCCTCGTGTTTTGTCTCCCGCTGATCCTGACCAGATGGAGGGGCAAAACACTTTTCCTTATGGGGATAATAAAGTGCACCTTAACCTCAATGTTCTACAGTTTTATTTAATGTTGTTCAGGAGACACAGTAGGCTATATTCATCCACTCCTCCGTCACACTCAGTGGTGATAGTTCCACAGCTGCCTTGGGGCTAACCCCCAGATTCCACTAAACAGATCTTTGCTCAGCTCTGCTCCTTTGCAGACCACCTCCTAAAGAGACACCTACTGCATGTGCTTTCAGTCAGCTGGGCTCCTTTCTGCCGGGCAGAAGACCCCCGAGGACCTCGAAGAGACCGTGCACTTGGACGAGTTTGTAAACCTTTAAGATAAAGTTGTTTTTCTTCTTCGTGTGAAGGTTGGGATAAAGTCACGTGAGCAAGTGCAATAAATATTTAACTGTCCAAATATCCAAATTGTACTCATACAAAAAAAACTAAAATATTAGTATTTTGATAGAAAGAGGTTTGTGCTGATTCACTTAGTAAATCTGAATGTTCTTCACATCATCTTTCCTGGGTGGTGCTTTCTGAGCTTTAGAGGTGTATGTGGCTGGACTCAGGCGGAGAAAAAAACAACAACAATGAACTGCTGCGCATTTGATGGGAGAACGGCGGAGTGGCAGACCAATGCCGCTGTTCTGGAGAGGATGTGGAACCACTCAATGGTAACGAGTGTGGGGCAGGGTTGAGTGGACACACGTCTTGGAGTTATTGACAAGGACTTGGCTATCAATCCACTGTACACCAAATACCTCTGTGTCCCCGGCCTGCAGGTATCACACAATCAACAATACGTCCAATTTCCCCTATTTGTTTCATCATGTTCTTAATAATATATATATTATAAAAAAATTCCGTCCTTACAAATTCCATGCTTTCCAAAATCAACAGGTTCAGATGGCTGACAATTCACCATCGCCCAAAACATAATCAGTCGACCAATAACTCACCCCCGATCCCCTTGTGCTCTCGCAACCATCGACTTGCATTTGCCAGGGTGCTAATTAGCTTTAGCGGTTTTACAGGCCGACATTATCTTTACGGCGGCTCTCAGTACGCCACATTAACCGCAGAATAGAGGCTGTCAGCTCTTCTGGATCTAAACCTGCATGGGCCATCGCAACAGCTACACCCACCAACCGCATTAAGCACTCCCATCTGATAAAGACGAGAGCTAATTGGCCACTTAAGACTGTAATGCCTGCACTGCCCGGTTAAAAAACGTAGCAGTGTTTCAATGGTTCTCCAACCACGGTGTGTCCATATCATTCACTGTCCCACCTCCAAGCAATCTCAATCTGGAAATGTCTACTTCAGGGCTGCCAACTTTTCACCAAACCTTGGAGTGAGACATTGGGCGGTCCTGAGCTTGGTGGCCTTTTTCATGGCGATAGTGTCTCGTAATCGTATTAAATTCTAAGCCAAAAACAAGTGTATGATTTAGATGGCTGAACACATCAGGAGCTGCATAATGGCTGTGTCAGTGGGGGTTTGGCACCACCCCACATGACCGTCAGAACCTGTTTAAAGTGTGACAGGGCAGTCCAAATTATTTTTGTAATAATTCAGATATGATTTCCTGCAATCTGGTGCAGTTTAGATCATAAATAATAATCTTAGCTGGTCTATTTACTGGTGTTAAATAATTATATTTCTGGGCCCAGTTAGCCCCCTTCATCAGTCACATGCAGCTCAGAAACACGTTTAAAACATCCCCCGCACTTAAGTCAGTGATAAAGTGTGACTCGTGTTTCCTGTTATCATAATTAATTCGTTTTATATTAGTCCATTAAAAATATATATTTAAACTTACCCTGGCATCACTTTTCAAAACATTTATGTTAGGCATTGTTTGGCTTCTATTTGAGTGTTTTAGTCATGTCCTTCCTGTTTCTCTGTGTCAGTCATTCTAATTATTGCCAACAAAAAGCAAGTAGTATAAACTTTAGTAAATCTGGTCTCCTGCAGTATGTTAGAGCATGTTTGATTATTCAACTTTGAATTTGATTATTCAACTTTGAATATGATTATTCAATGTAATAACTATTAGAGGCACATAAAGAAAGATATATAAACTAAAAAGCCATTGTAAACTAGAAACAGGCAATACTCTAACTCTAACAAAAAATAAATCATTGTGTACAATATTACATCATCAGATTTGTATGTTGTTTTATGTCTGCATTGTAAAAATGCCCCCTCCTGGAACCTCCACCTTAACGTGGTGCAGGGGTTTGAGCGCCCGAATGATCCTGGGAGCGCTGTTGTCGGGGGCTTCGTGCCCCTGGTAGGGTCTCCCATGGCAAACAGGCCCTAGGTGACGGGTCAGACAAAGAGCGGTTCAGAAGCCCCTTATGAGAGACCAACAGGCCCGGTTAGAACCATGAGGCCGTCCTTCTGTGGACCCACCACCTGCAGGAGGAGCCATAGGGGCTGGTGCAATGTGATTTGGGCTGCTCCAACAGCTGCCCCCACGACCCGGCAACGGACAAGTGGAAGAAAATGTATGGATGGATGTAAAAATGACATTGGTTATACATATAAAATGTATTGTAAGAGGACCTCCATGAAAGAGAGATAGTTCCTCTCAATGGGGCTATCCTTGAAATAAATGAAACATTCAATTCAACATTCAATCTGTGATAATGGGGGGACACGTTAGCATAGCATGCTCAGTACTACGTACATCGGTCTGCAGTACAAATGTCCACATCCCTGTTTGAAGGCTTCTGCAGTCCGCTCCACACGCACAGCTCACAGTATGTTTATCCAACAGCTGTTTTATCGTATTGTAGTTTTGGAATACCGAGGGAAACGTGTCTCGTGTTGTTTGTTGTTTAGTACCATGTGTAATACACCGCTACCGGTCACACAGCCAATCACACGCGAGCTGAACACATAAGGGCGGGGCTCAGCGGTACAATGTCCAATCAGAGGGGAGAGATCGTTAGAAAGAAAGACGGACCAGCCAATAGCGCAAGAGGGGCTCTCTCACATACACACACACTGTAGGCGCCAGAGGAGCAGGACAGGCACAAAAACACAAAATGAGCCGCTCGCTGCAAAAAGTCAGGGATATTTTGTGTTTGAGCGTGTGATATGAGAGCGTGTGAAGCCACTCAAATGCGTGTGTCACACGGTGAAAGCGTGAGAGTTGGCAGCCCTGCTACTTCCCCTCTGTCCCTGCGAAGTAATCAGTCCACGTTTGCGTGTCTGCTCGGCAAACCTTTCAAACTGTAATAGCTAAAACAAACTTCTTCTTTTTTTTGACATTGTATTATTATGTCCCACAGAAGCTGCCGTCGGTTGTCATATTAAAATGAAAAAGTGAATAGCATAGCCTCAGCGTAAAAAAAAGAAGTAATGAACAATTCAGTGCCTGGAGATATTTTTGGTAGTTTGTCACTGTCAGCTCAGATAAAATCCAAACAAAATATGTAATAAAAAAAATCCGATCCATTTGGCTCCAGGTTAGATTAAATGTTGCCGTATTAAATCAATGGGGCAAGTTTTTATTTTTTCGTACACTCTTTATATTCTGAAAAAAGGCAAATTCATCCTTGGATTTTGCCGAGGGGAAAGGAAGTATGTTTTGGGAAACACATTTTTTTACTCTTTTTAGCCATTCTCTGGCAGAATATAAACTTATTTATCACACACAAATACAGTCAAGTCTAAATCGGGTCCATGTGGATGTTTTTTTCACAACAGATTCATCAGTAAAAGCGGGGAAAAAAACGGCAGTCGTAGCTAGTGTTAGCATGCAGCATGATGCTAACATGAAGCATCATGTTCTCCTTTATTTATGTAATTATAGACGGTTGAACCCTTTTTCTCCTCTCCATGTCTTTGTATCTTTATTGGGTAAATGACTATATTTATAATTCAGCATTTGTTAACGTAGTTTTGGAGAAAGTTTCTCCCCTTTGTTCCCCCCTTAACTGCTTCAAACGTGACCATACATGGATTCCGTCTGTATCTTGATAAGATCTGAAAGTGTCCTCTCCATTTTTAAGAAAATAAAACATCACTCAAACTGTGCCTATGAAAAAATCCAACATTTTCCTCAAGTCTCTTCGATAGACAAGTGATAACATGTAAAATATCGCAGCTGAATATGTCCAACACTTTAAGGGTAATATGTTCAATGTTGTTTATTAAAATCACTGTCAATTGTCACTTGGGCCGCAGTAACTCATGGGATCAAGCCTCAAAACCCAGCGTTCTATGCCACAATCAGTCACTGGTTAACCTGGAATGTATTCTCTGCATCCTGCATCAACTTTTCAACATGTTTGTCGACTAGCTGAGCGTTGCTCACTACATAATACTTAAATATTTACCTATTTGAGGGAGACGAAGAAGTAAACAACACACTATAGTTCCAGTAGTCTGCATCCGACCTGGTATAAACATGGCAACTCGGGAATGTTTAGGGAAAAAAAGCAAGGACATATTCATTGCCGTGCCTCCAGTTTCATAAACATCTAAGATTTTCATCCATTAAATTTGAACATCTCTTCCATTTAAAAACATAGCAAGATGAAAAAATAAAAAAAATAAATCCCTAGCTCTTTTAGCAACGCACTGCAGTCCATAAATATTAATAAGTGTAGCATGAACATTGATTCATTAAAGCCCGATCTCTAAAGTATTTATGACGACAACAACCCATGTGTCAAGAGTCCATAAATAATGCATGATCCCAGCCTCGGCAGATGTTAGGCAGTGGAAGGGATCGGCGCTGCACGCTTATTTGGACACTCTTTTGATGCGTCGTGATCAATATTGAACAAACTATAATGAGAAAGGCCCCGTGCATGTCAATGTTATCATTACTGCGGCTGCGGGTCACGTTTTTGAAAGGCTTGAAATCCATCGCTGGCTCGCGCTGAATTAAATAATAGCGGCGTAAATCATGGGCCACCGCGCGGACAATAGTCACTCTGTAATTTTCAATCACGCCAGAAGGGACGGTGACACCGACCAAATTAAGCTCTGATCTTTCGGGCTGGTTTAAAATGTTCACAACCAGCTTTTGGCCCGATCTCAAAGCAACGTCGGTCTGAACATGTGTGCCCTGTTATAGCGGATAACGCAAGAGTGGAATAGTTTTAGGTGCACAATCCTGCACTTTACTCATGCTGGCTTCACCCTAACCCTTTTGCAACAGTACCAGTTTTTTTCCCCCATCTCCAAATCGATTTTTATTTGTAGATTTCAAGAGTGGAATCCATTTTCTGTTCGCCGTTGTTGGTAGTGCCTGCATTGTAAGCCATATTTTTTTAAGAAATCAATCACTTACCATGCCACTGCTTCCTGAAAAGCGTAATACTCTTCCAAAACTTTCCTTAACAAACTGTCAGTTTGCAAATGGTTAAGGAAAGAAATCAGGTGCAGGGCCTTCAAATTCAGCATCTTTCCCACATGTTCCTCATCTTCAAACCATCTCAATCTGGACACACCTGACTATCTGCAAAAAAAAACCTGCATTCGTGAGTGTATTTACGGTTTGAGACTACAGATCCTCATAATCCTGTTTACAGGCAAATTCATCAATACCACTCATTTGCATAAGATTTCAAAATTCTCACTTCATCCAATGACGGGGATCTCACATCCACTACGCACCGTACACTATGTCCATGGCCAAAGGCAGCTGAGTATAGGTGCAAAAACCTAACCCAAATTCGGAGAAACTGAGCGACAATGACTCTGGTGATGGTGGTCTTTCATTAAGGGTTATGGTCACAGGGTGAAATTAAATCCATAACAAGCTGAATACAAAATATTGCTAAGTTGCTTACTGCGTTATAGCGCAAGACATTGGAGCAGAGTCCAGATCTTAACCCCATTGCTAATCTTTTTGAATGTGCTGGAGAAGGCTTTGCGCAGTGGTCACTCTTATAATTGTAAAAATAATGCCTTACACTTGTATTGCGCTTTACAAGCCTGTATTACCAAGTTTCTCAAAGCGCTACACTGTCGTCATTATTCATTCACTCCGTACTCGGTGGTGGTAAGCTACTTTTGTAGCCACAGCTGCCCTGGGGTAAACTGACAGAAGCGAGGCAACCAGTCTGCGCCATCGGCCCCTCCGACCACCACCAACCACTCAATACATTCGCTAGGCTTCCTGGTGTTACCAAACGGTCTCCCATCCAAGTACCGACCAGGACCTTCCCTGCTTAGCTTCCAAGGTCTGACGGGATTGGGCAGAGCCACAAGGCGGTATGGCCACTCTTGGCGGGAATAATCTTGTAACATTGAAGAAGTTCATTGAAACAATTCCACAGCAAAGGTGAGTCATAACCAACTTTGAATCATGGTAATAATATCCAGATGACTCTGAATAAAAGAGGTTTTGTGAAGATGGAACCCGCCTGGACACAGAGATTACTCAAACATAGTAAATGACAAATGGTAAAATCTCCTAAAAGTCAGCATATAGCGCAGGCCCTTCAAGACACACGTCGGACAACTGACATATCAATTACCACATCTGCCATCTCCCTTTCTGCCCGAGCGGATTGATCCCGCGCCTGGGATCTTCCCCTCTATCTGCGAGTCTGCTGTCACCGCGACGAGAGCCACGCTGGGACGCTGGCCGAGCCGTAAATTTCAGCAGCGCCTCTGCCGGGAGTGACACCCGAAACTGGCGCGTCTTCGGTGCAGCAGGCTAACGTCCATTTTGACAAGGCCAAGCTTCTCGAGGCACCGGAGATGATCCCCCCCCCCCCCCCCCAGCGATGGATGTGCTGCAGGCCACTTGGAAAAACAGACAGGAGAACAAGACACGGAAAATCCCACTAGAGAGAAAAATGGGGCTCCGAGCGGCGTGCCAATGCATATCAACACCAGTTGTCAGAAATAGATTTATCCGTTTCCCAGGCTGACTTCTTTTTTTTTTTGCTCCATGTTGCTGAGTGTGGCAGATGTCGGTGAAGCGAGGGGGAAGAGGGGAGAGGACGGCATGCATATTCAGGTTTACAGAGTTTAATCCATTCAGAATACACTGGGGGTGTTAAGGGGGTGTCGTGGATACGGATGTGGAGACAGATGAATACACAAACAAGCGAACGTGAAATAATGATGAGGGGAAGGAGTTTGTTAGCTTGGAGAAGTTGGAGAGGGACGAGGCACACACAAGGCAGGCATAATCTTATTTGTTTGAGGTATAGTGGAGCTGCGAAATATCGAATTGCACGCTGGACTATGTGGAGTGAGAAGGCCAATTTGGCTGCACACGCTCATATGTTTTGTCCATAAAGCTGATAATGCAAGTACATTTTCCATCCATGTGCGTTGCAAAAGCCAAAGATATTCATAACAATTGTCTCATGTTTCAACTCATTGTCAAGCTTATTTCGTGCATGGAGTCTGATCTCTTGATGTGGAAAATGGCAAATAAATAAATAAAACGTCTGTTTAACCTGTTAACCCCCACCTGAGCCGAGCACGTCTTCTCCAGTTCGACTTTAACTAAATCTAACAGCTGCTTGGAAAAAAGCGTAAAAAATTTGATGTAAATGAAGATGAAAACACAATTTTTATCGATTTTTATTGGAAATAAACTTAAGTAAACTTTCCGCACACTGCCAACCTTGCAAAAAAAATTGTTTATTAGGATTAGGTCAACGTTTTGGTCCTGAGACCTCATCAGGCAAATTGGAAATAAACCTAAAAAGATCTACTGCACGTTCATATGAAAAGAAAAACTGCCCAGAGTCTTCCACATTAATATTTAGATTTCAAATATAGCCCACATGTTAGCCCATTAAAAAATGTTATTTCTGTTGTCTGCTCTCAAAAGTAAAACTTCTTAATAAGCCATGGAGTTTTCAAAAGCGTTTTAGTTTTATCATCCCCATGAGCTCTGCTGTGCTGGGCGATGGTGGCGCAGATAGTTAGAGGTAGAGCGGGTCGTCTCATGATCGGAAGGTTGGGGGTTTGAATCCTGCCTCCTGAAGGTGCATGCTGTCGTTGTGTCCTTGGGCAAGACACTTCACCCACCTTGCCTCCAGTGTCTGCGTACACTGGTGTATGAATGGGTGAGAGGTTCCTTGCTGTAAAGCGCTTTGAGTGCCTAATGTAGGTGGAAAAGCGCTATATAAGTTGAGACCATTTACCATTGACATCCATCTACATGGTGCCGCTGCTCCTGTGTCTCCACTCTGAGTGGGAGAAGGGCTAGGGGGCTGTCGTGGACTTTCATACCCCAATAAAGGAAAAAGCTGGAAAGATACTTGTCTCAATCAAAGATGTAAACACATTTATTTTACACATATATGCGGAGAGGCGACACACAGAAGTCCATGATCAGCTCTGCCGGGGCAGAGCAACTGTACCCATACATATAGTCAGGAGGCGCACAGCAGGACCCCAAAACCGTGACGTCACATGGGCTGAGATTATCATGCAAACATCACCTTTTGTTTTAGCGCAAGACACAGGAAGGCCTTTGTGTGAAAGGAGCAGCCAGCAGGGGTCTTTGTGGCCATGGTGATTCTTCAGGTGTGATGCAGAAGGCCTTTAGTGCAAACTCAGCATGGCGTCAGACGGCCGTCTCTGCATTGATTAAAGGCCCAGTCGTCCAGGGTTTAGTCCGTGTATTTGCTGCGACTGGTTCTAGTTTAATGAACTCTAAAAACTGTCATTACAGGGCAAACACATGGCCTTTGTAAAGCAGCAGAGATCGGTAGAAAGTCACTGGGTCACTGGCGTCATTCCTGAAAACAGTCGCTACGGAGCGTCTGAAACGTTGCTAAATTGGCAGCACGGCGCACGTGGGGCGGACATGGAGCGGCGGACACGATTTTGCCATTTTCCACATCGTCTGTTTTTAAAAGCATGAATTAATCTAATTAATTAGATTTATCGCCCAGCTCTACCTCTACTATAGACCTTTTAGGTACTACAAGTTTCTTTTCTTAAACTTCTCCTCTGAGTCCCCTCAACAGTACTCCGTGCCCCAAACTTATGCCCAGGTTTCACCTACCCAACATCCTTTGCCCTATCAAAGGGGACAAAGCCTTTTGTTCCCAAGCTAGTCAACCTGACTGCTCTCAAGTAGAGAACTTTGAGCAAACTGCAAACAAAGACTTTTGGACTTTTGTTTCCTCTGTTGCAAACTGAACATTTCAACAATTGCAACCAAACAGCACCTGCCCCTTTTGAATGGATTTATATACCACCCCTGAAGCTGGGCGCTGTACGTATACGACGGTCCCTGTCTATGCCTGTTGGAGAACCAAGGCCCCATTTCAACCTACGCCGGGCCCAAACCAGCCGTTACCACCTCAGTGTAAGATAAAACCAGTTCTGAAAATGTTTGGCGTATTTTAGAGGTTAAAGTAAATATCCATTCAGAAACTCACCGGGGAAACGTCCCCCTTTCTCTGCATAACCGCAGACATTTGTGTAAATCTTATTCACACTTTAAAAGCAATGTCGTATATGAACTGAAGTTAATCAAAAGTGATGACAACGCAAGGAAAAGTCTTAGATCAGTTTTGTAGGTCTTAGCTTTCAAATTAGGCTTTTAGATTTGGGTAAAGCTGAACTGGAGAAAATGTGCTAAGTTAAGGCCGGGGGTTAAGAGGTTAAAGATAAAAGGCAGAAGTTTATTTGCAGTGTTCAGTCAGCCATCCTTGATTAAATGTAAATGTCTATTCCTCGAAGAAATCACAATCGCCAACAAATTTACATAAAGCCATGACTCATCGTCCCCACAGCGATCGCTCATCTGAAAAAGTGGCAGAATGACACAAGCTTTGTCAGAGCTCAATCACTTTATCGTAACGATTCCTAATGTGCATATTTGCCAAATGGCGATGTCAGCGAAATGATGAGCATCAGAGGTTTGCAGCCAACTTCTCCACCTACTTTTCAATCTGGGTAGGTTTCAGTATAATCATTCGGGAAGAGGACAGACTTTTGGGCCATATTTTAACCAACTATAGTTTTTTGTAGGTTTGCAGCAGCACCCAGATCATGTTTTTCTGTACTATGATGTTAATTAGTGTCAAAAAAGAGCTTGTAGTTGTCGGCTATAATAAAACCGGCCTATTCACAACAAATAGCGCCACAGACTCATGACGGAGTGGACCCTGGTGGTCAGGGGTGACTCCAAAAGGCACTTGGCAAACAGCTTTGGACTTCATCTAAACTGCTTAAAAGCCTGGCTCCAAAGAGTTTTTCTTTTTCTAAAAAAATTGCTATGACCTATGTGACAACGCTGGGCTAGGTGTCATATTTTTAACCACACTGCTTTTGTATATAGGATTACCGTTTTGCCCATTAAAGGAAAAGGCTTCATAGGAGGAGATTGAGCGTTAACTTGACAGACCACTCGGGATCATTACTTTGAATGGGGATAAATGAAACACCGGTTATCTCTTAAATCTTATAACTATGGCCACGGCATTGGACCGAAACACCAAGGTCTTTGAGATTGGACTCTTTCATGAGATTTTGAAATCGCGTGGAAATTCGTCTGGCAACACAAGGGAATGCAAACTCCTCACAGGAATAAAACAGGGACAGGAAGGACGGTAACTAGAGCTAGCATGAAACGGATCTCTGATTGATTTATTGATTTAATAGATTATTTAATGCCACTTTCTCTCCAGTGAATGGGCGGCAATGTGAATAAGAAACGTTGATGCTTTCTGTGTAGCCACTGACTACAAGACAGGCGATAAAGCTGAACTGCCTTGTCCATAGTCATATTATGTTTTCAGGTGACATCCGAATCTGCTACCCTCTGGTTTGTGGGTGAACATTTAATTGACTTTTGAGGCTTAATGCGTATATTTACCACATAGTCCAGTGCACAGTGACATAGTGAGTACAGTGCCTTGCGAAATTTCTAATACACCTTGAACTTTTGCACATTTTGTCATGTTTACAACCATTAACGTAAAGATTTTATTTTGATTTTTTTTTTAACTGAAAATTCACACACAAGTAACAGACCAGTGTAGTGAAGTGAAAGCAAAATGATACATGATTCTGTTATTTTTCAAAAAATGTAACATAAGTATTCATACAGCATGACTTAATACTTTGTGGAACCCCCTTTTGCTGTAATAACAGCAGCAAGTCTTCTGGAGTTTGACTCTACAAGATTTGCACATCTAGAGACTGACATTTTAGCCCATTCCTCTTTACAAAACAACTCGAGCTCTGTCAAATTAGAAGGAGAGCATTTCCACAGATTTTCAATAGGATTTAGGTCAGGACTTTGACTGGGCCATTCTAACACATTAATATGTTTGTTTTTAAACCATTCCATTGTAGATTTAGCTTTGTGTTTAGGGTCATTGTCCTGCTGGAAGGTGAATCTCCGCCCCAGCCTCAATTCTCTTGCTGACTCCAGCAGGTTTTCCTCCAAAATATCTCTGTATTTGGCTCCATCCATCTTCTCAACTATTCTTACAATCTTCCCAGTCCCCGCTGAGGAAAAGCAGCCCCATAGCATGATGCTCCCCCCACCATATTTGACACTGGGGATGGTGCACTCAGGACAATGAGCAGTGTTAGGTTTGCCCCATACATAACGTTTTGCATTTGGGCCAAAAAGTTAAATTTTTGTCTCATCTGACCAAAGCACCTTCTTCCACATGGTAGCTGTGTCCTCCATATGACTTCTAGCGAACTTCAAATGGGATTTCTTATGGCCTCCTTTCAATAATGGCTTTCTTCTTGCCACTCGTCCATGAAGACCAGATTTGTGTAGAGTACGACTTATAGTTGTCCCATGTACAGATTCCCCCAGCTCAGCGGCAGTACGTCGCAGCTCCTCCAGAGTTATCTTGGGGCACTTGGTTACATTTCTGACCAGTGCTCTCCTTGTTCGGTCTGTTAGTTTAGATGGACGGCCGTGTCTTGGTAAGTTCGCAGTGGTGCTATTGAACAGTGCTCCGTGAGAAACTTCTCCACAGCTTTATTCCTGACCTCTCTGGTGAGCTCCTTGGCCTTCATGTTGATGTTTAGTGACCAATACACTCCAACCATAGCTCTGAGGCCCTCACAGAACAGCTGTAATTATACTGAGAGTAGATTACACCCAGGTGGCCTCTATTTAATGGTTAGGGCAAGGTGTGAACATTCTGCAGTCATTATTAATATTATAAAGGCAATTTAATGCACACCGAAAATGCTGTATCATGCCGCACTTTTCCCTTTTCTATTTTTTGAAAAATAACAGAATCATCATCATGTATCATTTTGCTTTCACTTCACAGTTGTCTGTTACTTGTGTGTGAACTTTCAGTAAAAAATTCAAAATAAAATCTTTACGTTTAGGGTTGTAAACAGGACAAAATGTGCACAAGTTGAAGGTCTATTAGTACATTCGCAAGGCACTGTAGTTGGCACTTTGGACCCGGCAAAAGAAGCCTGTTATTCCCACGCAGTGTCTTCCTCACGTAACGATAATAAATGAATCTGCGGTGGCCCCGGACGAATCAGTGGGGCATTAGAGGTGATTGCGGGAGCCCCTAACTGCAGGTGGCTGAAATAAACCTCATTTGCGAGAGACGGGGCAAACGAAAGGCCGCGGCGCAGGTGGATCCGTGCGGGTTAATCTCGCCGCGGCGGATCTTATTACATTAGCGCCGCAGGATGAGAAACCTGGCACCGAGACCTCCGCTAACCGAGTTTCGCTGGAGCTAAATCGCACCAATGATCAGGGCCGCACATGTGGGACAAAGGCTCCGGCGGCTGAGGGGACGTCACTAAACGAATGAGCGAGAGTGGGAGATTAAAATGGCGCTCTTGCATAAAGGTCGTTGTTGGTTTCAATGCACTGGCCAAGGTGTTCGCTAATTTGTTCGGTAACAAGGGACTCTTAAAGTTGAACTATTGTATGCCTTTAGGCTTTAATAGAGCTGTAGGAGGAGTCTGGCCTGCTGTTCAGTTCAGGACAGTTGACGTGAATAAAGTCACACAAACGTCTTTTGTCTTGCAAACATATCAAATCATTTCCAAAATACGTGCTATTCATATCATCAATTCTCTGTTCCAAAATCTCAATACTTTCATCTCTTTAAATAATTGTCTCCTTTAGTTCCCGCGCCTTTTCCAGGAGTATGATTAAGTTGGTTTGTTGTTGGCCAACCAATGTGTGTCGAAAATGCAACGACAAAGCGACAGCAAAGTGACAAAAAGTGACAAAAAGTGGCAAAAAAAGTGACAAAAATTTGATGAAGAAGTGACCAAAATATGTGACCAAAATGTATAAACTGCTGTGGACGTTAGCACTAGCCGCTTTAGCATTAGCGAGTGCTTTGCGATCAGTTTTTTCATTTATTATAAAATCAAGGTTACGACTGTGCTGCAGAGACGGCATGGCCTTACAACATGACCCAATATGATAAATTACTATGCTTTTAGCCCGCGAGTCCCTTGTTCCGCGCTAACGTCCGGCTCATTTGCACTGATGTTTGACTGACGTTTAGCCCAACCTGCGGCCTGTCTCCGGTGTTTGCCTCAACTGTGACCCAGTTCTTATTTTTTAGAAATGAATTACTAAAGAATTCAAATCTCAAACAACGTTGGCATCACGCTTTTCTTTCGGTCTGTATTGCTCTGTAATAGATACCGCTTGAAGTCGGACAGGCAAATCGAGCGGCTTCACACCACAGAGGAGGCACATGGGGCTGAAAAAAAGAGAGACATTTGTCCCACGTGTGGATAAGTCAGATATTGTTTTGCCGTGGAGACGCATCAGGCGATTGTTGTAGCGACTTTCTGACCGAGTCAAACCGCAGACTGCAAAAAAAATGATACAACCAATGCTCTCAGGCGAGGGACGAGATGCAGGAGACTGATGGGAAGCGCCGTTTACGCAAAGCCGTGACCGTGAAAGCGAAACGAGGCAGAATATCGCCACTGACAACGACAACAACATATCACGTTTGCAATGATTGACTTTTCACATTTTGGATTTGGGTGCATGCGATTGGCCGGGATGACCTTAACGTTTGACACCATACAAACTAAAAAGTCCAAATCTGTCAGTTTCCGCTTTGATTTCGTCGCACATCCTCAAATCTCGCGTCATCTGGATTCATTTGAAAAGTATGTAATCAACATGTCTACGGTTGTTGCTTTTTGAGTGTAGCTTATCTCATTACATGCGGCGAGCATCTGAAGCCCGACCTTCATTTTCGGGCTTATCTTTTTAATTAATCTGTTTACCTGCATTCAGTGATTTACAAAATACCAGGCCGCGAGTTCATACAAGCTGTGGTCTTTTCACACCCGGCGTCCTCCCCGGGGTCAGCAGAGGCGAGCGTCTTTAGCCCTTATTAGCATTCAGCTGACAGTCTCCTTTCCCGCTGTCCTTTGTGCCTTACTCTGTCAGCGACTACTCTGTGTGCACTCCAGCGCCCCACTGTTCGCGTAACGACGCTAGACTCGCAGAGCGCCTCATTTGGAACAATAAACCCGGAGAAAATTGAGCAGATTATTTGCATGTGTTCGGCAAATAATAAACTGTTAGTGGTAACGAAACATTTCAACAGCAGCTGCGGCGGCGGAGTGGAGTGGATGGGTTATGGCGGGAGGAGTTGGTCGGCTCACTGTCGCTGCAACGCTTGGGCAAGACACTTATCTCAAAACTAATGACAGGAACAATAAAGCTCAAGATCAGAAGGGTGTTGAAGGGTGGGCCAGAATGCGTAAGACCAACTTTCACTATTAAGACAATAAAGTATTTCTTAACCCATACCAAATAAACTCTTCCTGGTAAAACAAACTCAACTTCAGGTTCTCTGGTGTCTCTTTAAAGGAACTATACAGAGTTTAAACATGTTAAAACTAAGTATTGTCAACCCCTACACGTTCTAGCCATGTCCCAATGTGTAGAATGAGCCCAGGCCTATTCACCACAACTGCCTCTAAAATCCTGCACTCTAAAAGGTATTAATTCGGGTCCGAAGTGCCGTCATGCACGAGCTTAATGTAGAGACTGCCGTTACGCATAAGACCTGAGGTGGCAGTAGTGAGTATAAAAATGACCAACTTGCATATAGTCACTTTAAAGTACGCCAACGAAAACGTTCATGCTGGCCACTCTGATTTTGCAATTGAACTCTTCAAATACAATATTCACATATGTGTTAACACTTGATAGTAACTACACCTTATTTAGCCTTAATAAATCATGAACTAACACTGAGACAATGCAGGCAAAACTATATATTTTTCATTTTCAGGTTTTGAGTGAAACTGTTCTCTTAACATATAAACTGTCACCTGAAAACAATGATTCCATGTTTCTCCATAGACTGAAACGGGACATTGTAATTTCAAGAGGCATTTTCTCAAATGCATTTTTCTGTCATTGACAACACCATCTCCACATCAGTAGCCCCAACAGACCTCAAACTTTCCAGCCTTGGACTTAAAAATATCCATCCATCCATCCATTCTCTTCCGCTTTATCCAGGGCCGGGTCGCGGGGGCAGCAGTCTCAGCCTAGACGTCCCGATCCACGCACACCTCCTCCAGCTGTTCTGGGGGGACCCTGAGGCGACACCAGGCCAGCTCGGAGACATAGTCCCTCCAGCGTGTCCTGGGTTTTCCGCAAGGCCTCCTCCCAATAGGACATGGCTGGAGCACCTCCTGAGGGAGACGACCAGGAGGCATTCGAAACAGATGCCCTAGCCACCTCAGCTGGCTCCTTTCGACGTGAAGGAGTAGCGACTCTACTCCGAGCTCCTCCCGGGTAACTGAGCTCCTTACCCGATCTCGGAGGGGGCGCCCAGCCACCCTGCGAAGGAAACTCATTTCGGCCGCTTGTATCCGCGATCTTGTCCTTTCGGTCATTACCCAGATCTCATGACCATAGGTGAGGGTGGGAACGTAGATTGGTCGGTAAATCAAGAGCTTTGCCGCCCGACTCAGCTCTCTCGGAAGAGAGAGCTAAGTCCGATACAGCGACCACATCACTGCTGACGCTGCACTGATCCGGATATTTCAATATTGAATTCCAAGCCTGAATGATTAAGTTTTGAATGTCAACAAGAAGGCGAAATAAAAAAAATAATGTGTTTACAGATTATTCAGCTAAAAAACATAATATATTAAAACTAAACAAGACCTCGAAAATCCCCTTTGAAAAAGTCTTAACAAAATAAAAACATAAATTTAAACCAGGCTCAATCCATTATTCAGATTTTGTCGCCAGAAATATAGGACATTTTTGGCATTTTTAGGTGTAATTTGGGCATTTTTAAGTGTAATAAGCCTTCTGTTTATATGAATACATAAAATGACATAAAATAAAAACATACACACATTTACATTTATATATATATATATATATATATATATATATATATTTACATTTATATATATATATATATATATATATATATATATATATTCAGCTGTCTCGCCTTAATTAATCACAAACTATTCATTTATTTAGTGTGATTCATACTTAATTAGTTAATATTACGATATCGGTTACTACGAGGGCCTTTAACTGCATTACTAAATTATATCCAGGCGCAAATGAAATCTCCCCGTATTTGACATCCCGCCTGATTTGGGAGAAGGCCTAATAAAAAGACTTCAGAGTACAATGGGACATGTCACAGTGCAAATGTATCGCCGCGTGTGAATCATTAACATCACTGAGGGGGCTGATAGGTTCTCCTGTTATCTGTCTGTTCTGTCACAAAGCGTACCTGCTCCATTCATCTCCCCCGTATAGAGAGCTACTTAACAGTGCGCTGACATGTCTTTGCGTTTGTCGGGCGCGTTGTGAGACGGCGGGGGCCAGTGTGTGCGAAGACGGCATCATGAAGTGATTTTGTTAGGCTGTAGGTGAAACGATGTGAAATATTTCTTGAGGATGCGCCATTAACCTTTACTGAATCGAAATTGAGGTTTTAGCTACTGCAATTACCTAACCTCAAGGCACTTTTTTCCCTCTGCCTTTGCTGTTTGAGCGATAGACATGGTGTCCAATCAGAACGACCGCGCCTCGCTGCCTTTAGCTGCTGCAAATCAGAAGTGGCTGCAGGAGAATCCGGTTTGTTTGCTCTGCAGTCGCTGTACACAAACTCCAGATGTGTCTCACGCAGTCCGAACTGCAAATTATTCACACTGCTCGTAACAAACCACGGATGTTTCGCAACCAGTAGGTCGGGTTGCGTCACAGAATCATCGTCTGTTTGCGGAGCGGGTTGAAGATGGTCAACAACAGCCGATCGCCTTCACTTACGTGCGTAGCATTGTGTTAAACTGCGTCTAAATGTGACATCTTTACAGCAGGTTTTTTGTGTGTAAATATGAGGCGGATTTTCATAAAACGAGCAGTGTTTTGCAGCCAGTGATTCGGAGAATGTATTCATGTTGCTGACCAGGGAGAAAAAGTGTGAGAGCACCACATTTATTAGAGAAGATTAAAACTAAGGATGTTTTTCTGACATCTCCATAGAATCAGATTTGCATTAGTATAAACTGAGTAACATGATGTTTTAGAAGTATATATGGAGCTTAATGCTCAATTGCATGAAAAATAAAACCTAGGCTATGCATCAAATTATTATTTATTTATTTTTTTGTCAGAATTCTGCAGCTGTTGTAATTGCAAGTCCATATTTTGTCCATTTGAACAAGGTTAAGTTGATTTGTTTTATTATTAGATTTATACTCAAACTGTGTCACTGGCAGGATCTTGGTCAGGTGTACCTAGCTCAGGAACGACCCTGATAAGCCAAATTTCTAGTTATTTGTGTAATTAAAACACATTTTGAAATAAAGTGGGAAAAATGTAGTGACTACACGATAGAGCCCTGCATTTGAGTCCAAGGCCCGAGGGTCCCATTACCCTATCATTGCGTCAGACACGGCTCAGGCTTTGTTTTTCCCTGCCAAATGACTCTGTGCATCAAGCTAACGTTAACCTCGCCGCCCAGGAAGTGACTTGATCCAGCATGGTAAAATAAAAGCACCGTCTTATTCATTCAGCAGTGGAGAAGATCTGCGGAGCCCCTCTCCCCACCATTAATGACATGTGCTCCACCCTAATATATATATATATATATATATATATATATATATATATATATATATATATATATATATATATATATATATATATATATATATATATATATATTAGTCCCTCCTTCCTGGATCTCAAAAACAAATCAAGTGTAGTATCCTCCTGCAGTGACCTATGAGACAAGCTTTTCCTGTGAACCAGCTTGTCAGGTCCAATCAGGAGGAAGGGGGAGGAGCTTCATTGTATAATTTTGAGATTTCTGCTCCTGTTCTCCTCATTTTGCAAACTAAGAAGGGCTTTCTGGTTAAGGAGAGGAGGAGTTTGATTGTTTACTTTCTTGCGTACTCTATTTCTCCTCACTTTGCAAACTTACAGACAACCACTTTAATACTGCGCAGTTAGAGACGGCCTATGTTGTGTGGCAATATTCGCAAAATGAGAAAGTAAAAAAATTTGGCCACTTTATTACAACGCATGGTTTTATTTTTACATGAAGAAATTTAACTGTTTGAACTGTTATTACAAAACGAGGAACGTGAAAACACATTTTCCATTATCGTTAACTTCTTCTGCATTTGGAGTCATTCACGTAACTCAGGCTTATCTCTATCAAACTGCTCAAATTTACTCTATTGTGCCGTGAAATTGCAATTCCAAGAAAGGCACGAGCCAGCCGAAAGTGAAATGATTTCTGTTTACACCATGTTCTCCGTGGAATGCGGTGAGTAAAAAGAAGATGTGACTTCACTTATGAAAATGACCTTGCTTGATAGCACTGAAAGTAAAACACAAATGTCTATTAAACGATTATTGGAAGGAGGAAAGATTAAACACATCTCAAAAATGTCAACTTTTTACATTCATTCGTTGTGCAATTTATTTATTATTTTCTTCTTCTTGTAATGCAGTTTTGCATTCTCGCGACACAATGACAGAACATCGCCTTGGAAAGCTCGTAACGCTTCTTTATCTACCGCCATTACACTGAATTTCAATTACCGAGTCAAAAACACAATTAAGACATTTCGCATTATACAGTCATCTGTGAAACTTAACCTTGACTCGAGCACTGTCTGCGCTTTTCAGCCTTGAGCAGCAATTTAAACTCTGGCACTCTTTTTTTTTTTAGATAGTGTAGCAGCAGTGATCAAGTCAAGCATTAATTAAAAACGATAGAAGACATGTTTGTGACTTTGAGGAGGATATTGTGTCTTTCGCAGGGATTAGATATAGTTTCAAGCACGTCTTGTTCACTATCGAACACTGGTAGGAAAAAATAAATGCTATGTTAGTCCAACTGGGTTCATTAGGTCTTGTAAGAATAATGCTACTTTTGTTCTTATAGCCAGACCTTTGTGTTAAAGGTCTGGCTATAAGAACAAAAGTAGTAAATGCTATATTGATCGAACACTATAACGTTCTCCTTTCCTTTCTTTGGGTTTGCTGCGAATCGCCTCTGTCTCTTTAAGAGCCTCCTCCTCTCGCTCCCCATCAAAACAAACGACGCTAGCCTCTGCTGCTCTGTGGATGTAGCTGTCGGACATCGGCGCTGTTGTCAGAAGGCGCTACGGCGTGTTGTTTTGTAGCAGCAAAGCTCTGGTGGAATTTTCTTCACAAAGACGTGTATCTGGGATCAGGGGGGGATTTCTTTGAATTCCCGATTACACAAACGACGTGCGGCGTATTTCGTAAACAAGGAAGTTAGTGGTTTTACGAAACATCGGTCAAACAAAAGACAGACAAATGTGAACGATCTATGTCGTTTTAGCCACAATAACTTGAGGGTTCAAAAAGTCATTAGCAACTCTCTTCAGATTTTAACCGTCGGAGAACGGCTGTTTCAATCAGTGTACGTTTGGAATGGGACAAAAACACTTTTGATAGACAGCAACAAGAAGAAAATATTCTTCGAGAAGATGAATCATCAACATCTATGCAGTTACATATTTAAGTATTTAGGAAAATATGTTGTGGTTAAATTGGTTTCTGTCGAGACAATGTGGTCTGTGATTGGAACAATATAAAACTTTACGAGATTTGAGTTCCAGACGGTCCAGCTTTTGAACAGATAAAAAAAGCTGGAGTGGACGGCCGGCCAGGCAGGAGATTACCTGCAATGCTGAGGACATGTTATGCAAATGTAACTTTATTTAGCTTTTAATCAAGATATATGTTGTTTCATTTTTCAAAAACTGACTTTTGAGTGGGAGTAAACGCCATTTCCTGGTAATGCCTGTTACCGGATCTATTCTGAGCAATTCTACATGTTGATTTGTTGACATGGCGTTGGTTTAAACAAATGGTGGATCATCTTCTTTTAATCATGAGCAAATCCTACTTCTGCAACAAATGAGAAGTGAAAAAGTGTCTTCTCCCACACAGATGGAAATGATAAAACAGAATATCAATGTCGGGGTGGCTAAAAGCAGGTCTAGAAGCCACAATTATGCATAATATATCCACTATAAAAGATAATTCAATACAATTAAAACGTGGTTATTTCAGTTGATCTGAAGTGGCACAGACGAAGGGGGGGGGAGTGGCAATTAGCGGGGCAGAGTTTCGCCGGAGTTCAACAGCGATCGGCTCTTAATTATGCAAACGCTTAACAGCAAACGATTAGTATGCGAAACAGGTGAGCGCCAGATCAGCACTGTGTCAATGTGTTCCCCTTAAGCCGTCGTTCCACATAGCGCGACCCGGCCACGCACGCCGCGATCTACGTGCACGTATCGACACTACCTCGCAGACATTTCTGTTTCCACCACACACACGCCCAAATTTGTTGCATGAAACTGAAACGCAGCCTCGCCGTGTTTATTATTGACTCTGGGAACCACCAGGAGACCCCTCCCTGAAGTTCTCAGGGCCCGAGATGGTTCATACGGCTTGAACATGTCAGAGATGTACTTTGGTGCTAAACCATGAAAAGACTTGTACACAAGCAGAGCCGTTTTAAATTCAATGTTCACTGCAGTACATCCAGAACGCTGCTGCTCGAGTCCTGACCAAAACCAGGAAATACGATCATATTAGTCCAGTGCTCCGGTCTCTGCACTGGCTTCCTGTCACTCAGAGAATAGACTTTTTAAAACAGCTCTGCTTGTGTACAAGTCTCTTTATGGTCAGGCACCAAAGTACATCTCTGACATGTTAGAGCCGTATGAACCATCTCGGGCCCTGAGAACTTCAGGGAGGGGTCTCCTGGTGGTTCCCAGAGTCAGGACTAAACACAGTGAGGCTGAGTTTCAGTTCCACGCATCAAAAGTCTGGAACAGTCTCCGTGAACATGTGAGACAGGTCTCAACTCTGACAATGTTTAAGTCCAGGCTGAAAGGACACCTTTTTACTGCTGCCTATGGTAATTTATTGTATATTAACGAATTTTAATATATGGATATACATATTTTTAATGCAATTTTTTATGTAATTTTCTTTTAATTTAATTAATTTTATTGCATTTTTATTGTATTTGGGTGTCTGGTGTTGCTGTGAGGCACATGTACATGAAATGTGCCAAACAAATAAACTTGCCTTGCCTTGCCTAAATACAACTATGAAGGTAAGCTACATGCAAATGTTATGCTAACACCGGCTAAAGCTGCGCTAACAGAAGCTAAATGCTAATATCTCAAAATCCCCTTTTAGCACAGCGGTATGATGTAATATTAAATCCTTATGACCTGCGTGTCAATAGTGAGGGCTGTCCACTCTCTCGTGGCGCTTTGGACTTCTTGGCGACAGCACTAGAATGAGGTGCTGAAGAGGCGCTGTATTGTCCAAGTAGAGTAACATTTGACCCATGGGCTGTGGGCGACCCATCTCCAGATCTTGAGCGATAGATTCACAGTCACGAGTACCTATCTGGAGGATTAGACTGCAAATTCCACACAAAATAAAAGCTCTTAATCGCTTAACCCCCGCCTGAACCGAGCAAATGTTCTCCAGTTCAGCCTTACCCAAATCTAAAAGCATCAAAATAGCGACAAAAACGAGATGTAAATGAGGATGAAAACGCAACAAAACAGGCGACAAAAAAGCGAAAAATGTACGACAACGCGAGGAAAAATGTAAGATCAGTTTTGCAGGTCTTAGCTTTTAAATGAGGCGTTACACTGGCACGATAGGTTGAGCTGAAGTTGAGAAGCTTTTAGATTTGGGTAAAACTGAACTGGAGAAAATGTGCGTGATTACTTGCGACTCCACAGACCCGACTCATAACTTAGCTGAGAGCTGGATATCTCTATCGCACAGCACAGTTATTTTATATTTATACTACTATGGTTTTATAACCCACTGCAGAAACCCACAGCAGGCAAGTCAAATCTGCTGTAAAGGTGCAAAATCTACACTTTTGAGCTTTAAACCACGCTGTAACTTTCCCTCATCAAAACCATACCTCGAGTAGTATTTCACTGCATTCAAAAAGTTTTGAGTAATCCTCGGATAGTCCGGTTTCTTCCGTGTCACTGTTCTGTACTTCCTGGATACAGTTGTGTCATTCTTTTAAAAAAAAACTGTCCTCCCCATTGTTAAAGCCTATAATCCAACATTGTATCGGTTCTATTTGTAAGACCCACATGCAGGATATGTCCACTCTGAGGTATTTTCAAAACAATTGTATCTTATCATTTCTATTTGGTGAAATGTTTCACCATGTATGAATGACAGTGAACTGAGAGACGTATCCTATCACAAATACTGTTCATACCATATATCCTCTCTATAAATTGCACAGTGTTCCTCGCATCCTGGAGCGACCATTATTTCTAATGCCCGTGTTTGGCAAATGGCTTTTATACAACAGCCAATGTCATCCGCGGCAATTTGGCTCATCTATCCACTAGTCATTGAGCTGGTCACAGTGGCTGCCCCCGCCTCCATCAGCCCCGCCATATTAGACCTTATCTATATGTGTACCTCCGGATATGATGACGCATTCGCTAACCCTAAGGCGGCTTCGGGGAAATTGGAATTCTGATTTGACTATTTGTTCATTCCTCATCTCTCCAGTCCGACCCATCCCCGTCCCCTGGTGCCAGCCCGCATAAATGGTGTCTTAGACCCTTTCAAATCGGAGAAGATAGGCCTCCTGCCGTGCTAACAAAACACCCGACTGAAGTGTCTAGCTAAAAAAATTAATTAAAAATGTATGTTTGATTATATACCGTGGGAAACATCGACAGGTTTTTCAATTACAAACAATCAAAGGCACTCAGGGATAGCGCCACGCGATTAAGCCCGGTCTGTTGTTCAGTCGATTATGGAGACAAAGGCAGTACTCTATGGCGACATGCGGAGCAGCATTACAACATTATCTCAGGTGGCTGCCGGCTTATGTTTTTCTTAGATTTTGAGGTTTTGAGCTGGTGAATTTGAATTGGTGGAACCAACACAAGAGGATGTTTTATTATTGCAAGGATTCAATGTACCCCCACAGATGTATGGGAAATGGCAATAATGCAATTTTCTAACATTCTGGCAACATCTTAATGATTCTTTTCTGAAATATTTGTTTCAATGGTGCTTTAAATAAAAATAAAAAAAGTGGACTCAGTCAGTCTCCTCCTTCACGCATGTCCTCCACCACTGCTATACACCACATAATTTCCATTATGTTTCTCCATGTTTTACAGTCTAGAATTCGTCACCAAACTGGTTCCACGGCCTATACTACGGAGCTGGATGAACATCTCCTGGATTTGTTTCTCTAACATGGGTTTACAAACCCAGACATGGAGCTTCTGGATCAGTGGTACTAGCGGCCCAAGTTAACCCTGGGTTACTCTGGGGATTAGTGTGCGCATTAATGTGAAACACAAACACAGTTCATCTGAATATCAAAATCTATCTCTAAACTCAGTCTGATCCAAGAAGCACATACGGAGAATATTAATTTGCAAATAATTTTTATGACAACTGGAATGCACCACTCGTACTGTTATGTGGACGAGAAGTAGGACCTTTTCATGCAGTCGCTTTCAAATAAAGGTGTTCTCTCGCCGCTCCTTCCTCTTCTTCCCTCTGCTCCTCGTTTCCTCCGTTCACCACAGAGCGTGGATGACAAAGCGGAGGATTCTCTCCTCTGATGGGTCAAAAGAGTCGTCTTCTTGTCTAAGCTGGGAACTAAACCTGGTCCAGAGCAAGTTATATGCTAAGGGCATGTTTCCATGGAGATTTACTCTGATAGAAAGTTATCCAGCTTTGTAGTACGGCAAAGGCAGGGTTAACGGTAAACTTACCCCGATAACCCTCTAATCCAAGCTTGTTCAAAACGGCAAGGGGAGAAAAAAAAAATCATACGGTTCCTGGGGAGTGCCGTAAAGAGTCTGACTAATTTTCCGCTTGGAAAAACATAATTTCGCCAGAGACAAATTTGTGTTGAACGCTGCAGTAATTAGAACGTGGAAGGCCGTCACTGTGAGCGATGACAGGCTTTTTAATGCAGCGAGCGAGATACAAAGAGGCGCAAACAGAACAACAAAAGGGAAATTAAGTAAACACATTAGCAGCATATTATGATACAAAACTTTTAATTAGAATTTAAACACGTGGGTGATTATGGAAACGTCACTCAGATGTAATTATTTATGATTCAGCAGAGCGATAGTGTTAGGGAAGGTTATATAGAGAAATATCAATATGTACAAGACATTTGTGTGAGCTCTATTTGTACTCATAGATAAATGTGTAGGAGTACAGTAAGTAGAGAGATAAAATACTGATGTGAACTGATATTCTCAGGGGCCAAATGTGGCTGGCCTAGCCCATCAATCTTACCCACAAAACATGAAAATGCATTATGCATTGCCAATGAATGGGGAAAAACACCCTACAACCTACTCCATCCACTCTTTTTGTATTGGGGCTGCTTCCTCTGCAGCCAGGGCAGGCCTATCCGGCCATAAAATCCAGACTCTTGGTCGTTGGTCCTCCAGGACTTTTCTCTCTTACATTTGCCACAACCTCGATGAGCTATGTCAATCAAGTTCTTAATTCCTTCATTTTGGGGATCCCGAAAAACTGGGTTCATCTCACCCAGTTTCACTCCACACTATAACCTCGTGAATAAGTCTTAAAGCAGTACTATTGCAGTAAATTGTTTACCTTAATCAATCCTTTCCGTAGTCCCTCTGGGGGTAATACAAGTGTTAATGGGAGGATTGGGGGGTCTTTCATCTCCCCCGGTGTCTCTGGCCAGAAAACCACAATTGTAACTTGTCTTGGTCGGAGCAGCAATACACACTAATGGAATGGAATCATGAAGAAGAAGCTAACAGGCTAACGGGCAAAGCTAACTGCGGGCTAGCGCCACATAAACAGTATTTACAGCCAAGTTTGAGTGAAAAAAAAAATCTCCATTGTGTAATCGGATGAACAATATCCCTCTCTCCCCTTGTCTTTTCTGGCAGCGTAGTATTTACTCTCACGGACAATTAATGAGTAAAAAAACACAACATGCTACTACACCTGCAGTGGTGCTTATGGCCTCTAGGGGCATGAGTTACTTAGTACTGATTTCATTGCACTTTTGTTGTGGTGTGGTCCTTGCTAGTTAAATGGGGGAAAACATCAGTGTTTTAATTGGCATAAAGAAATGCACTATTCTCAAATGCTCTGGCCCTCGCGGCAAGTTCAAAATCCCAATGTGGCCCTCGCCTCAAAAGGTTTACCCATATCTGCTCTAAATGCTACTTTAAAGACATTTAGGAAAAAACATTCCCAAATTTCAAAGCCCTGTGTGTTGTGCAGGACCAGATCACCTGAGCTCAGTCTGAAACAGATCTCAAAAGAGAGATTTTTAGGTCCAGAGAATAAATTCGGACCTAATGTTTATGGTCGTACTATATAATGGGCTAATGTCATGTTTCCAGCATAATTTGCCCAATTGAGATTTTTCGTGTCATTCCTTTACTGCATCTTTCGGTCTAAACTGGCCCCTTAACCTCTTAAAGGCTTGATAGAATCACACACATCCTCTGTCGCTTTTTGGGGGATTCAGTTTATTGTCTCTTCTTCCAAAAACCCTAAACCATGGAGGCTGAAGATATAAGAAGAGGAAACAGTAAGAAACTCTCTGGCTCGTTTGGAATTTTAAAAGGCTCGCATTTGAAAAGTGTCGAGAATAAAAAAAATAAATAAAACCTTGCAAGATTATGAAGAGCTGAAAGATATTTGTTCACATTCAAATTCTTGAGGGATGTGCTCGAGCGTGGGGGGATTTAAAAAACAAAAACAAAAAACGAGGCGACCAATTTCATATCACAGTGAAAGATTTAGCCTTTACCGACTTTCACTGACCGTCCATCGCAAGAGCATTGTTCGGGAGAGTGTTCCGTGACTATCGGATACTTGTTTAACACCGAACCCTTGAAAGTGAAACGAGGCCGACGGATGGAAACTGAATACCAGGGAGTTTGGCTTTCTTGGCTCAATAACTGGTGGGAATGTATGTGTTGGAGAAGGATATCGCTGGAACTGCACAAACTGTGATCAAATCAAAACTTTACCGCACACTACGACGAATCCAAGCCAGTGAGTTTTCAGGCCGGATTGAAGTAGAAAGAAGTATGACAGAAACGATGGCTGTATTTAATCGCGAGCCTGTCTTCCATAATGTTGAAAGAGTTTAAATGAATTCTCACACCACACAGATGGTTTTAATTCCTTTTCATAATGTGCAGAGAAGAAATGACACCCAGATTCTAATAAGCAGCAGACAATTGGCAGTAACAAATGTGTAAATATGTACATCTGTTACGCTGTTCTATGGAAAGGTATGAAAATACATCACTTCATGTTAACTACTTCAAAAAGTAGTTAACATTTAATGTTAACTACAGTAGCAATCAATTCAGCAGTTTTTTTTTTTATCATAAAAAATCCTTCAATTAGACAGACTTTGCAGGAATGGCCTGTTCATATAAAGTGTTTACGAACCGGAGGAACCTTTGACCGTTCTCGATGATGTTTCTTCCCAAACCCTGCTGGCGAAGAGAGCAGTCTGGATGCCGTCGGACATCGTGCTACACAGTTTGTTTTCTAACAGTAACCGCGGGCTCGCGCACACACGTGCGGAACTGACGCCATTTGGCTTTCCATTACTATAAACGAGACTGTTCCTCTGAACAATTTGGTGCGAAAAGGACTATAGTATATGTATAGCTGTTGGCTTCCCACGACAACTTAACATATTTAGATCCACAGCACAGGTTTACTTCTGCAAACAACAGTGCGCTGTCGTGTGACGCGGTGTCCTCTACTACAAATTTGGAAGACGTGACATATTCCGTTCAGACAGCTGATCACAAACAAGTCGCATGTCATTACATCAACTAATTTCTTCCAAAAAATCGGAGTTAAGCATGTCTGAGCATACTAACAGTGCATCTTACAAAAATCATCTGTAGCAATTTAAACGGTTCCTCTAAAGGCCTATTCACACTAACGCGATAGTCTCCTGTCGAGCAGGTTTTCAGGGACGGAGCTTGGTCTCTCTGAGGCCGCAGTGTAAAGACCATATAGGTCCCTACATGGTAGTCACCCAGCAGGGGTGAACCAAACCCTTTATAATATCATTCACATGTGAAGAACCGGGTCACAGTGGGTATGAAATGATCCTATTGTAACCGTTTCAGTGATGTAATCCGGTTGCAGTCAAGTGCAATGACAGCAGTGGATGCACACAATCCATTATGATGAGTGCTACAATACCTCCTCTGACCACCATACTCCTGCTTGCTCAGCCTTTGCCCCCGTCACAACCTTAACCCATCAACGGCCCCTCACTCCTCAGCTCCTGTAAAACACTCCAGATGCCCCGCCGGGCCGGCCAACCCCATCCATCATGGCGTAGCAGACACAGTATACTCACAGCACCTCCTAGTTCAGCATACACCGCACTCCTCCTCCACACTTTCCTCCGAGGCTGCATTTAGTGCAGGGGCTATCGATCGGGCCACTGTAATTAACACGTACCGCGACTGGGGATGAATCAGCGCTGATGAATGGCTTTCTGTTCCCTTTGCGGTGGCTGCGTTTTGCTCAGGAGACGAGGGGGCAGCGGGTGAAGGGGTCATTTATAGCTGAAGGAGTGATGGCCGCAACCACACATAAAAAGGGTGAGGAGAAAAGAAAGTGCCCCAGTCAACAGTGTAAATCTGCAGCACAAAGCGATCACAACCCACAGAGGTGCAGGAAGTCAAGAGAATATGAGAAATGCTGAGAGAAACAACCAGCCCCACCAAGAATAAGGACCTAAAACTCCACTTTTCATGCGCAATATTTTGACATTTCGACTGGTAAATAGAACAAAATCTAAACATTTATTTAATCAGATATGCTTTTGTGGGAGAAAAATACATGAAAAGTGCATCTGTATTTCCTTCTTAGTTATGCCCGTCTCTAGGGGAATGTTGCTTTGACTACAGCCAAACATGCGGTGTAAATTACTATGCATTAGGTCATCTTCCGAATGCTTTATTTTGATAGAGCACATGTTAATGAGTCATTGAAAAGGTGGAGGACACTTCACTTCTGCTCTATTATTAGAAGAAAATACAGGACATACAAAATAATTGACATGATCATTGGTACTCTGAACATTGTGCATTTTCACGTCTTCTATGATCTGTTGACAATTGTCCAATATGTGTCCCTCCAAAGGCACATAGAATAATTACACAAAGACTGTCTGGTCATCTAGAATAATACATAAAGGTCTTCACACACTACACAATTTTTCTAGTCTTAAACGATTTTATATAGAATGGCTACACGACTGGATTCAGTGCGATTATAGAACGTCTGGGGTTCACACTTAACGACTGAGAATCGTCAGAGCGAACACACTACACGATTCTGACAAACAGCTGATGTTTGATAACACAGCACGTCTGTCCTCTCCACCGCTTCATCTCTCCTCCAGCTTCAAAAACTGATCCCAAATCCGCAAAGATAGGCCTGTGTTTGTGCACGTGGGAAAATATGTGCGTGTCCCAGTTTGGTCAACAGTGTCACAACACCGCAGTGCAAGGCTCCTACTGCTACGAAGCCTTCAACTTGGCTATAGTTCTGTCAAATGGAAATAAAAGTCGGCGACACGAAGAAGCAGGACGTATTTCAGTGGATTTAATAAGAAAGGGAGACGGGCCTCCGCTCCAAGATGGAGGAGGCGGAGGAGAAAGCGGAGAGGCAAGGCGCTAGCGGCGAGGTGAAGCTAAACTTCACCAAAGGTTCTCGTGAACCTTTGGTGATATAAAGTTGTGCTGTTTCGTGTGGGGCTGTGGCCATGAAATGAGCTGTTTGTGCCGCTGTTTTGACGGAGAAATTAAAAAGGCAGCGTTTTTCTGTCTTTATTTTTATTATGCTGCTGCTTTCTATGTGTTCACTTCGGGGACGGTAAAATCACCCACGTTTGATTTCCTGCGACTGTAGTCCAGTTGCGTCTGACTGCGGCCCACACTACACGATTCAAATGCCAGTCCAGTCGTGACCCCCCACACTACGCGACACGACTCTCTGCAACTGCCTCCAACTAGCCACGACTCTGGAAGACTCGGCGCGACTGAGAATTTGATCAAAATCGACATAAAAATTGTGTAGTGTGTGCGGACCTTAAGACCAGTAAGTCGACACAGCTTGCCAGTTGGACGCGTGACACTTCGAGAGTTTGGCATTGTTCGATTGGCGACTGATCTCCAACACCTGTGCACAGGAATGTGTCACCGCCCCCTCTGCAACCTCATGGGACTTAACATCTTTGACCATTTGGAGAAGAGAGTTGGACGATTCATAAGTCGTCTAGAGAAAATGTCCAGTGGTGTCGAGGTCTGTTAGCCATCAGGAACCATACAGGTTTTTCTCGCCGTCCTTTTGCCTTGCCCCTTCATCCACACCTTCATAAATTAGCGACGATTGCGTGCACTTGACAACCCCCTCATAATGCTCCTGTTCCTAATTCCTGAGCTGTCGCTGCGGCCGCGGAAAACCCTTCAGCTCCAACGATGACAAGAAGAGCCACGCGAAAGCTCAATCTCACCAAGACAATTTCATTCCATCCAATCCCGCTTCACTTGTCTTTTGCAGACAGCAGCAATCCGATTGCCGACTTAATTTAATCAGCCGTGTTTTTATGAAGTCATTCCTATATATAAAATATCACGGGAGAGGTTTTCGATGCTGTGGACCACACAAGGCGAGGGCACTGCAGGCCAATAGGAAATTAAAGTACACTTGGAGATATCCGTTAAAATACGGTAAAGATGCATTGTGAGCTTGCTATCATTTAATGGGATTTTTCAATAACGACGGCTTTTACTTGATACGGAAGGACACAACTTATTACATTCCATCCATCCATTATCTTCCACTTCGTCCGTTGCCGGGTCGTGGGGGCAGCTGCTGGAGCTGCCCAAATCACATTGCACCAGCCCCTATGGCTCCTCCTGCAGGTGGTGGGTCCACAGAAGCTTATTACATTCCACTACGAGAAATAATTCTGGTATTGACAGTCCTTAGACTGTGAAAGAATAGCATTTTGAGTAAACTCCCGGTGAATTCTACAATGTCCCATAAAAACGTATTCCATGAAACAACAAGAGATCATAGTGGAAATTTTTTCTTTGTTCCCTGGTGAAAGCCTTCATGTTTAGCGGCCCGTCAGGCCTGAAGCCGGAAAAAATGACAAGACTTGACTAGCGAGAACACGGACGACTTTTTTGTATTTATTTCTTTATGCGAGTTCGAGAAGGTCGAGATGGAAATTGGGGTTGGGCTCAAACATGCCCATCAGTTTGCACTTCATTTTCACTCAACTGGACTCGCGTCCGTCTTCCTGAAGAGGGTTAAGTGCTCCCCGATTTGCAGAGGGCAGAACAACGGCGAGGCAGATAATAGCGGGGCTTGAGATTTGACATTTTGGACGCGCAATATTTGTTATTTCTCTTCGGTGTGTGAGGTGGGGTGAAGATTTCCATTTGAGTGTTCTCATGCAGAGCGAACTGTGCTTGACCTTAATCTGTTAGATAAATATATGGTTCCCCGGCTTGAGTGGTTTAAAAAAAAAAGAAAAGAAAAAAAAGAATACAGATGGTGTTTTGTGGGTTTCCGTTTTGTCAGTAAGCTAAAGACTAGAAGACATGACTAAAAAGACATTCTGAATCTCATTGGCACTGGGCCAATATCTTTGCCTCATCCACTTGTGTGTAGTTTAAGGTGAGACACGGCAGGTGGGAACATCGATTTTTTTCCCTGCTGTGGTCAATTTGGAGATTTTGGCTTGTTTTCTCCCTCAACATGTTGCTTTTGATGTCAAGACCACACTCTCCCAATTCTTGTTTTTTGACGTTTTGTTTCAGATTTTGTCCTGAAGCGCACACCGAGTTGGCTTGTGTACGAAATGTACGGTATAAATAAAGTTGCCTTGCCTTACATTCCTACAACCCCAAAGTGCTCCAGAGTCTTTCCCACAAATACTGACATGTTTGGTATCCAAGTGGCGCATGGAATCAAACCAAACCAAACATGGCAATTTCCTTTACTGAAGACAAAACTTTAAGTCTAGTTTTCTCAAAATGAGGTTCTTGCACTCTTGCAACAACATAGTAGCTCCTACAGTCTTCAAATTTCTTGTATTTTATATTTTTGGAGGGTTTGTCGTTCAATCAATTTTCAATTTGAAAACAACAATGAAATTACCCAGAAACGTGTGCTATGAGCATTTTTCATTTCATAAAATGAAACAAAATCACTTAAAATTGCACGTATTTTATTATTTCAATATGATACAAAAACATAAAAATGAAAATTGAAATCACAGCCTCAGAGCGTCAAATGTTGTTTTATCAATTTGCTTATAGCCGGAAGTTTGGCTGCACGGTACACATTAAGGTCTGACCTGAAACACAAACTTGGAGAAAAACGAACGCGGAGATTGTATACATTGTTCAATGTTCAGTTCTTTGTCCTGGGGTATTAGCACTCTTATATTCATTCCTCAGAGATGGGATTGGTTTTGCACGGAGCTAACTACAGCGCTGTGCTAGGTGACCAACGCGCCCGTAGCAGGCTGTAGATGGCACTACCTGGAGTGCGTAACTTGTGCGCTTCCCCGAGCTCCTTTCTCCTCTCTCCTCCACTAAACAATGGACGAGTCTTCTGTCCACCTAGATGCGGACTCTCTACATTTGTGTAGAATCTGACATTCTGCGAGATGGATTGGACCGAACGCTTTAGCTACAATTACGCACGGAGTTAAACATACTGTGCCAAATGGCCAGTGCGCCGTTCGCAGGCTGGGAAGGTGGCAACACCTGGGGCACGTAGGTCGTGCTATCCCTTGAGCGTATCTCTCCTCCACTTTGACCTTCGAGTTTTTGTTGAAGATAGGGACTCTCAACATGTGCGTACTCACCTAGAACACCTCCCCAGCTGACCAGCTCTATAGGCCCAAGGAGGGCTTTAGTAAACAGCGGTTTATTGTAAACAAAAAGACAGGTTAAATTGTATTATTATTAGTGAAACATTATGGAGTATTTATGATACTGAATATTTGTTCTGTCTTGTGCAGAACGGATCCAGATGTTTTGCTTCATCAAATTGAAAAGTACAAGCCATGCAAATTGATAAAACAAAATTTGACGCTCTGAGGCTGTGATTTCAATTTTCATTTTTCCGTTTTTGTATCATATTGAAATATGAAAATACGTGCCATTTTGAGTGATTTCGTTTCATTTTATGAAATGAAAAATGCTTATAGCACACGTTTCTGGGTAATTTCATTGTTGTTTTCAAATTGAAAATTGATTGAACGAACGGTACACGGACCTACATGGACCTTTTTCGGGGAGACTTTTCAATATCTAATTATATTATTTTCTTCACTAATAACAAGCTCATTCAAGAATAATGATATACGATTTTATTATTGCCGGTCAGATAACACACAATATCTATGACTTGATCGATAAAAGGCTTCTTTTTTTTTTTAAAGGCACACTGCATAACATTTTGGACTATACTGTTGCCATCAGTACAAACATGCTCCTTATGACCAGTTCGACACAGCAAATGCTATTTCTGTAGTGGATAATCAAAGAGTGGATTCTGATGAGAACCTAATCTATTTAAATCTCAAATTCTGCTGACTTAAGACACATCTCCATGGGGACGAGTTGGAGACGTACCCACTCCCGATGTGTAGAATGAGCCCAGACCTGTTCACCACAACTGCCTCTATAATCTTGCACTGTCACTCAAAACAGTGTTAATTCGGGTCCGAAGTGCCGTCATGCACAAGCTTAATATAGAGACTGCAGTTACGCACAAGACCTGAGGTGGCAGTAGTGAGTATAACAATGACCAACTTGCATCTAGTCTCTTTAAGTAATATATAATTGCAATGGGACTGATTTTTACACTACAAAAAACTTTGACAAATCATTTTTAGTGCATTTAGCTTTCCTTTTTGTTGCCTGCTCCATTGGGAGTTCTGGGTAAAATCAACTCTTTTCACAATTGAGATCCGGTTCGAACCGTTCACCTTAAAGAGCCATTCAAATAGTAAATGGTTTCAACCTATACAGCGCTTTTCTACCTTCATTAGGCCCAATGCACTTTACGGCAAGGAACCAGTCACACTCTCATTCACGCGCCAATGTACGCAGACACAGGAGGCAAGGTGGGTGAAGTGTCTTGCCCAAGGACACAACGATAGTGGGCACCCTCAGGAGCTGGGATTGGAACCCCCGACCTTCTCATCATGACACGACCTGCTCCACCAACTGCGCTGGTCTTTTAGTGTAATTTTTCTAACCATTTCTAACCATTACATTTGGTGTAGTTGTGCAACACGAAACATAATCTAGTAACAAAATGAATAATAAGTCTGTAATATATTCTTCTGTCAATGCCATTTAAAAACGGAGCTTTTTAGTTGACTATCTCCTGTCGGTTGTTGGTTCGGTCCGGAATGATCAACGTGCACCAACATCCAGTGTGCGTTCACCAGCAAACACAGACGCCCTCTTCTGATCCCAACCCAAACCTCCCCCCCGTGGGAGGCACACAGCTGTTTCTTAGCGCGCCGCGAATGCGATCCCGGAGACACGATCCAGTCTGCTGCCGTTGATTACTGCCTCCTCCCCCGTGTATTCCCGGGGCCTAAATGAGCTATAGGCTGCACGGTGCTGGCAGCGTGCCCCGTCGAAAACAGCCCCATCCTTTAGCGCCCTGATTGATCGCATTACAGTTAATTAAATATTGGCAAATTGCTCCCATCCAAGGTTGGCCCATTAAAGTTTACACCCTCTCCGCATCTATCACTCTGTGTCTGTTTTATCGCCGGCTCTTGTCGCTTCAGCCGCGTGCCGAGTGGATAATGATGAACGGCGAACCATTTCGGAGTCTCCCCCCCCCCTCTCCTATTTTCGGCCACACGTCTTCAGTTTTATGCCAGCTTTTCATTTTGGAGTAAAGAAAGTGTGACATATCCAATAAAGCCGTGCCTCTTTCATTTTTCCACGAGCGTGGGATGAGACTATCAGGGAGGGGATCGCGGAATGGACAGGGAGCGTCAACATGAGACTTCCGTAAATAGGTAGTGGCAAAATGCAATTGTTCAGCCGCCAACAAGTGTGACATCACGAGCCGCTGTAATACTTAGAGACGGCGTGCACTCAATATCCGACAAGGATGGACTATTTGTAAAGGTCTGTCTTTACGCGCCAACTTCGCGACTTCTTCCAGGTTTGAACCCGTGCATAGCCACGCTGCAAACATGTTACGCCGTGTGGCTTTAAAATAATAGGTGTGTTTATGGAAAAGTCATCAATCAGTATTACATTAAGTGAAGTTTGTACATGCTAAAAAGATAACAAAGCAATTGCGTCGTAATAAATGCAATTTAAATGCGGTTTAAAAGTCAGTGATTCAGAAATACAGATGTGCTTCAGCAGTAGAGAAGACACGACCAAAGTGAACAGGATTACTCAAACCTGCGTGAGTAAAGCTAATTAATATATTAATATATTAATATCCGGCCCCGGATAAAGCGGAAGAAAATGGATGGATGGATGGATATTAATAAACAGTGTTGGGCAAGTTACTTTAAAACATATAATATATTCTATGATAGTAGTTACAATTTAAAAGCAAATGTTTGTATTACATATTACTGTTTCAAAAAACTAACTGAGTGACACTACTTTGAGTTACCTCCGAGTTACTTGCGGCAAAATATAAACTGAAAATAGCAAAAGTGCAGTCAAAGATTTCCTTTTCCTTTGCTTTCCCCATTCTCTCTGGTTTTGTTTTGACATTAATGGCACAGATCTTATACACCAGTGTCCAACTTGCGCTGCACTTTCTTTGGGGGGAGTTTGGCATTTTTTTGTCCATACATCAATACATACCATTTAAATACACTTGTAACCTTGAGTTACTTAAACTGTAATGACAAATATATTCCCGTATTTTAATATGTTATATTCCTCAGTTACTGCAAAAAAAGTAATATATTTTTGTAACTTGTTAATTTTGTAATATGTTACCCCAACACTGTTAATAAATAATATTCTCCAGGTATACTTTCGGCAAGGCAAGGGAACGTTATAGCATGGTTAAAAGCCCAGATAAGTACATCGTGCATGATCATGTCTCCTAGCCCAGCATGGACCAGCTAGATTGTGGGTCCATGCTTGTGCTCCCACGAGTCCTTACATGAAAAGCCTTGTCGGAGTTAACAGATAGAGATGGACAAAGATTGTTGGCCACCGCAGTGATCCATTTCAAATGTGTTCTCTTCACAGGCCTGAGGGGAGGTTAAGACAGCCCATCAGCCACGGTGAGTCTCAAGACGCTCCAGAAAACCCTGCCTATGCATGTGGGTGAGTTAAGGGCAAAATCCTCATGGTGTCATGAACTAAATGTGTACGTTTGCCCTGTAGTGTTTGCTAGCTAAAGCGAGCAGGTATGAAGGCCAAGCTCACTTCGCCAGCCTGTGGTCATAATGTTCTGGCCGATTGTTGTATATTAGCACTAATTATCCCTACATCTCGAGTTTTACGGCGACTCGGTGTCTAGGTGATTTCAGTCATGTGCGCGCCAACAATAACAATGATGAAATAATTGGACGAAGTGTCGACAAACAGCCTAATTGGTTTCCAGCGGCGACGGGGAAGCATTCAAACCGAGCGGCACAAATCCCAGGCGCGCGGGCTAATCACGCTTATGTAGCCGAGGAAGCAAACGCTATTGACATTTACGAACCTACACAATTATCACATCTGGGCCGCGGCGCAAGGCGGGGGACGGGCAAACAAGCCATTTCTGCGCAGACACGAGGCAGGCGAAGGTGACGTTTGCAGGGGGAATGAAAGGCCGGAAAGGTTAACATTTGCAACCTGACATTAGTATTACGTCAGTCGACCATGGTTCGTGTTGGCAGTGTTGTGATCACATGAAAAAGCTACAGGCTCTAGAGTAAAGTGTTAAAAAGGTAATCTTCAACATTCTCTCGTCTGTATTGGGCCTTGAACGAAAAATGGCACACATTTTAAAACAGAAGGAATCCAACTTTCATCTCTCCTGGGTTGTTTTACTATCTATGATTTTTGCCTCTCATCTCGAGAGGCTTGGCCAACAACAATGATCTTTTACTAGATTGGTATATATTTAGCCTGCTGATAAAAGAGCATTAGTTGACAAAAGCTACTTGGGATGAGGTGTATTCAGCACTAAAACATCACAGAAACACTGCAGGTGAAAAGGAGATAGCATTTAGATATATCAATCTGAAACCTTTACTGTACTAATATAAATTCTGTCATTGTATGTTTTCATATGAAAATAAGGCGTTCTATGGATAAAAATGGCCCAAATCTACATAATGGATAGAGACTGGTTTAAATGTATGGATATATTTTATTGAAATATATATTATTTTACACTACTTTGATACATTGTGCCAAACAAAATGTAGTAAACTATATCCAATTGAAAAAGAAGGTGAAATGTAACGATATATTAAAAGAAAAATAAACAGCTGTGTTGCAGTAAAATGTATAGTTTTGGGATAAATTTACTTTCAATTTTAACACTACATTGTCTTTTAACTTACAAAATGTGCTTTTAAGTGATTGCTGGAGGCAGGTGGTACACAGACAACCACTGAAGGATCTAAGGGGTCCGCAAGACAAACAAGGTTGGGAACCACTGACATACACAATGGAATAGGCAAGGCAAGGCAAGTTTATCTGTAGAGCACAATTCATACACAAGGCAATTCACTTAATATTGCGCATTCACAACAGACTGATAGAGATGTTAAAAACCAAACCGCTGCTCACCTCAAAGCATTGGGACAAAGTAGCGTGCGCGTTAATTGAAGCAGGTCTGAGTGAGTGCTTTGTGATGACAGCGAAGGCTATTTTGGCAAGATCTAGGGTTTTATTTTAGTGCTGGTAATTGAATAATAATCGCCCCAAATGCACTCTCAGTAATCGGCGTGTGTGTGTATATAAATAGCATTGGTCTCGGAGGTCTGACGCGCTGGCAGCGCTCGCGCAGAGTGAACCGAGCCAAGTGGAGAAAATATTTGGAGAGATCTTGGCTCGGGCGCCGGCTCCATAGAAGTGAGTGCGCTTGGTTCTTTTTTGATGTCAATAATGTTGTCCTGGCACATTCTCAGAAACAGTTTGTTATAACTATTAAGATGGCCGACAGCATCCAGCCTTCGCCGCCTCGACTCTGACCCCTCTCTGATAACACTGTATTAGTTTGTGATTTAGATTTGATTATGTCATTATGCAGCAAAATTAAACAGTCGTAGGGAAATGAATCTGTATTGCAGGCAGTGCATTCATTTGTGGGTTTGTGAGAGTAAGGGTAAGCGTAACTAAAAGAATCGCCAAATGATCCAGTGGGGGTTGTGTATTTGATTATTTGACCGTGGCGAATGTCTTGGATTGTTGTGAAGCGTCACGAAATAATGATGATCGAAATTCTCCGATAGAAGATAAGACAATGCAGGAAAGCCCAATGTTCAGGGTTCGGGCCCATTTGATTGATTACTATGTAAACTTTCACCTAGAAGAAAATAAAAAACTATAAAAAACTAATGTAGCCCAATAACATGTCTATTTATCAAAGGCCTACAGGGCAATTGGGAGAGTCGGGGCGTTTCCCGGTGGGACGCGGAACTTTTGGGCCACCAGAAGAAAACAGACTATTAATAATGGACTCTCACAGTTGTACTATTACAGGCCCAACAGATTTAACTGGGCTGCTGTTTTAGTTGTTTACTTTTTTTTTTTTATTGGTCAAGCATATTGATCAAATAGTGACTGAGGTGTTGAAATCAGAAATAACTTTTGTATTCCATTCATTGCAGAAGCAGGAGATGCCATTGGACGCTGAACTGACTCAGAGCAGGGGTGTTAAGTTGAACAGATGCATCCATCCATCCATTTTCTTCCGCTTTATCCGGGGCCGGGTCGCGGGGGCAGCAGTCTCAGCAGAGATGCCCAGACTTCCCGATCCACGCACACCTCCTCCAGCTGTTCTGGGGGGACCCCGAGGCGACACCAGGCCAGCTCGGAGACATAGTCCCACCAGCGTGTCCTGGGCCTTCCACGAGGCCTCCTCCCAGTGGGACATGCCTGGAGCACCTCCCGAGGGAGGCGACCAGGAGGCATCCGGAACAGATGCCCTAGCCACCTCAGCTGGCTCCTTTCGACGTGGAGGAGTAGCGGCTCGAGTCCGAGCTCCTCCCGGGTAACTGAGCTCCTCACCCGATCTCGGAGGGTGCGCCCAGCCACCCTGCGAAGGAAACTCATTTCGGCCGCTTGTATTCGCGATCTTGTCCTTTCGGTCATTACCCAGATCTCATGACCATAGGTGAGGGTGGGAACGTAGATCGATCGGTAAATCGAGAGCTTTGCCGCTTGGCTCAGCTCCCTCTTCACCACAACGGTCCGATACAGCGACCGCATCACTGCTGACGCCGCACCAATCCGTCTACCGATCTCACGCTCCATCCGTCCCTCACTCGTGAACAGGACCCCGAGATACTTGAACTCCTCCACTTGAGGCAAGGACTCCCCACCGACCTGAAGCGGGGAAGCCACCTTTTTCCGGTCGAGAACCATGGCCTCAGATTTGGAGGTGCTGATCCTCATCCCGGCCGCTTCACACTCGGCTGCAAACCGCCCCAGTGCGTGCTGAAGGTCCTGATTTGATGAAGCCAACAGAACAACATCATCTGCAAACAGCAGAGATGAGATTCTGAGGTTCCCAAACCGGACACCCTCCGGCCCCTGGCTGCGCCTAGAAATTCTGTCCATAAAAGTAATGAACAGAACCGGTGACAAAGGGCAGCCCTGGCGGAGCCCAACACGCACCGGGAACAGGTCTGACTTACTGCCGGCAATGCGAACCAAGCTCCTGCTACGGTCATACAGGGAACGGACAGCCCTTAGTAGAGGGCCCCGGACCCCATACTCCCGGAGCACCCCCCACAGGGCACCACGAGGGACACGGTCGAACGCTTTCTCCAGGTCCACAAAGCACATGTGGACTGGTTGGGCGAACTCCCACAAACCCTCGAGCACCCGATGAAGGGTATAGAGCTGGTCCAGTGTTCCACGACCAGGACGAAAACCGCATTGTTCCTCCTGAATCCGAGGTTCGACTATTGGCCGGATCCTCCTCTCCAGCACCCTGGAATAGACCTTACCAGGGAGGCTGAGAAGTGTGATCCCTCTGTAATTGGAGCACACTCTCCGATCCCCCTTCTTGAAGAGGGGGACCACCACCCCGGTCTGCCAATCCAGAGGCACTGTCCCCAACCGCCACGCGATGTTGCAGAGACGTGTCAGCCAAGACAGCCCTACAACATCCAGAGACTTAAGGTACTCGGGACGAATCTCATCCACCCCTGGGGCCCTGCCACCGAGGAGCTTTCTAACCACCTCGGTGACTTCAGCCTGGGTGATGGATGAGCCCCCCGCCGAGTCCCCAGCCTCTGCCTCCTCATCGGAAGACGTGACAGTGGGATTGAGGAGATCCTCGAAGTACTCCTTCCACCGCCCGACCACATCCCCAGTCGAGGTCAGCAGCTCCCCACCCGCACTGTAAACAGTGTTGGTGAAGCACTGCTTCCCCCTCCTGAGGCGCCGGATGGTTTGCCAGAATCTCTTCGAGGCCGACCGATAGTCCTCCTCCATGGCTTCTCCGAACTCCTCCCAGACCTGAGTTTTTGCCTCTTTGACCACACGAGCTGCAGCACGCTTGGCCTGCCGGTACCTCTCAGCTGCCTCCGGAGTCCCACAAGCCAACAAGGCCAGATAGGACTCCTTCTTCAGCTTGACGGCATCCCTTACTTCCGGGCGCCACCACCGGGTTCGGGGGTTGCCGCCGCGACAGGCACCAGAGACCTTACGGCCACAACTACGAGCAGCCGCATCGACAATGGAGGAGGAGAACATGGTCCACTCGGACTCCATGTCCCCTACCTCCCTCGGAATCTGGATGAAGCTCTTCCGGAGGTGGGAGTTAAAGACCCTACTGACAGAGGGATCCACCAGACGTTCCCAACAGACCCTCACAACACGTTTGGGCCTGCCAGGTCTGACCGACTTCTTCCCCTGCCAGCGGATCCAGCTCACCACCAGGTGGTGATCGGTTGACAGTTCAGCCCCTCTCTTCACCCGAGTGTCCGAGACACGCGGCCGGAGATCAGATGACACAACTACAAAGTCGATCATCGACCTCCTGCCTAGGGTGTCCTGGTGCCACGTGCACTTATGGACATCCTTGTGCTCGAACATGGTGTTCGTTATGGACAAACCGTAACTAGCACAGAAGTCCAATAACAGAACACCACTCGGGTTCTGATCGGGGAGACCGTTCTTCCCCATCACCCCCACCCAGGTCTCACTGTCGTTACCCACGTGGGCGTTGAAGTCCCCCAGTAGAACAATGGAGTCCCCGGCCGGAGCACCATCTAGTACCCCTCCCAGGGACTCCAAGAAGGCCGGGTACTCTGCACCGATGTTGGGCCCGTAGGCCGAGACAACGGTGAGAGACCTGTCCCCGACCCGAAGGCGTAGGGACGCGACCCTCTCGTTCACCGGGGTGAACTCCAACACGTGACGGCTGAGCTGGGGTGCTATGAGCAAACCCACCCCAGCCCGCCGCCGCTCCCCGCGGGCAACTCCAGAAAAATGGAGCGTCCAGCCCCTCTCCAGGAGTTGGGATCCAGAACCCAGGCTGTGCGTGGAGGTGAGCCCGACTATATCTAGCCGGTATCTCTCTACCTCCCGCACGAGCTCAGGCTCCTTCCCCCCCAGCGAGGTGACGTTCCATGTCCCGAACGCCAGAAGCTGCGCACGCGGACCAGGTCGTCGAGGCACCTGCCTTCGACTGCCACCCAGTCCTCTCTGCACCCGACCCCTACGGATCCCTCTGCGGGTGGTGAGTCCACAGGAGGGCGGGCCCACGTCGTCCGTTCGGGCTGTGCCCGGCCGAGCCCCGTGGGCAGAGGCCCGACCACCAGACGCTCGCATTCGAGCCCCAACCCCAGGCCTGGCTCCAGGGTGGGGCCCCGGCTGCGCCATACCGGGCGACGTCACGGTCCTTGTTGTAATATTGTCCATAGAAGTCTTTGAACTGCTCTTCGTCTGACCCGTCACCTAAGACCTGTTTGCCATGGGAGACCCTACCAGGGGCATGAAGCCCCAGACAACATAGCTCCTCGGATCATTCGGGCACTCAAACAACCCCACCACGTTAAGGTAGCAGTTCACGGGGTTGTGAACAGATGCAGGTGAGGCAAAATAGAACGAATGAAAGGCCGTAGTGACCAGCGTATAAAAAGGGCATAACTCAAAGCCAACTGTGGAAATGTGTCAGGCCCAGCTTGTGCGTGTAGCCGCCCATGAGAAAAGAGATAGAACCGATCCTACAACCGTTAAGTTGTCAAAGGCAGACGCTTTGCAAGGTGAGCTACAAGTCTGGAGTGTGGATGTGTGGGCCAGTTTAAATAACAAAACTCCCAGGCCAAAATGATGTCCCAGCACGCCCCTGCTATTTAATGCACTGATTCAACGTCTCTCTAGAATTAAACAGGATATTGGACTTCAAGGGCCAAAATATAATTGGATATGAAATATGCAGGGGCAGAGACAGGGCTTTACGCAACACACATCAGTACGGAAATGCAACTCAATATCCCTCAGCACTGTTTAAAATGTACCGTTGAACCGCTTAGGCAGTAGTTTATCTTTTGTTCAAGTACGAAACACAGATTAAACTCAGGTCAAAACAGGTCTAAAAAAATGAAGCGTTAATAGATGCCAGAAAAGCAGGAGCTCATTGAGTTCTCGAGAAGCTCTGTCTTCGCACAATTTACCACCGCGCAGTCCGCAGTTGCTTGTTTACCAGACTTCCTTTTACCTATAAACCTATTGAGAGAGAGAGAGAGAAACAACCCAACGTTACATTAACAGTGTTGGCCCAATGGGAGGATCCGCTCTGTGTGCTGCCGGGGTGAAGCAGAGTGCGAGACCGAGCCGGCCCATGAATAAGTGATGGTCCGGGGGAGACTGTGGAGTTCAGGCCTCTGCTTCTCCACAACAGAAATGTGTGTATGGGCTTCAGAACGCTGAGGAGGCCGGGGTTAGGTTGTTACCATCGCCGCTGTAGAAAATCGTGCAATAAAACACTATACCGTACTATACAACGCTAGAAGTAAACAGGAAATGAGGCTATTAAAAACAAAAAAGTGTTTTAATATCAAACAAATCAAATGTTTGTTTTTTTACATGTTATATCCTTACTGGAGTGATGGTTTGTTGAATTGGTGCATTTTTCCGACTCAAATCGCTAGCCCACACTGGTGGATCCATGAAGCTCCTCCGTGTTTTAAAGTCCAGACACTTTCGCTGAATTTGTTCTGAAACTGTTCTCGACCTTCTCTTATTTGCTTCGCGTAATTGCAAAGAAAATGATTATGGTCTCATAGCTCAAAACTCAGCCCCCCACCATTATGTAAGAATAAACTGAAAGAAGTGAATCATATAGAGCAAATAATAGCAATATTGCATATGAAAACCGACCTATTTATGGGCAATTGGTCTTTAATTTTTTTCCTTTTCTTCTTTTATTTGAAGGTGGCTTTGATGGTGTCCGATCCACTCCACACGCACTGTGGTTCAAAAGAAAAAAAAAAGAAAAGAATGACCTGAAGAAGGCAATGCCAAAACGTAATCTTGTGCAATGCTGCTTTTTTGATTTTTGAAGATTTTCCTCAACATCTGCACCGCTACAGTTTTGGGTGTGCGTTACTCCTCTTTTCTTTCAACATGTTTTAATAAAAAGAAATAAGATCAGCAATGGCACAAGCATTAATTGGCTTAAATTAAGAGAAATTGACGTGTGCACTGAAAATGGGGCAAAAAAAAAAAACCTTGAAAGGAGACAGAAAAGTCAAAAGCAAAATAAATCTTGTTCCATTGGCAATAAGCTCAAAATCAGAGCAAATTCCGATAACTCAAGCACTTTTAAGTCACTTTCGTGGCATTTTCAGTCCATCTTCCTTGCACAGATTAGCATATTTACCGGTTGCCAATGACATACAAGGTTTCCTTTTTTTTTTGCTCTGCTGCTCTGGTCACTGGAGCCAAAGAAAAAGAAGTGCATTCACCAACCAGCCGTGTTTTCCAGATCAGGGGTGCTCAACTGGAATGGCTTTGTGACCCGCCTTCAACAGAAGACCACCTCATGACTGCATATACTCCAACATGCCAGGAGCCCCCGAGCGAGTCCCAAGTCAGCGATTCTCGGTATAACCTGAACAAACAGCCTGCAGTTATTGTTAGTTGGACCACTCCTCTCTCTCTCTGTTTGCCTGACAGACAAGTCTTACTCACCGCGCCTTTTCCCTTTGGCTGCAGCACCGTGACAGAAAAGGCCAAAAAAACACGCACACGCCTTGGGCAAAAAGCAGGGTAGAAGATGTACGAGCGATAACAGAAGAAATCTCAGCGCCAGGAGCTGGAGAATAGCTCTTTTATACGCGCTAATGGGCCGTTTTACCGCAGACTCCTCAGACCGGCGCAGCGGAGATGAAATTTTGAAATTGGTTAAACAGCTCGGGTCGTGTTGTGCCAAATGAAGAGCTCAAACAGGGGACAAGGCGAATGAAACGTGCATCGCCGCAGCTGACGATAAAAGTGGATTGACCGGAGATGATCTGCAGATGCATGTATTCAACACGGGCTACTCATGTAAAAGCGGAAATAATAAAACAAGAATTTCCCTCTGAGGCCAAGATGAATGAGTGTGTGGGATAAAATGGATGGAAATTAGTTGTTGGTTACAATCCTGCATGGTATGGTTACAAACAAACAAACTTGCTGATTCCATGTTTCGACCAGGTTTGCATGAGACAAACGCACTGTTGGAAGGAAATACAAACATGGGTTGAAGGTGTAGATCACTGAATGTCACAGTACAACAAACACTTTCTTTACCGATGACGTTGCCATCCACATATCGAGAATACCCTGCCTGACCACAAAAAAAGTCACCACAAAAGAAAACGCCGACGCGCTGTAATATTTGGTTGGAGCGCCTTTGGCTTTTTATCACAGCACACATTTACTTTGGCATCGTTTCAAAAAAACGTCTGCAGTGTCAAATGATCTCCTGTTGTGTTCATTTTTCACCAAGTTCTCTTATTGATGATGGGAGAGTGTGGCCATTGTGCAAAGCCTTCTCCAGCACATCCCAACGACTCTTAAGTTGGCTTAGGATCTGGACTCAGTGGCTCAATCCACTCTTTCACAAAGTGAGCCCAATGTCATTTTGGAATATACCCGTGCCATCAGGGAAGAAGATGGAATAACCGGGTCGTTCAGGATGTTCAGGTCGTCAGCTGATCTCATTCTTTGGGCAAAGAGTGTGGCCGAATCTAGACCTGACCAACTGCAGCCACCCCATATTCTTTGTTGATGCATGGTGATACACTGTTCATCTCTAACAGTCAGAAGTTACATAAATGAAATATTTCTCCTTTATTCCGCCTCGGGCAGACACAGAGCCTGCCCTGGTTAAGCCAGAGCCCTCGTCGGTGTCACGGTTCACCTCCATCCGCAACAACACTGACACCTGTACGAACCCCGACCAGTGCCAGGGCAGTGAGGGCGGTGAGGGGACTCCAAGTTAGTGAAGAAATACAGTGCAGTAAGTCACCAAAGCATAATATATTCTACACGTTTGTCACAGAAATGCTGTTCAAAACACAGATACGCAACTGACCCATGACCCTCCGATGCTGCTGGTGAAAGTGGATGCAGTCAGGAATAACCCTATTGTGCATGTTTTAAGGGTAAGGTTTGTTGGATGCACTCTTTTAACGGCCCCAAGAAGGCGCGTCAACTGAACGCAAGTTGTCTCGAAACAAGTTAATGTCATTTCAGGGGGACACAGATTGGTAATGTTTAAGAAATATGAAAAAAAAGGGAAAAAAAATGGCCTTTAAGTTGTAAGACATGCCATAATGTCAACACGGCTGAACATTTGTCACCTGTGTATACGGACTCAAAGTTCTGCGCTGTCCGTGGTGCTGATCAGCACTATCTCCCTCCAAAACTCACCTCCATTTTACGCTCCGGCGGATAGCGATAATTTAAGCTGCGGTATATGCAAATGCCCTTAATTGGACTGTCACAAGTTCCAGGCCTCGTCAACTTAACAAAACGACTCGGGCCGGGAGCAGATTGCAATTCAGGGGGCCAATCTTGTACCGCTAATTTCAGTCATTCTCCTCTGTCTTAACGCCCGGGCTCCTGATGAATGCAGCTTATCAATAAGAGAAGATGTATTACAGACACATTTCTGTTCAATGGCAAATGACTATATAATCTGACTGGGGCCTATACGCGGTAACTTGTTCTGAACCCAGAAGGTTGTCGTGATGTTCTGCTTATAACTTTGATGGAAGAGTGCTCGTGGTGAGTGTTAGTCATTGTTTTACATCAGTGAAGTGCCAATGACATCAGGGAAGAAAAAAAAAAAAAAAAGCCAATAAAGCCAATACCTGGGTAATTCGGAGTATATTCAGGTTCTTTGGACGCATCACGTTAATGAACAGACGGGACGGTAATAACCAAGATGTGAGTCTCGAATATATCCACGTTTACATCTTCAACTTCTTATATTACACCCTTAATGGTCACTGTTAAAGGAACAGGCCACCGTTTTTCCATACTGAGATATGTTCTTACCTGAGCTTAGACGACTTGATACGTACCTGTCTGGTCTGTGTGTGTGCCCTCAGTCACGCAAAACGACCAAAGATGTTGTTAGCATTTGGCCTCTCCCAGTATATTCCTATGGCTCCAAACGGGGTGAAGTTAGAAGCGACCAAACTCTTCCACGGGAAATAGATTTCAACATCGCAATAGATTTCGACATCGCAGCGCACCCGACCGGTTTCCCACATATATTCATTCACAAATATTGACATGTTTGGTATCCACGTGTAGCACGACAGGCGACCATGATGACGCTGTAATCCAACGGGCGTGGCCACAGCCGCGACTAAAGACCAGAGAAATATACAGGCGCATGTGAAGACTTTGCAAAACTCTCGGACCTGTTTTTTCCCCAAAATTCTTTACACGCTTGCAACAACATCTCCACTTTTATAGCTCCTACAGACTCCAATCTTCCAAATCTATTAATTGACAATTTGAACCGCAGCTTTTTTTCCCACTTATAAATAGCTTTTTCAAAAAACTAAACGAGATATCCAGAAATCCGCTTTGAAAAATACATCTGTGCAACCAAGCTCCTACTGTAACCAGGAAGCGCTCTCCTACACCTCGATCCATAGCACGGCCTATCCCTCCTTCACAGAGCACAGACAAGCTAAAAAAACATCTGCCAAAGTGTCACTCCTACAAAAAGCAAACACCCACGCTATAATATGACGATTGTGGTACTTAAAAGGTGCATTATGCAACTTTTTACGCATTTGACCTTGTAGTGACCCTAACCCTTGACTTTCCATCACAGTGGTCTCTAGGACGCTCCAGGATCAATTGTGTTGTGGGTTTTCTTGTGAGAGGCTCCGTCGGCGGTGAAAACCTTCTAATCAATTGATCCTGGAGCGTCCCAGAGACCACTGCGATGGAAAGTAAAGGCGCCATGCTGACCACACGTACAGGTCAAATACACACAAATATCAACTTTTTTTTTTTTTCACACATAAAAAGTTGCATAATGCGCCTTTAACCTCTGACACATTTCCTCCAGTTTGGCTTTACCCAAATCTAAAACCTTCTTGAAAAAAAAGTGTCAAAATAGCAACGAAAACGAGGATGAAAATGCAACTAAAGAGCGACAAAAACGGACTATAGACGGTGACCTTTTAGATTTAGAGGCTGATACGAAAGCGCAGAGAGAGAATGCTCTTGGTGGAGGCGGGGGTTAAGAGGTTCACTGGTGACAGGTCTTGCCACAACACATTTTCTAACACAGAATACATCTTAATAATCAGTGTTGTTTGACGTCAAGCATCACCATAATTGCTCATTTTTAATAAAAGCTTCTTTTTTTTTTTTTTAACACACTCTTATTGAATCAATGCATAAAGCGTTATATGTCAGCCACAGGAGAAGGCTAAATCAGCCTGATTGGCCATTCATCACATTTCCTAAGTGCTTTTTCTTCGCTCACGCAGCCGTAATCGTGTCTAATGTACGTCTCCTCCCGCCCGCCTCCTCGGAGCTGATGGAGTCATATTCGCTTCATTTACATTTGTGTTGCACAGCGGCGTGAAAAAAATAAAATAAAATACAAGAGAAGTGAAGATAAAAAGCAGTTCAGACCTCTTCTGATTGTAATTGTAATTGTAATTTTTTTTTGTTGGTATATCTAATTCCCGGCCTGATTCATTCAGCTTTGAACAACTTAATATAAAACACATGTAAACAAAATAAAACCATACAATTAAACCTGGGTCAATCCATTATTTAGACTTCATAGCTGAACATATAGGTGATTTGGACGGAAAATACATGTTTTTTCTCATATTCATATCAGTAATCTACTTTTCGTTGTGAACCGTGCGACATAAAGAACACGACAACTGTACAAAACCTTACCAGCAGCAGAAGTTTCACATTGCTATCACCAAATGTATAAATTGTTCCCCTATTCACCTGCCGAATTTTGTAAAATTTGGGCCACAACCTTCATTTTCCCAGACGCTGCCGTGTGTCTTCAGCGTAATCACTGCAGCCGAGCATATTGGCGCGTGTTCCGCAGCATATGCCTCCCGCCGGACATATGCTCCATTGCGTAAGTTTCATTTAAATGTAGAAACACATTTCATCGCAGAAGTGGCGGACGTCTCTGAAGCGGCGAGGAGAGAGCAGCGTTACAAAGTGATGGACTGAGGACAGATGGAGCGGGCTGTGATTAAAGCTGTCACAAAGATCCTCTCTGGCACGCAGACGAGTGAGGCCCCGCTCCGAACGAGGATGAGAGGGACAGCAGAGGCGCCGCACCTGTTGGAAAAGGGCCCGTCCAAATGTGAGCTACACTTTTGTCGACGACTTATTACTTTTACTCCGCCAAATATTCCACTTTCGACTGAACTGCATTTCTGTAAAGGCAGATACAAAAGTATAAACGCGGTATAGAGAACCTGAGGAATTTCAGTTTTTCAGTTTCAGTTTAGGTTATTACGAATATAAAAGCATTTTAACATTCATTCATAGATGATAGTGCATATTCATAAACGGGACACCCTTGAAGCAACATTTCGCTTATATATGGGGCCCAAGACAATACACAATATTTCTCGCCCTCCAAGTCTAAAGAGCTCCCTTTTTTTTGTTCCTCAAAAAGATATTTTGTTTAGGTCACGACACCGTGCCTTTTGTGGCGCACTAGATGGGTGTTTTGTTCATTTTAAAAGCCTTATTATACGCACTCCTGGACTGGACTGTCAACAGCACTGACTCACGACGATGAACAAGGCTTGTACTCACTGTGTTTCAGGTGGAACATTTGGACGCGCCATTTACTTTGATTTTAGCGAATTTCGGGTCCTTGGAAATATTTCAGATCAGAAAGAAGAAGGAAACTGAAATGCATTTCAATATGATTTTTAATTTTAGTGATTATTTTCCATTTAAGAGCGTTTTAGCCTTATTTTGAACCCAACACAATATTACATATACTAATGTATCTGAATTCAGTTGATCATTTTCTAAATAATTGATGGAACCCTCGGGTACTTTGGGTAGAAATGAAAGATTCAAGGGGTACGCAAGACACACAAAAAAAGGCTGGGAATGCATTGACAGATACTGGAAGTTACTTAACAATTTCCGTGTGTTACTCATTCACCTCCCATGAACATTATACATTATACATACCCCCTGCACTTTTTCCGACATTTGAGGCACAGATCTGGGGAAGGGCACAGAAAAATTGTTGGAGCATTGAAGGTCCCGAAGAGCAGTGGCCTTCATTATTTGTAAGTGGGAGAAGTTCAGAACCATCAGGGCTGTTCCTAGAAGCTCGCCAAGCAATCCCTCCCCTCTGATTGCTTCATTTGGACGGGCGGCCAGCTCTAGGAAGAGTCATTGTGGTTTTGAACTTCTTCCATTGACGATGGATGGATGTCACTGTGCTCTTCGGGACCTTCAATGTGACAAATCAAATTTTCGGTCCCCTTCCCCAGATCTGTGCCTCGATGCAGACCCGCTTCGGAGGTCTACAGACAGTTCCTTTGACTTCAGTGCTTAGTTTCTGCTCTGTCAGCTGTGGGACCTTTATAGAGAGGCGTGTGTCTTTCCAAATCAAGACCAATGGATTTCATTTACCCGGTGTGGACTCCAGTAAAGTTGTAGAAACATCTCAAGTCAGTGGCAAAAAGGATGGAAATTAGGTCATTGTAGCGATGTCAATACTTTCCGGATGCACTATATATATTTTTCTTAAGCAAAGTTTCAAAGTTAATCATCGTCAACAGAACATATGGTTACACATTACACTGACAACAGAGGGGAACTTTTTAAATGCTCTTTGCCAACACAAATGCCTGGGAATGTGTGCAAATATTGTCAAATTGCTTTGGAATGTGTCAGTAATGGAACCGATCCCTACATTTTGTCTTTCGCCAAGCACTGGACGTCAACTTTCTCCTCCTGTCATTGACTGTTTTAAACCAACATCAAAATGTCAGCGTTATCTCTGCTTTGTACGATCTGCCATTTCGCTTCAGATTGAACCAAAAGTTATTTTAGCCGTATGTAATCAAACTCGACGGAGCGCTTTCTTTGTGGTCAGGCTTCAGTAATGTCTTTATTTTTTATTTTTTTTAGCTTTCAGAAACTTTGAGGTTACATTTTTGATGGAGTGATCAGACAAACACGCCGTGGAGAGGCACACATCATCGCATACATTTCATCTGCGAAGGAAATAAGCAACAAACGCCTCTTTATTTCTATGAATAGCCCACACAGAGGAGCGTTTGATTCACGTTTGAAGCTCTCCCAGGTGAAGGGTGGATCTGTTCGCATACAAGGATAGAGGCGCATATCTCCACCGCCGCTGTTGACAATTATTATACATGCCTCGGGGCCTCCAATTAAAGTGTCAACAAACCGTCATGGCTGACTTCTCCAGAGGAAAAACATGCGAGAACAACGAAGAGGAGAAACAAAAAGTCCTCAAGACTCTTGTTCACAGAGAAAGACGTTCCGTTACAAAGGTTTCTAAAAGAAGGAATCAAGAAAGTTTGCATTCACACTTGAGACTTGGCTGGACTGGGGACCTGATCAGGTCATTGTATATAGTTTTCGACGTCTCTGGCCCGAGCATGTCGCCGCGGCCGTAGCCTTCGCAGTAGTTTCATGTGAAGAAAAACATATCTCTGTGGTCCGCTACATCATCAGCTGCTCTTGATGAGCCCATTGCTGCGCTGTGTATCGGCTTATTTATGCTCCCATATCGTACGTATCCGTGCGTTCCAACCTTTCGTGACTGCACCGTGACTGCACCTCCAGCCACCAGTCCGTTAAACTGATCAAGTTTGCGGACGACACCACCCTCATCGGGCTCATCTCGGACGGTGATGAGTCCGCCTACAGGAGAGAGGTGGAACGGCTGGCGTCCTGGTGCAGCCACAACAACCTGGAGCTGAACGCCCAGAAGACAGTGGAGATGATCGTGGACTTCAGGAAAGACACAGCCCCACCCCCATTTCCATCGTGGACTCCTTCCGTTTCCTGGGCACCACCATCACCCAGGACCTCAAATGGAAGCCGACCATCTACTCCATCATCAAGAAGGCCCAGCAGAGGATGTTCTTCCTGCGGTAGCTGAGGAAACTCAAGCTGCCAACCAAGATACTGGTGCAGTTCTACACGGCCATCATCGAGTCCATCCTCACCTCCTCCATCACCGTGTGGTTCCCCGGCGCTACAGAACGGGACAAGCACCGTCTGCAGCGCATTGTGCGTGCTGCAGAGAAGGTGATTGGCTGTGAGCTCCCATCTCTCCAGGACCTGTTCACCTCCAGGACCCGGAGGCGTGTGAGTCGGATCACAGCTGACCCTTCTCACCCTGGACACGGACTATTCACCCCTCTCCCCTCAGGCAGGAGGCTACGGTCTATCCAGACCCATAAATCCCGCCACCTGAACAGTTTTTTCCCCTCCGCCATCAGACTCATGAACAATAACAAGAGCCAATAACTCAGTCACAGACTCATGGATGTTTCTGCTCGTTTGCACTGTGTGGTGTTTCCACACTTAGACCCGCTGCTGTCACTTATCACTTTACTTTTTACTCATACTCATCTGTAAATATAATCCCACTGTTGTTCGAAGTCTATTGTTGTCATCTTACTATATTTTACTTTTTACTTTTTATTTTGTATCTTATTTATTAATATTCCTTATGCATGCCCCCAAAGCCGTATAGTTTAAAGTTGTATAGCTTAATTTTATCTAAATTCTGTGAACCTGTTCCCAAACAATGGCGAATAAAATCTATTCTGATTCTGATTCTGAAAATTGCAACATTGTTTCACTTTTCTAATCGGCGCGGTTTCACGTTCACACCTCTTTTGTTTGTCAATCGGATCATCATTTTAAATGCAGAAATGATTCTGTTTCTTGTTTACAAAATGGAGCGGCTTCATATTGTGGCCGTGTCGGTTTTTCTTTTCGCAATGTTTAATATGGCAGTGACAGTCACTGCGAGAAGGTTGGAACGCACGGATACGTACGATATGGGAGCATAAATGAGCCGATACACAGCGCAGCAATGGGCTCATCAAGGGCAGCTGATGATGTAGCGGACCACAGAGATATGTTTTTCTTCACATGAAACTACTGCGAAGGCTACGGCCGCAGCGACATGCTCGGGCCAGAGACGTCGAAAACTATATACAATGACCTGATCAGGGCTTTCGTATTAACTCTGATCATAGAGGGTATGCACACATTTCGTTGTTTTGTACGTAAATAGAATCGACAACATTCCGTAATGAGTGTCCTGATCGTCTCCACTCTCTCCCGTCGTCGCGCTACTTGTTTGTTTTGGTTGTAGCAGACGCACAAAGCCCTGTGAACTGTTGCTTTCTGATTTAGTTCCGCTTTCTGGGTCAGTCGCATTCACAGATCAAATGATCCTATTCAGAGTTCGTCTTAACCAGACCCAGAACCACGCTTCCAGCCGGACCAGGCTTTGCTTCTTCGGAGTACCGTTTGCGCTTTCACAACACGTCAAACGGACCGTACTATCTGAGCAAACGGGCCGGGATTCGGATCAAGAGGGGGGCTGTGAACATTTTACTGTTTCCTACTTCAGACCCAACTCGCATAAAGGCTATTACACTGCAGTTCACTTCCCTCGGAGTTCTGGCGCCACTGGGTGAGAGAGAGAGCCAGAATCTTTGGATATGTATTTCTGTTTCTCAGCGCGACGCGGAAGGACCCAACCGGATTCCGCATTATGGGCTTGTAGTGAGATGAATCGGGTTTCTGTCTTCTGACGTTATAAAACACCCGAGTCGGTCCATTTGCCCCCTCTCACACGCTACGGATTCATCAAAGGACAAAATATGCGGAAAGGCTGTGCAAAAATCTCATTACAAAGACTATTTCCTTCATGCGCGTGGCTGAGTGCAGAAGCAGATTGCATTTCGGTAGTTCATTAATAAATTAGAACTGCGAACAATGGCGGAGTGATGGCTCCATTGTCTCTGAGCCAAAAGTCGGAGGCACTTCTGAAAACTGGCAGTAAGAGAATCATTATACGGCCTTCTCCCTTTCAGCTCCAAGCGTGCCGAAAGAACGTTAAAAATAATACTAAAACTGGTGGCATTAAGTCAGGCTTTTGTTTGAAACCAAATCACCCTGTAACTTTGATTAAAATAGAGAAGTTGAGTGAAGTTGGAAATTATTATTTGCACACTTGTACCATTAAAGATTGGGTCTTAATTTTAACAAGGTTCTTTCTTTTCACAGTTCAAGCACTGATTGTTTTAATTTTTTGTGTGAAATGTGATACACGGCCATTTTAGAGATAGTAATTAGTTTGCATTTAGTCCTGGGTGAGCCCTGGTTTAGACCTGGAATAGTCCATGGTCAGATTGGGCCTGGTTTAGTCCATACCTGTCCAGTTTTGGATTTGAAAATAAGGCTTTCCCATGCTTTCCAGCCCCTGCTGCGAGCCATCCCATGACCACAACTAGACTCCTGGACAAAACTGGACACTTTACACCTCTATTAGTCCCAACTTGTAAGTTTTTTTTCTCCCCCAAATTGGGCCTAGTTGAGTCCACATTGTTCTTTGCCCTGGTTTTACTGCAGCAGATTTAATCATTTGTTCGCTACAATACTTCAGTTGGTCAAACAAACATGACATCTGGCATATATCTTCTCCATAAGCCAATACAGTATTTGAAAATATCTGGGTGTCCACTCAAAATTATTATTATTTTTTTCCTGTTTTTATCATAGCGTGTCGCCGATCATTTGTTTATGCATGTGCTTTGGCTTTACATAGTTAGGTTAAAGTTAACAAGCAAAGGTGAAAGGATTTGTGTTTAATATTCAGTCCAATATGGTCCCCACTAACCTTAAAAATGTGTTTTAGGATTCAGTAGGCACAGTTTATCTAGTTTTTCTTGGAATGACTGTTACACATGTCTATGCACAATTCAGGTGAAGGTTAATTACATTTTTTTATAGAGTGAATGTCACTGCCCAACCAGGCACACCTCAGCATGGGGTTCAGCTAATCTTGCTTTACAAATGCTGGACCTAGCTTTACTTTCTGTAGAATAGTAGACTAGTTGTAGTTTAGCTTAGTGTCCCATATGCTGTCTAATAGCCCCATATCAATTAGTTGGTATAGAAAATAGTCCTAAGATCGACTGAGTTGACAGGGTGCTTCAGCGGGAAAGCCGAGCCGATACATGACATGCCCAATGTTTATGTACTTACCAGGATGGTGCACAAGATCACACGGGGCTCAAATGGCACTGGTTGAATGATCGGGCGAGGTGGAGTGTAACCGAACAGTAGTTGTATCCCAGACATCAATGTGCACATTTTTTCATGTTGGAATTTTTCGTGGACACAGATTTTTTGACAGAGAGGGTTTTAACCAGATGTTGTACCAAACTATATGCTTGTTCCACAAACTGAAGTAGTTTTCTACTTATCTGCTGCACTATTTATACTTAGGGGGTTCTTTATGAAAGCGACGGGCAAAAGCAGCAAAGTCATGTACGTTCTTTCTTTACACGCGCAGCATTCTCTTTTTACATAACTTATTTGGGGCCCTAATGCTGCGATACAGGTCATTTCAAATTGGAAAAATGTTGTACTCACTGATTAGCACATTTCTTGATAAAACTAAATGTATTTCCCACATTTACCTAACCTGGTCTTACCATACCCTCGTACTCATTTCGTACAGAGGGTCTGGAACTCCAAAATTGAGCTCCGTTGTCAGGATCCTTTTAAACGATCTGTTTTCAAACTACAACCAGCAAATCCGGTGCAAATGCGTAACGTCACCTACAACACCCGCCTCCCCCGCTCGCTGAATGGTAGGTTGGAATTAAACCGATGAAACACAGCCACTGAGATCAGACCCAGACGTACATGTAGGATAAAGATAATGGACCGGAGTTTACGGATGGCTAAGGCCAGGCTAACATTCACTTGGTTCAATTGTGCTTTAGACCTTGTATTGTACAGGTTTATAGTTGGCCTGGTTTGGTCCTGGCTCAGACCCAGTCCATGTTTAATAGTTGCAGATTTAGACCAGGTTTAGACCATAGACATGGAAAATAATAGACCTCTATGTCTCGCTCCTCCCCGCTTACACTTTCAATAATAATACAGAGAGAGAGATGACCTGTCAATCAAAGCCAAAAGCTTTTAAAAGTCTTCTGAACAAAAAACAGCATGATTATGAATACGAATCCCCCCTATACTCTCGTCACGAGGGAAACTCTATCCTTGGAAACAATAATATCTTTGCAGCCACACTTTGAAGTGTTTTTTGAAAGATGGAGTGTCTCCATTGGATTCCATATTACAGAGTTCAAGCCACACCCACCCAAAGCCACTAGGGGGTGGTATATTGGCAATGTCAACACCCCGCAAGTTTAGATCAAATACTGCGACCCACGAAAAGTCATCTTGGCTTTTCCCCACTCATCTTGTAACTTCCAATTTGAGTTGTTGCAGAAAAGTCGTATTTTCAAGTCTCTCGCTATGAAGCTTTGGAAGTTGGAATAACACGATCTGTGTGGCATTGATGAAAAGATTAGGAACAAAGCAGATGTCAATCAAACATGAAGAACCTGCATAATTTTCAAAATCCTCCAATCCATTTGTGTTCTTCTCTACGTGAAGTTAGAAAGTTCTTTGACAGAAAATGGTGGCTGAAAATATTTTGAAGTGAACTTTTCTCTGAAAATCAATGAAGAAACGGACAAACACTTCTGTAAAAACGGTCTAAGACAATTTGAATTTGTGAAACACAAGTTAATACAGTTTGCTAGAGTGAGTACGAGGACCTCAGAGCAACATCGTGCAGGTCAATGAGTTGTGTAGGTTTTAAAACAGAAGATACGAGTTACAAGACAGAAATATGATGCTGCCAGATGGAACCGTTTCCAGCCTAGTGAGCACTTAAAATCTTTCCAATTGAAATGTATATATATTAGTGGTGGGCCGTTGTCGGCGTTAACGTGCTGCGTTAACGCGATAGTCTTGTCGAGCGATAAAAAAAATATCGGCATTAATCTATTCTCAGAGTTGAATTGGGAGTGGGATCTATACTACGCAAGCTATGATGACTCACGTTGAGCTCCTCGTGGAGCAGCGGGGGAGATGACCGGGGCTGAGGAGGAGACTGTGTGCGGTGATGTCGCTGCCGTTCGGAGGCGGCCCAGAGCGGAGCTGAGCGAACAGGTGGAAGACGTGAGTGACGGGGCTCCTGTAGCCGCCTCGTCACTCACGGACCCCGCGCGCCTTTTACTCTCCTAGCGCTGGCGCTGGGAGTGTTTCCCCAGAGCCGCGCTCTGAAACCGTTTGCCCGCAGGCCGCGCTCACGTCCCGCGGTCATGCATTCACAAACCGTCCCTCTGTCAATCCTACACTCCTCTCTCCGCCCCCCACTCCAGCAGTGACTTTTGTTACGCAAAATAAGCACGTTGACGCTATGGGGCGCCGCTGTCCCTTGCGCGCCGAGTCCGACTATATTTAAATATTTTTTTCTCTCACTCCTTCGCTTTAGGTAGGCTACGTCTTATTGAACATGATTTATTTTCATCACCAATTATCATAGTTTAACAGCTTTCTTAAGCAGCTTGTGATGCATTCTGTAAACAACTGGTCTCAATTTTAGTTATTATTTTTGGGTAGCACATATTCCGGCAGAAATAAAATAAACCATTTTAATCTATAGATTAATCTAGATTAATTTCAAAATTAACCTAGATTAATCTAGATTAAAAAAAATTATCTATGCCCACCCCTAATATATACATAGGAGACCGAAAGAGATGCTGCAACTACTCATGCCCGGGCGATCCAAATCAGGATGTGAAATTGTGACAAATAGAGACAGGAATCATTGATAATACCTTTATTTGTTCTATAATAATATACTATACAAATCCTGCCCAATGCCGCCCAACACCAAAGTAGCCTAAAGCTCGAGTTCCAGCTTAGCTCGGACATAAAGAATAATCGTAGTTGGCCCACAAAAACAGATTAGAGATCAAGGAGTAATAATGAAAAGACCTGACCTTTCACAGCCACATGAAATCAATAACATCAGCAGCTTTTTACCATCGAAACATCATGCCCAAAGGTGTCTAAAACAGACTTACAGACGACTCGTATGTTTGTCTGACTCGGGCCGGCCATGTTAGTCCAGTGCTCAGGCTTCCTGTTGCTTGTGTATAAGTCTCCCCATGGTGTAACGCCCAAAATCTCGAACATCTCCGACATGTGAGAACCATCTCGGGCCCAATCCCTTTTGTTGTCTTGCAAAAACACTCCACCTTCCAAAAACAATCTTCTTCCTATAATTCCTCCCCTTTGATGAGCCCTGCCGTTTCCGCGTCGCTCCGCCCACGCGCTCCTATAGCGAGCCCGAATGAGATACTTTTCATAATCAGCCCGGATCGGCTTTCCAATCAGAACGACAGAGAGAAGCTAATTCATCATGCTACATCAGCCACACACTATGTTTACGTCTATTTGGTTTACTCTGTGGACAATACGGCGCCACCTGCTGCTGTCGGGCTAACGGGCAAAGAGAAGAACGTGCAGTCTTGGACGTCACTTGCCTTGTAGTTTCGTCCATTGCTGAGACATTGCCATTGAATGCACCAAGCCAATAAACTCATTTCTCAAAAACTCTTTTGACAAAACCTAGCTCACAATTCCTAGTAGACAAATGACTCTCTCTTTTATTCACAGTGCAGCTTTTAGGGTTGACATCAGTGTTGACAATGTGAGTTTATGAACCTATACCCACACCTGTGTCTGCTTTCCACATCTGGCTCTGTGCAAACCGCAGATTGGAATTGCCTCGTAGATGTCATGGGAAAAGCCTTAATATAAATTAGATAATGATTTTGCTGTGAGCAGTAGTTTAAGTTGAGTAAGTCTACTGAAAGGAGGGGTATAGGGCCTTATACGTTATTATTAACTTCTTCCTACTCCCTTTGAGCAACACTAACGCTTCTTATGTTGTGAATAAATTCTGTAAAATATATGTACAGATTACCTGTATGCATCTTTTGCTCAAATAAATAAATAACTAAACTAACCATGCATATCGTTTCACATGTATCTCCCTGAGGCGCACAAAGCTCTAAGGCAATGGATGCGGAGCTAAAGCGAGCTAATGATCGTTGGCCATTCACCTAGTCTGGTGTATTTTTCACCTGTGGAGATGTGACGCAAACGCTGCCATGGCGGCGACGCTCAGACACGGCGACGGGAAAGATGGATGAGGTGGACACGTCTTTATCTGAAAACACATGAGTTTGGACAGTGTGCAGAGAGGACAGCGTGAGATATCTGCAGGGTTTGGGGATCACATTTTTGTCAAAACCTTTAAACCCACACTTTAACCGAGGGCATTGTCTCCAGTTCAATGTCGACTGAAGAGCAACAGTGTAACAGCTCATTTGAAAGCTAAGGCCTACAAAAGTGATTGTAACTTTGTTGTTTTTCTGTCACATTTTGGAGCATTTGTGTCGTCTTTTGGTCTCTTTGTCACGTTTTTTGTCGCTCTTTTGTCATAAATTTGTCAGTTTTTGATGCTTTTTTTGTCGTGTTTCCGGCACGCGTTTTGTCGCCTCTTTTTATCGAGTTTTCACCACATTTTAGTCACTTTTTTGTCATGTTTTTGTCACGTATTTGTGGCGCTTTTCTTGCATTTTTGTTGCTTTTCAGCCACATTTTTTGTTTTGTTTTTTTGTTGCCTTTTCATTGCATTTGTGCCACGTTTTTGTTGTGTTTTTGTTGCTTTGCCAGCACGTTTTTGTGATGCTCGTCCTCATTTGCGTCGCTATTTTGATGCTTTTGTTTAAGCTTTTAGATTTGGGTAAAGCCAAACTGGAGAAAATGTTCAGGTGGGGGTTAAGATGTTAACCGAGGGCATTTTCTCAAGTTAATTTTTACCAAACATAAAAGCTTCTCGACTGGAGCTTACAGCCCATAGGCTGTAACGCCTCATTTGAAAGCTAAGACCTACACAACTGATCTGTTCAAAGTTTTGACATGTTTTTTTATTGCATTTCCGTCACTTTTTTGTCTTTATTGATTTATTGGTTCTTGTTTATTTAGTTAAGACAGTGCACGTTAATGAACACACCACACCAGATTGTAGCCATGGGCTAATTTCCATCCGCTGTCCCACAGTCCCACAGTCATCCTGGCCTATTGAACATGTTTTTAGTGGTAGGGGGAAACCGAAACGCAGAACATGCAAACTCCACACAGAATCAAACCTGGGCCAACCACTGTTGCATTTTAGTCGTGTTTTTGTCACTTTTTTGTTGCTTTTCTTGTAACTTTTTGTGTCAGTCAGCCAGTGCAATGCCTCGTCTGAAAATATGTTTATGTGAGTGTGAGTAAAACACTACTTACTGGTAAAAATAAACAAAAAACAGTGTTGCCAAAAAAAAAAAAACAAGTGCACCTTTGAGTGTATGTAGGCAGTCCTTTGTGAATGTGGTTGGCTTAAAGTAAAAAAAAAAAAAAAGTAGGGAAATGTGTACTATGTTGAAAAGCGCTCAATAAAAAAACAAAAAACAAACCTGCTCTGCCTCTCTTGTTTGCTGCCGGTAATTGCTGAAAGCAGTAATTAAAGCCTCCAGAAGATTACAAGGTTTGCCGTATCTTATGAGCGCGGTGGCGTTGTTCATTCACGTTGACGCGCGGCGGCTTGTCTACCTGTCCAAACTGTCCTCCTCGGGTTGCCACGGCGACATTAGCTCAATAAAAAGCCACGGGGGGGGGGCCACGTATCTGACATGAGTGACAGCGGAATACAATACCGCTATACAGGAAAATGAGTAGGTGCCTGCCTGTGTACGCTCGCGCCGCGGAGAAAATGCCGGGGTGACTGACAAGCAGCCGGCCCGGCGCGATACGAACGCCGCTCCGAGCTACTTTCAACCATTAACCTCACGAACTCGGCACTCGAAAAAGACTTCCAGGCGTGAAGTGCCCGCCGCCATAAAGGCACTTCAACTTAATAAGCTAATAATGGACAAGCGCGTGGACCCTGCTTAATGTCCTGCACTGTGAGCGCACGGACACTTCACAGGGAGACAGCGGAATGTAGTTTCCCGGCTCTAAGTGCGAGTCGCGGGTTAATTTCCGAGGTTTTTGAGGAGTATGGGGGAGAGATAGCGATGTCAGCATTCACCGTTGTTTTTTTTTACAATGACGTCGGTTCCAAAAGCTCACATTAGGTGCCACGGCAAACCGCTGTCAAGCCTCATGAGCCGTAGCTTACCCGTGTGCCAAACCGGTAAAGGCTGAAGAGACGGCGTCCAGTGTCCGATCCACCCCAAAACACAGGAAGTCAGCGGCAGGTTCAATAATTCAATGTGCAGAGGCATGGGATAAGGGAAGAGTCCCAAAAGAACCATGTGCAACTGTGTTTATTTTGTCACGGTGACAACTATGTGATAGGTTCATTCATTTGTTTAGGTCACTCTTTTCACTGTGAATAGATGGGACACAGACCAGAGGGTGTAGCTTGTACAATTACAGTGTTATGTTTACCAATAGTTGAACCTCGGATCCAGGAGGAACAATGCGGTTTTCGTCCCGGTCGTGGAACACTGGACACGCTCTATACCCTTCATCGGGTGCTCGAGGGTTTGTGGGAGTTCGCCCACCCAGTCCACATGTGCTTTGTGGATCTGGAGAAAGCGTTCGACCGTGTCCCTCGTGGTGCCCTGTGGGGGGTGCTCTGGGAGTATGGGGTCCGGGGCCCTCTCCTAAGGGCTGTCCGTTCCCTGTATGACCGCAGCAGGAGCTTGGTTCGCATTGCCGGCAGTAAGTCAGACCTGTTCCCGGTGCGTGTTGGGCTCCGCCAGGGCTGCCCTTTGTCACCGGTTCTGTTCATTACCTATATGGACAGAATTTCTAGGCGCAGCCAGGGGCCGGAGGGTGTCTGGTTTGGGAACCTCAGGATCTCATCTCTGCTGTTTGCAGACGATGTTGTTCTGTTGGCTTCATCAAATCAGGACCTTCAGCTGCACTGGGGCGGTTTGCAGCCGAGTGTGAAGCGGCCGGGATGAGGATCAGCACCTCCAAATCTGATCGGGAAGTCTGGGTATCTCTGCTGAGACTGCTGCCCCCCGGCCCCGGATAAAGCGGAAGAAAATGGATAGATGGATGTTTACCAATTCATGTGAACGTGCACGACGAGAGGAGTACGTGAATGTATGTTTGAGGAGGGGTGAGTCCTTTGCGCTTGCTTTGGGCACCAAAAGCCCCTTCGCCAGCTCTGATGGTGCTCGGGCCTAGCAACAAAAACGATATCAAAAAGTTAAAGATTAAAGGAAGGATGGCAGCTAATCAGCCTGCAGTAACTCAAACTGAAGATTGATCCACAACACATTCACGAAAGCATGTGTACATGGTTTAAAAAGTAATCTATTGAAATTCAATGGGGAAAACCCTCCTGACCGAGTGCAGAAGTGGAGGTGGTGGAAACTGTTCAGCTCCATTGCTGTGGGTTGTCGATGTGAATGTCGGGTGAGGAAATCTCCCCTCTATCTGACAGTTTTCTCATGGCACTTGTCAGCTCCACAAATCACATGTTTTATCAGACAAGGCAGCAGCACGTCTCCAGACAAGTTTAGCTCATGTCATGAATAAAAAAATACTTTCCATGTCACCATGTGTCAAGAGTGTATACCAACGCCTCTACTTGACTACAGAAGGCAACTTGGGTGTGTCTTGCCCTGGGATGCACTAGCAAAGCTCACTGCAGGCGGACACTGCACTGTTTAGCCATTTGAAACAAGGTTCACACAATACACAAAGGTGAACAGCTACAAAAAGTACAGAAGTAATCAGGCATCACTTTCCTTCATGTGCTGTCACTGAAAACTATGGAATGATTCCGAAAAGAGAGACCGTCTAAAACATATTATGAACGTATTTTCTTTCCTACTGAATACGCTGTATCCGGTGTGAGCCTCATACAGACACAGGCTGACAGAGTGATGCCCAGTGATGGTGAGATGTTTTGGGCCAAGGTTGCGCACATTTCCCCCCTCCCGTTCGGCTCAGTGGGCGAGTGGTGACAGCTGCAGCTCTCTCGTCTCAGAGTAGATTACTTACTGGACAGGTCTACAGCAGTGATGTAACAGGACAGGCAGCTCCTCCGGCCGGTGTGTGGGCTGCTGCTGCTTTTATCAAAGCCTTGGTCAAGTCTTATTGAAATGAACATGGCATGCTTGTGGCTTACGAACTTCCTTTTAGGCACTTCAGCATTTATATATTTTTCGTATTATACATAAAACATATTTATGTGAACTGAAAAGTAAAACGTTCAATAAGTCAAATTAAGGGATGTCGGGATTCTAAACTTTAGAGTCGCGATTATATATTAGGAAAAATATTGTGATTCTACGATTATTAACGCTTATCGAAATTAAGGAAAATGCAGAGAAAACCTACATTCAGCCTATGCTACGTTTGATCTTTATGCTTTTACCCTTATGTAAATAAATAGAGAGTTTAAAATAATAAATACGCAATATGATATTATTAGCCATGTATAAAGGAAGCATTGGTGTCAATGTTCTCAACAGATATTCTGTAGTAAGATATTTCCTCTCTGATCTGTTGTCTCATGAATTCATTACAAAAGAGTCACCTAAACAGATGACTGATTCCGAACCTATCAGATGATTTCCATGTTTCATGTTTTTACCCAGCCAGAGCAAATGCAGCTGCACATGGTTCTTTTGGGACTCTTCCTTTGGCAACGTCATGCCGTGATCTGCACACTGGATTATTGAACCCTAATGAGCTAAAACTCTAGAACATCGTTATCATTGGCGCTCGCATCACACATTTAATGATTTATCCCAAAATAAGCTTAACCTGCACCATTATATAACTTTAATCAGTTGCTCAAGCTGCTCACTTGAAAGTTTCGACAGCTGCGGTGGCGTGTGTGTGCGTGTGTGCGTGTGTGTGTGTGTGTGTGTGTGCGTGTGTGTGTGCGTGTGTGTGCGCTCATTCAGTCGGACGCGAGTGTGACGGGCTGTAATTAAAACCAGGCTTAGCTAATTAATGAGGCCTAACCATTACCTGCACTCTGCCCCCGCCAACCCGCCCCGACACTTTCCCGCCAACCCACTTCCACATTTCACTGCCATCCTCCCCACACACACAGGCACTCGTGGTGGGAAGGCAGCAGATAATTACCGGAGCGCTGCGGTCGCCCTCAGCTCCGTCTGTGGCTGCGCCGCTTTCACAAGAGCCAGAAGATGCAGATTTTGGACCTTGCGGAAACAGTTTCAAGGAGTAACTTTAAGAAGAAAAAAAAAAAATCAAGTCCTCTCTAAAGTGTAAACTCATAACTCGTGATATTTCTGACAAAAGTGAGTCCTTTTGCACTCTCCTTTCAAATACTACTGTGGGTCACATCTTTGTTATTTGTCAAATAAAATGACAGTATAAAACCTAAAACATCAAAACAGATCGATCGTCCTCACTAACAAAGGCCGACATTTTCTGACTAAACAAATCACTTCGTCCAGGCTGACTGAAGCTCCACCACTAACAGTAGCAGGGCTTCAGTCAGAAATTCTTTCAATCGTATTTTATTCACGATTATCTTGACTTTTCTTTTCTTTTTACTAATGTGTGTAGTGATGTGTGTAATGTGTGTAGTGAACAACAATGCATGTTACAAAAGCTATGTTTTGAAAAGCACCATTCAGCAGCTATCTGTTGAGGTGTGTGCTTACCTTGACATACCATACATGTTTGTGTAAGCACACGGGTCGGAGTAATGGCTGCCCCGTGGGAGGAAGGGGCAGTGATGAGGAAGCAGGGGGGTTTGTGTTGTGCGTTTTTTGGGGATACAGTCTCAGAAAGGAAAGGAAAAGTCAGTTTGAAAAACAGATATTGCTGTTTTCTATTTTGTCTTTAAACAAAAGATTAAGAACAAGTGACTTAATATCTTAAAATAGCTCTGTCAATATAAATACTTCCACAAAACATTAAGCAAACGTTGATTTGTTTTATATTTTTTATATTGACAATTGACAAAGGGGAATCGAACACAACGATTTAATTTCTGCCTAAAAATATATATATAATTGAAATAAAAAATAGTGAAACAATAGAGATAGGTCTTAAACAGCAAATAATGGTAAGAACAATATCAGAGAGTGTCAGGTGCGGGGAGAATAAAACAGGCCAATTTTACACAACTTTTAGCAGACACAAATGCTGGCGTGCTGTGCCAGTCTGGTGCCACTCATTGTCAATTAGCAGTGGGGGACGTCAGCAAAAATCAAATAATGAGGCAAAGTAGCACATTCTGGACACATTAGAGCACGGGCACCCTCTAATTATTACTCAAGTTATGAATCATGCATGCCACAATTTCACCTTTTGTGGTCATTTTGTCAATCATAAAAGGAATTATGCATTCCCCTAGGTTTGAAGACGTCTGTTTACACTTAACATTTACTTTATTTGCCTTTAACACAATCGCCTGGCTCTGTAAAGCACTTAACTCCCCGATCTTGCAGTTCTAAACGCAGACTGTAGAGCAGACTTTTGCGCAGTCGGAGTGCGCTATGTGATGTCATCAGCTTCATACCGGGCGCAGTACGTGGGTCAAACGGGGGCTGTACATGGGCTGGACAGACGCCCATGGCCACTGGCATACATATATATACACAACAGCGGTCCCTCCCCAAGCTTGTTCTTTCTCTCGGGATGTGTTTAACTGACAGCAGAAAAAGGTTTGTAGTTTAACCTCTTACCTGCCTTAACCGAGTGCATTTTCTTCAGTTCGGCTTCACCCAAATCTAAAAGCTTCTTGACAGCCTATTGGCCAGAGTAACGCCTTATTTGAAAGCTAAGGCCTACAAAACTGATCTATACAGATCTTTTTCCTCGCTTTGTTGCCGTATTGTCATCACTTTTTTCACATTCTTTTTCATCTCATTGTTTGTCACTTTTTGCAGCACTTTCATAGCTTTTTTGTCCCTTTTTTGTGTGTTTTTGTCACATTTTTGTTGCTCTTTTGCGGCTTTTTGCCACTTTTTGTTTCCCTTTTGCGGCTCTTTTGTTGCGTTTTAATCCTTGTTTTCTTCGCTATTTTTTTTCAAGAAGCTTTTAGATGTGGGTAAAGCCGAACTGGAGAAAATGTGCTTGGTTCAGGTAGGGCTAAGAGCTTAGATGCTGAAGGAAGTGAGGCTGCGCGTGATGTTAATGTGAAGATAAAGAGGGGCAGTCACACCACGCCTCAGTCGATCCCTTCTATCTAAGCCACGGCCCCGTGGCCTGGCTACAGAAGCACTGTTTGTTTGCACACAAGATGTCACACTGTTCTGCGCTAACGCTGTTGTTGCGACAGGCAAGATAGGGCCCAAGACGGATATATCCGGCACTGAAATGCCAACCGTTGCCTGCCAAGACGAAAAGGGCTGGCAGACAAATAGTAAAATCCACATCAAAACACAAATCAACTTGCTTACCTTACTTCTCGAGAGGCTTCATCAGCAACTACAGAAATGTGAAAATGCAGCTCTCAATGCCAATCAGTGAGTACAGTGACTTGGTTTACTGCTCAATATCATGATGACCGTTGATTTGCTCTTGTGCTTTCGAGAGGACGCGCATATATTCCAGACCTGATGGGAGAGGAAGAAAATGGGAGAGAAGGAAGCCAGGGAGCGTTTGAGGCTGAGCAGCACTTGTCCTCTGGCTCTCCGACTGACAGACACACACACCCCACGCTGTCGCAGCAGGACACATGGGCCGGTCCACAGTTTTGGGAAGTGACTGCCTGGAGAGATTTCCCTCTAAATTATTCATCAGCAGAAGTGTTGACATCCGCAGTCGGGAGATATCGCACTATACTCCCTGACTTCCTCATGCTGTTCCGAGCGACTTTCGGGCCCTGAGTAGATGGTATTCAACATTAGGCTCTATTCAAGAGGCTTTTATGGGCACAGCATGACATGTGTGAAGCTGCCAGTCGGCACCATGCTATAATAGTCCCTCTCACCATTGATTAAGCGCAGCAACAGTGACGTTTCAAGCTAAAAGACACAATGGTAAGTATGCAATGGCTGCAGAAAGAAAGTTGTCATTCTTAAATCGATCAACTATGCTATTGCAATGCCAGCCATGCGGTCAAAACATACAATTCATCCTAAAAATTGTTGGTTAGGTTTAGGTTCAGCAACACTTCCGAACAGCTGAACTTCCTGAATGACCAGGTTATTTCATCATTCTTCCCTGATGGCTCGGGCATATTCCAAGATGACAATGGCAGGATTCATGGGGCTCACGTTTTGGAAAAAGTGGTCCGGGGAGCAAGAGACTGACAGAGGCCAGATCTTAACCCCATTGAGAATCTTTGGGATGTGCTGGAAAAGGCTTTGCACAGTGGTCACACTCTCACATCATCAATACAAGATCTTGGTGAAAAATGAATGCAACACTGGATCTTTTGACATCGCAGAAGCTTATTGAAACAACGCACGTGTGCAATTAAAACTACAACATGTGATCTTTTTTTTACTATCTATTTTTACCATTTTCTTTTGGGTCAAGGAGTGTATGTTGAAATAAATCAAAAAGCATCAAGCCAAATTTAAGTAAATGTATGCATTTCCACTTTTTACGACTTCCAGCGTTGGAAAAATGCTAAAGCAGATTTCATCATGAGGTACAGGAGTGCAGTAACATCACATTTATCTAGAAGATAAATGAGCTTATTTTAAAAGTAAAGCTCCCCCACACTCACAACGGACTATGATGTTTGACAAATATAGCCTTCTTCATCCCTCACATCGTCTTGCGAAGAGGCCGCTTTGTCTCCCTAATCGAACTCTTTGTACTTGCCACCACAGTGGATTGGCTCCGTTTGCCTCTCATCCAGTTTGAGGGCCCAGCTGACTGGACTCTCGCCCCCAAATCAGGAGCCCTCCTCTCGAGCCTTGGCAACATTAGCAGCCTGGCGGGAGTTACTGCCGTTAGCCTGGTGGGGATTAGCGTGGCGCATGGCTAGCAGACTCGGCCGCCTGCAGCTAAAGTCCTCCCACCAGCTCTGGCACCCTTTAGAAGAGCTGGAACAACTACAAAGGGAAAATGATTTAATCCTGTTTGATTTTGTCTTTTCATGGTGTCGCCACGGGGGCCGGTGTGGGACACCCTTCCCATGAGATTAAGGGGAAAAACAAACTGATGTGTTCAACAAATACAAAGGATTAAATAAATATCAACTTTTTTACGTACAAGAAAGGCCAACCTTTTTCATCTGCTCATATTGTCAAGCAAACGTATGAACTCACTCAAACTGTGGCCACGAGTCACTCACGTTCGATGCTGCTTTGATGAGAGCTCAGTAAAACAAAGATGTGGCTTCTGTAACTGTTTTAAACGGGTCCTACCTGCATACGGGACGGGAGCGTCTTTGTCCAGCGCGACCAGTGGCGGATCCAGCAGCACCACCTCCGTGTTCTCAGTGATGACTCCATGGTACGAAGTCTCTATCCACGGCTTATGCTTGTTCACTGCGGGCACAAAAACGAAGAGGGAACGGGTAAATATCTGATTTAGCGCCAGCACACGTGTTGAATCAGACACCAACCAGCTCTATTTCATTATTTATTGATATCTGATCATTCGCAGGCTCCACAATAGAACAATTGACATGAAATGCATATTCCACTGTTAAGATATGAAGACTGAATTAGGTCTACACAAACTAAATAGATTCTGTAACATAAGCCACACACTAGATTAAAGGCCACGGTAAAGTTGTCTTTGCATTTTCTTGACATTTCATACACGGAAGCAAAGAGCAAAACCAGCAAACAAAATTTTCTATAGAGTCTGTATAGAAAGTCTATAGAAACAGAATTCTACTCCCACTGAGAAAATGATTGACCTTTCAGAACACGTGGCTGTGACGATCACATGCATTCACGCCATTACCACATATGCTAATTCTGTTTCCACATGACTTCCGAACATGGCTGTACTTTCTTTTGCAGCTCCTGGCACGGCCTTATTTTACTGATCGTTTTGTACTTTCTTTTGACCCCTTTTGTTTCTTTGCTTTATTCCGCCGCAGGTCTCCGAGCGCGGTGCCACGCTTGATCAATGCCAACACGCAGCAGCGCCGCCGGGCAAAGGACTGTATCCAGGCACCAGTCAAAACAGAGTTCAGCCGCACCGGGCCTGATTAACGGTCATAATGGAGTCGCGGCTGCATGGGGCAGCCTCAGCCTCTCCATAAGCCAATTACGGTTTTGTCACATCGGAGAGCCCAAAAAGAACTTCAAAGAAACAATGAGAATGGACAAAGGACTTCATGACGTGTTTTTGGCTTTGAGCAACTACCGTCACTATGCTGTGTTTCAGCGAACGAATCGCATCTGCTTTGTTTCTACTTCTATTGGTAATTCTTCAATGAAGGTACTTGATTCATCTTCTGTACTCAGTAGTTAAAGTCTTCGAACGTTTCGCCCCTCATCCAAAAGGCTTCGTCAGCGACAAAGGTCCCACTCTGGACGCAGCTGAATATATAGACCAACGGGGAGGAGTTAGGGTAGGCCCGGCTCCTCCTCTCTAATCACAGCTACTCTCACCCGTGGGTAAACACCTTTTGAAGTAGAGCGTCTCTAACGATCTGCTCACCTCAGTATCGTTCTAGAATTTCTCCGTCGATGTTGCAGCAACTAAAGGCAGCGCTAATCAGAGGAAGAGCTGTCGTTACGTCCCGCTTCAATCATTTACCCCGATGCTAACGGCGAGGCTAAAAGTGCTTTCTCCAAACAAGCCAGGCAGACAAACAAACAATCCCAACGTAAGCCCACGGCAGCCTCTCTCGGTGTGATTACTGAAGAATCTTTGTGTATACAATTGTGCTCCCCCTTTTCTCTATCCGGCTGAATATGGATGTGATTATTTGTTTTCATTGCGGCGCGTAAGCCCCGAGCCTTGAAATTGGATTCAACGGCACTAGATCACTTTAAAAAATGAACCGCTGCCAATCTCTATCTCCGCATCTATTTTTCAGCAGCGATGCTTGTGTGTATTGTTTCAAAGGGAGGTAACTTGTAAGTATCGTGTTTGCGTTTGAGGGCTAAATGAAAGGGGAGTGTTCGTTTGGGCGGCGACTTTCAAGTTGTTTGGCTTAAATATATTTTCGGGACATATTGTGGCATAATACCAGGGCTGCTACAGGACCCCCAGCTACTCGCAAACTGTACCGTAATGCATATAAATGAGTACAGATCTACGAGACACCACTCGCTTGCTGCAGTGAGCGAGATCATTTACCGGGTACAGAGATGGGAACACATTAGTCCATTAGGACGCCATAAATATGCATGGGTGCGCGCAACAGTCAGCAGCCATATCAGGGCGGAAATTCAAACTTGAGAATGACAAAGTTTGTGATTTTCAAACAATGTGCTGACTCCGGTGGCAAGGCAACTTTCCCCAAGATGAGATCCGTATTTGGCCCAGTGGGAAATGAGGAAAACATCTAACCAGTATATGCTGGCAGAATTCTCCCCAGTTACAGGGACTTTAAATAGTTTTTGCTCACTAAGCTAAGCAGATTGGTAGTTCCAAAAAAATGACGCTAGCAACATTTCTAACTATGCTGACCTTTAACAACAGTCAAAAGTGGGTGACAGACGAATTAACCGCAGCCAAATCAACACCTAACTAATCTTGGACATGTGCCAACTGATTGTACTCATTGTTGACACAAGTGAACACTTAAGAAAAGACAATGGATCGGTTTCGCCTACGCCAAGAGATGTCGAAAGACTTGAATAAGGGCCCTGCTTTTTGTCAAATTCAGTTGTCTTTGGCCAGGTGTGTGAGTCTCGAGGCCATTTGTACCGCGGTTTTGATGATCACGCCAGTTGGCCGTGACGCTGGTGTTGCCAAGACAAGGGTGTCGCTTCAACGCTGTTCCGACCGTGAGAATCCGTGGACAGTCCCAGATGGTCTTAAAATTGTTTGCGCATTAAATGATTTTCTTATGTTAAATTTACTTTTTGTTTACTTTGTTTATTTATCTATAACAATTGATCACCAGTTCCACATCTACATCACGCTTGATCCAAAAAAAAACGAACTCGTCTTTACTTGCCAGTACAGATCCTTGAAAAACATGGTCGGACTGATAGTAACAGTACTTTCAGCTAAAGGAGGAGGAGCAGCAGTGGCAGTAAAAGTAGTAATCTCGTAATAGTAGCATTAAAAGAAAAACAAAGTAAGCCTGGATCCTGGGACATGTGCTACCTTTCAAACGTGAACTACAGACGAACAGCCTGTGAAGCTAATGAGGAGTCGGGAGAGTTTGAGAGGCTCGAACAGAACTCCATATTCAGTGTTTCCTCACCGAGAGGAGCCCTTTTTGACCTCTGAATCCTTTAAGCCGCTCTTACACTTCTTATTGCATCCACTTATTCTTGTCAGGATGTCTAAAAGGCTGTCTTATCTCCAACGAAATGTACCAGACATGTGTTGATAATGTAATACAGAACAGGCTTCGGGAACTCGGACTACTCAAGATATTCAGAGTAATTGTGATTTCCGAGAAATTATTTGATATCCATTGTAGAAAGAACGGCATGGGTATGTTCAGCTGATACGTCCGAGTCAAAGGTCATTGCTTCCTTATCGATTCTCTTATCGATGCCTGACTTGTCTGTGTGTTGGGGAAAAGCAAGGAATGAATGTGCTTTTGATAAACTCTATCAAAAAAGACACAAGAAAAAATCTTCATTAACTGAAGCAAGTTTCCAAATATACTGTGGCTCCTGCTGGCACTCAGCCTGCCTGGCATCCTCAAATATAATGGTAACATTTGTACTTTTCAACGAGTGTCTGTAACTTGTACAGATTTTCATCTATTTCTTCTTCATCCAACGCCACATTCTCTTTCCCCCTGTCCGTGTGAACTACTCCTGTTGCAGCCCGTTAGCCAGAGCTGCGAGAGCTCAGCCGATCCGCTCATATAGCGCACTCATAGCGCGGACGGGCAGAGGTAGACAGGTAGACCCGCTCACCCCGCTCACAGGGCGGGGACAGGCGGCTGCAGACTCCGCTCTGAGACCCGGGCCTGAGCGGAGTCTCAGACCGGGGGAAGACAGTCTCGGACCCGGGCTCAGAGCACAGCGGCGCAGGGAGACAGTAATGGACGTACATTCTCATACACATGAGAATCTCATACACACCGATTGTGTGTCTCTGTGTGCGTTTGCCTTACGTCTGCTCTCTTCCCCTTGTGCTCTGTACACGCCAGTCCCGTTCATTTTTGGACGGAATTAAAGTCCGCGGGGAAAAGAAAGCACTTTACGAACGCGCACCACATCACAAGAGTAAAGAAGCAAGCCCAAAAATGACACAGAGGGCTGAAGGAGCACAGGACAGGCTGGAGCTAAACACGCAGTCAGGCCCGGGGCTGAGAGGGAGACGGTGTTCGAGATTATATGACTATCAGATGTTCTGGCTATGACGTTTTTCCTCTCTTATCGCTCTTGGTATATTTCCTTTCGGAAAATCATCCCCCTGTGCGGCGGACATGTTCACCTCTCTGCCCGACCTCTGCAGCGTGAAATATCTCCCGATATTCAGTGCATGATTAAAAAAAACGGACTACGAGTTGATCTCAAGTTGATCTAACGCACGCACATGTGGATTGAGTGAGCGAGAGAGACAGAGGGACACAAAGAAAGACCGACAGCAGAGAGACACTTTGTCATGTGGAAATCAACTACCTATGCTGATTGTTGTCATACAAAGCAGCTAATATCTTCACATGAAACATGCACAGTCAATGAATATATCCAGCTGTCTGCTAATTTAAACATAAGAGCTGTGAATGGAAACGTGGCCAGCAGAGGCTGTTTTTTTGTCCAAATTATATTCTTATTCAGACTGACTATTATTCTGATAAATAGGCTATATTTGGTTCATAAAGTTAAGAGACTAAATAAAATTAAAAAAACTGAACTGAACCAGATGTATATTATACATCTGGTTCAGTTCTGTTTTTTTTTGGAGATTCTAAAACAGCAATTTAGTGGAACTGAACTGCATAAAAAAGTAACACATTGTTCATCAAATCCCATAAGAAACAACGGTGTCCCAGATTACGAAACAGCCTGTCCCAAATTACCAAACACACCCCCAAAAACATGTTCTCTGTCAACCCCCAACACAATTGTGAATCACATTTTTTTAAGGACTTCTTGTAACAAATGTTACATTTAGAAAGAGGACTCCCTGAGGATTTCAGGGGTATATCACATGCTGGGACATTGTCTTCACTGTGGACAAGAGCATCACAAAGAACAGTCACAAATAAAAAGAACTTGAAGACTTACTTGAATACATATGTTCCCCTACTCTACTCACCTCTGATTGGCAGTTATATATTGCATAACGTAGTCTATTTCTTGTGAGTAATGGCTGTTCTGATGCGCACTCTTTTGCTCCATTCATTCCACTCGAAAAAAAAAGCTTACATCTTACTCGTTTCTGCTTCCTGCTCAGCAATCTCGTGGTAAATCCATTTTCCACGAGCGGCGGTCATGAAGCCGCACACGCCCCCACAGCGTGCGGTCTTTCTCTGACAAAGCAAGACTTTTTCAGCCTGAAAAACTGATCGACAACGGCGTATGTATAAAACTGCCTTTTTTGTAAGGTTTAGTGGATTTTTTTTTTTAACTGCAGAGACTCCGAACTAGCCATGAAAAAAAAGTAAACAAACAGCTATCTTATAAGCTAAAGACATTTGAGACCTACTAATGCCTTCTCCTGAAACACTGAAGAGGAACCAAGAGTCGGAACGCCTGCAGCACAGTGAAGGCGTCACAAGGGGCGCTACAGGAAACAAAAAAGGGACAAACAACGAGGTATCCGGGCGAGACTCACAGCTAAGCCGCACCAATCTTCTGTCCCTGCTATTGTTCTGGCTAACTGGAGAATAAGTCATAGTCATCTGCCACACTCTTCCCAGATAATGGTGAAAGGCTGTTGTGGAGCGAAGAGAGGCTGCGCGGGAGCAAGAGGAAGGAGGAGGAGCTGACCTGTGCGGGACGCCACGCTCTGCAACAGAGACAAACCCAAAAGACGGAGCACCATTTCAGAGGTGCACTGAAGGCAGTACTCAGGTTTCACCTACAGTACCTCAGGTTGGCCCACAATGGCAGCGTGCTCAGTCGCAATGGCTTAGGACTAATCCAACACCTGAATGCAATGTTGTTGTGCAGACTGACAGATAAAGCACTTACTACTTTTACTTTGTGGACACTTGAACAATAGGCAGAGAGTACACCCTGAGCCGAAGCAGACAAGATTCCAGAATGTAGCATTTCATTGTAGTCCCTCTTCCCTCGGAGGAGTCGTGAATACACTGCCATTTCTTGTGCTAGTACACACACACACCTCACTTTAAAATAAAGCTCTGAGGGCATCTTAATAGATCTGGTGCAGTGTATCGACAACCTGAGCCATGCCCTTAAGCCCTCACCACAAAACGGATTGGAAAATGCCTCTCTCGTCTCTTAGATAATGCACACTACCATCACGGGGACAAAAACAAAAACAAAATAAAGTTAAACTGAAGCAGGGAGCAAACAAATGGAGTCCCCGGGACCATCCATTGCGGATATTCCCTGGGGAAACGTCGCATCCGATTACTTGGATCGAACCTGGAGCTGCCGTAGCGCTAATGCCTGTAGCGGCAGTAGCGCTAATGCTTTGACGCCGAGTGATTAGCCTCCACCTCTGCGCCTTCAATCACGCCTAAACATGCTTAATCCTCCAATCAATACGATCAGGACATGACACTCCTCGGCGAAACGCTCGGACAAAACGACTCGCGTGTGTGATTTTTTTTTTTTGCTTTTTTCTTTGTGCCACTAGCTTTGTCTCTTGGTGACGCCGGGGCAATGAGAAAGATTTGTTCCTTTGACAGGGATTGAACCGCGCACTGCTCACCCACTCCAGTGCCTCTTGGGCAGCACTCGCTCTGTAAAAGGACGAAAGCTCTGGCAAACAAAACCTGCACCTGCAGAAAGACTCGGAGTGACCCCAATTTTTCAAAGTCCACGCGGTTCACGGGGAACTAAAAGCACAGCGGAAAAGGCAAGCGATGATAACCTCTGCGTACTATTTCTCAATGAACTCGGACACGTTTTTCAAGCAGCAAATCTCCTGTTAGCGTTTGGGGATATGATGCTATTTTGTATCGTGGTTTTCTCCCCAGAAAAAAAAAGAAAGAAGAGAGTTAGAAGTCAAACGCAATGGGAGGGACGTGGCAAAACGTATTACCAAATGTCACTGAAACTTCAAAAGGTAATGATCCAGATAGTCCAAATAAAGAGAATTTTAAAGGTTACCTGAGCAGACGCGGAAGGAAACAGGATCAGCGCAAATGCCAGTTCACTGAATACAGTTAGCACATCGATTTGTAGAAATGGTGGAGGATACGGGATTACAACGGCCTAGGCAATTAACATGTCTATTGTTGTCCCCTGTCCCGACAAAAGGGAACGCACGCAAACGCCATACAGACGCCGCAAAGGTGAGAAAGTCCCTTGGTCTTGAATTTGTGGAAGTCCAATTAGCAGTCTAATTTGTTTTACTCATTCCCTCTTTGTTCAAGGCCCTATACCTGATTTATTATAACATGTAATCATTGAGTACAGTTTTGCCCTTCACCTTCTCATTTCATTTTTTAAAGCCTCCCCATCAATAATGAGCAGCGTCGTCGTTTACATTAGCGTGACGGTATTGCTGCCCGGAAGTTGTGGAACGTGCTAATCCCTTTGAAGAATTAGGATGTTAGAAACGCTAATGATTTATTTCAATGTTTCCTAGCAACAAAAAGAAACTTGTTTGGCAGAAAAGTAACGATGTCATGATTTACTATCTATATTAATACAATACCTTAGGGATATTTTGGATGAGATTACAGAGCCATCAACTTTCACATAGTAGGCCACCAAAGTTACTTTAACAAAACTCTAGATAGGACGTGGACACAGTTTTTGCAGTTTTTCAAATGTTATTTCAGTTGCATAGGAAGCATAGACTTAAGCTTCAAATCATTCTCTTCTATTTATATCAAAATAATTGGTTCCTGCTTTAAAACAGTATTTCTGTACTTCACAATGAATGCTAAGCACCGGAATAGTTGGATAGATAAATGATGCCGTTTGATCTGGGCTAAACTGACAAGTTAAAGGCCAGTGGATGATTTTTGCTCTACATGTTAGTAGAGTACAGCTATCACACCAGGACAGGCTGATATAATGTGGTTTTGAAATGGCTGAAAAAATGAAAACGCAGTGCGTAGCTATTGTGCCCTTTGTGGCTGGAGCTCGTCGACATTTCATTGTCAATTACGACAGGAGAGTGTGATCTGACCGCAGGGAGAGACGGAGTGCTATAACGGCTGATTAATCCCTGACCAGGCCGTAACTGAGCGAGTCTCGTCCTGCGTTGGAATAGTTGAAGAAGAAGAATAGTAGCTTGAGCTGAATTTCGTACATAATTTAGTGAATATTACTGAGCCATTTTAACTAGCTTGTGTGTGTAGTTTTGTCTTTATATATTGACAGGTCAATATTAACATGTTCATGATTAAGTGGTTTAAGAGAAGATGAAACGGATTGTTTTAAAATAAAAGCTATTTCAATGATGTTTTGCTAATGGTATCAGCTTAAGAGTATTTGAGCTGTAATTTAAACAGTCTTTATCCATGAAAAAAAAAAAATCATTACGTGAACGCAGAGGAGAATTGCGGCTGCTTGACGGTAAACCATGGCTTTATGTGTGACATGATGCCATCGGCATTTTTTATGCAGCATATGAGCGATCGTAAACCTGGAAGCAACACCCTTTATTTCTTATATATAGCCTGGTGGAGGATAATATTGTAAACATTAAAGCTAATGAAAATTAAGGTCACTCTGTTCTCTATAAGGCAGCCATTCCCAAAGTCCGGGACATCGCGGCCCCCTTATTGATCAGAAAATCTCTCGGGGGGGCCCCCCAAATCATAATAATTTACTCCATTCAAAATAATTTGTTATAATTTTACAGCTAAAATGAAATTAAAAGTAACATCTAGCTATGACAGTAGGCTAAATACATGTTTAAACTGGTGCATTTGTCCAGATAAATGTATTTTTCCTTTCAAAATGAACTTATTTCATTTTACTTGTTGTAGTGCCTCTGAGGCCCCCCAGGGGGCCCTGGACCCCATTTTGGGAACAACTGCTGTAAGGTATGCAACGCAAGATGTGAGGAAGGCATTTAGAATGTAGTTAGGAGTAAGTTTGGCCCACGTTTAGCTTATTTATCCACCAGGAAAAATACTCAAACATATCAGAAATTCTTTGCGTGCACCCTAGAAACCATAAGCGCCACGGCAGGTGTCGTAGCATGTTACGTTTTTGTACTTATTAATTGCGCGTTAGAGTAAATACTACGCTGACAGAAAAGGCGAAGGGAGAGAGGGATATTGTACGTCCAGTTACACAATGGAAATAATTGTTTTCACTCAAACTTGGCTGTAAATGCTGTCTAAAGTGACGCTAGCCCGCAGTTAGCTTTGCTTCTATCTTTGTGATTCCATTAGTGTGTATTGGTGACTCCAACCCGGTGGCAGTCAAGTCAGCAATTGTGGTTTTCTGGCCAGAGACACCAGGAGGAGATGAAAGACCCCCCAATCATCCCATTAACACTTGTATTAAACCCAGAGGGACTACGGAAAGGATTTATTAAGGTAAACAAGTTACTTAGTACTGCTTAAACTGAGCACATTTTCTGCCTTTTTTTTTCTTCCAGCTTTTCATTTTTGGCTTTACCCAAATCTAAAAGCGTCTTGACTGGAGAGCTTACAGACTATTAGGCCAGTGTAACGCCTCATTTGAAAGCTAAGGCATCCAAAACTGATCTAAGCTTTTTCCTCGTATTTGTTTCTCACATTTCCGTCCGTTTTTGTTGGTTTAAACCAAAATAAAAAACAAGCAGCAAAAAGGCAATGAAAACGTGACAAAAACGACTAAACCCTGACAACAAATCAAATCAAATCAAATCAAACTTTATTTATAGAGCGCTTTTCATACAAAATGTAACACAAAGTGCTTTACAGTGCTTAAAAATCATTAAAAATAATAAAAATCGTCCCCACCAGTAAATATACATAAATAACTACAACCCCACCACCCACCACCCGCACACACAGACACACAGACGTACAGACAGCCCAGCAGTTAAAAGTCTTAAATAAAAATGGACATAGAGTTGAGTACGTAAGGCTGGGTACAGATGGACCGAAAGAGGAAACATCATCCAAGGAGCCGTCTGCACCAGGAGCAGCCCATCGCCCACAGCCACAGAGCGCCAACCCAGGGGGCCCGGAGTAGGTGTAGGAGAGACGTCCTACCTCCATCCAGGCACCCCCAGGAGAGCGCCCGCACGGCCACAGCCAACCAGCACTCCCGGGGCAGAGGGCTCCCTCAGAGGAACCACTAGGAGAACATAAAAAATAAATGAATAAAATAAATAAAAATAAATATTTAATAAGAGATACATTAAAAACAGCTAAAACTGTGCGTGAAATAGCACAGGATAAAAGAGGGAAAATAAAGAAATAATAGAACTAAAACCGGTAAATAAGGTTAATATAAGTAAATATTAATTAAAAGCTAAACTAAAAAGGTGGGTCTTGAGCCTGCTCTTAAAAACATGAACGTTCTCTGCGGTCCTGAGCTCCTCTGGCAGGTCGTTCCAGAGGCGAGGGCCATAGTATTGGAAAGACGCCTCGCCGTGAGTCTTTCTGTTGACTTTAGGAATAACTAGGAGACCCCTGCCAGAGGAGCGAAGGGACCGCGAAGGCTCATATGGTAAAATCAATTCTGAAAGATAAGAAGGACCAAGACCATTAAGACATTTAAAAACCATTAAAAGAACTTTAAAATGGATCCTGAAACACACGGGGAGCCAATGCAGTGACTCTAAAACCGGTGTAATGTGGTCCCGCCTCCTGGTCTTCGTCAGGACACGAGCTGCTGAATTTTGTAAAAGTTGTAAACCTGAGATACTCTTTTTGGGAAGACCAGAAAGCAGGGCATTACAGTAGTCGATACGACTGGTGATAAAAGCATGCATTAGCGTCTCCGTGTTGGCCCGAGAGAGAATGGGGCGGACTCTGGCTATGTTCTTTAGATGGTAAAAACCTATCTTTGTGATATTCTTAATGTGTGGAATTAAAGTCAGCTCAGAGTCAAAAATCACACCCAGGTTCTTCACCTGTGAGGAAGGATTAAAAGACAATGACTGTAGTTTGGGTAAAAGTTTCTCTCTCTGGGCCTGAGGACCGATGACTAAAACTTCAGTTTTGTCCTGGTTAAGCTGGAGAAAGTTTTCTGCCATCCAGGATTTGATATCTAAAATGCAGTTAAAAAGTGCATCCATTGGCCTGGTGTCCTCAGGAGACATGGAGATGTACAACTGTGTATCGTCAGCGTAACTATGAAAGTTGACTCCATGTCTCCTGATGACATCACCAAGAGGGAGCATATACAGGTTAAAAAGCACTGGGCCTAAAATCGAACCTTGAGGCACACCACATGTAATATTATGGACCTTGGAGGAGCAGGTATCCACACTTACCATGAATGTCCTGTCTGTGAGGTAGGATGTAAACCATTTGTGGACAGCACCAGAGAGGCCGATGTGTTTTAAACGAGTTAAAAGAATAGTATGGTCGACTGTATCAAAGGCAGCGCTCAGATCCAGTAGAACCAACACTGTCAACCTTTTGGAATCATAATTTAATCTAAAATCGTTTAAAATCTTTAAAAGGGCTGTCTCGGTGCTGTGGTTTACCCTAAAGCCAGACTGAAATTTCTCAAGGACGTCATGTGCATTTATAAAGTCGCTAAGTTGGGTAAAAACAAGTTTTTCTAAGATTTTGCTTAAAAATGGTAAGTTGGATACCGGTCTAAAGTTGTTAAAATCATTACGGTCCAAATTGCTCTTCTTCAGCAGAGGCCTCACCACCGCCCCCTTAAAGGCAGCAGGGAAGACCCCCGTCTGAAGGGAGCAATTCATCATGTGTAAAAGCTCGTCTCTAAGAGATCCATAGAAAGTTTTAAAAAACGGGGTTGGGACCGGGTCTAAAGGACATGTGGTGGGCCTCACTGAGGAGAAAACTTTATCAAGCATCTCAGCATTAACCTGGACAAAACTGTGCAGTGTTTCCTCTGGAACAAGTAGACAACCAGATGTATTTAAAACCGTGTTACTTTGAGTAGATAAAATATTACATCTGATAGTGTCTATCTTTCCCCTGAAGTGGTCTGCAAACGCCTCGCAAAGGGAGTCACTTGGAGTAAAATTGGTCTTGTTAAAATCAGGATTGATTAGATGTTCTATTGTAGAGAAGAGTACCTTGGGATTGTTTTTATTATTGTTGATAATTTTTGAGAAGTAGTTGTTTCTTGTGTTTCTTACTGTGTTATTGTAGGTTGATTGTTGTTCACGGAAGATTTGGTAGTTTATGGTAATTTTGTTTTTTCTCCATTTTCTCTCTGCCACCCTGCATTGTCTTTTGAGTTGTTTAATTTCCTCATTCCTCCATGGAGTAATTGGTTTTGTAGGGAGTTTCTTGGATTTTAAAGGAGCGATAGAATCAAGCGCTGACTTGAGTTTGCTATTAAAATTTTCAAAAATAAAATCACAGGGGGCAGGTAGAACAATAGGAGAATATTTCTCTAAAACATCAATAAAATTTGCAGCCACTTCAGGGGTGAGATGACGTTTCCTCACAGCTCTTACCGAGGTCTCCCGCTGGGTAAAACTGGTGATACACAAACTATGAAAAAGCTTATATGACTTTTGTTGGCCTTAGCTTTCAAATGAGGCTTTTACACTGACTGTGAGGCTGTGAGCTCTCCAGTCAAGAAGCTTTTAGATTTGGGTAAAACTGGAGTCAATGCACTCAGTTATATTGTGGGTGAAGGGGTTAAACCATCTAGATTTGATATCCAAATAAATCTAATCTATTCATAACGAATGACATCACGATGAATGCTTCTTCTGAAATCACTCGAGCGATTCTGAAGGGTACCAGACAGGCCGGGGCAGCGCGATCTGCACGGGCCCTCGGGGGGCCGGCGGTGGAACAGAAACGTTGTAATTAAAAATAAATCTGTGGGAAATTAAATTCTGATGGAGAAGGTCAACACGCGGAGCTCTGATGAACGCGCCGGCGTAATGGAAAGTAAACCGCAGCCGCCGAGCAATTATAGATACAAGGGCCACCGAGGCAGCGTTCAACAGACCCGGGGATGTCTGTCAACCCGGCGACCGCGAAGTGTGGGGAGATATCGCCTCTCACCTTCCAAAGACGGGGGGAGAACTTTGAAACGGGACTCATCAGCAGTTTGCATGGGAACTCTTTATCAATCCCTCATTGTCTACCCCTCACTTCACCTGTCGCTGGCCGTAATCTTATGGCTCATGGCGCACATTCTTCATTCTCAGTTACAATCAGGGAGTGTTCTGAACCTCCGAATCTTTCTCCCTTTTTCTTTCTCTTTACACTCTGCGGGCTGCGCGTCGTGCTCCACAGAGCCGGCTGACAGGAAGCATCTGCCCGGGAAAAAGGACTTTATTAAATATAAAAGAGGGGGGGGGGGGCTCTTAGTAGATTTCCGGCTCAGATATAATTTCCAGGCTTCGAGTCTTCGCATCATTTTTGACTTAAGATCGGTTATCGGTAAAAGGAAATGCTGCGAGCTAAGTGTAAATATCTGTACTGTACACGTGCGTCTTGTTAGAAAGAGGAGGTCATCTTTTAATGTTGGCTTTCTTTCTCTGTACGTATGCTGACACACCATCATTCACTCGTGGCAAACGTGGAATTATGTTTACAAGTGCATATCGACCGGCAGCTGAGAGGAAATGGTCATTGTAGTTTCTTCAATTCTTTTATCGCGCGCACCAATAACTCGTATGCCGCGTATGTCAATGAGACACTGTTCAGGTCTAGGGCCCGGTACTGTTAAACAATAACAATATGGTATCGAAAAGAATGTTTAGCAACTACTGATACTGAAAAATATCAGTATCAAAAGCAGGTAGCAAAACAAAAAAAATCTTTAGAGACAAAGTTTTGATTCCTGTTGGTAAAGGAGAAGCATTAAAGGAAGTGACTTGGTTGTTTCAGCTAAAAAAGAATACATATTTAAAAAAAAAAATTGAATAAAAAACAATATTCAACAATAATCTCTATCTACTCTTCATCCCCTTTAAGTGATGGAATGATGGATGGATGGAAGGAAGGAAGGAAGGAAGGAAGTGTTTTTTTACAAGATGTGACCATTAAAATGTTTGCATGTTCTGCCCATGCCTGCGTAGGTTTCCCCTGGGAGCTCCAGTTTTCCTTATCCTTATCTTACTGAGACTTTAGTTTTTTAATGTGAAGGATTTTTTGCCCATCAGCTTTATTGGAACGTGCAGCCCAGCATCAATGAGCAGAAATCATTGAGGAAATGATTACTGCCTAAATCCTATCTCACAAAACCTCACACTTCAGCTTGAAAAAGAAATAAAGAATAAAAATCACAGGAAGAGGTTAAACTCCCCTAGTCGCGACCTTGTCAGATAAATTCAAAGTGCGCTTTGTTGTATAAGCCGGACAGAGGTACGCTTCATTGTTGAGTCCGAGCGTGCAGCATGAGAGAGTGTTCCTGTCAAAACACTTGGGTTTTTGTGGACGGGGTCTCACACGGACAGTGACCACTGACCTCCACTTCTGCCCCGCACTGCGCTCCGCTCCTACCTCCAGACGCGTGGGGAAAACTAAGCTGGACCAAAGACATGTCTCGATGTCCGCCGTGTTCCTTTCTGCGCCACAGTCACAAATGAACTAGTGGTGGTATGGGTCAATTAAACCACTCTGATCACAGTTACGCAGTTTTAACTCAGACTGTTGTAGACTTCACATTGTGTGTAAAAGCTGTTTAATGCGTGGCTCTTTTTGCTGTTTAATCATAACTTAGTGCATGGTTCAGCATCGAGGTCAACTTTGTTAGACTTCATTCAAGTATTTAGATAAGATAACCCATAATGTCTGATGGGTTATGTGTGGTTTGAAAATAATGGCCCACACTCAATTGCACTAGGGGAACTTCTATGAACACAAGAGCTATTTAGCAAGTGTGGGCTTTTTGTGGGCATGTTGCACCTACCATTTAAAATTACACAATAATATGTAAATGAGAGAGTGTTGCATGACTTAAACATGTGCCAATACATGTTCCACTTGTGCACATGCTACTCGTTTTGAACAAGATTAAACGCTTGGTAAATGACCCCCTAAGAGCGGGACCCACTGGGTACCTCACGACTCCATACGGTACACGGCTCACAACAACCTCATGAAATGCCGGTACTGCAATAATCAATATATTGCTTAAAATAACCTATGATACATCATGCGATATTCGTATAAACAACTACATTGCTCCATTTGTTTTCATGTGCATTGTTGTGGGACCAGTTGGAGGAATAGCGGTACATGATATCCAAATTCTTATTTCCTTACAGGACTTCTTTTGATTACATGGACAAGTCAAGTTTGTCAAATACACCCAAAAATATCTCCTCAAATAGTGATCATCAGCTATTATTCACCGCCTGAGCCGTATTTATGAATTTGGATGATACAACGGTCCCCTTTAGTTCTTTTTCAGCCTTTGTGGAGCTTGTAACACGTCCAAGGCTGCCTGCACTTCACTGGTGGCGTGTTTTTATGGGTCAGTATTATGTGCATATAAATAAACCCTGATTCAATATAGAAATTCGTGTGCGGACTCAAAGCGGGAAGTCTATTCTGCGCGGGCTTTAGGCTCGGCAACAGCGGGAGTGTGGTTGGTCTAAACAGCATGACCCCATGGCTTCCCATTCAGATGCATTCAAACAGACCGGAATAATAAAATAAAATAAAGCACAGCCATTTAAAATATAGAGCCGACACCGTGGCATACGGGCAAAGACGGATATTCTCAGTGCAACGGACAAAAGGTATTATTATGTTGACATTTTTCTCCCTTTTCCTCTCCTAACTCCAGTCGGGCGGAATGATTGAGCCTATATAAAAGGTCAAGCCTTTATCACAGGCTTGTTTTGTCGGAACTGGCTGTAGAGCAAATATAGTCCATTTTTGATGTTACAACACACGCCGCTAAGGGGGAATGATATAGACTTCTGGAAGTTGTTTTCATAGACCGGATGAACCAAGATTATGATAGGTTGAAGTTCTAGTATTAACACATGGCAAAACAAGGTGCCGGGTGCTGAGTTTTGCCGTTTTTTTTTTTTTTAGAATTATATAAACTGGAATAGATATTAGTATATGGGTCAAAGTTTGTATTCCTAACACCACAGCAACCACTGGACTAAAAATAATCAGAGCAGGCTCCTCCTTTAAAGTGACAGTCTGTAAGTTTAAACGTTTTACAAATGTAATTGTGTATAATTGGCCGCCTGGTCCTGCAATTTGACACTAAGTAAGTAATATAAGTAATTAAAAAATTATCTAAAGGTCCCTCCTTTTGCGGATTTCAGCAACTGATCAGAATCTTTCCTGTCAGGTCCAATCAGGGGGAGGGGACTTTTTCGTTTGCTTTTGAAAAGTCTGTGTGTCTCTCTCCTCATTTTGCAAACTAAGGCTGTGTCCGAATGTCCACCCTAGTCCCCCTAACCCCTCAGTCACTGATTCTGTTGGCGATTCGCACAGAAGCCCACTACTTTCTCCGACCTGTGTGACATCATGCGCCCTGCGGCATGCAGATTTCTTTCTTTTTTTTAATCAGAATGTATTTATTGTTACAAATGTTTATGTTATGAAACAGAATGAAATGTTGGCACTTTTACATGTGTTTTATTTGACATTTAAAATAAAACTATCATAAAAAATAAAATAAATAAATCACTCAAGCGTTAGCAGCTTTATCCTAATTTCTTTTGTATGCTCTTTATTACTTTATGTTTTACTCTATTGAGACCGTCCCCTAAATAGTGCAAGGTAGAACCGGCCCTGTTTGAAACTGTAGCAGGATCAATTCCGAAGACACCAAGTCACCAAGTTGTGCCGGAGCCAAGTTGTGACCCAAAATATCTAAGAAGCAAACGACAAAAGAACACCCACCACTTTAGTTTGAGCCTTCTCTCACTTTCCAACAGTTTGCTGAAACATGTCGATTTTCGAGCTAAACACACCACAGAGCAGAATAAAAGCCCCTGTTCTTCTGCCCTGTGAGTGGATATAGGCGCCGCTGAAACCATTAACCCTAACTATAGCGACCCCTCTTTATCAAATAGCTTTCGAGCCACAAATGTTCACTCCGCCAGTCGTTCGGTGGCCATTATCCCGCTCCATTATTGTATGTGCACTTCCAGGGATGGCATTTACGCTGCCTTTTTTTTGTTTTTTTTGCCCGCCTTCGTTTCACCACGTCCAAGTCCAAGCCACGCACCTACATTATTGACGGGGGTCAGAAATCGCATGAATTTCAAACAGCGGGGATGTTGAGATGGGAGAGCGCCGTGCCGAATGCAAAGAGGCGCCGAATGCATTACCACCACCGCAAATTCAGGGTTGCTTCACAACTCATTTAGGAGGCCGTAGTTATTGAGCGACCTTGACGGTAATTTTAATCCGCGATTGCTGCTTCGACTTCTTCAAAGGTCAAAATTGTTTGTTTCTTGAGTTTTCTTTGAGAGAAACATTGTGGCGCACCAGCCGGGTTTCCCACGCATATTCATTAACGTTTGGTATCACGTGTAGCGCAAAAGGCAAACGAGATGACAGTGTAATCCAAATATGGTGATCTCCTTTCCGGGAGACATCCGTGGCTAAAGACGGGAGAAATGTACAGGCACATGCGTAGACGTTACAAAACTTTAAGGCCGTTTTCTTGACACTCTTGCAACACCAACCCCACTTTAATAATCTTCGAAATACTTTTCCAGTCTTGTACTTAATGTTCTGAAGGTTTGTTCAGAAGGATTTTAAAATAACAAATTCCAGCCTGATTTTATTGAGCTTTAAACAGCAAAAAAGCAGTACATTTTAATTGATATTGTCCACTTATAAAAAGCGTATTTAAAAACGAAACAAGATATCCAAAATCCTGTCTGGAAATATGAATGTAACCAATATTTCAACAAAATAAACCCATATTTAAGTCGATTCTTTATTCAGATTTCATCACTGAAAATATAGACAATATTTTACATGAAAACATAACATTACAAAAATCTTGCAATACATAGTTTTTTCCTCATACTATATCAGTAATATAGACCAAAGGTTTCCAATTGAGATCTCTAAATTATATATATAAATATTATTTTGCCTTTATACCTGCAGTGTTGATACTAGGTTGAGTGTCCCAAACGATAAAAAATGCAAGTCCAGAAGCAATACTTGCTCTTAAAGTAACTTTAACGTTTACAGCCCACCTTCAAACTTTGCACAGGCAGTTTGAAAACCATGGCCAAAGCTCCTCGTGTGTGCTATTGGACATGATCATGTCAGCCTTTTGATCCTGGCTGAATTCCGCCGTGCTCATTCTAAATGCCGCCTCTAGGCCGGGCCAGTATACGGGAGCTCGACTCTGGGCGAGTAAATAAAAGCATCCAAGGGGTAATCCGTTTAGAACGCTCTTATTTTGAAGGACCAGTCGGCTCCATGAAAGACGGGGTGCGGTAATCCGGTTACGGCCGCGCACATGTGTGGATGCTCCCATATGGATCTCTTCTTGTGTGCCTTTTTATTGATTTTTTTTTTCATTCTCCATTTGGTCTGCCTCACTTTTCTAGCCAACGCGCTCAATAAGAACAAAAAAACAAAAACGCTTTTATCCAAAAGTCAGTCTTTTCATCTCTGGTGCAGTGAGTGTGTGTCGGGTGACCAGCGAACGCAATCTTTTACTGAAAAGCACAGACAGTTTAAGCGATTATCATTTGTCTGAATTATTTGTAACTCTCCCTTATATTAAGGGGAGACACGGCAAGGAAACCCACTATTGCCACATTTGTTTGACCAGCAGACACGGTCTTTTACAATATATGGACAGCTTCAGCAATTCATTTGAAATTAGTCGTAATAAGCATGATGAAATTAAGAAGCGTTAACACTCCATTATTTCATCATGCTTATATTAAGGGGAGACACATCAGGTAAACCCACTTTTGCTACATTTGTTTGACCAGTCAACACGATCTTTTACAACATAGCACGGACACTTTAAGTGGTCATTATCAGTCGGAATTAGTCGTAACGCTCCATTTATTCAATATGCTTAAGGGGAGACACAGCAAGGAAACCCATTGATGCCACATTTGTTTGACCATTCTTTTGCTTCAAAATATATGGAGACTCTTTCTCCTGCAAGGATTTGTTGAAAACTAATACCATGAACCTGTCCTGATTTAAGGGAGTGGAATTTATCATTTGATGGTGTTATGATTAGGATTATTAGTTTTAATACAATTTTCCAGCAAATTCCCTCTGAACATTAGTACAAAAATAATTTAAACCCGGCTCATTTCTTCCCGGAAAGATATGCAACTTAGACCATTTTGTGGGCATAAAAATCCTTATTTCCAGATGAAAGACAAAATAATATGATTAAAAAAATAAAATAAATCAGTAATCTGTGACCATAAGACAAAGATTTATTTTTTTCCGCTTCCAATTGCGTTTCCGACTTAAAAATGTACAATGCAACATCACCTTTGACCCTGGCAGCTACTGCTCTTGCTGTGCATTGCTCATTTTTCCCGCCAGAGCGTATTGGATTCTCGTCTTAAGACTCAACCCTCACTGAAAGACAAATAGACTGGGAGACATTAACACACACACACACACACACACACACACACACACACACACACACACACACGATGTAGACCCTGGCACGGCCCTTAGCCCCAGCTGCTTGATGTTTCCTCCTCCTGGCAGTCTATTCCATTTTGCCCCGCTCTATCGTTCTCATATCACTCAAAAAAATAAAAATAGATAGAAAGTGGGTTGACACGGAGATGCAATAAGCGGGGAGGGTCCCACGAGTGCAGTCCTGAGTACGAATCTCATCCTGGGGCGACAACAAGGGTGCAATTGCTGCTATCACCACTACTACCAATGTATGGTGCTTCAAATAATAGTAAACAGAGAGAGGAACAGAGAGGTAACAGAACGGAAAGAATATGATGTCGGAGATACAATAATGATGGTGGGAACAACAACAACAACAAACAATGTTTTAGTTGGAAGTCATACGTTCAGTATTATATCACTTCCTAAACCAGCGGTTCTCAACTGGTTTAGTGTCGGGACCCTCAATCGCCATATGATGACAAGCTGTGACCCAAATACCACTTAGACTAGTAAAATATAATGTAAAATATGGTCCTTTCCTCAAAAAAAAAAAAAAAAATGGTTGAAAAAACATTAAGTAAGCCCACAAAAATATTTAATTATGTAAAAAAAAACCTGATAAGTCATTTTAACAAACTCAAGTAGTGATTTTATAAATTTTTGGGAACAGAAATATTAAAATAAATGTTTTCTGGGAAAGACTCACGACCCACTGAAAACCGTTCCGTGACCCAGCAGTTGAGAAACTGCCCTAAACCATACAATAGGGCTGCAGGATTTGAAGAAATGAATAAAAACTAAAAAGTGACTTTTTTTCTGACAAGTGTTCACAATTATATTTTACATTTTTCGTCCGCCCTCCTTTGGGTTGGTCGGGCTCAGCCATCCTCTGACCCCAGTTACATGCCATTTTAACCAATCACAGAGAAGTGTGGACTCTCAGAAGAACCAGTTTGTTGCTTCTACAAGCCAATATAAAGATACACATCATGATAAAATTGTGTGAAATTAAGATTACAAGAAGAATGTGGTATCAACTTTTCGCCATATCACCTACCCCATACTAAAGCGAAACCAAGCGATATATTAAGAATATTACAATATGGCAGTGGTGCCCAAAGTGGGGCATGGGGGCCAAATGACAAATTATTGGTGGTCCTCAAGCTTCTTGTTGAATTTTTTAAGGGACAGAATTAAGGGACAGAATTAAAGTGAATTGGTTGTTTCAGCTCAAATACATGTTTTTTCACCCAAATTTTTTTTTCTTATTTTGCCCCAATTTTTTCTCATTTTGCTATTTTTGTATTTATGACCACACAGGTCATACGGATTTGATATTTCACAACATCATACCGCTGTTCTAAAAGGGGATTTTGCTGATATTAGCATTTAGCCACTGTGTTTAGATCAAACCAAAAAACAGCCTATGGCTGTGTCCGAATGTCCACACTATTCCCTAACCCCTCATTCACTACATAGGCCCGCACTATATAGTAGACTATATAGTGCACTGATTCTGTTGGCGATTCGGACAGAAGCCCACTACTTTCTCCGAGCTGCGTGACGTCACGCGTGCTGCGGCGTGCAGATTTTTTTTCTTTTTTCTCTTTTTTTTTCTGAATTTATTTATTGTTACAAACGTTTATTTTATTAAACAGAACGACAGTTTTGGCACCTTTACAGGCGTTTTATTTGACATTTAAATTCCAATTTAAACTATCATGTATAAAAAAAAAATCACTACAGCGTTAGCTCAAAGACGTGCAGAAGTAGGTCAGCCCGGTGTCCGAAGCGCCAGCAGAATGAGTGCACTACATCTGCTAAAAGTTCGCTAAACTCCGGAAAAAAATTATTTCTGCGATAAAGACCGACCAAACTCATGAAACAGTGGAGTATTTATGGATAAATACGAGTCAGATATATTTAACATGGATTTTACATGAATGGCTTGGATTATTTGAGAGGAAGCTATCGGTCATTTAACAGCTCGAGCTAAAGGTAAGCAGCTAACGCTAGCATTTTTCACCGTAACCGTTTATATTTAAGTCTTTTATTCATGATAAATACGCAACACACGATTGAAACAGCTGATTTCATTCCGTCGTGTTGTTTAGTTCAAAGACCTGTTGCTGTCAGGCATTCTTCTCCGACTCTCGCAATGCATTGTGGGCTATATTGACCCGTTTAGTGACCGCTGCTGCTCACTACTTTTCAGAATGCATTGTGGGAAATTTTGAGTGCACTACTTTTTTCTCTCTGGACATTCGGACACCCCTACAAAATGGCGTGACCACTATATAGTGCACTATATAGGGAATAGTGTGGACATTCGGACACAGCCTATGTCACGCAATGAATATGAACAATTGCGTTATGAACGATGGCGCTACGTACTCGCGTGTGGACTAAACTTTTCAGTCGTGGATCGTTTTTTTCTTTTTCTTTCTTTCAACCCGCCTGTGCACGGATGTAAATATCATGTGTATATATATATATATATATATTGTATAAACCTGTACATATCGGCTAGCCAACACTAAAGTTTACCTGGTGGCACGCACACCCGTGTTTCGTACTTTATTTAAGCACTAGCTGTTTCTCCTGAGAGACGAACAGAATCTTTAATCTAGCATTTACACAAGTTACCATATCACAAGTGTTACACAAGCGTGTTCTGGGTATTGGTTTAGTTTAGTTTATTTGTTTAAAAATCAAGGCATCTTAAATCAACATTTCTTGGATTGCTCAACACATTTCACCGTTTACGTTCATTGAAAATAATCACATTTGTTTTAAGACATATTCAGTCGCAGTTTTGGCTGCTCAAAATGTTTTTATTGTTTTTTCAGACAGTTTTGTTTGATTAATTCTTTTTAAGCCTCTTCATTTGAGCCTTAATGGCATTTTTCTATAGTCCGCCCAGCATTCCCCGCTCTGCTCCATCTTCGCCTCCTGCAGTGCCTTGTTCTCCTGCCCCTCATCAGGTGTCTTGTTGAGTGTCTCTTCCACCCAGAAGTCCCCGCTCTGCTCCAGCTCCTGCAGTGCCTTGCTCTCCTGCTCCTCATCAGGTGTCCTGTCCAGTGCGAGTGTCTTTTGCGCCCGGAGCTCTGTGAAGGCACGCTCAGAGTCTTCAAGTCTTGCCTTCTGTCTGATTTTTGGGTCCAGCAAATTAATCTGATGTTTTCGAAGAGCAGCCGTATCATCCGTCCATTTGTCTCGGATCTTCTGACAAAAGCCTCTCTCCTCCACGAGCTCGCTCTCCAGTCGTGTCACCTTTTCCTGCATGCCATTGATACGTGAAATTTTTTGCTGCAGATTCAGCTGCAGTTTAACTATTTCTTCCGTGGCGCTCTCCCAGGCCGCCTTCATGTCATGGTCCTTCTGCGTGCTCTCGTAGTGTTTTTCAGCTTTTTCCTCCAGAGCCCGGTTCCTCTTGCGCTCCTCTTTCAGCTCTAGAGCTGTCAGACTGAGCAGTTCTCTGAGCTTTTGGGAGGACTTGTTCAGGGTTTGCGTCTCGGCCCGAAGTGATGTATTCTCCTCCTTCAAGGCTCTCATGATGGTGTCTTTGGCCTTCAAGTTCAGCTGCAGGATTGTGTCTGGATACTGTTTGTTTTTTAGGTCTTCACAGAGGACACCTATATCTTTTTCCAGAGCCTTTGTGATCCCCTCAGCCTCTTTCGCCGCAGTTTGGTGGGCTATTTTCGAGTTTTATTTGACTGTTTTAGCTGACCGTAACTATACTTCAGTGCCTGAGTCACCAAGCTAAAGTGCTCTCTCTGATGGTCTATCTCCTGTCGTAGGGAGACATTTCTGATGTCCCCTTCAGCGATGGAGGCCCGGAGTGTGATGTTGTCCTCCTGTAGCCTCTGGTTAAGAGTCTGGAGGTCTCTGACCGCCGCTCGGTTCAAATCCATTGTCTGCTCGATGCGGTGGGAGCGATGTTTCTCGTCCTGCAGAGCTATTTCGATGGTGGTCTTCTCCTCTTTTACTGTCACCAGCTGGTTTTGCAGACTGCGAATGTTGTCCACTGCTGAGCTCAAAGCGAGCTTCAGCTGTTGGACCAGCTCGGTGTTCAGTGAGGGTTTTCTTTTGAAAAGGTTGGGTGCCATTTCCAAAAGCTAGTAATAGTGATTACTAGTGTTTTTTATACATTTTCTGGCTAACTATAAGCATATTTAGGACTCACGAATAAAGTGGAGCAATAATCGTATCCCTTTGTATGTTTTTTTTTCTTCTCATTCTTGCAATAGAATATCATGCAGACTGAGGAGTACAAGGGAAAAAACTGGCACTTGAAGCTAGCTGTTAGCATGTAGCATGAAGCTAGCATTAAAGTGAACTAGCAAAGGCTGATGTGTCTGACACCATTAAATAAACTGGAAATACATCTAACTTTGTCATATCCTTCAATTGTGTAGGGCAGGCGTGCGCAATTCATTCCCCTCGATGAAAAAGGTTTGGACCCCCCCGGCGATATCGGGCACCCTAACGTACGAAACAAAAAGAATGCGTGTTGAAATCGTAATTAGGTAGAGAAGAGAAGGTAAAGAAGTTCATTCATTTTAATTAAGCCAGCCAAAAAGATCGTACTAAAAAGCCAACACAAAACAATGTCTTCAAACATCTTTAAAACTTTAAACACACTGTTTGAAGGTCATTTTGTCATTATGTAGCATTGATTACTGAGCACAATAGGCCACACAATGCACTCCCACAGCTGCATTCATGTGGCGCTCTTATGTACAAAATGAACAGAAAAATCAGCAGCCACCCTTCCCGCAGCCCACTGCCTCCACTTCACTGGTGCTTGGGGCCTATTGTGCAAAGTACCAGCGAAAAACCAATCAGTCATTTAATTGTGCTAATACCACCTCCTCTTATTGTGATTGCAGGCGGGTTCTGTATGGCCGAGCATCATACAGTAATGTATGAGATTAGAGAAATGTCACTTTTTCCTTATTAAACTATAGAATAAAATGCAAAGAAGACCATTCCTTTACACATACCTGCACTTTTAATAGCACCCATAAGATACTGTATTGGAATGAGGAATTACCCATCAGCACCAAATCTTCTGTCAATGTCGCCTGACTCTACAGCGGGCATGTCATTTTTAAAGAATATGCAATAATTCAAACCCTTTCCCAAATTGCGTACAGTGCCAACGCCCACAAATCAGCATAACTAACAATATGTGTTGAAATTAAACCATAGACATAGACAAAACGTTGGAAATGTTTGCAGCAAGCTTCAATCAATACATGGTTTGCGTTGTGCTCTATGAGAAACCACCGCGGGCCTCATCCATAATGTGAACCCATCTCCTCCATCTCCCAGCTAAAAGGCACGTTCACCGCCGAGCCACTTTGTCCCCCTGACCCCAATCTCTGTCTGATTTAGCCTCTGAGATGTGCGCTGACGCCGGTACACTTCGTAAATAAGACTCCAAATTACGGCCAGGCGGGAGAATCCGAACAATACCTGCTCAGTAATGGCAGAATGGGCGGTAGAGTATGTCGGAGGGAAGTCGTTTAAAGGGGCTGTTGTCGCCTGGATGCAGTGCTGGCCTTGACTTGAAACAAAAGGGAGCGATAAGCGATTCGTACTGTTACAAATGACACAACGTACTAATGTTCATACGAGAAAGCACCCACGCTGCCGACACACACACAGGCTGTTCGAGAACAACTGAGCAACTGGAATAAAACAGTGTTCAATAAATAGGATACAGGACTTAACCACAGAAGGCTTTTGGTGTTGTTCTGCAGAGTGTACAAGCAATAGAAGAAAAAACAAGAACACCGCAACAAGTCATCTTTAACTAAATGACATTTTCTTGAGGTAAGTGAATTTGTCTTTGATTTGAGACTCTAATTTTCAATAAATCTGTTCATGGGGCAGGATATAGATTAAGATAAGATAACTACAACAGTAAGTACATTTACATGTTTCATGTAGTTTTGAGAGCGGTGATTTCTTTTATCTTAATTTAAGTGTAGATATCTTCTCCCATGGACAGATTTCTTGAACTTAGACTCTCAAATCAAGGCGGACCGTTGGCGCAGATGTGTGCAGTCGCGACAGCGCTTCTGTCAGTCTCCCCCAGGGGAAACTGAAGCTACCACCGAGTATGGAGTGAATGTAAAATGCTCTCATGTAAAGTGCTTTGTGACCATGTCTGTGAAAGGCGCTATACAAATAAAGTTCTTCTTCTTCTTCTAAATAATGGATAAAGCCAGGTTTTTGTTGTAACGCCTGCACATAGGCCTGTATGATTTTGCTGTCTCCCAGAAAAGAAATGACCATTACTTGGATTACAGCGTCACCTTTTGTGCTACATGTGGATACCAAACATGTCATCAGTGTTGATCGAATATGCACGTGAAAGACGGAGGGGTGCTGTTGTAGTTACTTCCTGGATATCTCTGGCTCGCTTGTGGAAAAAAAAACTAAACGTCATAATTAAGCTTTGCAAAGGGTTAGTATTTTACTCTGCAATGAAAACTAAGCTGTTAGGGGAAAAAACTATCTCAACATTGACCACTGAATTGTCAAAAAATCAAAGTAGATTGGACTGTTCCAGATTAAGGTACCCATCTAGATACACGGACAACATGCATACTTCTGAAATAATTTGCCTTGCCATTATTCAAGGGCGATGTAATCCTGGCACAAAGTCTAATGTTATTTCACTACATTCAAGTTATTTCTTAAGGGACTGAATGACGAAATTAAATGACTGCATAAAAAAAAAGAAATACCCAAAATAGATCAAGTTAGCCGTAAAAAAGTTCCGTGCTATATAAATTTTATCCATCATTAGTATTAAATTGGAGGTTTAAGGACATTTTAATGGTGGTTACTTAATAGAAATAAAACGTGGAGGTCTACAGAAATATAATATTCTTGAAAAGACCGGTGGAGCTGAACAAAGGGAGTTAATCGCTCCATTCACCTTCTTTTATAACCTCGCTCCTCTTTCTCCTCTTCCTTTCCTAAAACACCCAGTAATTTCATAATATTCAGCCTGAAAAGCTGCATGATTCGAGTTCACATTTGAATAGAGACGTTTTGGGCACATCTCTACCCCGACTTTTCAATTATTATTATTATTTATTTTTTTTTTTTTTCCCCAAGGCGCTGACACGTCAACAAAGGCAATTACATCCGCCAGGCAAAGGGAGGTCATCTTGGGTCCTTTTGGTGTGAATTGCTATCATTACCGAAGAGTTCTTTGACGCAGAGTCGGGCTTAAATCATTAAAGTTTCCAAGTCACTGGTACAGTCATCTCTTTGTGGTTCATTTTGGCTGTACATTTGTATTCCGCCATTTAAAAGAGGTTTTCTTATGGGGTTACTCTACAAGTATTAGCCAGAGGGAAGAACAACAATTCAAACAAACAGACAAGGCAATGTCTGCTACTACGCCAATGGTTTCGTTGATGAATCTCTAACCTTAATAGTGGCTTAAAAAAAAAGACAAAAAGCTGAGCCATAATAGTCAAAATGATAACAAATAAAGGTTGTACATATCTCACTTTGCATGTAACTTTGTAGGTCTATCATATATTAGTTTCACAGTTTAAGTTGAATAACAGAAGTGAAGGAACTTTGTCATGATATTCTAATTATATTATATTACCTGTACCTGCAGCTGTTTTTTGAGCCGCCAGCGCTTATTTGAGTAATCTTTGAATCTTCTCCACTGGCTTTTCTTAGCATCGCGACAACAGCTCACAAAAAAACGGAGGTCCTGCGTATCGAGAAAATGCTTTCCTCACCTCCCCATGTGTATTTTTCTTTTTTCTTTATTGAAACAGCTGCACAGCAAAGGGGGGAGCAATAGGAGGGGGTGGGGAGGGGCTTATTCAATATGTTAAATATTGTATATTCTAACCAGTGTAAGATGATGATAGAGATGTCTTGACAAAATTACCAAGTACCAGGAAAAAGCCTGATATCCCCTCAATAATAATAAGTAAGTTTCCATTCGTGCATTATTCCTTTAGCTTCCTTAGCGTTTACTTAAAAAAATTAAATAAATAACATGAAATAATAATTATTGTCTGGGTATGGAAAAGACGGTAAGGAGGAGAGCCCGGGCTGATCAGGACTTTGGTTTATGCAGGAGCGCCCTCTGCAAACAGCAGTGGGAAAGGCATGAGACAAAACTGCAAAAACAAGCTCTCACTTTCAGCTCTTGGTATTCTGCTAATTCAGTGGTGCCATGATGAACACACACAAAGTTATAATATGATTAAAAGCTCAAAGAAATTTTTGGCATGTCCGTTTTAAAGATTGCGCTTTATCATTGGACAACTTTGCCTTTATCTTTGACTTCAACTAATGTGTGTTAAAAGTTATAATTCTAAAATGGAACCAGCTCAAAAACAAGCTTAGCACAGCCTGGGCTTAGCAACAATCAAACATGCTCATCTGCATGGGGACACGGGCTTAAACGTGGACAGGATCAGAAAAAGGTTTGATAAAGACGTGTCTGACCTTTCTAAAGCTTCCAGTCCATGACAGTAAATATGTGCTGGCACCCATAGGATCCCTTCAAAATCAATAGGACTTAAATGCCTATCGACAAATTCTATATTATTTCTCAGCGCTAGAAATTGGCCCGACATGCCGAGAAAATCTAAATCTCAACCTTAACCAGATTGATCACGCTAATGCATCTTCCTCCTGGCAGCGCACAGACATCCCTGGCTGCTTCTCTCTCATTCCAAATCAATGACAAATGCCAGAGCCCAGCATGAATTTAGCTCTCCTGGAGGGAGAAGGGGGGAATAAAAGGGCACATTCGCTGCTGAAGTCGACAACATGTGTATTACGACATGTGCTGATCAACGCGAGATGCCCGATGTGATGAATGGAAATGGGTAACGCCGGAGAAAAGAAAGCTTCAGTGCCATCGTGGGCCAGAATTCTATTTGGTTATGAAGAATTGCTTTAATCTAGAGACGGGGTAATGGGGCACAGTCATGCGTCGTGCAAGTGGGAACGCTACACTGATGGGAGCCATTTACTTTAGCCGTAATGAAAGTTTATGATAAGGCATTTCAATCTGGATCTAAACAGTACTTCAGCGTGAGAGCTAATGGATCACTAACTGAAAGGTCGCAGGCACTGATGGGCTATGCTAATATTAGTGATGCCGTGAGCGTGGCTGCCAATCCGGGCCCATGCGATCATGAACAATGACAAACAAGTCACATTGTCACGGTGGGTGTCTTGTCCAAGGATGCAACTTCAAGGTCAGAGCTGGAATAGATGCACCAAGCTTTGGATTCATGGACAATTGCTCCATCCAAAGAGCTACTATCAACTCGACCTTAAAGATACACGGCGGGACATTCCAGATCATATTTTGCCTGAACATTGGCGGAAAATGTTTAGCCTTACCAAAAAAAAAGTTAACATGCTTTAATATTTGGTTGGACCGCCTTTAGTTTTCACAGCACACATTCGCTGTAGCATTGTTTCAATAAGCTTCTGCAACGTCAAAAGTTCCAGTGTTGCATTTGTTTTTCACCAAGATCTTGCATTGTGTGGAAAGCCCTCTTCAGCACATCTCAAATCTTCTCAATGGGGGCAAAATCAGGCCTCTGCGGTGGCCAATCCATGTGTGAAACTGATGTCTCATGCTCCCTGAACCACTCTTCCACAAAGTGAGCTAGATGAATCCTGGAATTGGCATCTTTGAATAATGTCCATGCCAACAAGGAAGAATAAATCCATGGATGGAATAACCTGGTCATTCAGGATGTTCAGCGGATCTCATTGTTTGGGCACATGGCTGAACCTAGAGCTGACCAACTGTCAGAGAGTGTATGTCACATACAGTACCTCAAAAGTTTGTGCGCTTTTTTTTTTAAAGTATTGTTTTTCTTTTATTTCAAGACCATTTACATTTAGATTATCACTGAAGGCATTCCTTTATGAATGACACATTCTGTTGATGTGTTTAATAGCAAACTAAGAACCATCTTGTTTCGGAAAGCGTTGTTTGTGAATTCTCTTTCTGTGAAAGGTGCTATATGAATAAACTTTACTTACATAATGGAATTATAATTTGAATAAAAAAAAAAAATCTTCAACATAGCTTTTGCTTTTATTACTGCTGAGTTTTTCTCAATAGGCATCACAGTGTAGTCACCAGAAATGGTTTTGACTTCACAAACTGTTAAACCATTTCAAGCTAATTGAGAAAATGCCAAGAATAAAGGATGAAGAGTTATTTCACCGTTTTTGGGTTCCTACATAATCCCATATGTTCATTCATAGTTTCTGTCTTCAGTGAGAATCACACAATGTAAACAGAGTTGAAAATAAAGAAAAGCCGATATTACACATAGCATGGACTCAGGCCCTATTACTGACCACATTTCTGTCCACAAAACTTAAATCAATCTTGATCAAAGCATTATGTTCACAGATCGGACGACACCATGTTGCAAAAATTAACCCCATCACTCAACTTGAGACCCCTTCTGTTCAACACTAGTTTTATACGTTTGAGTGGGACATATTTCAGAGTGGCTATTGTTGTACTGTGACCTAACTATGAACCGCTGGAGACCCTCTGTGTCACCCCTATCACAATGTTTACAGTGGGCCATAACGGACGGCCGGGGGAAAGCCCGCGCTCGCGTCCTTGGTGAAATACAAGACAGGCCTTGCCCCTTGTACTCGTACCCATCAAGCAGGGCCATAAAGCCACATACAATCCATTCTGTAACCACTCAGCATTTACAACCTGTGCCAGAGCATAATGTATAGAGAAACATGACCCCAACAAGTGATCCACACTGTAGGGGTAGAGTATCGTCGTAATAGCAGAAGTTGCAGCTAATGTTGTAAGCCAGGGGTCGCCAACCTTTTCACGTGATGTGGTATTTTTATGAAGCAAAAGCGACAGAGAGCTATTTATGCATCAAAGAGGCTTGTCTAATTATGCTATTTCAACAAAAAATGCTTGAATGTTGTCGTTTCTCTATACTTTATGTACCTAGATAATAGAGAGTGAAAAAGTTTGCAGATTTGTTTCAAAATGTTCAGCACCAACGAAAAAATGTATCTAAAATGTGATTATGCAGTGTGTGTGTGTAGAACTGTTGATAATATAACACAGGGAATATATGATTATTGTAATGTTTTATGGTCCTAAGGAACACATAATAGTTGCATAGGTACCCAAAAAAGTATAGTGAAAGTACTGATTATCAAAGGTATACCAAGCTCCACAAACTGCAATTGATCTGTATGCAGTTTCTACTCTCTCAGCAGCATGGCACGCTATGCACACTCTATAACACGTCTCCAACAACCTCTCCACAGACTGGAAACAGCCGAGCAGCCCCATCAGTATTCTAGGTGGGTCCGATCTCCCATGAATATTTGAAGGCTGCCGGGCTTTTGCCACCAAGCACAGAGCAAAGGCAGCGGGCAGCGGTTCAGAGGGCTCTTACCATCAAAAGGAGTGCATTCACCGGAGAATACACGGGGCAAGGCGCGAGGCAGGTTATCCAAAGGGGCAGAGTTACGTAGGTTAGGGTTACGTAGGGGAGGATGAAAATTTCAACATTTTTCAAAAGGTGCATACGGACCGGTTTGGGTCGTGTCGTATGAAAGTGACTGATAAAAAAAAAAAAAAAAAAAAAAACACACACTCACAAACTGAGGTGGGCTACGTGTGAAAAGAGACGTTTCCCGAAGGCGTTGACAGCTCCGTATAGGATAGGGTAGGCAGGTACAGTATGTTTGCTTCGAGGCGGAAACATGTTTTTTCTTGTCAAAAAATTGGGCTGAACGTTTGGGGGTACTCTCCCGAGGAAATTCTGTAAAGGATATGAGCATATTTACAGTATTTTATGAATAACTTTTAGCAATCACAAACCTGGAAGAATGACTTCCTGAAAGTTGTGCCAAGAATTTGGATTTTCGTAAAGTGGTTTGAAAGTTGGTGGGAACAACATTGGACCTCAACTTAACAAGGTCCCTTTGTCATGGTTTGAATACTTAACCTTAAATATAGACCCTCTAATTCAAAGCCCCCTCCTGGAACCGCCACCTTAACGTGGTGGAGGGGTTTGAGCGCCCGAATGATCCTGGAGCTCTGTTGTCGGGGGCTTGGTGCCACTGGTAGGGTCTCCCATTGCAAACAGGTCCTAGTAGACGGGTCAGACAAAAAGCGGTTCAGAAGCCCCTTATGAGAGACCAACAGGCCCGGTTAGAACCATGAGGCCGTCCTTCTGTGGACCCGCCACCTGCAGGAGGAGCCATAGGGGTCTGGTGCAATGTGATTTGGGCTGCTCCAACAGCTGCCCCCACGAACCCGGCAATGAACAAGTGGAAGAAAATGGATGGATGGATGATTCAAAGCATTCATATCCAATTCCAGGTCAAGTTCTTACCCTGAGGTCAAGTTCTTACCCGGATCTCTCACATTGTAATTCACAGCTACTTGAAAAGTGCCATGTTGTAAATATTGCTATCCAATTGTCTAGTGAATTCCCGACACTTCCCGTGATGAATCTGCATGCCGACTAGTTTCTGACATCGGCAATCTTTTCCTGCGTGGTGTGGGTCCAAGTCAAGACGGGGAGATCTTTTGCTGCGGAGTGCGCTTCTGGCAGATGTGAGTAACAAAAGGCGGAACTGCGGGTATTGGCAGCTGATAAAGCTTTACCTGCCGTCAGCTCTGAGCACTTTCACCTCGTCTGCGCTCATCAATCTCACGCGAGCCCCAATCCAGTCACGGAGGGTTGGACGGGTTAATGTGGATACAATGATCAAAGCCAGTCAGTCTGATAGGCCTTTATTCGGATTCAGCACCGCTCGTCTGAAAGGACTGGTTGAGTGGAATATACCCTGGGGGGTTTTGCCAAACGCAGTACAATAGACGAAGCAGTACTTATTCCCCATTATGAAAGAATATGACTTTGTGGAAGGGGGTGGAAGTTTTGATCTTCTGCCTTGTAATAAGTTCATAATAAAATGAGTTTGTTTAGTTGGGACTCTCTGGATGGGACTCACAAACCCAGTCGCATTCATCCTGGCCTGTACAATAGGCTAAATCTTCCTGACCAAACCTAGTTCCAGAAATGGCGACGACGGGTTCCTGGGCTTTGTACCATGGCTGCCAGCTGCGCCCGATGTAGGTTGACCCAGTTGGAAGACGTTTCTCCACTTGCAGCACAGTGGCGTTGGTGCAAGAGCTCTTACTCCACATCCGAAAGGTTCTTGGTTTGTTCCCAGGTGGAGTTTGCATGTTCAAAAGCCCCCACAGGATAGAACAATCTCAGTCAGCATGGTGTATTGGTTCACGGAGGCAGCCTCATATCAAATGTAATGTGATTAGAGAAAAAGGTCAATCTCCCTCTTCTGATGGATCGTGAGCCACCTCTCTCTTCCTCTTTCGCCCGTCTGTCGTCTCATGGCAAAACACTACAGGGATTTCTGAGGATATCAAGAGGAATTAGCCTGTCTAATTCTCGCAATTGAGGCCTCATGTGTGAATTGACAAATCGCCTTAATATCCGTCCCATACAAGTCTCCATGCATCCTCCTCTCCGCATTGGATTTTTCACTACATCCGTAAATCTCGTTGGTCTGCCTTCTGGCGTGCCGCCTCTTGGTCGAACCATCTCAATCTTGAAATGTGTATCGTCAAAACATCTATCCCTGTCAATGAATTTGCCTGAAGCCACACTGCAGAACATTCCAGCAATTAAAAATCAAACAAATCTGCCCGCGATGCTTCAAATGATCATGGGCCAGGGTTGCCAGTTGTCAGTTGCAAAACTCAAGTCCTCAAGCTGATTTTCGACATACTTGTTGGTGCCACTATGTTCTGGACCACCCATGTCCATCTCTTAAAGAAAAAAAGCAGCTTTTGAATCTAAAATAGGATAGTTTTTTGTTAACAGGTCAATGTTATATGATATTTTACATTGCAAACAGCTCTGTGAAAACTCTGACCCAATTCCGCTGCAACACTGCAAACCTGGCAACCCTGATCTAGACACAGACAATATGAAGTGGAGAAATCAAGCAATGATAAGTCTCATAACTTAAATTGGGGCTGGGCAATTAATACAATTTTAATCTAATCGCGATTTTGATAAAGGTCGATCTGAATAATCACGAAGTGCGTTTTATTCGAACAATCAATCGTCGCATTCTGGAAAAAAATTCCAGATGCCGCGATGCTGCAGCGCCTGTCAGGTCAATCCCAGGAAATACTCGGACTCAAAGAGGAAAACTATCGCTGTATTTGGACCATATGAATTTTTTTTAGGCTCCAGACGAAAAAAAGAGTGGATTAGCTGGACTTCTGATAGTGAATTGTAAGTTTGAGCCGTCTTTTACACTTATAAATGCACTGTTTACTAGTATTTATAAACATATTCTGTAACATAGCCAGCAGTGAGCGAAACGGGAGCAGTGGCGGATGGGGCACTCATCCATATTTGATGTCCCCTCTCTCTGTTTGCGGCTCTCTCTCTCGGAGACGAAGACTCACAACAGCGTGAAAGATAGAGGCTAATCTGGTTTGGACTGTCCTCGCGCGTGTTTGCTAAACTCGGGGTGAGAAGGCCAGACGCCGTTTTTAAGCTAATGCTGTCTGCGCCGTGCTGCTCAAGGCTCACCTGTCTGCTGCAAATTGATCGAGACAACTGTCGGCTGAATACTGAGGGCGCAGTCTGGACTGTTTGGCATTTGTGTAGAGTGCGCACAATCAAGGACATGTTAAAAATATCCTTTTAAATGTTGTTGCTATTTGGAGATTTGGTACATGAAAGAGGGACATGAAATTATTTAATTTAACATTAATTCAGATTTTTCCATTTTCAATCTGTGACGGATGAGTTGGGCTGTCCATACAGTATACACACCATCAACACGAAGCTGATTGCGAGCATCAGTCTTTTAAATAACGCACTAGCCTGGTCTTACCATTCCTCTTGCTCCGACTTCAATTTCTGGATATTTGGGAGCCGAGCCAGAACGGATTGAAGAGCTGCCTTTACTTTCGTATCCACCGCCATTACCGAACTACAACCAGCAAATCCGGCACAAATGCTTGACGTCACCTACAACACCCACCTCCCCCACTCGCTGAATGGTAGGTTGAAATTCAACCGATGAAACGCGGCCACTGAGATCGATCCCAGACATACGTGTAGGGAAAAGATAATTGACCGGAGTTTACGGATGGCTAAGGCCTGGATAATAATGTACTGTATTCTATGCAAACATATTGTTTTCCGACCAAAAGATAATAGTGAGGTAGTCAGTGATCTAAACCAATGGTTCTTAACTGGGGTTTGGGACCCAAAAGTGGGTCGCAAGGTTTTCACAGAAACGTGAATCTATTTAAAGTATAGAAACATGACCCATGTCTTTTAAAAGCTCTGATTTAGAATTGTTTTTATCACAACTTCAGCTTTTTAATGCTTATTCAATAAGAATGTGTGGAGAATACCATACTTTACATTATAATGGTCATCTTAGGGTGATGGTGAATCTCGAACCACTGATTTAAACTCATTCCCTACTTTCCTGACACATTCTTCTTCTCCCGATTATTAGTCAGTTTAAAAACTTTCAGGTGGGCAAAACTATTTGCATAATCCTCTCTTCTTAAAATCGTGTATTTCAGAGCGATTTTTAACATATTTCAATCCAGCATGCAATAGGTGGCCATCGCATGATAAAAACCTCGCTGCAGGAAAGTTGAGCCTTTTCTATACGACAAACCAAAAGACACCTCACCCAGCCTGCTTATCCAGTGTCGGCGATGGTCAGCGCACTTGTGGATGGAGAATGTCTGTAACAACCCTGTCCATCAGCCCCAGGGCAACGGTGTTATTATTTTGCTCACAGATTTTTTTCAGTATGTTGACGCTGCGTTTACTTTATCCCGAAACAAAATCACAAAATCTACCTGCCTGGACGGTCATGGTGGCTGTGTCACTATACTTACTGCAGCACGCGCTTGTCAACCTTGTGTCAATCTTGGTCTGACAACATGCCATGTTTTAACTCGTGGGAGTAAACAACAACCAAAGAAGACATCTCAATTTCTCAAAAAAATCAAATGCATCCCCAAAATAATCCTCCCACTATATTCCTACGCCTCAAACAGCGATACCCCCTGACTATCCTGTGAATTAGCAAAGCACACAGGGGCTTAATCAAAGACATGATCAAACTCTGTCTCCTTGGGCGCCGGTATGTGCGAGCATGCATGGAACTAGATAACCTTTCCACTCATAATCTCCTCATGACTCATGCATCTGCGGATTATGCTAATGCAACATTTGAGCCCCCCGAGCAGCAGTCAGTGTGCGGGAGACAGACATTCAAAATGCAGACGACAGAACAATAATACCAAGGAATCCGTGGGTGGTGACTATGTTTACTGTTGGCTGGCCAGAGGCTCGCAGAGCTGTTAATGCGCAGCCTGTGGTAGGGGCTTGTGTCTGTAAGTCTACGATTGAGGTGGGGGGACCGGGGGAAGGCGTAGTTAATTTTTAGTTCAGAGCTCAGGGTTTAGAGCTCTGGTTTCCAAACACATTTTGGGCTCGGCAAAGCGCTACAGCTGGATGTTGTTCGTTTGACGGTGGTGGTAAGCAGCCATTGTTAGAGTGTAGTCCAAGTTGTTCCGCTTTTTTTCTGACCCTGTCCACCTCGACCCAATGGAAATCAAACCCAGCCCTAAAAAAATGGCAAGGCATGGCAAGTTTATTCGTATAGAGCACAATTCATACACAAGGCAATGGCACACGCACACATTAAAAAGCCGCTTCACAGCTGGCGTCACGTGAACTCCAGTTTACTGTGGCGATTGTTGACTTTTTTTGTTTGTTATTGAACCACTGAGGACACTTTAAAATTGCCTATGGACCTCGAGGCTTTACTCTTACCACATCATGGACAACTCTTCACTAACCTCTCATCTTGTTATCTTATCTCTGGACGTTCCTTCTTGTCGCTGCATCATTTTCATCAAACTGTCCCAGCCTGTTGCACATGTGCTTGGGCACTGCCGTTGTGCACCCATTTGAAGCAGTGATTAAAATCATAGGCTACAGGCTTTCATACCAGTACGTTTACCCCATTGAACTGGACATTTAACAAAACATAGTGTACTTTGAGTGACATGTGGATAAGAATGTGTTTTTATGTTGTAAGCCTTAAAATAAAGATTTATTGCGGCTCCGGCAGCCGAAATTGGCCATGTAAGACGGTCTCTGGTTGGTTTCATGGATCGTGTGCGGGAGTGTAGAGTTTGCATGCCCCCCCCCCGTGTTTGCCAATAGGTTTTCCCCCAATTATTTCCCTATTTAAAAAAAATAAACATTTTACAAAGTCACGGATAAGTGTGAATAGACTTTGCCTTTGTTAAATTACTGTGAGTCCAGACAAGTGTTAACTACTCAGCCATGTGTGAGGCCAAGACTAATTTAGACTGTTCACTCCTGGTCCAAGCATTTAGCGATTAAAAATAATGAGTTCTCCAAGAGTTTCTTTCCTAGTTCCTCGAAGATAATACTTCTGAAGTGGTAGCTGTGGAGAAAAGTTTGAGAGTGACTATTTTCAAGTGTAAATTACAAGTGAAATCCAACTATTGTATTAGTCCAGGCCAAGTGGGTTTCATTTTCTCATAACGTCTTTAATTAAAAAGATGCTGCCTGGGCTGAAATTCGACCCCCAGATAATCTTGTTTATAAGAGCTGGGAGACATGTATCTCTCCGGCAATTAAAAATGCATTACTTAGGGTGGAACAAGGTGAAACCAGGCGTGGAGTTGTTGCAGACCTGAGAACTTTGAACTGGTAAAATCTTCAGTGGAGGTGTGAGGCGAGGTCATGTTTAAGATACAGTATAAAAAAACTGAACTCAAGTCAATAGTCTTCTTGCTGGGGGGTTTTAAGACTTAGACTGGCCCTTACATGGTCGGAGGTTTAGCTCACCTAGATAGTCCCTTGACATTGAACCAGATGATTAGGGATTACGATTGCTTGATAAGAATTTCTGATACGTCTCCAACACTCCAGCAGGCTGTGTTATATATATATATATATATATATATACAGGATTTTTTACTATCCACTTTTCAGACGCGTGTCGCTAAGGCCTTTCTTTTCAACCCCACCTGCAGTCACAACTGTTGAGTGAAGCCACACATTGGACTCCTAACAACTTTATAACTTTTACAGATGTGCTCAAGGTCAAATTGTATCTCAAATTGTATCTCCCTTACTTAAAAGCGAAGCGTGGACGTTCTCTCTGGTTTCAATACCTCAGTCACTATCTGACAATTTTTTTGTATGTAACTTTGTTAAAGTTATAGGGCTCAATCTTGTGTCTCTAAACGCAGACTATAGCGTAACATTTTGAACTTAGTAGGAGCGCACTTTGAGATCTTACAGCTCCTAGATTTAGCGCATTTAAGTGGGAACAGCGGCCACGGAGGATAGCCATCGAGTTAGAGTTTGCGCTGTCCTGGCCCATTGTCTGTAAGTTTAAATATGTAATAGAAATGTAATAGATTGCGTATAATAGAGCGCCCGGGACTGAAATTTGACGTAGTGTAAGTAACATTAAATACAAATATTATTCCCTCCCGCTTTGTTGATTTCAGCAACTTATCAGAATTCCCGGGCTATGACCAATGAGATGAACTTTCTATTGAACCGGCCTGTCGGGTACTATCAGGAGAGAGGGGCAAGGAGCTTTTGAAAGTTTGTTCTCGCGTTGAGAATGAGTGGTGTTCAGGTCCAATCAGGAAAAGAGGGGGGAGGGGGGACGTTGTTTACTTTCAAATGTCACTCACAGTCTCTCCTCACTTTGCAATCTTACAGACTATCACTTTAATGTCTCAACTATAATGACAAAGCAGGCCAGGCTACTGCTGCAGCCCAGATAGTCCTATAATAACCCAACTGTGAGAGAGTATTGTTCATAACATAAGTCTGGATCCCCTAAAGGGACCGATTTCTCAGCGCCCTGTTGTTTGCCGAAGTAAACATGGATTGAAACACGGTGTCTGACAATGTGAAACCTAATCATTTTAAGGAAGAATGTCTTGCTGTGAGGCGAGTGCTTGCCACTCAGCCACTGTGCCCATGTTTCCCTGAAGAAACTATAATGGCTAACAGGGTTTAAACATTTTATTTCGAAATTGCCAATCTCTTACGCTATTTGTTTCTTGATTTGCATTGTCATTCTACTTTGATCTTATTTTGATTACACATTACAAAGGGAAAAGGAACATACTATTAACTATTTACACATTTGTATGTGCACTAAACACCTTCAGTGATACTAAAACTGCAGATTCATTGGAACGCATTTCTTGCCTCAACGTGTAGCCGTCGCCCAGTGCAGAGGTGACCCCCCCCACCCCCCATCACCACCGCTCACACCCTCACGGGCTCCATATTATCGTCAGCCACTGTTCCGGAGCACCGCAATATTACAGCAGCATTTATGAAGTGTGTCCATGCATAACCATGTTAGCCGCAGCTATCTGTGCTCATGTGGATAAGCTTTAATTGTACAGACTGATTAGTCGCCAACATATTCTGACCCTTTCCCTCGTTCTCGCTATCTGCCGCGCGTTACTCGGCACTCTTGCTCCCTCATAATATGATGAATTAAAATGGATAGACACCCACTCGGTGCCAGCACCCTCCCGTGCATCCGTCCCCCCCTTCTCCTTCTTTGCATTTCGAAGCGTAGCGCGTTTTAATTCTGGAGCCATGTTTCCGGATTGTCTTCACTCTATATTCCTCCGACATCCCTCAACTCTCCACACGTAATCCCAAAGGACACCAATCCACGAGCATAATCATTGCTCGTGTTATGGAGCAATGCCATAAGAGATACCACACTAAGTAATGAAAGCTCGTAATGAAATTTCAAAGCCACTCCAGAAGCACTTTGTTGGAGAACAATGATTCAGAGCAATTAGGGTTAAGACTTTACAAAAAGGAATTCCGTTCTGTTTTTTATTTTTTTATTTTTTTTAAGGCACAGTTCAATGCTGTGAGGGAAACTGCTCTTTTCTCCAAAAAGGTCAGGAGCAGGTCAGGAGCACCTTGCTGGAGGGCTAGTCTGCAGTGCCATGCTTTAGGAACAAGGGAAAAACTGGACTTGTCGAAGCAATTCCATGTTAAGAAACTACAATGCTCCAGATAATGGCGAGGCAGGCTTATTTGTAGAATATAATTTGTACACAGGGTAATTGCAAGGTCTTTACACAACAGGATTGCAAAGTAGACTCCCAACAGCAGAGAGGTGAGAATGGCCCAAAACTTCAGAGGCCGTTTAATCCCCTTTGGTCTTTTGGGAATTGCCAACTTCAAATCACCGCTACACCTCCAAATATGATCAGATTTCCATGTGTTACACATCATTGGAAAGCTTGGAGACTACACTTTAACAATCTGTTATTATCTCATAATGCCCCAAAACCGACTTGTGTCTTTGGTTCCTGTGACTGGTCACATATACATTTCCAGGAAAGCCATTAAAATCCATACAGCTTTCATTCTAAATAAGAAATTCAAAGCAAAGACGGCGACAGGAAGCGAGTGCAGAGACCCGAGATCTGGGCTTGTACGGTCGTAATATTTCCTAGTCCTAGCCAGGACCGTAGCAGCACAAGGTACATACAGTAGTTGCAACCATGAACCTGGCTGAAGATTTGGGATATGGGCCCACCCCAAGCGCTGCACTGCAGTCGCAACCCGACACAATTCCTCAGCTGCATTGAAGATTGAGTCATTTTCAGGAGAAAAAACTTCCCTCCAGGGATGATAAAGTATACCTTAAATTCCCAATATCTTATGTATCTATTCATTTTTAATAACAATGAAAGAGGGAGTGAAGGTTAGGGAAAAAACTGTTTGCTGTGTACGAACTCATTCCCAACAATCTAACACATTTCAAACATCTCAGTTCTTCACAGGGATGAGTTTATCGGCAGGTTTCACTACCTTAAGTACAAATCAATAAAAATGTATGCTTTATATTTACACTTTTTTCTCACCAACCACTGCATATTCAACACTGCTAGTAAAAAGTGTCTGATACCGGGCCTTTAACCAACTTAACACTCCGAATTAATGTTTTTTTTTTTGTCTCTACACAAATTTCATCAGCGGAGTCAAAATGAGTCCCTGTTCTAGCAAGGCTTCCAATAAGACCCTGAAAAGTTTCCCAAAGTTCATTATCAGTTCTGTAATTAAAATCACGGTGTACCTTCATATCACTACAGTCCGACGTTGCCTAATCCTTGTATAACAAATTACATCCATTGACTTTTTATAATGAGAAAGTCGCGCAGCCTTCATTTTGTTGACTCTCCTGCGATAGCACCATGCACTGTTTGAGAACCTAATACCTGGGAAGCTGTGTTTGCTCTAAGTTTATGTAGTAGCTGTCAGATAGGAAAAAAACCCAACAACTTTTCAATTAAAGCAGGGGAAAGACGTACTTGCCATAGACCTTGTAGTGGTATAGCAATATAGACATCAAAGATATTTTTTGTGTCTGCAATCTTTTCTTAATTTATTAATGCCCTTTCCCATCTATTGGGGTGTATTTTTAGCATCTCTAATCTATGAAGTCCTACCAAGATTATTCATAATTGTATAAACAGCGGGCGATACGTCATATGTCCTTGAATAAATGGAGAGATTTGCATCATGAAGGGCATCTGTAAAGCTTAATCACTCATCGCAACACGCCGGGAGGCATTCACTAAACTTGCACGGCTTAAGATTTCTTACTAGGAATGCTAAAGGCTGTTTGATATTTTCTATAAAGGCACAATAAATAAAAAAGAAAAACTTGTGCTATCTAAAGATTTCCTTGAAACAAACACCTTTGAATCTGGACGCGAGTAGTCTTATTTCTGCCTCGATCTTCCTCTTCTTGAATGTCTCTCTCTCTCGCTCGCTCTCTCTCTGTGTGTGTGTGGAGCTTTTCCACACTGTCAGCCTGATTCCTGCCTATCTGTGCCCAAAAGTGCCTGTGCTTGGCTGATTCCACTGATAAGACAGTAAACGCCTGCTGTCCTCGTCGGGAGGGGGTGAGGGGATGAGGGGAAAAGGAGCGTGCTCATATGGAGAAAGGATGGGAAGACGATTGGTACCGCTTTTATGAAAGTCAACACTGGCTTCTTCCCCTTTGGTATATAACACGCTATCTGTCTATATTGGGCTTATAAAGAGAGATTGTTCCTGTGGTAGGGTTTGTTAAGATTGTATTGTCCAGCTTTCATCTAAAGAGGTTTATCGACTGGGCTGGGTTGTTTGAGTTAGGGAAAATTCAACGTCAAACATTTCTACTTAGGCAAAATGGCTTGCATTGGCCCTCTGATGCGCTACTCACTTGTTTAGGTCTGCCTCTCATCAGATAGAAGAAGCCCCATTGTATAGGGAGACAAACCGTGTCTCAACCCCCAAAACCGTCCGAGGAGTTTATTTTTTTCCACTGATATAGGTTCCTTTATTCCTCCCTCAAACTATGTCTTTGCCCCTCCCGAAAACGTTTACTTCGCTGTCACCAAAAGTCTGGTTAGAGACTTTAAGATCGAGGACAGGAGAACATCCGAGAAGGCTGCTTTGTTTCCTCTCTGTACTGCTCATTGCACTCTTCATTGTACTGCATTGTTTGTGACTAAGGGTTTTCCCAAGCACTCATTTCTGTCTCAAAGGCTTCACTAGCTTGAAATAGACAAAGTAACAAAGATGGTATGTGGCCTAAAATAATCCACATGAGTCCTGACGTGTGAGCTTGTCCAATTTCATCAAGTGACTTTTAACTGAAGACTCTGCGTCGTACTTGACCTGCCGTAGACTTTGCTCTCCTTTAAAACTCCTCAGTCAGTCACTCGGAAGCTGCTGAGGCGGCATCAGCGCCCGGGTGATGGATCATTTGCATTTACATCGGAGCCAGGGGGATGAAGGGAGTGCGGGAACAGAGTTTGAGAGAATCAGCCAGGGTTAAGGTCAAGTTGTACTCCTTAGACATACACTAATCTGCTGGAGTGAATGAAACGAGGCTGGCCGTGGAAGGAGTCAAGCTGATGGGTGTGTGGAATGGGAAATACTGGAGGGCACACTTGGACAGCATTCAGATTGCAGGATGAAGTGATGTAAACTGCTCAAATTACGTTTTACTTTTACTCCACTATTTGAAGGATAAATAGCCCACTACATTTCTAAAAAGGCTTCCAGGTAACAAAGTCAAGTTGGGAATGTGTTTCATTTATTTTAAAAGCCTAATAATGCACACTATAAGAAGGTGGCACTGCACAGTTGTCATTTCAATGCTACAGCCTCATAGCAAGAGTTTGTGCGGACACAATTGTTGTGTTTGTGAAGCCGCAAAGTTATTGTTCGTAACACTTATTTAATCTGTTATCTGTCATTTCAGGGTTAGATTTACAGTTTGCAATAATGCATAATCCAAATCTCAAAGCATATTGACAGGATAACTTGCATTCTAAATGTCAGTGTGATACCTCATTTGAAAGCAAAGACCTTCTAGTTTCTAAAACTATATGTGCGAGATCTGTGTGAGTGAAACACAACATACAAGACTTTTGCCGTCCCTAATCACAACCCTAACCCCAAACCTCCCTAACTCCCTGGTCAGGGGAAACAGCAAGTAACAAGTTCAATTGATTTGTTCTCCCTACGTTGAATACTTAAAGTGCATACAGGTTTAAATGCTTTTGAAAATATGACTTATTTAGAAGGATAACATCAATTGTAAGTTCATCAGTCACATAAGTATTATTTTTATTTCAGTGAAGCAGCAATTTTTATTGGAATTGTTAAGCTGCTGACAGGAAGTGACATAGAAGAAGGTAACATTCCATAGCAGTTTGACTCATTATTTTCCCATACGTTTGTTAAGTGGTGACGTCACAGCTCTATTTCCGGTTCCGCAGACGTGCGAGAAACTACAAAAAACTATTTAATACCACAATCAATATTTCTGAAATTCAACAGAGAGTTACTGAACATATTTATCAGGCCCATTAGCCAAAAATGCTGTACCTACTGCTATAAAAGTAATATTTACCAAAATCGGTACTTTCGGGTTAGAGGAGAAAAATGCTAACGGCACAGCAGCTACGCTAACCCCAGAAGTACCGAGTTTAGTAAATAATACTTTTTTAGCAGTAGGTGCGGCAATTTTGGCTAATGAGTTTGAGAAATAAGTAGGTTCAGTAACTCTCCGTTGAGTTTCAGAAATATAAACAATTGTTTACCTTCTACAATGTCACTTCCTGTCGGTGTCCTATAAGGAAGTGAAACTATAAACAAAAACTATATCACAAAAATTGTCAAGCTAAAGAAAACTGGGTACAATATTTTGCTAAATCTGAAATATAATTGTGTTGTTTTAGAAAAACAATTTGTCTAATGTGTCATATGCACTTTAAAGGTGCATTATGGAACTTTTCATGCAAAACAGAAATTGATAATGAAGCGTATTCGACCAATAATATTGAATGACTGTATGTGTGTGTGGATAAGCATGGTGCCTTTATTTTCCATCACAGTGGTTTCTATAACGCTCCAGGATAAAATGTTTTTAGGGTTTCTGGTCGGTTTTCTCAGCTGATGGGACCATCTCCATGGTTACGCATACATCCAGAAAACCTACCAGCAACCCTAAAAGGTTAAATACACACTAATATCACGTTTTTTTGTTTGTTTTCCTCGCATAAAACATTCCATAATGTAATCACTTGTAATGTAATCAAATACCGTGACCATCTCTGATTGATACACAAAATGCGTTTGACTTCATGATCAAGTGAGCACCAAACTTTATTTAGTCATTACTCATCACCGCACCTCTCGTTGTTTGGCTTATTCAGAATCAGAATCAGAATAGGTTTTATTGCCATGGTTTGAGAACAGGTTCACAAACTAGGAATTTTTCTCGGTGCAAACGTGCGACATAAAACACAACACAGAGATAAGATAAAAATAAGCTAAAAAACTTTAATCTATAAGGCTATAGGGGCATGCGTAAAAAATATTAAATAAATAAGATAAGACGTGTAGGCGTATAAAGTGATGTGATTAAGTGATGAGTGACAGCAGCGGGTCTAAGTGTGGACACACCACACAGAGCAACAGAGCAGAAACATCCATGAGTCTGTAACTAAGCTACAGAGACTTGTTATTGTTCATGAGTCTGATGGCGGAGGGGAAAAAACGGTTCAAGTGGCGGTTCTGGGTTTATGGGTCTGGATAGACCGTAGCCTCCTGCCTGAGGGGAGAGGGGTGAATGGTCCGTGTCCAGGGTGAGAAGGGTCAGCTGTGATCCGACCCACACGCCTCCGGGTCCTGGAGGTGAACAGGTCCTGGAGAGATGGGAGCTCACAGCCAATCACCTTCTCTGCAGCACGCACAATGCGCTGCATTGACCAAGTTGATTCCGAAGTCAATATCAGCTTAAGTTAGTGGATGAGTTACAACAGTTGTCACGTATTTCCATGTAGTAAACTTGTCCATGCAAATTTACTTTTCATCCCGGCTATCACTGTATGGCAGTTTTGTGCGCTCTCAAAATTTCTGCCTTGTCAGTTTTATGCCAACTTTTCAAACGCTTTTGATCCGAGAACATGAGGAACTGACTTTCCGCCGTGATGTTTTTGACATTTTGAGTCTTAGATCTCCCCGGAAAAAATACTAACACTCTAATAGAAAAAAAAAAGCTGTAACTCTGCTTTGCGTTGGCTTTATGTTCAAAAGCCTGGCGGGGTAGGTTTCCCAAAAAGACTCGCTGCGCTAGATGTATTTACTGCGGTGCAGGGCTTAAAGACGTTGCTCGCTTTTGAAAAAAAAAAAAACTTTGAAATAAACAGAAGCTTTCTACTCGTTCACATTACAGTCAACATGCTTCAAATCTTGAAAGAGATTAAGTTTGCTGTTTGAACTCCAACCCTGAGCTTCTTTGGCTGCTCCTCGCCGGGCTGCCACGAGGTTCGTACACAACCTTTTGGTGTCGAAAACATCACAGACGTAAACACAGTGGAGTAGACCAGGCCGTGGCCTCTTTTTATTGGTCTCCAACTGCGATACATAGAGCTACACGGAGGCCAGCGCTCCTTTCCCCTCCCCTCCCTGTGCAAAAAACAACCTTGCTTGTAATGGCTGCCAAGAGTCCGCTACTTACATTTCAGACATTTTTTCTGATTTCTGATGAATCGGATCATGTCAGAAACCCGGCGGAGGGCAGTGGCCGGCATTTACGTACAATTTTAGAGACAGAAAGTCAGCTGAGTTTAGGAAGTGAGGTGTAGGTGAATTTCAAACTAGGAAACAAGGCGGTAATCTAAAGGCGAGAACACATTACGGGATTTTCTTGGATTATGTTGCTAGACTTTTTAATCGCAGCCCAGTCGTGATTAGTTGAAGATAGTCGTAGTGGCTCGCGTCTCATAGTGTGAAGGGGTCAACTCCACTTCCCCGAATCATGTGACGTGACGATATTGGGCGCACGGGAATGGCATGGGCCATTTCATCGACCCAAAAGTGAACACACGGAAAGCAGAGGAGAATACACCAACGCAATACTGTAGCTCGCTCCCTCTTCATTTATTTTCCCTAACAGCGGCACAAACAACAAAGTAATGACCACAGTGAAGCCTGATCATGCAAAATGACATCACCAAAAGTCCACAAGAACTACTTCCCCCCCCCCGGCTGGATTTCAACCGCAAACACAGTTTAGCACCACTCATGGGTTCCGCGCTGTCAGGGGGATTGATGTCTGTCGGTCTCAGTTTCTCATTAAATCCACTGGAATTACGTCCCGCTTCGCCAACTTTTAATTTCCACTTGAGAGAACTACACACAGGTTCAGGAAGACTCGTACCCGCGCCACTGGGTCAGTTGGTGTTTCCAAAGAGAGGAATTAAGAGCAGCATGAAGTCTATAATGCAGCGGTGCATTACAGTCGTGTACTGTGGCCGTTCTCGCGATTCTCACGCGTTATAGTGGAACCCTAGTCATTTGTTAATTTACCTAAATGCAGACGTGTAATGTGGACCACCCCAGGCTTTATAAAATCTCGTGAGACTGAAGAAAATCGTCTGCTTCAGCGTGACAAGTACCCAAGTATCCCTAAACATACAGATGTGGCGCCATGTTGCTTTCCTTTTGTGAAATTGTCATGCAAGCCTCACTCCCCCAGCACGCATTCTTCATAAACACTTGCACATAGGCCTGAAGGATTCATACAGTCTTTCTCTCACTCCTCCACATTAATTTCACATCCACTCCATTACCGGCTGTAGATGAATGCAGGTCCGTAGAAAATGATAGAAAAGGGGGTGGGGGGAAGGCTATGGATTCCTGGGCTCCTCGATAGCCGACTCTTCTAAGTCTGTTTATTAAGCCCCCTGTCTATCTGCCAATTAGGTTGAGCCTAATCAATTAAAATCCAATCATTGTTGGAAAAGCATAACCAATGCGCTTTATGACAGAGAGAGCAAACAGGAGCTGAGAGCCTCTGCCTGTGTCTGGGCTGATAAAACAAGTGGTGGGACAGACCAGAGTACTGAAGGGAGTGTACGTGAATGTGAACAGGAATTAGGGCTGCACCAGCAAATGATAGAGCTCAATTAGAATTATTTTGACCAAATATAAACACAAAATGAACCAATCCAGCACCGCATTATTGTCCCAAGGCAGGTGGTCAAGAAGAGTTTGTCATGTTTTGTAAAATGCGTCCACATTCCTCTTTGCCCGGGCACAGAGGTGCTACTTAGGGACATACTTTAACCTCTTAAGCCTGAACCAAATGCATTTTCTCCATTTCAGCGTTACCCAAATCTAAAAGCTTCTCGACTGGAGCTTACATTACAAGCCTATAGGCCAGGATAACTCCTCATTTAAAAAAATTAAGACAAAACTGATTCAAACGGATCTCTTTCCTTGCGCTGTTGCCATGCTGTCGCAACCTTTTTTGACATTTATTTTCATGGCCTTTTTGTGGCGTTGTTGTCACTTATTCCTAACATTTTTGCCCCTTTTCTGTTCATCTTTTGTTGCTCTTTTGTGGTGTTTTTGTTGCTTATTCTCACCTTTCTGTTACTCTCGAGTGGCCTTTTTGTTATTGCATATTTTTGTCTCTTTTTGTCACCTTTTCATCCTTTTCGTCGCTATTGAGACACTTTTTTAAAGAAGCTTTAAGATTTGGGTAAAGCCAAACTGTAGACAACGTGTTTGGTTCAGGTGGGGGTTGTATTGTCCAACAGGTCAGCAAAAGTACGACTCGCTGTCGCTGTGCCAGGTGTAAAAGTTTATGTACAGCAGCATCAGCATAATTTCCTGGCAACATGGACAGCCCCTCGACTGCCCAAAAGAACGCAAAACAGGGTTCATAGAAACAGTTTTATTTATTTATTTTTTTTATTGAAAGGATTGACGCTTGAACTGTTGTCAGTGTAAATTCTGCATTGGTTCTCCCTGTGTCTTGGACAAAAGCATTTCAAAGCCAATACTTCACCGAACTTTTCGTTAGATGGAGGAAACGTCGGCAGGATGGCAATGGCAGGATGTAGATTTGATTTGTAGTCAGAGAAAGGTATTGATCTTAAAGACACAGTGGACGGAATTATGCTACCGTATGTTTTGCATTTGACTCGTCGACCCCAGTCCATCACACTTGAAACCTTCACCATTTCCCGAAATCAATAAGAAGAAGGAAGTCTTAACGGAGCCAAGGGATGAGCTGGAGACTTAACGGAGCGCATGTTCCTCACCAAAATATCTCTCACACTTTACTGATGACTCAAATGGACGAAAATGAGCCATCGCGCCAGTTACCTGAACCAAAGTCTGCGGACCAAAGAAGTAGAAGATATTCCTCCAGACAGCACAGAACACGAGAATTCAAGTTGAAATATACTAGATTGGCGAGAATCTAACAAATAGGGCTTTTGGGCAAGCTTTGATACTAAAGAGAACGTTTCAATATCTATAATTCAAAGACAATGTTTGCAATAATGGCGGGTGCATTACAGCAGCGGAATAAGAAGAAAGAAGACCCTCTTTGATAGTTCTTAATGAGATTAGTATTCGAGGAAGTCTAACGAGGCTGGGCTGTTAGTAAGGCAGATCAGATAACAAAGAACAGAGGAGTTAACAGAGGGGGATTACAAGGCACGAAAACAAAAACGGGTTTTGTCTTTGAAATGTCCCCCGAAAAGACGTCTTTGCACTGTTAAAGCGCAAACGAGCCCTGCACAGTTTTATTCAAATCCCATCCTGCTGCTGTATGATAAAAACATGCCACCTATTCTATGGGCCTATGGCGTGAGGTTTGGGGCAGGCAAAAGAATATACTCCCTTCCGTCTGTATTTCTGTATGTTCAACATTATTAATATACAGTATTTAAATCAATCCGTATCAGTATGTAAAATTGTTCTTCTCTGCAAATATGTTTAAGTGTTCACAAGTGCAATGCTGATGTGATAATGCCCCGTTCTTTTATTGTCACATCCTGAGGGACTTCCATGGTCTGTCCATGGGAGTGGATCTCGCCTTCTGTGGTTCTCCCCAAAATTTCTCGTTTCTCCCACCGGGTTTTTGAGTTTTACTTGCCGTGCTGGAGAGTCTAAGGACAGGGGACCCCCGCGTCGCTCATCGCCACCCACTGCTAACGCTTATTTGAACATTATGTTTGCCTGGATACTTGATTCACCTGAACTTTACGTGGTCTTATTTACTGCTCTGTTTTATTGCCTTAATGTTCGGTGCAGCCCTATGAGGCAACTCCTGTTGTGATATTTGGCTATACAAAACCATTGATTTATTGAAGAATAATGTTTCTTATGCAAATAATGCCAAACTGAACTCACAAAGCTACTAACTGCTCATCTATGCTGCCTTTCTCACTTTTTTACTGTCACAGAGAGGCAACCGGAATCATTCCAACCATGGGTTACGGCACAAATTCCAGCAACATCTTAAAGCATGCACTTTGCCTCACATGCTAACGAATGATTATTGACTCTTGGCTTAGGTCTAACTTATAAAAAACCTTCTGGGGGCTGAAATATGTTGTGTAAAAGTTTGAAACTTGCAGTGTGTGTGGAAGTGCTCTGGCCAAAAAAGGCAAGTTGCTTCAATTATGTAATTTCAAACTTTTAGAGACAGATATTTATCATTTCCTGCCAACTGTAAGTCCATGGAAAGTAGTTATCCTCCGGTATGGCGCTGACTGTCCTGTGTTACCATGGAGATCAGCTGCGAAACCATTCACTGACTCACACACTTTCACACAGGCAAGGTGGGTGAGGAATCTAAGCACAAACCTTTCGATTATAATCGTCTGAGCCGCTGTCAAGTCCACATTTGTCAGTGGATATCGGAGTCGGTTTGTCCTTTGCATTTGCGTCCATGCAGCTTATGTAAGGCTTGAGTTGTAATAGCAGTCCTTAATTCAAGTCATTTTAACTACTGCAGATATCCGCCGTATCTCCCGTGGGGTGCGGTTCGGCCTGAGAAGCGTTAATGACAGAAAGTCTCGAGTGTCATTCCATTCAGAGGTGGGAGTCTATTAGGCAGGTAAGAGCTTTGAAGGTAATCCCCTTGATACATGTGTGGCCTCTTTCTCCCTCTCTCTACCTCCCTTTCATCCCTCCATCACTTTGTCTTATCACTGCAGCCCCCCCCCCCCTAATGATGATGAAGCAGCGGACTCAACGAAGCAGTCAGAGGACCATTGCCTATGTAGCACACAGTGTACCTGCTGTAATGGTTTTTGGGGGGTGCGACTGAAGCTTTGTGCCCCATGCCATCACCGCTGCCTATTAGGACTTTGATAGTAGCAGTAATTGGTCAGGAGTATTGTCTTGGTAAAGCTTGGGTATGGCAATTTATTCCCGAGTGAGTTGCAATCTATAGGTCTGATGCCCGCACCCGAAAGCCAGTGCTTTGGCCAATTCACAATGCACCAGCTCACTGTGGTTTAAGGGAGGTCACAGAGTAGGCCCTCAGGGGGAAGTAAGGAGATGTTAGTCATCAGTAGGGAAGTTTTGAAGAGGAAGACACGGGCGTCTGCCGTTGATTTGGTGTTATTAGCAGTTTTAGGTTAATATTCACGCAGGATGATGAATCACAAAACCCACCTACTGTCGATCATTTTGATTTTGTGGATACCGCCAACAGGGAGGAGGGTCCAGACTGATCCATCTCTGTATGAAAAAAATATAGAGGGGAATCATTCTGGTCTCACCAGGCTACCAATCGCTGTGGATGAAACACTATCAAGAACCCGTCTGCACAGCAATGGAATGAGAATTTACCCATCACACCTCCAGTTCAGCAAGCCAAACACGCCTATAAGCTTTGGTTAATCCATGACGCCCCTCCTGGAACCGCCACCGTAACGTGGTGGAGGGGTTTGAGCGCCCGAATGATCCTGGGAGCTCTGTTGTCGGGGGCTTTGTGCCCCTGGTAGGGTCTCCCATGGCAAACAGGTCCTAGTGACGCGACAAAGAGCGGTTCAGAAGCCCCTTATGAGAGACCAACAGGCCCGGTTAGAACCATGAGGCCGTCCTTCTGTGGACCCACCACCTGCAGGAGGAGCCATAGGGCCTGGTGCAATGTGATTTGGGCAGCTCCAACAGCTGCCCCCACGACCCGGCAACGGAAAAGTGGAAGAAAATGGATGGATGATCCATGACGAATGACTTTCCTAATACAATCCATTCAAACTTTGTTTGTAGAGCACTTAAATTTTAACATTTCAAAAGACAAGAAACAATACATATTAAAAAGTCAAGTAAATCTTAAACTGTATTAAAAGCCAATGTGTACATGTGCTTTAAGGCAATATTTAAAAGTGCAAAGGGACTTGTTCAAGGGGCAGGGGCAGTGCATTCCATAGTTTTAAAGCAAAAGCTGAAAAAATGTGATGGGATTTACGGCTCTTTACTGGGAGCCGAGTCTTTGGGATCTGTTAATTTCAAAGAGCCATTCAAAAGACTGGCCCTTGTTAATAAACATTTTTAATAACGCCAGCCAGATAACTCACAATATCTAAGATGCAATCGCTAAAAGACACACTTTTAAATTTTTTATTGAATCATCTAAAATTACAATCGGGCTTAAACACGTGTTTGTGAATCAAATCTTGCACCACAACTAATGAAAAGAAGCAGCAACTGTCTGATAAATCATTTTAAGTGCATTTAGCTTTGACTTGGTTTGGCGTGGCCTGCTCCATTGTTGGGCTGATTCTTGAGTACGTTCGGGGAAGTTCTGGCTAAAATAGACTGAAAAAAAAAGATCCGGCTCTTTTCACAATTGAGATCCGGTTCGATTCGTTCACCTTAAAGAGCCATTCAAAAGAGCCGGTCGGTCAGGAACGTCACATCACTAGAAAAAAAGAGCTGTTTGGACCCGATGTAAATATTGTCGTTTGAATAAGAAAATGATGCGAGCAAACAGACATACAATAAACGATTTATGGTTCCACTCTGGCCTTTGAAATCTGTTGCTGCAAACTGCTCCCACGGTGCGTTGCCCGTGTGATGCCTCAGACCTCCTCCAGCACCAAAGCTGTAGCCAAATGATCACTGACAAACCAAATCGATCCATCGGCGAACTGAAAACAGCTGCTGAGCTCAGGGAGAGGAGTGTGTGTGTGTGTGTGAGGCAGATGGGCAGATGGAGGGTCAGCAGGCAGAACTGCACATTACACCACTGAGAGGTGAGCCAAAGCCCCACGCATGAAGCCGACCGAGCGCAGAACGAGAGAGAGAGAGATTGTTGAAATGCGAGTCAACAGCACGAGCGCATGCGAGAAAGCGCTATTGATAAGCTTGGTTGTTGAAGACCCAATATTTAAAGTCTCACTATCCCAGTCGGATTGGATTTGCATACAGACCGGTGAGGCCGGCTTAAATCACCGCGCTGTACGAGAACCGCGCGCCGTCTGGTAATGACTCCATAACTTCGCCGGGTTGACACCGCTATCTGCGCGCCACCGCCTCCTCCTTCTTCCCCACCGCCTAGGTTTAAACATAAATTAACCCTATTCATAATTTAGCCCCTTTGTCATCGAGCAAGGACAAAACTCTCTACGCACGCAAAAGGAAAATAAAGTTGGACAGCCCCACAAAGTCAAACTCACATTTTGATGCCAATGTTTCCGAAAGGATATGGTTTGTAAGAAGACATTACTATGGAATGTAGTATCAACACAAAGGCAGTGATAAACAGTTTTCTGCATTTATATGGCACCTATGTGAGATCTGGCATTATGTTGATTGATCATGCAGACCAATGCAAAACCAAACCAACATTTTTCAGCAAATTAAGCACAAGACTGGAAGGTTTGGATGCTGTATAGGTGCTACTAAAGTGGATGTTGTTGCAAGAGCGGTCCCTAAAGTTTTGTAATGTCTGTGTATGTGCATGTATATTGCTACTGTTTGTTGCCACTGCTGTCTCTGGGGAAGGAAATGCCCATATTTGGATTACTGCCTTTTGTGTTACATATGGATAGAAAACATGTCAATATTTGTGCATGACTAAGAGTGGCGAAGACACGGGAGTGCCGATGGTGAAGCGACACTTAACAAAACAAAGCTTGACCTCAATCATCCAGGTATAGATACAACACAATCGCTTCAACTGGACTTCTTTTTTTTTTTTCATTATACATAGTTGCTGACGTTTCGAGGATCATCCAATTCTCCTCTTCAAGGGCCGAAGCTGTTGAGTCCCATTATATGGTAGATTGGGTGGTGACATACTCAAGCTTAACAGGTGTTGTATATTGCACAGTCACCAGGCAAAGCTTGCCAAACTCTGATCAAATTCCAACAAAGATTGACCTCATTCATTCAGGTACATAAGATAACGCAATAACACAGAAGGCTTATTCGACACAACAAAACGTCATCAAATAAGCTCGTGTTTGGTCTTTTTCTAATTTACTTTGGTGTTATGGGAGAAAACTAGTGAAAAATCTCAACATTCACCAGCCGGGTCTCGTCATAACAGTAATGGCTTAAATCGCATCATTATTGATTTATTCCATGTTCAGTGGTGATAAGCTCCTACTACAGCTGCGGCGACCCCTCTGACCACCATCAGCCGCTCACTCGCACGCTTCACTCACCCAGGCAAGGTGGGTAAAGTGTCCTGCATGAGGACATGGCGACGACGCCTCGCCATGTAACCGCCAGATGTTCTCCTCTCCGGCCCACTTGCTTTCAAATCCCCACAGCAGATGGATAAGCGCGCTAATAAAACCAGATTTAGACCAAACCGATGTGAGCCTCGCGCACATCCCATAACACAAACATATGATATGAAAAAGGCGCACTTATCTTCAGCCTGTCTCCCACAAAGAGCTATGAAATCTTATGAATGCACTTTACAGGGTGTGAGAGGGGATTTGATGGTGAGAAGATTGAATCAGGTCAGAACAAATGTTTTAGCTGCCAACTCTTGAAATCATCGATAGGAGGACATTGTCACATGGAAGAATGGAGTTGGATGCGGCAAATGATGAAAAAAAAAAAGGAGAAGCAGCGTCCGATTCAAACGTATGCGGAAAGTTAGCAAGTCGGCTACTTTTCAAAGTCCTTTAGCCGGATCAGTGTTTCGCATTAGCCATCAGACATCGCAAATTAGGAATGATCCAGAGGTTTTCAGATGTTGCCAACCCATCGACCAGATTTAGGCGAGCTCAAAGCCTAGTAAGAAATTGTTCATGAATACACATACCGTTTGAGATTTTACTTTAGATACAAATGAGCGTCTAAAAGTGACTTAAGTTTCTGCTTTTTGCGTGGTCGATACACATCCAATGGCCAGTAAACATCATCTTGTAAGATGTTAGTGATAAAGGAACCACAGAAATAATATAAATGTCATGAAACGGACATGATGCACACTTAAAGGAACAGGCCACCATTTTTCCACACTTTGATTATATATAAAACTGTGTTGATCTGTAAACTGTGCTTTGAGATACATTTGAATCGCGGACATTTTGTTGCTTGTTGTATGTATGGTTGATCCACTGGGGGGCAGTGTG